>CM055265.1:107945412-109171104 GCA_029237695.1 Conchocele bisecta
TCCGTTTCATTTTGTGCAAGAGAAAAATTGGCCATGGTGACCCTTAGCCCGAAGCATTTTTCAATTTTAGTTTTGCTTTCGTTGTGGTTAGGGGCCATGTGAGCATGGTGGTGGTGGGGGGGGGGGCGTGCATGTAGGTGGCCAAGAAAATCATGTCACCATCCATTTGATTTTGTGCGAGAGAAAAATTGGCCATAGTGACCCCTTAGCCCGAAGCATTTTTCAATTTTAGTTTTGCTTTCGGTGTGGTTAGGGGCCATGTGAGCATGGTGGGTGGGGGGTGGCGTGCGTGCATGTAGGTGGCCAAGAAAATCATGTCACCATGTAACATGTTGGTCGAATGTTGGACAGAAGTTGTACGAACAATGGACGGAACTGTAACATGTTGGTCGACTGTTGGACAGAAGTTGTACGAACAATGGACACATGTCACCATCCGTTTGATTTTGTGCGAGAGAAAAATTGGGCATAGTCACCCCTTAGCCCGAAGCATTTTTTCAATTTTAGTTTATTTTGCTTTCGGTGTGGTTAGGGGCCATGTGAGCATGGTGGTGGGGGTGGGGGGGGGGGCGTGCATGTAGGTTGTCCAAGAAAATCATGTCACCATCCGTTTGATTTTGTGCGAGAGAAAAATTGGCCATAGTGACCCCTTAGCCCGAAGCATTTTTCAATTTTAGTTTTGCTTTCGGTGTGGTTAGGGGCCATGTGAGCGAAACTGCTAGAATATATTGACAGGGAGGCACTGGTTATGTACATAACATGACGTTATATCCTGTAATAAAGTGTCTTACGTTCGTACAACGTGAATATGTCTCCGAAGTTACGAGCGACAAAACACATCGTCCTCATGTGTGTACAACATGTACTTTTCTGTCTTGGATGTTCGTACGACACATATTTCTCGGTCTTCAAGTTACGAGCGACCGCACCATCGGTGTCCTATCACCCCGTGAACACGAAATTTGGAAAACACAACATACCGCAGACATTCATAATATGGGAGGAAAGTACGATAATATTCATAATAGTTCCGTTACCAAAGCTACGAACATGCGCACTATCCCATTACCCTTTATTTCGGTTGTTTGTCGTGTTGTTCGTAACATTATGTTGGCCGTAACTTACCAAGACAGAATTTAAAAACACGCCGTATTTACGCCGTCCGCCATTTCTTGTCGATCGATAGAACTGGAAATGACGTAAGAGCGCGTGGAGAAAACTGACGTAGCGCGTGTCATTATGTAAATCAATCGGGTCAGGAGGCGTGTTTATATAAAATATCAATAGTCGGCCGTAACATCGAGACAGAATTCGCAGCGACCTCACCTAAACTACTATAAAAATGCTCACAACGGGGCCACTTGATATTGCGATTTCTGGACTGATTCATTAATGTGTACTTCAATGATATGTCGAAAACGAAAGTAGCCGCATTTTTTCTGATTAGTAAAATAAACCAATAAAATTAGATGGTCGCCGAGACAGAGAATGTTACGACCAACAACTAATATTTTAATTGGATTTTAATTAGTGATTATAATTAATTATCATTCATATTTAACTACACAAGACATCTCCAATGTTTTGGGTTAAATAAAAACACAACAGGGCATGGGCATTTAGGTTATCTGTAAACAACAACAACATACGTGTACCATTTGTGATGTCCCATAAATAGGTGTAGAAATGAGCATACCTGTTCCTTCTCATATCAATTTTTTCAGTAATTTCAAGTGAAAAGACCGAAATGTTATATTTTTTTATATGTACAAAGATTCTTGGGATGATTTATTCTTCAAAATATATACTTACAACTTTAATATAGTTTATATATCAGTTACTGCTATAGTACCCCCAATATGACACTTTAGCAAATAAAGGCCCAGGTACAATATCGGAAATCTGCAAAGGGGGGTATGTGGGGGTTTCCCGCTCAGATGTCAGATAGTCTGGCAGCCAAGTGTATGGCACGTTCCATGCAGGAGCTTAACTTTATTTTGAATGAAATATTTTTTTTATTGGCGATTTTGATTGTAGTTGGAAAAAGGTTTTTATCAGGTAACCTGCCCTGTATTGACCGAATACGTACTGACTGATAATATATTGTTGTATCAGGCATTGACCTGATAGAAACATCCGGGTTACAACGCAGTGAAAACTGACGTTCCATTGGTCGGATGACGTGACGTGACGTTACCGAATGACGTCAGTGTAATGACGCAACGTAAACAAGTCCGCGTTCTGTCCATAGATAACGACGTTATCTGTGGTCATTTTCGAGCATAAACGTTACCTTATAAATAGAATACCAGGCTAGTGTATTTTGATATTAAGTTTATCAGGCTCGGCTCGGAAACGGTGGGAATTCCTCTGCAAGCCTCGGAATTCCTACGTGTTTCCTAGCCTTGCCTGATAAACTTAATATCAAACGACACTAGCCTGGTATTCTCTTCTCTATACGTACACTCTGTGATATAACCTATTAAGGTCTATAATTATGATCTTCACATTTGGTGGTCGGAGTGGGTCGTATGCAAAACCATCACTAAATACACATTGTGGCAAAATATTATAGAAATCTGTGAAGAGGTTCGTAAGTTATTGAAAAATGAAAGGTATAACTAAGGTATAAAAGTTAACACATATCTAACTAGCTACAATATGCGTAGCGGTAATCGGCTATTACCGCTACAATGCTCTATTCATTATTCACGTTAGCAAAATATACTTCCCCATAAACATCGATAAAAGTGACAAAAATAATCTACACATATATGTATATGTATATAAATAAACAATTTCGCAAAATCAGCCCAAAAATATGTTTATTTGTTGATATATTTGACTTTATTCGCAAAATTATTGTCTGGACGTTGCAGCCGTTTCCATCCGCCGCCATCTTTAGTCACGTGATCTCTCATGATTACTCTAGTTTCCATATATGGTAGCGGCGGCCATATTTGGAATGCTGACATACCGCGCGAAACAATGGCCGCCACAACATGTGTTCATTGTGACAAGCAATTTACAACCAAAGGCAAAGGTTTTAGAAGAAAAAACTTGAATTCAAAATTAAGTGTGATTGACCAAACAATAAAGGAAGTTATTGACGCCGAATTTGACGTATTACTGACACCCGAACAGAAGCAAACGCGCTTGCTATTTACTATTTCCGGTGGGTTCGTAGTAATAGTTGTAGGATGACGTCATGTGTATGTTGCTATAGCCCCGCCCACTAAACACGTGATTAGGTCCAGATTTGAATGTTTCACATGCGGGGATATCCGAATGAATCGGGAAATGGAAACAATATGGAGAACACACAGAAAATATGATGGTCGTTTTTAAAACCCGCGTTTAAAAGCACAACATCGCCATACCATGCTGTTTTGATATGCGCAGGTCAGAAAATAATGATTTATTGTACTTGTATATATAATTTCAGGACCGTTTGCATACTAGTTCGATCATAATCGTGTTCCAAAATGCCGCATCTCGAATCGCGTCGCAAACCAAGAAAGTTGCTAACGTATTTATAGAGCACCGCTTTCATACTGTAGCGAGAGCGGAAGTATGACTATTCATTCTCATATCTAACTTGAACATTCAAACTGTGTACTCCTTTGCGGTTGACAAAATCGGGCTCTCGGACACCGCTGGGGCTGAGGATTGGTATGTGGGTACAGTCAATTGCACCAATCACATTTGGCATACCTGTAAATGAAAACACTATAGACATATCTAATGGTTTGAAAGCAACTGCGAGTGGGGTAGGTAGTGGGTTGAGAGGCATATATTAGGTAAATACATAGGAATTGCATGTACATACATTTAGAAACAAACTTGCTAACTCACTGCAATATTCTCCCCTAGATGGCTATCGTAGGCGAAATATTGTAGCGAACATACATGGTGTTATACGTGTATTGGCATTTCCTTGGAGACAATTCTAATGAAATACCAAAATGTATTTTCATGGAAAATATGGAAAATATGAAAAATATGCGATATTTGTGGTCTGCTTATTGTTTTCTGCAGCATGATAAAGGTACCACAAATTTTGTATTGCTTTTTGATACTCGCTACTTCTGGGTAATTGGGTATTTAAGCAAATACGCAGCTTATCTGGAGCTCTGTATTATACTTTCACTTAGACATTTGACAATTGTAATATATATATATGCCTCCCCACACGCCAACCAGTTGCATGTTTTACACTCGGTTTACAGGTTTTTGTGTGTGTGTTTGTGGAGAAATGAGATGTATGGCATTCACCGACATAATAGCGACTAGTGCAGACCCTGATTAGACTGGGTGCGCAGGCTGGTCTGTGTCTGCACTGGATGCAAATGCCATAAGCCAAATTTCTAAAGTCACAGCACTATTATTTATTTATTTAATAATTTATAACATATTTGTTAAGTGTTATAAAAGAGAACTGCTCTGTAACTGTGATGGGATATATGTATAAATCATACACGTACTATATGTACATGTATATGAGCATGGTTGTGGACCAGATTAATGGCACTGTATGTGAAATCATTAACATAAAAGTAGCTTAACAAACTAGGATCACTACGCTCGCTCATTTGTTTAGCATAATAACCCAATCAGTAGTACAGTATTTAATGATAACCAGTTCACATGGTTAACTGAATGGAATATAAACTATATATCATCTCTGCATCACGAGTCAAATACGCACATTTTTCAGATTTAACTCACTAAATCTGAAGTCTTATCATTTTTCATAGAATTACTCACTGATTTTTCCAGAAATGGTAATGGTAATTTTAACTAAACATTGTAGAAAAAATAATGTATCATCACTGCCCGATAATTTAGTTTATGCTTTATTTCTTTCCGATATGTGCCATAATTGTGCCCATATACCTTTAACTTGTTGCTGATAGTGTGCATTGAATAATTAACAGCACATCAAGTGGTTATTTTGTGATATGGCCAGATAAATTAACCCGTAGAATGCAGGAATCAAAAATTGTTATCTGCTCTTGTTTTATATTTTGGAACCTTTGTTAATAAATAATAAATAAAAAAGTTGACATCCATTTAGAAACAATATACTTAGCTTGTATTCCGTCAATGCATAAACAGTTACCATTAGCCTATTTTATGAAATCAGTAAACTTGTTTAAATAAATATTATTTTTTTTTATTGTTTTGGCTGTGATAATATAATAAATTCAGTATAATAATTCTGCATACTTTTAATCATAAAATATATGCAGTCATTAACTCTTCATGAAATAATGCATTTCGTCAAAGATACTTAGCTAGATATGTATGTTTAGTAATTTGGTGAAATCGGCTATTGATCTCAATAAGAACTTGTGTGCTTATACCGTTGCATTTTACCAGAATGATGATTTAATATGATATTTAGTAACGCTTACTACGCTGAATTAAATGCTGTCGTCTGCTGGAAATGTTTTATTTTCAATATTTCTCATAAAAAAAACCCGATTAGTGGAGACAATTTTCATATGCTGTCAAAACAAGTTTTTTCTTAAGAATTAAAGCAAAAATGAAAAACAGCAGACGGCAAATTCCGTCAACAGCGTAGGAAGGGTTAAATCATATTGAAATAAATAATGTTTAAACTAATGTATAGGTTTTACTATACAATCGAATAGCTTATTGTCCAAATGAGCGTTTATATCGAAATGTGCATGCAGTCGCCTTCTGTGTTTGTTTGAATACCTACTCGTGTGTTTTAGATCATACTACTTTTGGTGTCGTGTACATACCTAGATATTTATAAGAGGACACAGTTTCAATATGAAAATCTATGTATAGACATCAAAATAATCGGTGTATCTCGTTTCTATCCAAAGTTAATGCTATTTCTTTATTTACCAAACGCTGATGGCGGGCATCTTGGATTTTGAAGTGGTTACGTACCTCGGATCAAATGTATCCCCATGTATTTGAATTCAGCATACCTTAACTCTTTGCATGCTGGGAAATTTGTGGGCTATAAACAGTTCAAAACTAGCGGACAAAAATTCATCATATTTTCTTTTATTTCTCCTTGTAAATATCATGAATATGTCTTGCAATTTCATTAAAATAGAGTCCTTAGTACTCAATACTAATGCAATTCCAAGACATATTTACAGAGAGAAATAAAACATATGGTCCTAATTTGTTTGGAGGATATTTTCGCCGCTAGCATGCAAATAGTTAAAACCCAAAAGGGGAACATCTTTCCCAATAATTGCCCATTATCCGCTGCTCTATGATGTCAAAGATATCGTACAAACATGTATGTGTTACTCGGGTGTATGATTTATATACTCAATGTCGTGTCACCTCTGTTAACCCTTACTACGCTGAATTATATGTTGTCGTCTGCTGGAAATATTTTATTTTCAATATTTCTCGACAGAAACCTGGTTTTGACAGAGCACATGAGAATCGTCTCCAGTGGAGACGATTCTCATATGCTGTCAAAACCAGTTTATTTGTTAAGAATTAAAGCAAAAATGAAAAACAGCAGACAGCAATTTCCCTCAACAGCGTAGGAAGGGTTAAACAAGTGTATTACCGGACATGTCCAACGATCCGACGAGTTTCACGGAGACTGTTGTATACTTTTTTCAGCCAATGAGTCAAAGGTTGTTAAATCGGAAGTGAAGGAAAAATCAAAATTTATCCGAAGGAGGAATAGGGCATTAGGGCCTTGTATATACAAATATTTGGCTGGGAAAAAAACACACTGGCACATGTAGCAGTCTCCTTTATATTCATTAAATTGTATTATGATATTTATTTCCCCATGTTAATAAACTTAATACACTGTGGAAGCTCATTTTATGTAATATGTGACCCACTGAAACATTACACCCTGATTATGCCCCCTATGCGATAGCCGGCATATTGTGTTGCTCTTGTGGTTCCGTATGTCCGTCTGTGTACATGTACATGTACTCCAAAAGTTTGTACTCGAGGAGGTTTGACTACCAAACACACCCTACTCCCACCAAGCAGCCATTACATTCGTATTTACATGCATGCGTAAACATAATTTGATAAACTGTTTATGGGCATGTATGTACGCCCGTGAGCGTGTGTCTGAGGAGTGGATGTTGGTGAGTGGATACCCGAGCAATCATGCGTTAATTACTGCACCCTAAACGGGACATCCGCAATATTTTCCCATCTCTTTCACATGACATAGTGTAACGTCCCTATGTCGTATCCGTCTTCAGCAATACGGTATAAATCAGATATTTCCTGTTCACGCAGGGGAATGGTAGCGGGCCCTCGTAAATCGGGGTAGGGAAATTTAACGACTATATCTACTGGGCAATGAAAAGACGACAGTGACGAGATTTTAGTAACATCTGATATTTTGATAATAGTTCTAACATGCAGTATTACTCAACGTGTACAATTAAAGAGTGGTGACAAACTATGATAACAACGATGAGGGTGATCTGATTATGGACAGATAATGACTAATATGAGATGTACACATGGCAAGATACAAAAGCACAACAGGCGACTGTGAGAGTAAGCAGACTCAAGAAAGGATATTAGCACATGTAAACACGGACTAGATTTATGCTAAAAATCTGGCGGAAAATCACACTAACGCAAACCCAAGTCATGGTGGGGAATCACGAAGCTGGGTTGGGAAATAATGCTGGGTGAGAGTCACACAGGGGATCACGAAGCTGGGGGTGGGAATAATGCTGGGTGGGGGAATCACACATCGGGAATCACGAAGCTGGGGGTGGGAAATAATGCTGGGTGGGTGAATCACACAGCGGGAATCACGAAGCTGGGGGTGGGAAATAATGTGGGTGGTGGAGTCACACAGCGGGGTCACGAAAGCTGGGGGTGGGGAATAATGCTGGGTGGGGGAGTCACACAGCGGGGATCACGAAAGCTGGGGTGGGAAATAATGGCTGGGTGGGGGAGTCACACAGCGGGGATCCGAAGATGGGGTGGGATTAATTGCTGGGTGGGGGAAGTCACAACAGCGGGGGATCACGAAGCTGTGGTCGGTGGGAATAATGTGAGGGGGGGAGTCACACAGCGGGGATCACGAAGCTGGGGGTGGGCATAATGTGGGTGGTGGGAGTCACACAGCGGGAATCCGAAGCTGGGGGTGGGAAATAAGACTGGGTGGAGGGATTGGGGTGGTGAGATGGGGCGTAGGGCTCATCTTGTAAACCGGAGAATCTCCGTCCTATGTAAGATGCATGGGTGGGGTAACGGGAAAACGCGCACCTTCTGTACTACGCTAGTATTTAGCTTTAACACCATGGAGTGACGAGACATAGTTAAACAATGCATTTCAAGTAATGGAAGTGGTAAATAAGTATTAAGATGCCTAAATGACGGGAATAGGACCGTGTCGGATTCGTACCAAGTTGTGTCTGCTCGGAGTGGCCTCGGAACAAAAGTCCCAGAGTCGCTGAAATCGCTCCTATTTATAGGTTTTGTCTGTCCGAGTTGGACATGTTCCGTGACTTACGGAACTTGTCCAAGTTCCCGCACCGTGATTGGCTAGATTGTATCGACGAAATGTTCCGATCAGGCACGAGCCAAAACAAGCACAGCCAGTAGAAATGGCGGCTGCATTCAATACTTGGTTGAAATGTGTCAAGAATATCGTATATCACGGGAAACAGGATGGAATTCAGGAATTATGAGGTCAATGAAGATGAACTATGAACTTTGGTGAATAACTAGGCATGGGTGAGGGATCGTGGTAATTCTCATAGATTAAATGGTAGCCTCGCACAGTCGCCACAAATGTAAGTACAAATGAAGCAGGATTACATGTCTATTTTACATCATAAATGACTTCCTACACAATAGTGACAACTTGCAATGGTCACCGGCGGGGTCGCTTCAATAGCATCTCATTTTCTTGAGATACGATCTTGTTACCACCTCGTTCCCGGTGAGTGGTCAGTCGGGCGAACAGGTAGGCGTAAAGTAACGATAGGTTACAAGATCCTACTGCTTTTGGTAGTGGGCCCCAAGTGATTCTGGTGTAGCGACGACCTGGCATCAGATCAGGACCACAGTAAGCCAATACTGAATAGACAACTGTCAAAAACGAGCCACAGCCTAAAAATCTTAGACATATAAGTAGCTGCAACAGTGGTGGCAAACACCACGTCCCTCGTGCAGGTAACATTTATTTTACCAAATTCAAAACAAATATGATGTTCCGGCGCGAAAAACGGTATCGAGTATAAAGCTGATCATCATTAAATACTTCCAACGGATTCTCGCGATCCCTGAGTACACGTTCAAGGCGCATGGCCCGACGATAACCGATTTCAATAACTCCTGCTGGTGCCGCCATCTTGGATGTGTAGTCTGCTTCCAATAGCGCAAAGTATACTTTGCTAGTTCAAAGTCTACTTCAAAGCAGACTTTCAAAAACGTACTTACCAAAGTATACTTTCTTCGAGTAACAAGTTGATGAAATGCGATTTTCGCAAAGTATACTTTGCGCCCAAAGTATACTTTGGAAAGTTGATGAAATAGGCTACAGATCATCAACATCAAGAATCCGACTGATGACACTGTCATCTTTGATCATTTTGAGAAATTTGCATAAATCCAAAATGGCTGCCAAACAGTTATAGTGTGTCATATAGTTGTTTCCATATGAGGTATTAGCATACATTAACAGCATAAAGTGGATTTACTTGACTTATCGAGATAAGTGATCAACATTAAATTTCAATTCACTGTTAAATGGTAAAAATCCAACATGGCCGCCAACATGATATTTTGCATATGGCTGCTCCCACGTAGACTCCATATGAAAACAACATGTACACTAATCTTGGATATATTCACATGATGAACGCTTACAGTAAATTTGATACGTAACTAGACACATTTGTGAAGAGCGAAAGTCCAAGATGGCCGCCATATATACAGAAATTATCGCATGACGATCATCACAGAGAATAATAATTAAGTATATAATTTCACATGGATGTCATATCGTAGTAAATTGGAATAAAAGTACTGAAGTTATGTATACTATGAACGTTTTTACTAACTTAGGAATACAATTAGATAACTACCAATGGCATAAATCATAGATGGCCGCCAAATATAAAAATAATGTTGCCTTATATTGAACAAATTGCATATAATTACTAGGATTATAAGTAAATATATATATTATATACTTTTATACATGGCAGACGTATATATAAAGATAAATTACCTCGCAATGGCAACCATATCGTGTAATGATTAAAATATTACATTTCAAAGGAAATAAATATATGGATAATGGAGGCTCTAGAGATGCAGTATACATGGACAACAACTATTACCCAACAGTCCCAACATAAAAAAACACAATCATATTGAAGTGCAGTACACGAAGACATGACAACAAGGATGCCGCTTTGGTATTGTCAAAACAGTCCAGTTGGGTGGTTGAACCTGATTAGCCACCATAGAATTTCTCCCGCAAACCTCTCCAGCATACGTGAAAAGGACAGTATCATACAAGACAATGATGAATCAAAAATGATTAATGCATGTATACTGTACAAAAAAGACATTAATTACACAAAATATATCGGTTTCCGTAATTGAAAGCTAATATTGTAAATATAACTATAAGAAAACAATGATATAATTATGATGACACAAACAATTTAGAGAGTTATATTGTTCAGCATTTGCATGTTAGTCTATTAAATTGCGTGAATACTGTATGCCTCATATCCAGATTATGGTACATTGAAGTTTGTCACGTTCTATATATGGTTGTGTACCATGTGTATTGCTGTCTGCAGGTACTATAATATTTTGTGTTACCGTGAGTATTTAGTAGTGGCACAACTAGATTGTTATATAATATCAATTACATTTGTATTAGTTGTGTCCTCCCTGTGGTATTTCATACATAGCGTATCCGTGTTCTTCTCGGAATTATTATATTTGTGATTACGGTTGTTTTCTTTGATCCACATTTATGTATACTGACGGCGTCATGTCTTAGTTTTTACATATCATATGCATTCACAGGTGCTGAATTCTGTCGTATGTTTAAATAAGTAAAAATCATTTAATGGCATATAACTACACAATAATTCGACAAAAATAAAGTATTTGTATTGCTTATCTTTGAAACAATACAAGAGAAAATTGGTGTACATACATTACCTCATCATATAAATATGTTGCTCTACATCGGCGATAGTGGTCTGAAAACACATCAATTACTTGCAGCTTACAAAGTAATAAGTGATATTAAAGTGGTGTGCATACAGCCGCTTTGTGGAAACTGACTACTTTCACAGAAAGAAAACATGTGGCCAATACTATCAGCTAAGTTGTACTAAGTAGGTTGAAAGCACGTAATGGTAGCCAGAAACTGGAATAAGCTACTGGATGGCTGAACTATGTTATTGTACGTAGTCACCGATTGTGACAGAAATATATACACGTATCATCCATTTGTACTTGTTCAATTGCTATATCCAGACACTCAAGTTGTTAATGACGCTACCTAGAGGAGCCATGTCATGCGATGTTGCACAGTAAATCACATTGAGCATTTGAGTTTTTGGAGCCAATGATATAAACGACGACATCTGGTGTTTTTACAAATTGTGAAGTCCTTGAAGTATATTGTAAAGTACAATATATCTCTCTGCCAACAATAGAAGTATGAATGCTGCTATGGAATGGCAAGACAAGACAAAACAATATCAAAATATCTAACTGAATCTAACTTAAATCTTATATTATAATATAATTGTATTACTATTATAAGGTACTATATTCATATCCGGCGGTCATATTAGACATACGTTATTGCCGATGCTGTCTAATGGAGTATATCAAGGTGTAATTACATAAGCTATTTACTAAACAAGTTAGTTATCAGGTAATATGATACTTGGTCACCTTGGACTATTGCGATTGAAACATGTGTCTAAATACATACCCAATGTATTGGAATAATTATATACCTAAATACAATATTGGTATGCAAATTCGCTCTGATATGATTGTATATAATTTCACACCAAAGTTACAAAAAAAAACACATTCGTTGTTTTAAACCCATAATTAAACAAGAGTGCCGCAAGTCACAAAATACGCCCGTCGAATATGAGCCAGACAGCAAAGATGCAGAAATGTGAAGCTGTCACCAAGGCAAGAAACATTAATTAGAATTTGAAAGTCTATAGCATTATTTCTTCATCTCGTTGTGCTAAACATGTATACTAATTTAAGCAGAGATAGAAAAGTAGAGTGTAAAGTAGAAATGATGGGGAATTGGATACAATAATGTAGAAAAAATGGCTAAGTTAAAAAGGTTATATTTTTGTTAAAAAATATGTTTTCGGCATAAAAACACCAAGGTGCACATATTCAATATGTGTAGAAGACGTGTGTATAGTTTCAGAACGATCGACTGAACGCTTTCGGAGGAGTTGTGTACACAAACTATGTACCCTATATAGAATTGTATAGGCAAATGTAGAAAAAATGGCTAAGTTAAAAAGGTGATATTTTTGTTAAAAAATAAGCATAAAAATACGAAGGTGCACATCTTCAATATGTGTAGAAGACGTGTGTATAGTTTCAGAACGATCGACTGAACGCTTTCGGAGGAGTTGTGTACACAAACTCTGTACCGTATATAGAATTGTACAGAAAAATGTAGAAAAAATGGCTAAGTTAAAAAGGTGATATTTTTGTTAAAAAATATTTTTTTCGACATAAACACACCAAGGTGCACAACATGTAAGCATGGTCATTTTTTAATGTTATACTGCCAGCATCATTTGTAATGCATGTTCGCATTTTATTCAAACAATACTCCTCAATTGAGCTGTCGCGTGCGCAGTATGGACACTTAATTTATACTACCCCAGTCCCACAATAATCACATGTAACCCGTCCATCCGGGAAGGCACCAATGTGGGGGTAGGCTGGATTAAGCACCAAACCGGATGTAGACAGCTGAAAGTTATGTGTGGCGACCATTTGATTACAAACATTCTTCATTTTAGAAGCGGTAACTCGCCCTGCTCTAAACCGAAACCACATTTTGTTGTCTGCCTGTGTTTGTGTTGATCGTTCGATGGCCACTGCCTGATCCGGTGTCTAATGGAGCTCAGTTTTCTCACATATTTCCAAAAGCTAATTTAATTGGAGCTTTATGCAGTCGGGTTTATATAAATCTGGAAAATTGCCAGAGAGCAAAGTTGGTTTAAATGAACGGCAATGTTCAGGCACAACACTAAGAATTGCTGCCGCTGAACGGTGGTGGAATGAAGCTTGTCAACAAGTTGGGACAGTTCATCAGCTGTATGTGTAGTGATTGGTTTCATTTTTCGTTTACCAGGTGTCTGATTGGGCGTTTCATTTACAATTTCGTCCATATGTTTCTTTTTTGTCTTCGCTGATGTGAAATCCATGTCCGACCCAGGTAGATATGTTACTGTTTTCATTGCTGTTGGCAATTTCCAGTAAGCTGGTTCTTGTGTAACATTTTTTGAGACGCGGATTCTTACTTGTGGCTCTATATAAAATAGCATCGCACTAACATGAGTGCACGTCTCGCCCAATCCCGCCATGCAGTCACAGTGGCCACCAAGCACCTTTCCATTCTTCTCCACGATTATCCATGGTTTCAATGGCGTCTCTATTGGCCGTTGAGAATGCATCACCTGCAAATATTTATACAACAATTATGCCGACCATATTATCCAGAGAGGTTGCTGAGAAACACAAGTATTTTAAGAGTGGTGTGTGGTTGATGATATAATTTTACTATGTAGCCCACCTATGCCCAAAGTCGCCTTCAAATTACGTAGAAATGTTATGTTGCTGTGGTAAGGTTTGGTTGCTGGGTTCAGGTGGTATCCAGGCTATAGCTATAAGACTTTCTGAGCATGTACTCGGTACTAAAAATTATTGGTCTTTAGTCAATGCTAATCTGTGCTGTGTTGGCCAATTAAACTACATTTACCGGTATATACAATCACATGCTTACAACCTTGTGACAGACAATAATACTCACTGGGACTGGCACTATGAAATGCCTCGGCTGGCTCGACAAGTGGGCCGTGGATATAAAAAGAAAGGGAGCATGACCATGAGGACTCGTATCCTTTATAATAAACTTGCAATGTAGTTTGAACTCGCTGTATAATGCAAGTGTAGGTCATTGTATGTATTTGTGATTTGAGGGTGGGGGGGGGGCGTCCATTACAGTCAACATACCCTTCCAACAACAAGAAGTTTGTTGTCAATTTCTGTGGCCTCAACATCCCGGACCCAACCGCTAACGAACTGGTTGTACGCTTCCAATCCATTGTAGCATCGCAGATCGTCAAGAGTGTAGGGACTTGGATTGAACACAAAATAGTTCACAATATCGGGTTACGTAATCGGTGGCAGCAGATCGGGAGAGTCGCTTAAATGTTTTCGGTCGATGGAATATGGATCAATGTCATTTATACAAGTGATTTTTTGAAGATATCTTGTCCTTGCTTCTGAATCTAGTCGATTGAAATAGAGATTTTACTTCCTGGTTGCAAGCAGCCATATTGGATGTGTACTCCAAGATGGCGGCGCCTCGTTTTCGATTCGTTTTGCTAGAGTGCGTAGGAAGCCTCTATTAGATACCTCGATCTGAAGTTACTCGCGGCAACTTTATATATAGCAAAAACCGCAGATTTTGTATCTTGCGAGTTCATACATGTATACGTTTGTAGTATATTCTGTACTGACTCCAACTCAATGGAATCACAACTATGTATTGTTTGTGGTGAAGGAAATCGAGAGGGCTGCACATTTATTCAAAATCCCAGTATTGATACAACGGCTAAGCTAGCCATGTCACCACTTTTTGCAAAAGTATTCCAAATAGCATGGAACCTTATATTTGTATGAAGTACAATGTGTGAGAATTCCAAAAAGCTATTTACTTTTTATTTTAATTGAGAATTTTTGTTTATGATTTTTTGAAAATCGCCATCTATCATTTTGTATCTGTCATTTTTCCCCTCAATCTCGTATCTCATAGACCTTGTTGATATATTGTACCATACACATGAATCCACTTAGCTATAGGTCTCTAGATGATCTACTGCAATAAATAAAACAAGAAAAAAAACAAGAAACAAGAGAAAAAAAACAACAAAAACAATAACATTAACAATATTTAATGTCATTAACATTGTATAATGTCTATGCAATGAAACTACATGTAGTACCTTCGTTACACGCATATTTTCAGGTCTCCGGCTCTGTAGTCATCCAACAGCTTGTAACTGTATATTGCTGTATCCCCGGAATACTTAATGTTAAACCAACTGGGGTAGCCCGGTACCTGTAAATAGCAGGTTGTCAGAAGAATGTCTGAAAGAAAAAACATTGATCCAGATAAGCAGCATATTTTGGAATATATTGAAAAATATGCAAATTCCAAGTCATTTACACCATGAGAAAATGGCCCTGTTCGTAATTGTAACTCCTGGTCCTCTAACACAATCTGAGGGCATGATAATGATCTACAGTGTTCTGATCATTTGATGAAAAGTGACAAATTTAATGGCGAAAAGTGTACTCCCAGATCAGATGGCACAGCTGTGCAGTCTAATATGGGTCTGCACTGGACACATATACACATTTGGACCATTTTCTGGACCATTTTTCTCATCATGTTGTGTCACATATTTTTGAAGTTTGTTTTTAAATGGATTAATGTTTAATTAATAGGTTGCAGCATCTAAACATAATAAATATAGTGCCTTTAAGTTACAGTAGCAAGCAATACAGTCAGTAATACAGATAGTAACTTTAAGATTTACTATATACTGAGATAGCCGCGTGCAGCATGTCCGCTCAAGGCATTTGTTAGCAATAAAATATTTAATGAAACAGAACTTAAGCCAGACAGATGCATGAACATGAAAGTGTTGATTATACCACAACGATGAGTGATACGCATGCTGAAATGTTTTGCAGTCGGAGACTCGGACAGCGCAAGAAAACCAACATCGAATCAGCAAAACTGATGGATGTACCCCGAAACGATGCCAATTTCAGAATGAAAATATGGACCTAGAACTAAGCATGTGAAGTTTCAAGCCAATTGGAATTAGGGCTGCAGAGATAGTAGGTTCCCAAACACTTTTAATGCGAATCTCGGACAGACAGATGGACGGGGTGGCGACTGTATGTACCCCCAAATGTTTTTAGGGTACACAAATTGTTATTTGCAAACAGTGAAAATCCAATATGACAGTGCCCATATGAGTTTTCGTGCGCTGCTAGATGTCATTTGTACTTGTAATCTTGTTATATACCTGAGAAAGAACTTGCCCCACACATGACTTCACCTCGTCATCCACTTTAAAGAAGTGTTCCACTTTTTGTCCAACAATAATTATCTGTTCACCATCTGCCAGGTCTGTGTCGGTGGTAACCGTGTGTGCATGCCTCACCAGTTGTTTTCAACACTTTTGAGTTAAATCTTCAATGCTTAATTTAGAACCAGACTTTGAGAACTTGTAGACATCTTTCAATTCAGAACTAACTTTTTGGCACAGTACTTTGTTGATAAGGCGGAATCAACCTCGTGTTCACTTTGCCAGAGCCCCCATAACTGCACATCATTTGTTAAATTCTCCTTTTTTAACAACCGCGACTGTCTTGGTTTTTCAATGTTCTCAAATTTCTACGTCTTTCATTTTCGATCTGTGCATGTCGCCCATTGAACAGTTTCCTTGATTTCTTTGCATTACTTCTAGCTTCACATACAATTTTCGCACTCTCTTTTTGTGGCATTTCCTGAATCCACTGTAGTGTTTTGTTATGAATAAACATTATATTAGCCTCGGTAGCTATCACACTTGAATTTGGTTTTTCACGTAACAAGCGGTCCATGTGGCCGAAAATCGACTCTGAAAACTTATTATGCTTTGGAGTAGCCTTTGTTTTCTCCCTTACTTCATCTGTAGCCTCATGGTACACTCCTTCTGGAAGGAAGTATGTAAAGGAGATTTCACAAGCTTCTGTTTTCGCGATACGCTTATGTATTCATCATTTATATATCAAATAAAACAAATTGTACAGTAATCCGACCAGTATGTGCCGTTCTTTTACGGATTTCATATTCCGGACAACCAGTTTTTCCAGCCGTTCTCTGCATGACTAACTTCTCCTTATTTTGCTTACCACAGTTATTTCCCTTTGCGGTCACGTGGGTATATGACGAAATGTATGCATAATACGATTAGTACACGTAATAGTTCAACAGACTACTTAGAACTCCAGTTTATTAGACCGCTGATATAAATATATGGGACTGTACTGTACTGTACTGTAAACATATAAGAATGACCTAGTTAGAAACTACATACTGAAATGCGACAGTGGGTGACGCAATGGACATATTGTGCAATTTTCAACAGCTGTAGGATACCAGTCTGTATGTACATGTATTAATATTTACATCGTCAAGTTACAATCTATGTTTTCACCAATAGTTCTTATATATAATGCTAAATCAGACGGGCAACAGAGTAGACACTTTTCAGAGCTGTCAGGTACATAGATGGATCTGATGCTATGCTGGTCAAACTGTCATAACGTCATTCTTGTAGGCCATTGTCCACTTACAATGAAACAATACTGCACATGGGGTCAATTAAGGAAAGCACAGCAGTGGGAAAATTAGTCGCTCTAATTGCCACGGGGGGTGGGATGTTGTTTGAAGATTGTGTCATCATCCGCTGTACACTGCGACTGAGAAGGTGCAATAAGCCAAACACAACACGGGGCTTATAGGGCGTTTGCGACCAGTGTAGATCCAGTTCAGCCTGTACACCCGCAGTCTCAACAGCATCTGCACTTTTCGACATTCCTTCAATAAAACACACTAACATGCAATCTATATCGTATTTAGACTACAGGAGTGTGTCACAAATTGACGAGTTCGTTGGATAGGTCGGCAGATGGATCTGATGGCTAAGACTAGTGAACACAGTTGGATTAGGTGTAGCATGTATATTATGGTTAAAACACGTCGTCAAGTAAAATATGATTACTATTTTACACACAAGTACAAGTGAACCCCTCAACACTTCAACACAAACACATGTCAAATAACCACCCTGCTTATGAGTGTATCATTTCATAACACAATTCCAAAGTGTCTCATTACCCCACATAATGTTACAAGTGTCAACTACCCCACAACTGTTCACAAGTGTCTAACAACCCACCACAGGATCATAAGTGTCTAATTCCCCACATAAGTGTCTTAAGTCCCACACCAGTTCATAAGTGTCTAATTCCTCACAAGTGCACAAATCCCACACAGTTCATAAGTGTCTAATTCCCCACATAAGTGTATAAATCCCACACAGTTCATAAGTGTCTAATTCTTCACATAAGTGTCTAAATCCACACACAAGTGTCTTAAGTCCCACACAAGTGTATAAATCCCACACAGTTCATAAGTGTCTAATTCCCCCCATAAGTGTCTAAATCCACACACAAGTGGCTTAAGTCCCACACCAGTTCATAAGTGTCTAATTCCTCACATAAGTTCATATGTGTCTACTTCCTCACATAAGTTCATATGTGTCTAATTTCCCACATACAGCTCTAATTTCCCCATATCAATTCATAAGTGTCTAATTCCCAACACAAGTGCGCAAATCCCACAGTTCATAAGTGTCTAATTCCCCACACAAGTGTATAAACCCATCACAGTTCATAAGTGTCTAATTCCCCACATAAGTGTCTAAATCCACCACAGGATCATACGTGTTACATTAGCAACTGCATTAACTTCTCTCTAGATTCCATTGTCAGTGAGTGTGAATATACAGGCGATAGTACTCAATAATACACCCGGCCACCTCAGGACATGTAATGGTCCACACAGGACAAGTCACGGCCCACACAGGACACGTAATGTTCCACACAGGTCAGGTTAAAAGTATGGTCACCAGGAAAAGTAATGGTCCACACAGGACAGTAATGGTCCACACAGGACAAGTAACGGTCCACACAGGACGTTCCACACAATGTTCCACACAGGTCAAATATTGTTCCACATCGGACAAGGATGGCCACACAGGCCATTCACAGTCCACACAGGACACGTAATGTTCCACGCAGGTAGTGTAAGGTCCAGGCCTCAAGAGTATAGTCCCCCACTCATGGAAACGTAATAATGGAAAGTTCTTACATATTAGCCAGGAACAAACGGTCTCAACAATGCACATGCAGGCTCGCTTCTCGCCTCGCTGCTCTCACATGCCCGTAGCACGGCCACACCCAAAAACACCTGTACAATACAAAACTATCTTCTAGCAAAAATTCGAGAATTACAATGTATGTCCAAAAAGAAAATAAATATAAAAAACTTTTTAAAAAAAAAACAATCCTCAGATATTTGTCACTTAGCCACTCTACTAAAGTGTCAATGAATGAACAATTCATTTCTGTGAAGTCTGGTATAATATTTCACAATCTTAGGCGAATGCCTATTTGAGAATATTAATAACACTTTAGTAAAAATAATCACATTTGAACTTCAGATAAAATTACACAAAGCCTTTGACTAGTAAAAATACATATTCACAATTCACACAATTCACACACAAACTACATGTCACTAAAACTAATGCACATGTACTTACAGTGGGATAACTCAGTCTGCTGTCTCTAATACAAGTATTGTTGTTGCCTAGTCGAGATTCAAATGTCCACTGTCCAGAATGACCCCACTTCAACTCATGTACAATGCACATGTCCAAACCCACAGGTAACCTGCTTGACCACTCAAAAAACCAATACACAGGAATGTCAACATGTATCTCCCAGTAGATATTCACTCACTACATACATGTACACTACCGTATTTGACCACCTATGTGTCCAGTGTCCAGCAAACCATATATACCTATATACCCAACAATGAATATTGTGACAATTCCTCCCTCCTTAAGTGTAAAAATGGAGAATCCACTTTTTACTCCTACTTCCTCACTAAAATCAACTATTTACACGCCGTCTGGTTTCTTCGTCGTAATTACAGACCTAACAACTACATTCGCAATGTCAACTGTGGTTTCTGCTCTCACTACTACTGTGCATGTCGACTCAGGAAATCTGCTCCCACGTTATCCGACCCCTTGATCGCGATAATTCGAAACCTGTAAGGCTGAAGAGATAAAGCCCATCGCATGATACGTGAATTTGCCACCTTGGCACGATTCAAGTATATCAGTGGCTGATGATCAGTTTCAAGGAGAAATTCCTGGCCATACAAGTATGTCTGAAACTTCTGTACAGCCCACACTATTGCTAAGCATTCACGTTCAATGACAGAGTATGCCCGTTCCCTGACCAGCAACTTCTTACTCGCATATGCAACTGGGAACTTCTCTCCTCATACTCCTGTAATTTATCACTGCCCCTAATCCGCTATCCGAAGCATCTGTACGCAGGATGAATTGTCTCTCACAGTCTGGCAATCTCAAAACAGGGGACTGTGTCAGTATCTGAGATAAGTTCCGAAATGCCCCTTCTTGCTCTATCCCCCAACTTACCTTTGTTGGTTGTCCCTTCTTCGTCAACTCGGTCAATGGCGATGCTATGGAACTGAAATTTGGAATGTACTTCCTGTAGAAGCCAATCAGTCCCAGGAATGATCTCACCTTGTTTCTTTGTCTCGGGATGTGGACACTCCTGAATACTCTGTACCTTGCTTGGGTTAGGTTTCATGCATCCATTTCCAATGATGAATAACCTACCAAACATTTTGTTGGCCTTGCTGTCAACTTCGCTTGACGCAACCTGGAAAACAAGTCTGTGAGTACCTGTACATGTTGCTGCCATGTTTCCGTGTGAACTAGAATGTCGTCGACAAAGTTTTCAATGTGGTTCATCCCATGTAGAACTTTTCTCATCATCCTACAAAAACAAGCTGGTGCCCCAACTAAACCAAATGGCATCTTTTTGAACTGATACAGACCTTCTGAGGTAATAAACGCCGTTAAATGTCTGCAGGACTCTTGTACAGGTATTTGCCAGTACCCTTTACTGAGATCGATTTTCGTAAAGTACTTACTTTTGCTCAGTCTGGCGAATACTTCTTCCGGGTTACTCATGGGCTCACAATCAAAATTCACTGATTTTGTTTAACTTACGAAAATCACAACAGAATCTGTAACTTCCGTCGGATTTCTTCACCATCACAACTGGAGATGCATACGAAGAATTTGATGGCTCATGATCCCCATACCTAGCATGGATTTGACTTCTGATCGCATACTATCTCTCAAGGAATGTGGTACAGGATATGGTCGAGAGCGAACTGGTTCTTCTGCTGTAAGCCTAATAGAGTGTTCAACTACATCGGTACTTCCGGGTAAAATCGGTCAGAACATCTGAAAATTCTCTAAGCAGTTGTCTTACCTCGAGTTGCTGCTGTACCTCTAGCTCTGGTGAAATCTGGACGTCTTGTATCGACTCTTTGGCTTGGAATCTCGGTAACAACAACTTACCTGAAACTGTCTTATTTGTGTCATCTCGGTCTTCCACTTCAGGCTCAATAACTCCGACACTACTTGCGCTATGATGCCTCTGTCACCAGAATCTGTCTGCGCTGGTGCTTCTGTTCCCGCTCTATGTATTGTTTTCCACTTACTGCTGCCTCTCTAACCGATTTTAGAGCAGGGTCCTGGCTTTGATGCGTCTTCACATCCTCTACTCCGATATCACTAATAGGTGCTGGAACATGTGTAACTTACTTGGTGTTCGAGACTTATTCCGTTCTCTCTGTGCCCTAGTTTCGACCGCCTGTATAAGTGCTTCCGTTGGCTTCATCTGAAAATGTGGTTCATGCCCATCCAATCTGGATTAGGATCTCCAGGATTTCTAACTCAGGAATGTTACCCAATATGAGATCATAGACGGGTTTTCCATGCAGAGTGCCTCAATTTGTCCAACCAAGTAAGGGGGTAATCACATCAATTGCGACCACATCAACCTTTCTAACAGTTCCATCAACCAATACACAAAGACGAGTTCTCCCCGTGAACTCGTGTGTATTCACTAAATCTTTCCGCACTACTGCGCTACTACAACCACTATCTCTAAGGACCTTGACCTTTGTATATCCTACATAACCCTCTGAAAACTGGCATCCCACTAAAACGGTTTTCGGTCTGCATTTGCCTTGCAGGCTGCAACAACAATAGGGAGTTCATGGCCACACTGAAGGTGTACCTTACAATCTGAAATGCAACAAGGTTCAAGTGTAGATTCATTTGGAATTAAACAACTAACAATGACCTTGGGCTTTGTTTCCTCTTGTTCTACAACACAGTTTCCTGACTCAAATTCCTACCATATCCCCTGCCTCGACCTCGGCCTCGACCACTCCATCCTTCCCTTGACTTATCAAATGGCTTAAACCCTGATCCACTACCCATCGACTTAGTCGGACAGTCTCTAACCATATGACCTGGATTACCACAGCCATAGCACTTCCTACCCACTTCACGAACGCGATCTACTCCTGATGGAATAAATTTACTGGAATGATTCACATTGCGACTGTCTCTACCTGTATTCAATTTGCTACTGCAATCAAACCCCCCATGAGCCTCGTTGTATTGTTCTGCCAGTACCGACATTTCATGAAACGGTTTCTGGTTTTCGTCGTTTAGAAAAACAGCCAAATTCTTACCATTGCCATCATAAATTGTTCCTTAATAACAGATTACTTAGCCCATCATAAGTTTTTGGTGCATTCCCAAGATTCCATCCATCTGTCAAGATAATTTTCTAATCGTGCAACAAATTGCGAACTACTTTCCCAGACTCGGGTTTACTGTTTCTGAATTTATGTCTGAATCCTTCTTCAGTCAATTGAAAGCGTTTCAACAGTGAGTCCTTCAAAGTTTTGTAATCTGCTGCATTTGTTGGAGACAATCGTGAATAAACTTCTAAAGCTTTTTCCTTCAACAATGTACTCAAATTCACAGCCCATATATCTTCAGACCAACCAGCCATTTCAGCCAAAACGCTCAAACCTTTGAATGTATGCATCTAAGTTATCCTCCTTCTTCAAACGGAGGTAATCTGGGTAATTTCATTTTTGCCCCACCACCGTTATTGTACGAGTGATTACCTGCATTATCATATGCTAAAGACATATCACCTGATGCCCTACTTCTAACTCGTTCAAGTTCAATTTCCTTATCTAACAGCTCTAACTTGCACCTAGTCTGCTCTTTAGACAACTCTAACTCGAAATGCTTTTGTTTTTCCTCAGACAAGGCTAATTCCTTCCTACTCTCTCGCTCCCTATTTCTCTCATCTCTTTCACGTGTAAGCTCCTCTCGCTTCTCGATAAATGCTAGCAATTCATCCCCTTGATAACCAAACCCCTGTCCAAGTTCCATTAACTTTTCAAAATCCATATTTTCTCGTCAATGAACCTTCACCTACAAGCCTAAATCCAATTAATATCAATAGTCCTATTGCCAATATCCATATACCTTTTTCCGAGCAATGACCTATCCCACCGCTGCCACCATTTGTCACAAATTGACGAGTTCGTTGGATAGGTCGGCAGATGGATCTGATGGCTAAGACTAGTGAACACAGTTGGATTAGGTGTAGCATGTATATTATGGTTAAAACACGTCGTCAAGTAAAATATGATTACTATTTTACACACAAAGTACAAGTGAACCCCTCAACACTTCAACACAAACACATGTCAAATAACCACCCTGCTTTATGAGTGTATCATTTCATAACACAATTCCAAAGTGTCTCATTACCCCACATAATGTTACAAGTGTCAACTACCCCACAACTGTTCACAAGTGTCTAACTCCCACACAGGATCATAAGTGTCTAATTCCCACATAAGTGTCTTAAGTCCCACACCAGTTCATAAGTGTCTAATTCCTCACAAGTGCACAAATCCCACACAGTTCATAAGTGTCTAATTCCCCACATAAGTGTATAAATCCCACACAGTTCATAGTGTTCATAAATTCACACATAAGTGTTCTTATAAATCCACACACAAGTGTCTTAAGTCCCACACAAGTGTATAAATCCCACACAGTTCATAAGTGTCTAATTCCCCCCATAAGTGTCTAAATCCACACACAAGTGGCTTAAGTCCCACACCAGTTCATAAGTGTCTAATTCCTCACATAAGTTCATATGTGTCTACTTCCTCACATAAGTTCATATGTGTCTAATTTCCCACATACAGCTCTAATTTCCCCATATCAATTCATAAGTGTCTAATTCCCAACACAAGTGCGCAAATCCCACAGTTCATAAGTGTCTAATTCCCCACACAAGTGTATAAATCCCACACAGTTCATAAGTGTCTAATTCCCCACATAAGTGTCTAAATCCACACACAGGATCATACGTGTTACATTAGCAACTGCATTAACTTCTCTCTAGATTCCATTGTCAGTGAGTGTGAATATACAGGCCGATAGTACTCAATAATACACCCGGCCACCTCAGGACATGTAATGGTCCACACGGACAAGTCACGGCCCCCACACAGGACACGTAATGTTCCACACAGGTCAAGTATTGGTTCACCCAGGAAAAGTAATGGTCCACACAGGACAAGTAATGGTCACACAGGACAATGTTCCACACAGGACAAGTAACGGTCCACACAGGACAATGTTCCACACAGGTCAAATATTGTTCACATCGGACAAGGAATGGTCCACACAGGCCATTCACAGTCCACACAGGACACGTAATGTTCCACGCAGGTAGTGTAAGGTCCAGGCCTCAAGAGTATAGTCCCCCACTCATGGAAACGTAATAATGGAAAGTTCTTACATATTAGCCCAGAACAAACGGTCTCAACAATGCACATGCAGGCTCGCTTCCTCGCCTCGCTGCTCTCACATGCCCGTAGCACGGCCACACCCAAAAACCACCTGTACAATACAAAACTATCTTCTAGCAAAAAACAAAAAATTCGAGAATTACAATGTATGTCCAAAAAGAAAAAAAATATCTTTTAAAAAAAACAATCCTCAGATATTTGTCACTTAGCCACTCTACTAAAGTGTCAATGAATGAACAATTCATTTACTGTGAAGTCTGGTATAATCACAATCTTAGGCGAATGCCTATTTGAGAATATTAATAACACTTTAGTAAAAATAATCACATTTGAACTTCAGATAAAATTACACAAAGCCTTTGACTAGTAAAAATACATATTCACAATTCACACAATTCACACACAAATACATGTCACTAAAACTAATGCACATGTACTTACAGTGGGATAACTCAGTCTGCTGTCTCTAATACAAGTATTGTTGTTGCCTAGTCGAGATTCAAATGTCCACTGTCCAGAATGACCCCACTTCAACTCATGTACAATGCACATGTCCAAACCCACAGGTAACCTGCTTGACCACTCAAAAAACCAATACACAGGAATGTCAACATGTATCTCCCAGTAGATATTCACTCACTACATACATGTACACTACCGTATTTGACCACCTATGTGTCCAGTGTCCAGCAAACCATATATACCTATATACCCAACAATGAATATTGTGACAGAGTGTTATATTTGATTAGGACCTACACTAGTCACAAATCACACAAACCCCATTTCTCCAGTCACAGCCACATATAGGACCAAGCATCGACGTAACCCCCATTTAACAAAACAACGATTTTCTTCTGGAAAACATCTTTAGTTTTTAACATAAAGTCCAAACATTTTCTATTTATTTGAAACAAGTCACTAGGAAAATAGATTAGAAATAGTAAAGAATTTACTGTACATGTGAAAATTGAATATATACTTTTAATTCTTTTTATCTGTCAACGAACAAAATATGTGATTTAGTTATATTTTAGTACATTGTATTCGAAAACAGTATTTACGGAAAAATAAGCGAGTGGACATTCGAGTTACACAATTTTCGTCCTGCAATATACATGTAGCATTCATCCATGTATAAAAAAAAACACACCATTCTACCATGTCTGTCAAATTGGACTCGACCAATCAGCCTGGCATAGGTGTGGCCTCGCGGATTCAATATACACCTGACGCATTATTGTTGACATCCGTTTGAGCGTAGCTTCACACGTCTGTCACTGACTAGGACATATAAACAAAATGGATTTAGCCAATCAGCAGAGAATAGGTGTGGCTTCATTGAATTCAGAATACACCTGTCCCAAGATCCACTTCCCTATTTGCTTTCGGTCAAATCATCGGATAAGTTGTTTGCTATTAATGACCTCCGGCGGCATCCGGTTGAACATAGCTACACACGCGTGTCACTGATTATTTCAACTCGAAATTGTCAAACCACAAGTTTGCTGAAGTAACATTCTGCAAAGCATTGCAGAATCAATTTACGAAATGTCGGAGATTAGTATTTTGTAAAAAGAAAATAGAAATATAACATTTAATTTCACTTTTTTTTTAATTCTGGCTCTGCTGTCTGTTTGACCATGAATTACAACCGACTTCCGCACAGATAGTCGTCGCCGATGATTGCAACCAACGTATAAATAATCCAAGTATAACTAGGCGAAGGAAAAAATAACGATTAACGTATATGTTAAACGACAAAAACGAATAAATTATGCAACAAATACATGATGTCCGTAAATCCAAACGATATTATATAAGAACCCTTCATCCACCAATCCGGTAAGCTGTTCTACTGCTACGTCATATCGGTTATTTTTACAGCTCCACCTCGCGCCAGTAGGTCGCAGTAATAGGAGAGATAAGCGATGACCAATCCATTGCATGGCTCTGTATAGGTGTCAGCTAAGGTGCGATATGAGAAATCTCATTATCACGAAAAATACAAACAAACCGGAAATCGGTTATTAGGGTCGCCGTTGTTGTTTTTAGCGCGTTTTGAAGAAAATAAGTGATAGTTTGTAATGCGACCTTCACATCCCATCCCAGTTGTTCGGGAGCAGAAATTTCTTGGTCTTATCTTTGATCCTAAACTCACTTTTAAACCTCATTTACGATACTTAAAAATTAAATGCCAGAAAGCACTCAACTTAATGCGAGTAGTAACAAATCATGCAGACCGAAAGGTGCTGCACCGCCTTTACATCGCACATGTTCGCTCAAAACTAGACTACGGATGCACTGTATCTGGGTCTGCCAGTAAATCCGATCTTCGGACGCTCGATCCAATACATCACCAAGGCTTAAGACTCTGCCTGGGTGCATTCCGTACGTCTAACGCACAGAGCTTATATGCCGAAGCAAATGAGCCTTCTCTCCACGACAGACGCACCAAATTATCTTTGCAATACGCCACTAAACTACATTCCAATCCATCTAATCCAGCTTATAACACAGATACTGTATTCGATAAGAAACCAAGCTTCAAGCCACCATTTGGCAAGAGAATGGATCCTTTGATACACGATGCTGGTTTGGATCTGGATCACATTGCCAAATACGCTGTTCCAGATACTCCACCGTGGCAGTTGGAGCAGCCCAAGGTGATCTTCGATCTTTGTCAGCACACGAAAGCAACAACTGATCCATCCATTTTTAAATCACTTTTTCTTGAGGTTAAAGACAGATATTTGCTGCCGCTGTCCCCGAGGGAGATCTTCAATCCAGACTCCCAGACAAATCTTCGATATTTTCTGCGGAATTGAGGGCGATTTTACTTGCTCTTGATTTCGCGAAAATATCTTGGAGAAAGCAATTCATTTTATTTTCCGATTAATTATCTTCACTACAAGCTTTGTACAACATGAAGCTTGAACATCCACTTAACCGCCAAATCGTGGAGCTACACCATATTTTACGTTCGTCTGGCAAGGGCATTATTTTGTGTTGGCTACCCAGTCATACTGGTATCAAGGGCAATGACAGGGCAGATAGTGCTGCCAAGGCCGCCCTGGATCTACCAACTTCTCATTTTCCTGTTTGCTATCATGATTTTAAATCATCCATAAACTCATTCATCTCCGATACAATGCAGATCCAATGGGATCTGCTCACAGCTGTGAAACCGAGTCTGTGCGAATGGACTCCTGGCTACAGACATGTACGCCGGGATGAAGTTGTCCTTAGTCGATTGCGCATTGGACATACACGACTAACGCATTCGTATATGCTCATGGGTGAGCCACGTCCATGGTGTATTCCATGCCACAGCGCATTTACACTGCAACACATTCTACTGGACTGTATCGACTTTGCCGATATTCGACGCAAACACTTCAATGTTACTTCACTTGCGGAGCTATTCCAGGTGGAGAACATTGAAGGTTTGCTTCGCTTTCTCCATGAGACGAACTTTTATCGGAAAATTTAATTTTATCATTGTATACATGTTTTTCATTTCCATAATTTTATAATTCTATACACGTTTTTCATTTATATTGTTCATCATATTAATATTTTTACCCTGATCATCTGATTGACTGCCGCATCTAACATACAATTGTACTATTATTTGTATTCTTCATCTACATTGCTTGGCCTTAAATGATACTCCTTTGTGTTGATGGGCCGTTAAGCACCATTCCATTCCATTGATATTTCGTGTAAGTAGTCTTACAAACAGTATACATATATTTGGTGTTATGAACATCAGGGCTCTGCTTTATCAGCCATTTGCTGGCAATGGCCAAGCCTTCTTCTTTTATGCGTTGAACTAATTCTGAGTTATTAGTTGACATTTTGACTGAGAATTGTTTGCGTGCTTGTGCAATCTACGCCCCGTGGGCGTTTAAATTGAGAAATGTAAAAATTGGCACTGACTAATGTGTCCCAATCTGGCGGGATATTTTCAAAGATCAATTCAGAATGGCACAAAATGTCATAGGTATAGATTTCTGCAGGCAACTCGTGTGGATCTGTCTGTATATCTATTACATACCTGTGGGGAAATAATGTATACCGTTATATTAAGATATGGTTAACACTACTTCTCACTCTGCTCTTTGTACATGTGGTCCATATACAACAAATATACTTATTGTGCAATGTTATCCTTTCGCACCAAAATACATGTAATTAACATTGATCGCTCCATGAAATTGAATGCAGTGGATGTTAGTCTTGATTGATTGCATGTAGTTTTATGTCCATGCAACAACAAGGTCATTACGAACCTAAATGTTGGCAGTATAGCATTATGGAGCAAGATGATTAAATATTACAGAATAATAATGAGTGTGTATGGACTGCTGCTGTTATTTTTTGTTAAGCTTGTAGTATACACAAAACAAACTAATATGATGTAGTGTTATATACAATTTGGTTATTGTACCTTGATCACTCCCCGTGGTTAAACAACCGTTTATTCCCATATGCTGTAACTGCGAGGGGTGATCAATTTCGCAACCAGCACACGCAATCTTTGCAAACTTGACAACCTTGTGAAGCAGTTTTTTCGCCTTACGTTTATTCATTTTATGTGCTGCAGGGGTAGGTGGAATGGGGCCCATATCCGTTTCATCTTGTTTCTCCAACTCCGAAGCCACATACTTGGCCATCGCATAGACCAGGGGTGCGAAGCAACACTTGTTCTACGTTGATCGGCGACATACCGTCAACTTTAAGACATGGCCAATTTTCAACTAACTGAGTAGCCCTCGTTACACCTATCCATGCGCGACCTAACTGAGTGAAATTCAATGGACACTTCTCAGGGGTGACAAGTTTGTTACATTCATTCAATGTACAACCCGTTTTGTTTACAGCAATACACAAGTATTGTACCAAATGTATCTCTTAACATGGTAATTCTCATGTCCGTCATTCTCTTTAAAACATTTCTCCATCTCTTTGGGAACGGAAGTGCATGGTCTATCTTCCCATAGGGAGGCCATTAGCACATACACGTCTTCGGCGGTATCCAGTTGGGAAGACAGACTGACAGATTTATCCGCAGACTCGACTAACGTTTGTACAGCACATGTACTTACATCGTTCAACATATCCTCGGCTTCTGAACCTGGCGGGTAAGGCCAGGTATCATCTGCCTGCAGAAATTCCTCAACAGTAGAAAATATTTCGGCAAAGAAGCGAGGGTCTGGTGATTCTACCTCAGACAGGATGGAACTTTCAGAAACTGTATGAACAAACATACGGTTTCGGAGAGCTTCTTCCTCTTGGAAGAAATACCTCCACGGCTCAGTGTTACTTGTTAACAGTACCGGAGTACGGTTAAGAAGTTGCGACTTCTTGTTCTTTACATTTACCTGCGTTGCTAAGAACCCTTCATCCACCAATCAGGTAAGCTGTTCTACTGCTACGTCATAGCGGTTATTTTTACAGCTCCACCTCGCGCCAGTAGGTCACAGTAATAGGAGAGATAAGCGATGACCAATTCATTGTATGGCTCTGTATAAGTGTCAGCTAAGGTGCGATATGAGAAATCTCAATATCACGAAAAATACAAACGAACCGGAAATCGGTTATTAGGGTCGCCGTTGTTGTTTTTAGCGCGTTTTGAAGACAATAAGTGATAGTGTGTAATGTGACCTTTAAACAAACGTTTCAGCAGCTTGCAAAGGGCAGGGATCATAACGCCCAAATATCGTCAATACTTTCCCATCGTGCTCTCAAACTATGACTAGCTTCTGATATAGTGGCGAGGAATTCAATTTTGCTTCATCTAGAAACGACAACAAGTACTTCCCTTGTAAGAATTCATGGCTGTGCGCTTCAAAGTTCTCCAAATACTGTACAAGTTATAGTTTCTTTTCAAACTTACTTGTCTCATCGCTGAGTAAACATATGTTTGGTTTCTCTGCAAACACATCAGCCACATCTTGTTGTGTAATAACTAATCTCTGACTGTTCATATTGTTGGTCGTTGTTCTACATGGAAGCGTATTAGGTGTTAAAGATGCCAATGTCAGGACACCCTCAATAGTTTCATGAATATGGTTTTCTGATACATTTAAATTCCGAAGTTCATATATACACTTGTGTAAGTCCGTTGAATATGTTCTTGTATTCTCATCATATGTAATTAAAGTTTCATTTGTCACCATTGTGCTTAGCCAATCATTTTCTTCTTGGAGTGCACAGAAAACGGCTTTAAGTTTTCGAAATCTAAAACTAACTGCATGCATTTTTGCAAAAGACGCGGTCTTCACCCTGATCCCGAACTTAAACTGGGATCACATCCCATCCCAGTTGTTCGGGAGCAGAAATTTCTTGGTCTTATCTTTGATTCTAAACTCACTTTTAAACCTCATTTACGATACTTGAAAGCTAAATGCCAGAAAGCACTCAACTTAATGCGAGTGGTAGCAAATCATGATTGGGGTGCAGACCGAAAGGTGCTGCACCGCCTTTACATCGCACATGTTCGCTCAAAACATGAGCCTTCTCTCCACGACAGACGCACCAAATTATCTTTGCAATATGCCACTAAACTACATTACAATCCATCTAATCCAGCTTATAACACTGTCTTTCATCGAACTACAGATGCTGTATTCGATAAGAAACCAAGCTTCAAGCCACCATTCGGCAAGAGAATATATCCTTTGACACACGATGCTGGCTTGGATCTGGATCACATTGCCAAATACGCTGTTTCAGATACTCCACCGTGGCAGTTGGAGCAGCCCAATGTGATCTTCCATCTTAGTCAGCACACGAAAGCAACAACTGATCCATCCATTTTTAAATAACTTTTTCTTGATGTTAAAGACAGATACAATACATACACTCCGCTTTTTACTATTGGCTCAAAGGTCGGGGATCGGGTAGCATCTGCTGCCGCTGTCCCCGAGGGAGATCTTCAATTCATTGCAAACAGTGCAGATCCATATGAGCCGGCTCGAAACGAGCCGTCTCATCAGGATCTACACGTTTTGCTCCCAGACAAATCTTCGATATTTTCTGCGGAATTGAGGGCGATTTTACTTGCTCTTGATTTCGCGAAAATATCTTGGAGAAAGCAATTCATTTTATGTTCCGATTCATTATCTTCACTACAATTGTACAACATGAAGCTTGAACATCCACTTATCCGCCAAATCATGGAGCTACACCATATTTTACTTTCGTCTGGCAAGGACATTATTTTGTGTTGGCTACCCAGTCATACTGGTATCAAGGGCAATGACAGGGCAGATAGTGCTGCCAAGGCCGCCCTGGATCTACCAACTTCTCATTTTCCTGCTTGCTATCATGATTTTAAATCATCCATCAACTCATTCATCTTCGATACAATGCAGATCCAGTGGGATCTGCTCACAGATAATAAACTTCATGCTGTGAAACCGACTCTGGGCGAATGGACTCCTGGCTACAGATATGTACGCCGGGATGAAGTTGTCCTTAGTCGATTGCGCATTGGACATACACGACTAACGCATTCGTATATGCTCAAGGGTGAGCCGCGTCCATGCAGAGCTGCCAACTGTTACGATTTTTCCGTATTTGTTCCGGAAAATACGTTAGAAATACGGAAGTACGGATAACAATTAAAAAGTACGATTTTTAAAAAAATTAGCGCGGGAATATCTGGAAATAATAATTTCGTTTCACAATTCTGCCAATAAATCCTATTTTTTTATTTACCCGTAATCATTACTCGCCGAGGCGCTTACCATTTTGATTCTTGTTGTGTAGTAATAGTAGTTTCAAGCGCTCAGCGATATTGATTTATTCATCACGTAAATTCATAAAATGTCTGCTCCAAAGCGTGCAGCCAACGAATTTGGGTATTTTTTATCGAAAGAAGTTAGAACACATCTGTTCATCAATGATTACAGCGAGACACAGCCAATTTGGTCCTGTCAAAGCGCGGTGATGAATTTGCGTCTTGCAGGCAGTGTAATTGTGATTTTTCGGTTGGTCATGGTGGCCGAAACGAGGGCCAAGGCTCTAAAAAAAGTTAATTTATGCATATAAGTGAGTACTGATTTGTGTTCCGGAAAACATATGTGGTGTTCCGGAAAATAGCCCCCTTTTCTCTCCATGTTCCTCATGTGACCGACATGGGGTTGGCAGCTCTGTCCATGGTGTATTCCATGCCACAGCGCATTTACCGTGCAACACATCCTGCTGGACTGTATCGACTTTGCCGATATTCGACGCAAACACTTCAATGTTAATTCACTTGCGGAGCTATTCCAGGTGGAGAACATTGAAGGTTTGCTTCGCTTTCTCCATGAAACTAACTTGTATCGGAAAATTTAATTTTATCATTGTATACATGTGTCTCATTTCTATAATTTTATAATTCTATACATGTTTCACATTTATATTGTTCATCATATTAATATTTTTACCCTGATCATCTGATTGACTACCACATCTAACATACTGTTTTACTATTATTTTTATTCTTCATCTACATTGCTTGGCCCTAAATGATACTCTTTTGTGTTGATGGGCCGTTAAGCACCATTCCATTCCATTCTTCTTGGAGTAGTATTACTATCTGATTTAAATTCTGAATCTCATTATCTTGATCAGCAGATATATGGTTACACTTATCGATTTCAACCTCAAGGTTTGCTGTATGATTTGTTAATTCTGATATTCTGGCATTGTAGGTCAGCTTACACCTGTCTTTTCAATTCACTAGTTTTTCCCTGTAATCTATGGTTCAATGACCCAATTGTTTTTTAAGCATTTTTTTTTTACTGTTTTGTCTGTCTGATTTCATTCTTTAATTTCATATTTTCCAGTCTAGAAAGTTTTGTTTTGCACAATTTCTTTGTGTTCTCCAGTTCAGTTGCTAAAGCAGAATTTTCATGTATCGATTCATTCAATTCACTAGCAAGGTCACTTGTCACGCGATTAAGACATTCTCTGTCATGTTGCGAATCATGGCGGTTGGTGGATGCACATCTATGTTGTGGTTCAGTGCGATGCTTTGGAAACTTTACACCTTCGTTCATGAACCTTTCCAAATTATACTTTCCTGTCTCACTGGCCTTTGATTTTAAGAGTGTTTGATATTTCATGTAAGTAGTCTTACAAACAGTATAAATATATTTGGTGTTATGAACATCAGGGCTCTGCTTTATCAGCCATTTGCTGGCAATGGCCAAGCCTTCTTCTTTTATGCGTTGAACTAATTCTGAGTTATTAGTTGACATTAGGGATATTTTCAAAAATGAATTCAGAATGGCACAAAATGTCATTGGTATAGATTTCTGCAGGCAACTCTTGTGGATCTGTCTGTATATCTATTACATACCTGTGGGAAAATCATTTATACCGTTATATTAAGATATGGTTAACATTACTTCTCACTCTGCTCTTTGTACAGTGGTCCATATACAACAAATATTATTATTGTGCAATGTTATTCTTTCACACCAAAATACATGTATTTAACATTGATCGCTCCATGAAATTGAATGCAGTGGATGTTAGTCTTGATTGATTGCATGTAGTTTTATTGTTATGTCCATGTAACAACAAGGTCATTACGAACCTAAATGTTGGCATTATAGCATTATGGAGCAAGATGATTAAATATTACACAATAATAATGAGTGTGTATGGACTGCTGTTGTTATTTTTGTTTAAGCTTGTAGTCTACACAAAACATAAACTAATATGATGTAGTGTTACATACAATTTGGTTAATGTATATATATTGTATTATACACATCTATATGCTAAGTAACAAACACAATGATTCAACACCGACACCAATCTAGTAGACTAAGGGTTATAGTGTTACATGTTATGAATTGCAGTGAGCCATAATCTATCAAAACCAGACTTGCTTCATTTAAGAACCAACGTACATCCTACTTAGTTGTACACGTTTGCCTCCTGATAATGCACATAACTGGTCATGGGAAAACTGAATCTGCATCACTGTATACCTTGAGCGGACTGCATGGATGTGCAGGCTGGTCTGGTACTACACTGATCACACAGGAAATAAGCCATGTTGTGACGGATCATGTCCCAATGGTATGCATGCACTAAAAGATACTTTTGCCCGGAGACAATCAGAAAAAAATATTTTATGCAGCACTCTGAATGTTTTTGATAACCTAGGAAAAACATAGTAATTTCATGTTGAATTTGTTAAAAAATACAGATGAGGTTGTGAAGATATTGAATATTGCCAACAATTATTTTATTTTTTATTTTGACAATTGTGGCTAGCCACGGCAACTGTCATGATGTATATTTCCTTGTATTTTGGTTTGACCGTCATCTCCGAACTATTGGAAACACCATAACCAGAAAGAAAATCAGCTACACTGATTATTTTCACTTACATATACTTCAATATCCTTTTCTTCAAGGCTCTGTATCGACTTGATGGAAGACAGTTGGTGTTCATGAACCTTTCCAAATTATACTTTCCGGTCTCACTGGCCTTTGATTTTAAGAGTGTTTGATATAAGTCATTTAAAAATAAGTCATTTAACGCATATTTCGGACGGACGGACGGACGGACGGACGGACGCACACACGCACACACGCACACACGCACAGACACCATGACGTCATAGCGATCACGATGTCTCGCTTTCCGCAAGCGGGCTCCACAAAAACATCGTGAATTTTGTAAATATTTTGATTGAAATTACACACATGCACAAAGACAAAGGTACAAAAGCACATATTTTACACATAAAGTTCAGTAAACACTGAACAGTGTTTGATTATTCTGCCAAATACACCAACACTAACAGACAGCACTTATCAGACATGCAGAACTAGTCAGTAGACTCGGTAATCAACTTATCCGGACTTAGGAACTGTCCGGATTTGGGTCAAATTGTCACTGGCGGATCGATCGACATTTATACACAAAATACGGATGTCAAGATATTAATAAACCAAAGGTGTATAATAGCGTATAATATCGTTATAACAAGTTATATCATGGTATGGTATGGTTGCTTTGAGTGTGATAATAACGTTTTTATGTGTAGGAACTTCGTGCAGTTCGCATTCGTCTGCACCGGAAGTGGCCAAGGTAGATAATTCATCGAATTATGGTTCTGGAGGTTTACACAGTGGGTATTTCAATGGTGTTTCGCGGACTTGCGCGGACGATTTGAACAACAAATATGGTCAAAACTCACACAAAAATGGCACCCAGTTTTCATCTAGGGTAAATCACGCTAAAGCATCAATGAAATATTGCTCCAGGTTGCCCCAAAGGTAGCCAATATTCGATCATAACATGCGTAATTATTTGGATTTATTCTTATAAAATCTTGATAACTTGCCTTCAAGGCACCTCTCATGCAAATGTTCGTGACATGTGATCCAAAAACAAAAGCCAAATGACTGAAATATCGAAAAATGTTTGTGACGTGTCCACCTTGTGACGTGTCCACCTTGTGACATCCAAAATGGCGGCGATATTTGCGAAGCGACTTTTCATTTCGGCAACTTTGCGGCCATTTTATGATGACATCGCAATACTTTAGAGATGTTTTCAACATACCCTTTTGGAAATAAGCATTTTATAGTTCGGATTCATGTGTATTTGTTCTAAAGTCAATGCATTTTTTTTTTATTAAATTGCTTCTGAAATGAACAGGTATTTGGCTGCTGACAGATATAAACGGAAGTTCATACGGAAGTGTTGACATCGCTAGCTAACCTGAAAGACTTTGCTCAAAAACGTGCAAAGTACGGAGAGGTAAAATATGCATCTCTGGATGAAGCGCTAACGAACATGTCTGAAATTCAGCTATAGGCCGTATCATATCAGAGGGACTGCTACAAAAATGTTGCACACAAGGGAATGCTATCTCGGGCAGCGAAGAGATTTGCTGATTCTTGTTCTGTTGACTATGCAAAAGTCACGCCTGCAAATGTAGGGCGTCCGTCAACTTCACGTGATACCCGCGATAATATTGATCGGTCTCGACGTTCTGGGTGTAATGAACCTAAGCGCAAAATATGTGTATTTCTGTGTAAGACAGCAGGTTAATCCTGTTTGCCCGGCCTTAAATGACCTTAGCTGTTGATAGGCCGTTAAACACAAATAAACAAACAAACTATTAAACGTTCACCAATTCAATCGGTTTATAAATCAGAACAGAATATTTACATCGAGAAAAAATATATTCAGCCCTGAAATTAGAATAACCTGCCCTGGTGCCAGGTCCATACCACACCAGTCACTTGGCCCCTTCCCCTATAATAGGATTACGAATAATCGTGATACTCACATAAGGGGAATAACCAGATTCAACTGTCGCATACAAAATACCAAAGACGTATGTGAGGGCCAAACCAGGTCTCCAGTCTGAATTCCGGTAAGGGTGAACCCCGATCGTTCCATTACCCATCACATTCTCCCACCTGCCACCCACTTGAACGTTTAATAGATATTAAAAACAGCACGGGTGATTCCCAAGTGAGAGCAAAACTTTCACTAATACAAAAACCATCTGACGCGGCAGCATTTGAACTGTGGTATCACCGCGACTGCTTGAGAGCGAATGAGAGAGAATGCGAATATATCAAGAATAATCAAAATACATTGAACGAATCTTTATGTAAGTGTATCTCTGATATTGAAATTGTAAATGCCGTGAAATCGTCTCTAGCAGTCGGATCATCTTTGACAATGAAAAATATCAACACAGACTATTTTACTGTTTTGACGGACAATGGAGTTGACCCGGGAACAAAAAATCGCAAAAAGCATCTCAAACACCTAATTACAGACAATATCAATGATACTGAATTTGTACGGCCACCAAAACAAAATGAAAGCGAACTCTTGGTAAACAAACGTACAGTAGGTGCTGCCGTCGATAAGGCCGTACTTAATGAAACTAACGACGGTCTTAATGATATCGTTATCGCAGCTCGCGTGCTGCGAAACGAATTACTAGACCTAAATGTACATGGAAGTTTACAGGTAGTATGGAATATACGATTCCACCAATGACGTCGTTTTTCCTGAAACAGTTATTATATGGTACAAAGTAAACTGTTATATCAGGCAAACGGGAAAGTGATGTGAAAAAGACAGTGAGTATAGTGTCCCATGTTCTTCCACAAAACTGACAGGCACGTGAATTACGAGCCAACGACGGACGTAGGCTTTCGCGGACGCACTGAAACTCCGTTATCAATAGGGTTAGCTCTAACTATCCACAACAAACTTCGCAGTAAAGTTATCATAAACTGTCGGAGCTTAATCTTGGCTGCACATACGCAGGAGTTATCAATATGGAGAAAAGGGTTGAGTGTGGTGTGGTGGAGCAAATCAGGGTATTGCTTACCACAATTTACCAAAAAGGGCAAATCAATATATTTTCCAATAGACAATGTTGACTGTCTGGAAGATACATGGGATGGTCAAAACACATTGCACGGGACAGTGGTTGTTATGAACCAACAAATGACGAAGGAGAGCCAGTTAGCAAACCTATTTCCATTCCTGAAAAGGTAACACCCGTGTAACTGGACGTTGTCTACAGCAATGCGCCATATACCAAGCCAAAGCCTATTGAGTTTGCAACATTTGAATTCAACTCCGAAACCGGGGCGTTAAAGGAGTATCACATCAAGGATAGGACTTGCATGCTATCGAGTTATCTGGGCAACTCAAAACGGATTGATGCTATACCTTTGGATGCAGCCGAAACTTCAACCGCGGAGTTTGTTAATGAAATATCAGGTGAAGTTGATTCACATGATCGTGACTCATCATATCGAGTCGTCCGAGTCAAAGAAAATACTAAATGTAGGTGGTATATCTGTAAAGCAGAGCTCGATAGCAGTAAATGGGCTGCCTGCAACAAATTCACTACTTATGCAAACAGAGAAAGGTCTTGCTTCTAAGACAAATAGCGCAGTTATCACACCTCTGTGTCGACAGTCGCCAACGGATTATGCGACACTGTACACGGTTCTGTCTTTAACACAGAATATTTCAGCAGTTGCCATGGGCCCGCAAAGAAAAACGGTAATCACTCTGGATCTCGCGCTGTATGAAAGAGCAATAAAACTCCAGACATGTACGGGAAACAGAAACTGGGTGCTTCGAGCTGGAGAGCTTCATATTTGTTTTGCTGCTCTCCATGCTTTAGGGAAATACATAGAGGACAGTGGTCTCGATACCGTGTCTGTAGATACTGGTATATATTCGCCTGTCACACTCCGCCCAATATTCGCTGGCAATGCTTTCAAAAGAGGCATCGAATACCACATCATGAACGCAATGGCATTGTACTTTCGCAAATATGAACAGTTATTTGGTGACAAGCCATCAGACAAACGTGTTGAACAGTGCCAAACATTGCGGACAAATCTTCACGCACGTGATGAAGACTAACAAATGTTTAACGACATTTGCGCCCACTATGCAAATATACTTGACAAATACATGACAGACGAGGCTAGTGGAGAATTAGGTGTGTTCATCATGAACTATTTACACCAGGTCGAGTGCCTTTTCACCTGATCCCCGCATGTAGGCAGGGCAATTGGAACGAATATTTGTCAGCCCTCGATGAGCAAGTAAAATAAGCAAGTAAAATACTTCTTCGGGCATGATTTATACAACTACGCTCGCTTGATTCCGGTACACTTTGCCCAGATGAACGAGCTCAAGACCGAATAACCTGAAACATGGAAAGCACTCGAAGAAGGTGAGTTGTGTGTGAAGAAAACTGGTATACCATTTACCAATCTGTTTGTGGATCAGACTCTGGAGCAGAGTATTAGAGAGTTGAAGGTGGTTGGAGGCATTACTGCTATAACTCAAAGTGAACCAACGCTCAATCGATTCCTACTTACAGCTCCCGAAATGACACACATCGTCGGTGAGTTTCAGTCATTGTATTATTCATCCGGTAGCAGCTCATGCCCTGAATAACATTATCAATTGTCTGGGACATTTGGCACACGAGCTGCAAGAAATGCAGCAACAATCCAGATATGTCTAGAAAGCCACTGCGATGGAAATCCATTTGAAAACAAGCTGCCACCGGTAAACATAGTTTCCATGATGGCTTTACCAGACACTGCAGTGTACGACATTCTTAACAGAGATGGGCAGGGAACTGAACGGTATAAAGAGTTCGTAGAAACGTGATTGAGAACGGCATCTGCGCTATCTGTTTGGTATAGAATTGAACAATTGACGCTGAAAACACACAGCACATGTTTGACAAAATCAAATGTAGCAATCGGCAACAAAGTAGTGAAGCTTCGTGAAGATCGTCAATTACTTGCGCGATTTTTAGTCGTTCAACAGGCACGCCCAGATATGATGTCGAAGCTGGGGGAAACAATCGGAAATTATGAGATGGCTATAACACCACGATATCTCTTTGCTACCGACGGAACATTGGTGCTACCATCGGACAAAGTCTCATTTATTTCTTATTTTTTTTTTTTTAACATCGTTTTACCCCTCGGGGATCCTTTCTGGTTAAAAAAAAATAATAAAAAAATAATCGCCGCCGACCGTAATAATGTCCTAGTCCTCTATTAAATAATTGTGGGAAAAATTACGTTTTTTTTTTAAATTTTCTAAGATTTTTGGCGGGAAAAAATAAATTTCGGCCAAAAAAAAAAGAATCTCCCCAAAGGGAGATTCTTTTCTTTTTCTTTTTTTTTATCAGGAACTCTTTTGTTTATTTATTATTTTATACATGTACATACAATTTATACAATAGCACTCTCATCTGCAATGAGCAACATTTGTGTAAGTGTAAGTCCAGTTTCTTCTTCCATTCGAAGTTCACATTCTTGATTACCCGACATCGCATACTGTACATGTCGTTGCGCTTCTTCACGAGAAATACTGTCCGGATTGTAAATTCCAATGGTGGTGTCATCATGTAGATCTAAGTCACTTTCTAAACTTTCCAATGTCATTAAACTATTGTTTTCTTCATCCTCATCACTATCTGAAATCTCTATAGGATTTTCTTCACACCCTTGTATGTTTTCATTCAATATTTCACACGTTTCTTTTTTCACATTAATTCGCAGTTTCGGTAAGGGCGGTCTGTCGTGTCGTCCTGCAATAGTAGCCGTTGCATCACCGGTACAATTCGGAATAGTAGCCGGAATTATTTGCAGTTTCATTTTCTTTTGTTCAGGTTTGGTTAGTATAAGTTCAGGAATGACAATGAGATCTTTATTCAGACAGGCTTGGTAAGCAAAATCTTGAGATTGTATTGTCTGTCCGCACTGATCAATAGGTAACAGACAGGAGGTCCAGTAAGTCTTACCTGCGTTGCTTTCACCTTGCAGCATGAATCCATTGACTTTCTCAATAGATTTGTCGAGTATCTGGAACAGTTTCAGTAAATAATCGCCAGGATTGATCATTTGTTTCACGCACCATTCCTTGAATTTCAATGCTGTTTCAGGAACAGTCAAACCATTCTCTGGTATGGGACAGTGCTTGATGACTTCTTCAATTGTTTGTCTTCCCATTTCTTGTTTCTTAATATGACTTTCTGCAATTGTCTGATTAAATATATCTGTGAAATTTGGGGCCAACTTAATCGATCGCCAGAGGAGTAACTCTTCCTTGTTGTTAGATTGTAAAATACTGCGGAGAATACCATCCTGAGTTCTACTTTCATACTTGTCAAGGAACTTGTGAATAATGTCAACTTTCTCTGCATGTTTGGTTGTTCTGAACTTAGCTTTATCAGCCGTGACACTGGCACACTGTGTCATGTCTGTGAAAGTAGCAGATGCTTGAGGAACAACTTCACCAGTAGCAACTCGTTTCATGTAGGCACCCATACTGCGATCTGTTATAGTTGGTAATTTCTTCAATTCCTGTTCTAAGAAGTAGACAGCAGTCTTTGTTTCATCGAAGTCTTTGGTTCCATCGTCTACATTGAAGTCCACATCAGAGACTGGATCGGTGTTTGTCGTGAAGGCTTCATTTGCCATTGTAGCTTTCGTGATTTTCGCACACAACATCATGTTGTTGCAACCCAACAATGTCATAGGCTTTGTTATGAGATGTCGGGTAATGGCGTCAATGTTGCGAATCCGCTGGTACTTTACATTTATTGCATACTTCTTGAAGACTGTCTGCATTTTCTTATATCTATAATTGTCTTGCAACTTACACTGCGCATGAGCGATAAGATGTATATGCATGCCATTAAACTGACAAGCACTGTCGTCACTTCCATTATGCCATATCATTGCAGATGGGGTGTTATTCAAGAACTGTTTCAAAGTGTCATTTATTTCAGCGTCCATTTGACCCATCATATGGTAAACATCCATGGGTGTTGCAAAGTTTAAGGTGGGATACAAGTGTATACCTTTTTGATACATATCAGCATTTGCATAAACACCAATGTTGTTCTCACCATTCGATAGTTCGAATTTGCCGTCATTATCTTGTTTGTATACTCGAGACTGAATGGTCTTGGGTGTGATTTTATCATCAAGGTTTGTGATTATGACAGAATACCACTGTCCATTTGGAACACCAGCGGCGTAAATTTCGGTGGGTTTCTGTCGGTGATAGTGGTTGCGGATGTCCATGATGCCTGTAAATATAATTACAAAATTAAACTTGATCAACGTGAGTGAACGGTGTATTACCAGTGGTAAAGAAAGTATTCAGACCTTTCCTATTATTTATTATGTTAATATTTTTAAGTTCAATCTGTAAGTCATGAACTTGAGTTAACAATTCAGTGTAATGAGTCAGTAAATCGTCGACCAAACCATGAGGTCGTAACTTATCTTTTATGTCTGCTGTATTTAGCCAAGAATATTTATCTACAACAGGTACTGGTGGTAATTTTTCAGTTATTTCAGGTTTTGTCACTAATCGTTCAGCTTCACGTTTATTTAGTTTATCTTGAATTATATATACATCATGCACTACTTTATTTAATTTAGCACTCGTACTTATAAAACGAGCTGTCATGTCTCCTCTATTTACAACTAAGTCATTTACATTAGCTTTTAATACATTTATATCTTTATACATATGTTCCACACGTACATCTAATTTTTCTGTATTACCTTCATCATCCACCCATCCATTTACAGTATCAATAGTGTCCGTTATTTCATTTAATGTTGAGAATTTATCATGCACCTTCTGTTTAAATGCTGTTAGCATATTAGTTAAACCCTGCTGAGCACTTAAGGCAGATGTCAATCCTTGTTTTAGGGTGCCTAAATTACTTAACGTTTTTTAACCTTCTTTTATTATTTGATCTTTAGCAACGTCTGCAACAGCTTGTTGTATTGCACCTTTGTTTTTTAATAGATGCAACCAAACCTTGACCTAATGCACCAACAGCGGCGGCACCACTACCACCTAGTAAAGCTGACCAAAAAGACGTCTGACTAACATCTATTTCTATTGTTGATTTACTAACAAAATCTAATGTATGCTCCATTCCATCAATTTTAGAATTTAAATTTTCAGGATCTAACTTTTTTAAAGCGTACAATTGTGATCTAGATAATATATTCGCTGTTTGCTGCAATGTACTTATTAATTGTGCATTATGTTGTACTAACTTTACATTATCATTTACTTTATTTTCATTATTTTGAATATTTTGGAAGTTATGTTCTGAATACTTTTCTTGTGACTTAACAATGGAAGCTATATTATTTAAAATACTTTGTAATTCTAATGAATTTATATCCCATATATATTCATCTTCTCTCCAATAAGCAGTGTTCATTAAGTACATTAAGAGAGGGAAACCAGGAAATAATCCAACTTTAACATTTGCTACTAATATTTCTGAAACATATCTATTTTTTCGCATAAATGTATGCCATCTGACATCTACTGTAACTATCTTACGTTTATTATTAATAAAGGAAGCTGAATTTAAATTTATAAACCAATACTTTTGATCTGGATGAATGAACAATGTATCTGTCATAAGAACTTTAATGACATGAGTTTGACTATCAGCAATACGAGGTGCATAACCTTGATGATAAAAATAACCCTGACCCGAATATTTACGTTTCGGATTCGGTATACGATGTGCTAAAATATTGCTTACTTTTATTCCAAAATCGTCTGTAAATTTAATACCATTTGCATTATTCCAGTGAAAATCATCACCAGGAATTAAGTAAGTGAAAGTTCTTGGAATTAACAATGCTAATTGATCTACATCAACTGTTGTTGACAAATTCATGTAACAATTTTGTAATTGTGTTGTTTGTGTATCAGTGTTAAATGTTACATTAGACGCTAGATCAGGAGTTCCTTCATAATTAAAGATTTGCAAATCATGTTTTACATACTTATGTACTAAGTCCAATATTGTAACTTTTGTTATGAAATTAGAAATAACTTTATAACATGTAATAGTATGTGCATTATGTTGGTCTTTATCTCTAATTGTGCTAAAATACCTAAACATTGTACCGATTGAAACAAATTCCCCCATATTACTTACAATTTATGGATCATTCGCAGAATGGTCAGAAGTGTCTGTTCGGGAAGCTTTAGCCGGTGTAGCACCGTCGTCAGTATCTGCAACATGAGAACGCTTATTACTATCTGAACTACCACCTTCATCCATAGGTCTATGTGACAGTTGAGTATGGAAAATATTAAATATTTCTTCCTCCCAATTGGGAGTCAATGTATATGTCTTTGTTTCGTCACTAGGTTCTTTTTTTACTTGCAAAGGAGTAGTATCAGTTGCTTGCATTAATTTTTCAGCAGGTTTATCTAATTTAAGTGTATCTTTGTACATACTAACAATACTTGCTCTATTTACAACATTCATTTTAGATAATATTTTCTTTTCATTTAACTTTCTAACTGCCTCTACATCATAAATGGTACACATTTTTGAACCAAATACCTTACCATACTCACCAAACTTAGGCCAAGGTACATACCTACCTCCATCCTTTTTGGTCCAAATAGGAGGATCCATACCTTCCAAGCTTGGGTAGGTCTATACAATTGATTACTATGTACCTTAGTTTCAGTAGGTTCAACAACTACACTAACAGGCAATGCAGGTCTATTTTGTTCATCTACCATTATTAGTTCGTCATTTTCGGTGTAGTCAATTGCACCAAGAGGTGGAGTATAATTGAAACCTTCTCTAATAGTTGTAATATCCTTATCTGTGAAGCCTTTCTTTTGCATGTAACTTTCGGAATACTGCGGCGCCATTTGACCTTCAACTGGTGCACTAGCTGCAGTAGTAATTTTAACAACTGGTGCAGTGCCATCTTGTAGTTTAGGTTGATTACACGCAAACCCTAAGTTCGTAAGTTTCCTTTCAGCTCTTACCTGTGTCTGTTTTCCTTTTTGTTGTGCTCTAGTATGTAAAGGTTTGTCATCATTAGTGTATGAACTAGCTGCTTGCTCTTTTTGTACATACCCAGTCATTGGCATGACAAAATCTTCTGCATGCACACCGAAATTGTATCTACTTATGTCAGCAGCGGCATTATTGTATGGATCATCATACGGGAAGTTCATACGTTCACCTTGTTTACCTTGCATAAACATTTCAATACCAACGTCTGGTGAAAAATAAAATTGAATAGTGGTTGAATAAGTACATTTGAACTGAGCACGACGTTGTGCTTTACCAGTAGCAGTGTAATACGGAGCAAAACGGAAGAAAACGAAGTTAGGTGGTAGTATAGGAGAGCGGTTAACTTGTGTTGCCATATTTGCTTGCACACCCATACAGTATCTAACAACTTATTAGCAACAACTAAACGATTTTCATTACATGCAAGATTAGTCATATCTGCAAAACTGCCTGTGGGAATACGACCACTATCAAAAGTATGAGAAATATTGAAATCAGAACCAGAACGCCAATGGTCAACTGTAAACATGCCATTATAAACATTAAAAGCTCTTACCTTGTAATCTGCAAGGACCTCCTCTTTGGTACTGGTGTACATTTCTGCTGGAAATTGTACTTTCGCTCTAGGTAACATACCTTCTTCAGGGGTATCTGGTTCTATTTTACGAAATCCACAATTGATATCGAAGAGACTTCTACTACCAATAGGAATTATATTATGTGGACGGAATTTACCATTAGTATCCTTAAATACTTCGATAGAATCAGATTGGGGAGTAGTTACGATTCTACCATCAGCTTGTATTTTATCTCTACTACATATTTAATCAGTACATTTTGCTCCATGACCTAAAATACGATAACTGTTACAACGGTACATGTATTTCCATAAGTTTGTAGGTTTCACTGCAGCTTTGGAAATATTATAAGGTAAAATACTTCCTCCAAAGTCATACGAATAGCATAAATTACCATCTGCATTACTGTCAATAGTTGCCCCCCCCCCCCCACCCAAACTCAGTACCTGGATCAAGAAAATGAATATAAGTTTTATGAAATGTAACAGTTTTACAAGTTCCTCCATCTTCTGCTCTGGAAAATGTCATACAGATTCCATTTCCACCAGATACCCCTTGGCCGACACCTAAATTATTATCTGCAGCCGGTTCCGCCATCTAGAATCATAAATAAAACACAATATTACTTACTATAAATCAATATGAAGCTGTTAAATCCACTTTTTGCTGAATATGAGGCTACTCTAGCTTGATATTCTGGAAAAATTCGTCTAGGAGTTCCCAAGTTGTCTCTTCAACATTCAAATTCCAACTGATGTTCGGACAATCTACAGAGGCTGGTACAAAGACTTCAGCTACATCTAATGAGAATACTACTGTTGCCGAGTTAGGATAGCTTACAATTGGAACAGTAGAAAATCCAGTTCAGACAGGCGATGACATTGCAATGTGTAGTACAACTTCCGATGCCACTCTCGATAACAATACTGACAAGGACAACGATACGTGTGTTCCCATCTTAGTCAGCACACGAAAGCAACAACTGATACATCCATTTTTAAATCACTTTTTCTTGAGGTTAAAGACAGATACAATACATACACTCCGTTTTTTACTGATGGCTGAAAGGTTGGGGACCGGGTAGCATCTGCTGCCGCTGTCCCCGAGGGAGATCTTCAATCCAGACTCCCAGACAAATCTTCGATATTTTCTGCGGAATTGAGGGCGATTTTACTTGCTCTTGATTTCGCGAAAATATCTTGGAGAAAGCAATTCATTTTATTTTCCGATTCATTATCTTCACTACAAGCTTTGTACAACATGAAGCTTGAACATCCATCCACTTATCCGCCAAATCATGGAGCTACACCATATATTACGTTCGTCTGGCAAGGACATTATTTGTTGTTGGCTCCCCAGCCATACTGGTATCAAGGGCAATGACAGGGCAGATAGTGCTGCCAAGGCTGCCCTGCCCTGGAGCTACCGACCTCTCCTTTTCCTATTTGCTATCATGATTTTAAATCATCCATCAACTCATTCATCTCCGATACAATGCAGACCCAGTGCGATCTGCTCACAGATAATAAACTTCATGCTGTGAAACCGACTCTGGACGAATGGACTCCTGGCTACAGACATGTACGCCGGGATGAAGTTGTCATTAGTCGATTGCGCATTGGACATACACGACTAACGCATTCGTATATGCTCAAAGGTGAGCCGCGTCCATGGTGTATTCCATGCCACAGCGCATTTACCGTGCAACACATCCTACTGGACTGTATCGAGTTTGCCGATATTCGAGGCAAACACTTCGATGTTACTTCACTTGCGGAGCTATTCCAGGTAGAACATTGAAGGTTTGCTTCGCTTTCTCCATGAAACCAACTTGTATCGGAAAATTTAATTTGATCATTGTATACATGTCTCTCATTTCAATAATTTTATAATTCTATACACGTTTTTCATTTATATTGTTCATCATATTAATATTTTTACCCTAATCACATCTAGCATACTATTTTACTATTATTTTTATTCTTCATCTACATTGCTTGGCCCTAAATGATACTCTTTTGTGTTGATGGGCCGTTAAGCACCATTCCATTCCCACTGATGCCGGAGAGAATGTGATCATAATAGATGCACAGGCCGTCGTTCAATCCATAACAAAAGTACCTGAAATCGACACAATATCAGACTTTGGGGATGCGTATTGAAACGCATATCGAAACTGATGACCGGTTATTCCGAAGGAAGAATAATATTTGACGAATACACTAGTGGCTCACTGAAGGAAAAGACAAGTCAAGCGTGCGGGTAAGCCAGTGAAATTCATAATACATGATTGCATGAACATACGCAATGTGTCTATAAAACTTCTCTTGTCACACAGCGAAACAAAATCCCAGTTAACTAAATACCTTGGACAACGACTGCTTAAACGCTTTGCGAATAGTGTTCATGGCATTGTTGTTGTGTTTGGAACATCTGCTCACACGAACAAGCCACATCTCATTAACCCAGGTTTGGCGGCCCATTCCCATGAAGAGGCAGATACACAGATTCCACTTCACGCCCTCGATGCCTCTTTACAACATCAGTCAGTTCGGGACGTGTATGTGTGGTCCCCTGACACGGATGTGTTCCTTCTGTTGATGGATATGGTAGCAACTGAAAATATCCCTGGTGAGCTGAAACTTTTAACTGGAAGAGGAAAATCGTTCTGAACTATCGATGTCAAAGAAAGGTACTCTGAACTAGGGCCGGAAAAGACAAAGCTTGGTTGGTCTGCACAATTTTACAGGCGCAGACTGGGGCGGCAAGTTCTTTAATATATCGAAGAAAACTTGGATTGTCAAATACCTTTCCCTCAAACCTGAATATGACGTAGTTGGTGCTTTACAGGGGCTTGGAAATAGATTCTCACCTGACGATATTGGTATAACAAGTCTAGAGAGATTCGTATGCATGGTTTATTCGCCCAATAGCATATGCAAGAGTGTACATGACTTACGATGGGAATTATTCAGAACCAAAAAAAACTTGAAAGTGAAAAGCTCCCGCCTGCTCTTGAACTCTCAAACAGAGAGCCAACTTCATCTCCATGAGAGACAAAATGTAACCAAAACCACGCCTACTGCGTCTTGATGATAATGGTTGGGAACTGGACGCCAATGGGAAACTGGTGCCGGTTAAATGTCTCAATAAACCGGCTCCATTGGCAGTGCTGGAGCTGGTGAAGTGTGGCTGCAAAGGTTCTTGCAAATGGAACCCAAACTGTTAATGTAAGCGAAACAGACTATCATGTACCGCACTCTGCAAGTGTGTCGATTGTGACAATATTGAGGGTTACAGCATACGTGATGACGCGGACCTGTAAGTTTTAGTGACAATGTATAATTATGCAATGGTATACATAGAGTTAATATATCACATTTAAGCCAGTACTTGGATGAGGCGTTTGTTTGTTAGGACTTTGTTGACGTTTGTATTATATGGCGCATTCGTTGCATTCTCATATATAATTATTTGGTTGTCGGTTTGTGTCTGTTGTGGCTTTTTTTTGTCAATAAGGAATTAGGGGAACCGTACACAGCTGCGTGTACCTCTGTGTCGTTTGAAGAATCTGCGATTACCGATGTAATTATATTCAGTATTTTCAGTACTTTTATAAATTGTCCCATTCACGTAGATAATGTTCGGTATTCATATTCCGGGGCCGCGTCATGAACGTCGTGAACGTCATGAAATAGTGACGTCATGAAGGCACTTCCGCGTAGTGACGTCATGAAGGCACTTCCATTACGCGCGGCCCCGGAATGAGCATTGCCTAAAGCCATGTGCAAACAGCTCGCGCTATATGTTATAGTATAGTATTACATATGCGCTATAGTATTACATATGCAACATTCAAATATAATAGGTAGATACACCGCCACTCAACTTACACTATTCGTTATATATTGACGCTATTTCACAAATTAAATAGTGCAGCTGTATAGTGATGTGAAAGTGTGTGTGTGTGGGGGGGGGGGGGGGGGGAGGGGGCAACAGAACATCGCATACGAATGGAAATGCCGGGTCGTCCATTATATCTGGGACACAATACATCAATTTAGGACAAAGAAAAATTGAATTGTCGAAGACTTACTCACATCTATTAAAATGTCAACCAACGCAAATATTCATTCATACAGGTAAATTGGTGGGTGGGGTATTTTCACGGATGCATACAACGGTGAAAAAAATTAAATACACATTTATGATATTACCTTGTCTATTGTGTGCCATGATATAAATTGTCTGGGTACAAATATTATTTTTATCACGTATATATCGCTGATGTAAATGTGAACCCGTGTATAATAGCAAAAAAGTGGGTGGGGTATTTTCGCGGGCCGTAAAAAATCAAAAATGAAAAGAAAAATTACCACCACGTTTGTTCTGCTTACTAAGTCCCTAAACAATACTTTTAGCCAAAAAAATCACTTTCGGCAGACATATCGCACGACTTTACTTAAATCACCCGACTACACTTGTCTAGTATTAGAAGTGGATATGCCACAGGTAAACTCCATAATTATTTACTCCTTTAGCAGGCAAGTAGACAGTAGTGACAATACACTCAGATAACTGCTTGCATGTCACTGGATTCGATACAGTAGTTATGGTATATATATATACAGCACTGTGTATTGTTCTTACTGTTACAATCTTTACTGAATTCTCAAACATGTTAACAAAGGGTCAACAAACCCTTCAGATATCAGACTTTGTATATAAATTTAATGAAAACAAGGCATAGCTTGCTGTAGTCAGATGTCTCCCCATCATATTGAACCAAATTTTATTCATGTGTTTGTCATATTATTAGTGGTATGTGTCAAATGCAATAAGAGGAAAGACTGGCTGATGTCTTGTACACGCTAAGATGGCCGACATGGAAACCTCATGCACTGTTTTAAATATAGTAAGAAGAGAATGTTCACATGTATGTTATGCTTATATCCCATCACATTTACGAAGCAATTATGCATTAATCATTAGATGATCAGGGGCCCCACGGGTCCTTAACATCGTTCCTGGTGTCAGCCGGTTGACTGTATCAATGCAAGTTAATGGAGTGGGGCTAACCTTATTTAGAGTTACAGTGGAACCTCCCTACACCATAAAACACCTTCTTATTTTGATGAGTTTCTTTGTCATTTATCTCAAGTGATAATTTATGTTGGTGATCAAACAGCGCACAGCTATGGCCCAGAATGATCAAATGCCTGATTTACAGTGAAACATCTCTAAGCCGGACACCCTGGGGACCTCTCATGGTGCCTTGCACCTACGCCATCTGTGTTTTCTTCAGAGGGATCCGGAAATGAGGACCCATAGGACTTATAGGATTTGTGATGAGTTCTCTCAAATAACATAGTGCACTCATGTAGCCTGATAACGATCTATATTGCTTGTTAGAAGCATGATGGGTGTTTCATTGATGGAATAGCTGAATGTCCTTGCTGATCAGGTTGTGCGAATGCATCTGGATATACACTGGCAGAAAAGTCCATACTACCTATTTATTCAGTCACCGTCACATAGGGAAAATAGAACAGGATAACCACGCGTTTCTTAGCTGCAAGAACATGCATTTAATATTATAATACACACATTCACAGTATGAACAAACACCATTCCCACCGCTGAATAACGACAACCATGTTCTCTAGATGTTCTATTGGTGGCCACATCTGTCCATGTTCCGCTCTGTCACCCTCTGTTTCCAGGCTTCCAACACCTTCCTCTGATCCGCCGAGATCGGCTTCCAGTAGGAGCATTGTGTGGTCTTGTTGCTAACGCATGCTGTTCCTACAATTAAACGAGTAGTCCGTTATGTATGACCTGGCATTTGATACATCGGTGACAGTCAAAAGGACAATAATGTAAAACATATTCAATAAAACAAATAGCTGTCAATTACTAGAAAACATGTGCATATTATATTACATGTAGCTTCGACATCATGACATCTGCATTACAAATGACATCTAAATCGCATGTACAATCTGTTGGTGATCTGTATGAGCTGTTGACATTGATATTAGTGTTCATTTCTTTGTTTAGCTCACCTGAGCGAAGCTCATGTGAGCTATTGTTACCGCAATGTGTCCGTCGTCCGTCGTCGTCCGTGAACATTTTCAAACGTCTTCTCCTCGGTAACCATTCAGCCTATAGTCACCAAACTTCATGGTCATGGTCCTTAGGTAGGGGGATTGCAAAATTGTTAAAATGACGTCATTACGTAATACAAGATGGCCGCCGTCTAAAAATAGCACAAATTCTTCAAAAATCTTCTTCTCAAGAACCGCCAACCGGATTTTGTCAAAACTTGGTAGGAATGATCGATGTACAATGCTCTTTCAAAGTTGTTAAAATGGTGACCCCGGGGTCAAAAATAGGCGTGGCCCGTGGGGTCAAATTGGGGTCAAATTTTATTTTTGACCGAATATGGTCATCTTATATAGCAAATTGAAGGTATCAATGAGGTGATCACTCTGGTGCATTTTTTGTCGAAATCGGATGGTTATCTCATCCCAGATGGCCGCCGAAAGGTCAAAAGGTTCTTTTATTAGAGATTTCAAAATTCTTCTTCACATGAACCGCTTGGCCCATGGTAGCCAAACTTAAAAGTTATGGTTCATGGGTGAAGCCTTTTCAGATTTGTTAAAATGGAGGTCATCGATAATCCAAGATGGCCGCCGTCTAAAAATAGCATAAATTAAAAAAAAAACGGATTTCGACGAAACTTGGTAGGAATGATCGATTTACAATGCTCTTTCAAAGTTGTTAAAATGGTGACCCCGGGGTCAAAAATGGGCGTGGCCCGTGGGGTCAAATTGGGGTCAAATTTTATATCATATTGAAGGTATCGATGAGGCGATTGCTCTGGTGCAATATTTGTCGGAATCGGATGATTATGTCATCCATGATGGCTACCAAAAGGTCCAGTTATTCGAGATTTTGAACGTCATTTTCTCAGGAACCACATGACCGATGCTGGCCAAACTTCATAGGAAGTTAAGATCCTTGGGTGAAGCATTTTCAGATTTGGTAAAATGAGTCATCGCTTAATCCAAGATGACCGCCATCTAAAAATAGCACAATTTTTGTAAAACACATGAACTCAATGTCACATTCTCCTCTGGTGTTCATAGTCAGGTGAGCGAATTAGTGCCATCATGGCCCTATTGTTTTAAAAACGTCTACCCATAAGGAAACCGTATCTGCTTCTGATGTGATTGGCAGAAATCATTAAGAACACGGTTGTGCATACGTACGGTCGACAGTCTGCGAGATGATGCTTGCATACATCGCATCGTACACGCACAGATGGACGACTTGTTAATTATTACAGGTATGTGTTCACGAGCATTCATAAATATCACCACTTACTATGTATGGTCATGGCGGCAACGTCGCTATGTGTGAAGCAGTTGGGCGTCCTGGGACCCTGGCAGCCACCGTCCTACGGCATCGGTTCCTTGTACACGTATCTCTAGCTTCTATCGCTGGTAGTTTCCCAAGGAGAGGCTGATTCTGCCTCTGCGGTACAACATTCCCTGTGGAGTAAGCATATCTGCCAATTGTCGCCACGTCCTGCCGTCCGGGCTCAAGTATCAATGAAGTGATGCGGGGTTCCTCGGGATCTTTCAGGTATCGACTCCAGGACGCGATCTGGTAGTCTAGAGATGTACATATACTTCTAGCTCTGCCGGCAATCTGCTGTGGCTCATGGACCTGTGGCGTTGGTTTCCTGTCCATGGTAATGGGAATGTGAACATCCCGTCCGTTGTCGATGTATGTGTAGAACCTGCGTACAGGCGGACTCTCGGGTTGCTCGTCTTCGCCGGAGTATTTGGAATATCTGTGGCAGCCGCCTTCAGATCGTCTTCAGTATCATTATCATCCAGTCCATCATCCCCGTAATGATCAGTTGCGAATTGCACATCTTCGTCAATATTGCCGTATTCACCATCTATTTCCTCTCCATCGTCTTCACAATCAGACAGACCGTCTGACAACGAGTGGCGCGTCTTCTTACTGAATATTTTACTAAAACAACAACACATACTATTATATAATCGTGGTAGTTGTGAACAACCATCAAATTACTGTCGACAAGACAGTATCCATTGATTAATGACGTTGACGTCACGTAGCAACCATGGCAACGTCACATGACGTTATGAGATATGCACAAACTGTTTTTCTTCTCATTGATAGGCGGAATTATTTGAAACGTTATACTGAATACAAATTGCAAAATTTGACCCAGCGTTATTGAAATGAAAAACAATAACATGACATGTAGGGTAATACATGTATATAGGACCAGTTTGACTCGGTCCGATCATGGTTTACTAAGAAGTATAATTAACCCTTACATCGCTACTCTCAACAATTGTCGTCTGCTGTTGCTTTTATATCTTGCTTTATTTCTCACTAAAAACATATTGTGACAGCACCTTAGAATAATTTCCAATGGAAATGATTCTAAAGTGCTGTCAAAGCATGTTTTTGATTGTCACGGTACGGATATAGTAACTCATTAGAGAAGATACGTATCTGTGCCCGGTTAGCTCAGTCGGTAGAGCGACCGCCTTGCAAGCGGGAGGTACTTGGTTCGATTTACAGGTCGGGTGCATATTTCAGTTATCTATTCTATTATATTTCGGAAAATCAAATCACGTACAGATTGAAGTAATCAATGGTCAGTGGGGATATATTAATGGTAAAGTAATCAAGGGTCAGTGGTCAATAGGGATTTGATCACCTAACAGTCAATATCGCATCGGGAGAGAATATCTACATTATTGTCCAGCAGAAAGAAGTTGTCTAGGTATGATCCAGATAAGCGACATACATTCAAAATAAATGATCCCGATACGAAGCAAATTGTTAGGTATTTCAGTAAGGTCCAGATAAGTATAGTGAATGTTAGCGCATGCACACATTTAGATCATGCAGAAATGCTGAAAGTTAAGTAGTGACGGCTTTCACTCAATCTCTAATATAGTATCACACCAATATGTCAGACGCCAACAAAGCTATCTCCTGAAATTAATTTCAAAAGCAGCAACTTTCAATGGGAATAATTGTCCAAGGATGACATTGGAATTTAAAGTGACACAACTTACAAATCTCAGATGAAATAAACACATGTACGATCACGACGGGAATGCCTATACTAATACATGTAAATATCAGTAGAAGTGTCACCTTATACTGGCCGGCCGAAAGTATGTGTAATTCGATAAAGTGATAATTCTCATGATGAATAATACACTGCTCACCGTCCCCAGGTTACCACGCTCTGTTCACAGTTTACAGTACTTCATATCTCTACATCAAGTCACTTAACACGATGCTGCCAACGTCACTAGGATGCCGTCAATGTTCCCGGGTCTGGAGTCCTCTCGTCCACTGAATGGTGTTCGATCCATTGAATAGTCGACGTCTCCGCGCGCCACTGTCCAATATTGCCAACTCGAAGGTGAAACACACTATCCCAGATCAGTGCTCAAACTCGAATTACATTATTCCAAATACTAACACGTTGGGCGCCATATTGTGTTACCGGGTTTCACATGGGTATATTAAAATACTAGACACATAGTCCACATTCCCCTAGTAACCGTGGGTTCGCTTTATTTATAGTTCCAATTAAATTCAACCAAGTGTAGTCAAGAGTAGTCAAGTGTGCTCTGCAATCCCCTGAAAACAATTAAACCTTAGTAGTAATGGGTGACACTATGGCGTGGTTTTTTAACATGCGTTTTTTACATAGACGGATATTACCCTTGCACCGGTTGTCTATGTAAAAAACGCATGTTAAAAAACCACGCCATAGGTGGCACCCCTTATTACTCCCATTATCAGGGGGTGGAAACTTCTTGTATTACTCTATAGTGGTATAAAACCACGCCATAGTGGCACCCCTGAAGCATTTTGATGGAGATTCGTGAATTTTATCCGGGGTGCAAACTTCTTGTATTACGTTATAGTGGCTAAAAAAAGTGTGCCATAGTGCCACCCTGAACCATTTTGCTGGAGATTCGTGAATTTTATCAGGGGTGCAAACTTCTTGTATCACGCTATAGTGTCATCCTGAACCAATAAGAGCAGTATGTAAGGTATTCATTTCTTGAGAAAGTGTATAGCCCTGAAAAGGGCTGTTGTCTTTTAGTAAACTATGTAGTGTTCAGGTTACTCCACATACAATCGACGACTATTTGGCAGGCCTCACAAATTTCGAGGTCTTTACGGTCCTCTTCTTCAAAAAAGCCTTCATCGAGCTCTGGACAATTGTGTTCTTCCCCGTGAGTGTCCAACACTGCATAACATTTTCTACACTCTATGTAACAGGACTCGCTGCACATAGAGCATTTACCGTTCTTCTGCATTCTTATGTAGTTGGTTGAACAGTTGAATGACTAATGAAATATAGCTGTATGTTTTTTTACTTTTATACACATCAGAAGGATTGACCTACTTTTGATAGTTTAGTCATTTTTCAGATTTTCGACCAATCAGAAAGCGTGTTGCAAAACGCGTTTTGTGATATCCTAGGGATGTACTGTTCCTGTATATAATTTTCAAATATTTTTGACAACTCCAATATTATCAAATACATATATGAAAATGTCCTGGAAATAATTTTCATCCACTTCTGACAACTCTAATATTGTTAAAAGTTAATGAAAATAAATATTGATTGTAAATCAATATATTGATATTTTTTCAATTTATGGTGGGGAAAATTGAATACAAGATATGTAAAGTTTTAACAATATTTTATTGAACTATAACATATTTACAACATGTATGTTTAACATTCAAGAGGTATGATCTATTTCCATTGGTTCAATCTGTAACTGTCCATGAAGTGCGAACAATGGGAGCCTTAGTCCAGACATTGTTTCAAGCTTTCCACTAACCCGTAAGTTCGGTTCAAAGCGCTTAAATAAGAAATTCACAATATTGTCATTTTCAACAACTTCGTTTCTCCATTGTTCAAATGTTAATTGTTCTACTTTAATCCTTGAATCTTTGAAGAACCCTGTCGTTACTAATAGGGCTTTCTTGAACTCTTCAAACATCTCTATTTTCTCTAATTCATCCTTGATGATCCCGGTTGTAAGATATTTTTCATTTGATACTTTTAGTTTGAAAGCAAGTATCAATGCTTTCCTGTATGCTATGTGATTTAATAGATCTGTCAGAGGATTCATTGTTACTGGTTTCCTGATTGCTATATGATTTGCTAGATCTGTCAAAGGATTCATTGTTTATTCAACTGTGTCTATTCATAGAATGATTCAGTTATAATCCGTTCCTACTTTTATAGTCTTTAATAGCAATCTATTTCCACGATTGTTTGACTTGTTTTTTCAACTGTTCCAACCACGATTCATTGGATCTAAAACGGATTTTGTTTTTAATTTGTACCCATAGTCTGTATGCTTCCAATTTCTCTTGATCGTCCAATGCCATATCTTTGAGAATTGGATACCATTCTTCCATAATTTTATAGGGATCTAATTTCTGTAGAGCTGTCAATATGAATAAATCTGTTTGTTCATCTTGATCTGTGAATAAGCACAGTTGATGTCGTAATTGACTTGGATGTTCAACCTGACATCCATAACAATTGTCATTTACTTCTTTTTTAATTAATGATTGAAGTTGTTCAACCATACATTTATTGAATGTGTCATGTATTGTCTTTCTTTGTCTGGGTATTTCTCGTGATTTATTTATCAGACAAACATCGTTTTGCAACCACAACTCATAATTATGCCCCATCATTTTATTATCTAAAAGTACTGTATAATATTTGTTGTTTCTAGAGCGAATACCTTGAAGATAATGGCTTATGACAAAATGTAAAACGTTTATATAGGTACAACTGATTATAAGTTTTTTCTATTCTAAATATTTGTAGTGGCCCTGAAAAGGGCCTTTTGTCTTGATCGTCTAATTCAAGTTTTGCTGTTTATCATACTTGTTTACTCTTTTGATGTATTTTTCATGACCATTACAGTCCCGTGATCCACAGCTTGCACATGTTAAGAGAAATCTGTGTGTAGTCCTCTTGTTAGGTTTTCCACGAATCGCAAATGATGGTGTCGGAGCTCGTCGGATCTCCTCATCCCAGTCTTCTTGCTGTGGTTGCACACTCGATCTCTCATCATTATCCCAGTTTTCTGTAGGCTTCGCCATAGTGTTCGATGAAACATGTGTTCTGTTGATATCGTTCATCAAATCATCGGACTTGTTCCAGTTATATACGAAGCTATTCGAGGCTTCTCTTGCTTCAAATTTCAAATTATAGTAGGGAATTAAATTCCTAACCACGTACTCATGAAATAAATATATTAAAGTTAGCATCCTAAATGTGTGGAGTCAGGGTTATACTCTGAACAATGTAATGCTTCTCATAGAATGTAAATTAATGATTTTATGATCGTCTTTTATACCCATCAAACGGATTGACCTACTTTTGATAGTTTAGTCATTTTTCAGATTTTCGTCCAATCAGAAAGCGTGTTGTAAACACGTTTGTTACAGTTAAAAATTGTGTATTATATCTTGCGAAAATTTATATACACCAAATGGCCTCATGTTGTAAACTGTGAATGAGTGATCCCTAAAGTCTTTCCTTAGCATGACAGTCCAAAACGCATCATCTTCAATGATGCGTTTTGCACGCTCGTCAGCGCGTGCGAGACTTTTGGCATCACTCTCCGACAGATACAATTTTATTAACATAACCAGTAACTCCTCTGGTAGCACAGCTAACCGACTGTAGTTATTAAATGTGTCCATGACTGAATTTCTGGATATTCGAACAACAATTCTTAATACACAGTGTATATTCAATCAAAGTCTCAATGTGTTGTAACCGTATGGTACAGTATTGAAATTGTCAACAATGACACGTTTTGTGTACACAGACCTAAATGTCTTGCTTTGACATTCACTCGTTACTGTTCTGTTTGCATGTCTCCGGATTTTACATGCATATACAACTTTCACTTCGTTACTTCGGTCCTCTGCACATTGAACATACGTATTAAAGTTAACTACTTGACTTGTGTTGTAATCGAGTGTCAGTCCTTTAACTTTGCATTTGGATTTTATTTCCCCAGCTTTTGTTAGCAACTTGTATGCATAACTCTTTGGTCCTAAACCTAAACCCCTAAAACTTATTATTTTATTTCCGGGTTCTTCATCAGTCCATTTACCAAGCCTACTATTGATTATGGGAGGGTTCCATAAATTCTGCTTGTGTATGTACATACAACTGTCTGTATCGAAATACAAGACACGCTCATTTAACTTTTCCAAAACACTGTATAGTTCAAGTCTTGCATATGCTGTTACATATGATCCCACTACAACGTTTGATGTTGCATGGGATTCATTGTGTTCAAACCTAGTTTCATAGTTAACCAATATGAATGGACATTCATTATCAAATATTTCTACATGTTTGACCATTATACATGGATTTGAAATCAAATCAAAATATTTTGAAGGATTATTGATATATTCCGTTTGTGTCATGATTTCACGTTGTGCCAATTTACCCCATAAACAATTTAACATAATCTTCGCAAATGCTCTACGGCCAGTATTTGTTTGTATGTTTGATGGATCAAGACAAATACCTTCAGCTTGTTCATAATCCTTAACAAATTTTTCTTTGTCTTTTTCTGTTACACACCATCCTGGATAACCACTTGCTTCTTGTTTGATTTTAAGAAAATTGTCCACATACCCCGAGAAAAAATCATTAGATTTTTCCGAAAAATGCCATACTTCATACACGTCTAACAACGTATAACCACAGTCCAATGCTTTATACAATTCTATTGACACCCATGTACCAACCAAAGCTCGTTCTTCAATTGTATGTGTACACTTTGTAGAACTTTCTTCTGCACATGTTCTACATAGTGGAAACATGAGTTTGTTATTACAATGTGTTGGTAATACGGGGTGAAATAGTTGGTCAGGGGGCAGAACTTTACATTTGATCAAGCCCTCATACTGTCGGATGTTTTCTATATCAATATTTTCTTTTGTCAAAATAGCGGGGTGTCCTATCAGATATTCTTTGTGTTTACATACAAATGGATACAATGAACAAATATCAATATATTTGATTTCATCATCTGAATTTTCTTCAATATCATATTTAATTTTTATAGCATTACAACGTCCACCAAACAATCCTTCCCTAGGTTCAATCGGATCACAGTTTGGAAAGAATTGTTCGATCAACTTTTTGTATTCTTTATCAGTTTTCATTTTTAAATCAAACTCATGTTCCCATATAGTATGAATTTTATAACCACTTACACTGAAATATTCCAATCTTTCAAATGTTTGAGAATATAAATTATGCATTGTTTCACCATTTATCGGGTTTTTTAGATTACGATTTGGGTAACATTTAGGACAACCATGCCATAGGTCCCCGAGAAACTCATAGATAGTATTTGATTCTTTGTGAAACCCATCTACAGTATAAGGACCAATTTGATATTCTCCACCATTTTTTGCATGTTGTATAACAATATTGTTTTCGTGTGCAATACTTTGCAGCCATCGAATACCTTTCATTGAAAATTTGCGTTTAATCGGATCTCTGCTTGAAATAATTCCGATCTGATTACTTGGCATATATTTGTTACACCAAACTTTGTTACATGCGTCAGCGATTGTACTGGCTTCTAGAAACGGATCTATACCCCCATATTCCATGAATACCTTCCTGAATTCTCCACAACCACGTCTCAAAATATCTACATCCGATCGACAATATTTTTCCATTTCTTGTTTAAAATTGAAACAATCGTTGTTTTTCACACGTTCGTTATACCATGATAAAAACTTTTCCCTAGCAGTTACCCCCATTGAATCTGGTTTATAATAAGAGACATCAGCGTATGGACCAACATAAGCGGCAAATTTATCAGTATTTGCCCAATGTGGAAAATATCCCTTAGCCATTTCTTTCAATTCAAAGGTTTCTGGAAATTTTGCCAATCCTGAATTTATGAAATTATATGAATCAATCAATCGTATACCTCCAGCTTCCATAACCATAATGTTATTACCGTTCATTATTACCTTTGGTTGTAACATCCCCTTTTCAATGAGATGATGAAGTATGAACTGACCATCATACGCTTTGAAAGTATGGGCAATAGCTGTAACACCTTTATGTTGTTTTGAAAACAACCAATTACAAAAATTCTGTCAAAGTATTTTTTCCTTCAAATACTACACCAGTGTCTTGTTGACATTCGAAATCATAAAATATGAAAAACGGTTCATGATCATCTTCAGTTTTGCTTTTATACTGCTGAATATGACATTTGTGGTCAAAATTAACAATCTCTTTACAAAATTTACATTTCTTCTTTCCTTTACATGTATGATTCTTCTTGGAATCGGCAAACTGTTCTCCACATTTGTCACAACATTTTATGAGTTGACAAATTGATTTCTTTTGTCGTCCTTCAATTTGCTTGTGATTTGCAAAACACGTTCCACTATAAAATGTCCTGAGACAATCTTTACACTTAATACAATCTACCACATGACATTTTGTTTTGGAACGACATGCCTTACACGAAGTAGGACATATATGTGTTTCGCGATTTTGGTGACCAACATCACACATCTCACAATAGTACCCACATCCAAGAAATCCTACGATATTGGTAATACAGTCATAGTGATCTTGATTATAGAATACATGTATCACTTTGCTGTATGACTGAATTTCTGGATATTCAAACAACAATTCTGTTTTTACATGTTGTTGATGAATCTTGATCACATATTCTGGATACATATATTGTTGTATTTTCTTATATTCTTCAAATCCACAAGCTTTTTGTGGTGAAATTCCAACTTCATTCAATAATTTCTCTGCTTCAATACGTTGTAAAGGTCTTCTGGAATCCCTGATTACATGCCATCGCATATTCCAGGTCGAAGAAACTTCTCTATCAGCATGACATTTTCCAACAACAATAGCCCGGGCTAAACACATATTGTCTTTAGAATTTTCAATTTTCACGACAGTTTTCTTTTTTTTCGTGAAAACTCGAGAATCAATTTCAGAGGTCGTCTTCTTTCTTCCAGAACCTGTTGGCATTTTGGTAAACGTTGTTTCGATTGACATCTCACCATCGTTCAAATTAAAATCCATATTCGATTGTATAACTTTTTCTATTTCTTGTAACAATATGTTCCCATTCAAATCTTCAACATTCAAGAATGGAATCGGTATCCCCATCTTTAATGCAGGATGATTTAATGTTACCCTGATTTTGTCGTGTGGATTACCATCAATTCGTTCGATGATTTGATGAACGATATCATCAAATAATACCGCAACGAAATTTTGAGGGTGTTCGTCTACATCAAATTTCTTGAATGTTGTTTTAAAAACTGATGATTCAGTTCTGAATTTTCTTGATCTTCGACTTTTTTCTTGTATAAGATCATAAAATCTTCTAACATCTGGTGACTCTTCGGTTTCACTCTCGGTGTCCGAGTATGGTACAAGTGGCATGTTGAATTTTATAATAAAGTATTAATCAATTTACAACAGCTTATATACTATCGTTAAACCGTGACGTCTATAAAAGAAGCCACAAATTCCATATGGTCATCATTAGTCTACTGAACTCTGAAGCGACATGGACTCTCAAGTGACAGATCGATCTTCCATTCAACTACAAAAACACGAGGAACATTTTGCTGACTATTTCGAAAGTATGAAATATTGGTATAAAGGATTTGAAATGAATTTATATGTAAATCCGTTTACTCATGAAGTTGAATTCAGCAACATACCGAAAACCTATCCAATAAAACATATTGGAAACTTTGTTGGATCGTTTACATCTTACAATTATTCGGGCGACTCTGAGTACCTGATTTCTACATGAAAGAGGTTTACAAAATTCAGCATCGATGAGAAATATGGAGGGGGCGAAATATCACCTATACATATGTCAATCAACGGAGCATTGGGCTAATAAATGTAGCCAGAAGCTGCAAGGAAAGTACATGGATGTGTTTGTGAATCCATATTCTCATGAAGTTCAATTTTTGGATTCTCCTAGTATTACCCAAGACCTGTGTATTGGAAAATTCATGTCTTATTACAACGAAGAGAGTCATCTGAAGCTGCCAAGAAATGTTATGTACACTGGATGTTTCATCTGTAAATCGAAATCACATTGGGCTTATGCTTGTGACCAGAAACCCACGTCTAACACAGTGGATGTTAAGACCACCGAGAAACCAGTGAACAATCGTAAACGTAAACGCCAAGATGAACCGAGTGTTCAAATCAAGAAGAGGAAAATTGCGGTTCCAGTCAAGAAGATGAAAATTGACTTTTAGATTTGATTTATTTATTTGTCTTGTTAAATGAATACAATTTTGAATAGACACTATGTATTACATGTTGTAAATATATTGTTGTTCAATAAAATATTGTTAAATAAATAAGCTTAACTCTAAAAACGTGTTTTGTTATTTATCATTTTTATAATTTATATGGTTAATTCATATGATTTATAAAAAAAATGCAAGTGTTTCTTTCTGGAAAATATTGTGGTCCTGAAAAGGACCGTTTGATCACTGTCTAATAGAATTCAGACAGATCAGGATATAAGTTATTCAATGTAACTTTCCAAACAATTTTTTGTTTGGAATGCCAATGATAACCACGTCTTGCAAAGAATTGTTTTAATTATTCTTTATTTCTCTCTTTTTCTTCATTAACATCATTTTTCCTGGAGAATACAATGTTTCTCAAACGGTGGAAGAATTTCTTGATCTGCATTCTGGTATGTAATATTGTAACGCTTTAGATCCTGAAATGATTTCATCCATCATTTCATTGGCTAAAAATTAAAGGATTTGATTGGTTAAGGATTCTACCCCTCTCATTGGATGATTTTCAATCCGTTTTTACAGCCAAGCTTGTATAAACAAACTTTGTTCACAAAACGCGTTTTACAACACGCTTTCTGATTGGACGAAAATCTGAAAAATGACTAAACTTACCAAAAGTAGGTCAATCCGTTTGATGGGTATAAAAGCATGTGTTTTTAAACATACTTCACATGTTTCATTGAACACTCAAAGAAATGAATACCGAACGAAGCAATATAATGGCAAGGAGGATCTCAGATTTGGTTGAAGTCGTAGGGTCGATGCAGAAAGACATAGAAACGTTGCAAATGGTTACGGCTGACCTGTTGAGGAAAATAAAGGAACAAGCAAAGCCTACTTACAAAGAAATGGAAATGGAGGACGGCAAGAGTTTTACGACAGAAGCAAAACCTGACACTACAGGCGTTTTGAGAGTTAAAACTCGAGAATCAAACAACAAATGGCGCCGTACTACCATTGAATATTAGTTTGTACAGTTGTACACTCTACGCAAAAACGGCCCTTTTCAGGGCCACCACACATTATTACGAAAAGATTACTTTGCAATTTATATCCTAATAACTTTGTATATTGTATCATTAGTTGTTAAACATTAAGCATTTTGCAACAGCTTCTATACTATCGTTACATCGTGACGTCTATAAAAGAAGCCATAAATTCCATATTAGTCTACTGAATGTATTAGTCTACTGAACTCTGTGAAGCGAAAGCATTACATTGTTCAGAGTACAACACCTGCTAAAATGGATCAACTAAGAAAACATTGTGACCAGCATCCGGAAGTCGAAGAATGTAAATGTTTCGATTTTCTCAAAAATTGTACTATAGGCATAGTAAACGGAGAATACACTATTAATAATGTAAAAATTTATAAATCACCCAAATATCAATATTATCCTTTCATAGGGTATATAACAAACAATTCTAGATTTATACCATTTGGTATTTGTCCAAAGATAACTGTGATAGAAAAAAATAAAATGTATAGGTCAGTAAGTTCTAGAACATACGGGAAGGATAGTCAGATTTACTTTGACAAGGATCTTAAACCTTTGCTTCATCTATACAGCCATAAAATTCCTTTTTTGAGGGATTTGAACATAGAAACTAAAATTATTAAGAGTTATCCCAGTATCCCTCAATTAAATGTGAGAAAAGAGTACTGTAAATGGAATATTGGTTAGCAGCTATCGTTTTGTAAGTGGAGACACACTGTGATTGGTCAACTTGATATCAATTTCTAAACTACCAAAAGTAGGTCAATCCTTCTGATGGGTATAAAAGACGATCATAAAATCATTAATTTACATTCGATACTATGGCTGACAACAGAAGTTACGATTTTGCCGCTCAAGATTTTGATATATTAGCAGAGACGATGAATGAAATATATCAACCAACCTTCCAGCCACCACAACAACAACAACAACTACAACAGCAGTCAACTGTTCCTGTATACATTCCATTAGAGAAGAAAGAAGATTCCATGATATTGAAAGAACTACAGAAACTGAATAACAATACAGACAGAAAGAATATTACAGAAACTAGAGAACATCGCATCACGACATAGTGTTCAACTGGACCGTATGACAGACACATTATCGAGGAAACTAGAGAAACAGTGTGAAAATCGGGACTTGACATTTAACACAAAGCCATTGAAAGTGCCTATCAAGTTTGAATTGGACAAGAAAACAGTGGCACAGATCAGTCAACATGCAGAAAGGGCCCTGTGTGATACAGTTGACGAAAAAATACATTCACATAAAAGTGGGGTTGGTGCACATCGTAAACACATTCGTCCAGAAAAATAAAATCATTTGATTCCACGAAAATAAAATAGTACCAGTACTCGTGCCTTTTTTTAAAAAAAAAAACAAACAAAAACAAACAAAAACAAACAAAAACAAACAAACAAACAAAAAAAAATAAAAAATTGTACCAGTACTCGTGTCTTTTTTATTTTTAAAATTGTACCAGTACTCGTGTCTTTTTAAAAATAAAAATAACAGTACTCGCACCTTGATCCAAACGGCCCTTTTCAGGGCCATCCCAAACTATTCGAACAGAATTCCTTTTTAAATAAAACATTGCTATACACATGATAGTATATCATTATACATTTGGACCTTGTGCTGTAAACAATGGAGAACGAAGACCTATTGTCTTTGTTATTTCAACATCCCTGTAACATTTATATAGCAGGTCCAAGTGGATGTGGAAAAACTGAAATTGTACAAAAGATTATTGATTATCGCAAAGATTTATTTAATATTGTACCCGAAAAAATAATATGGTGTTACAAAGAATGGCAACCTAGTTATACTATTATGCAAGAAAAGTTCAATTTCCTCAAATTTATTGAGGGTATCCCAGATGATGAAAATGAAATTGTATCCGATGTAACAATTCCACATCTTGTAGTATTTGATGATATGTTAGGAGAAAAAGATGAAGAAAAAATAAAATTGTGGTTTACAAGAAAAGGTCATCATAGAAATTCAAGTGTAATATATATTACACAAAATATGTTTCAACAAAATAAATCGAGTAGAACTATAAGTCTTAATTCTCGTTACATGATTTTATTTAGAAATGAACGTGATGGGTTACAAATTAAAACATTATCACGTCAAATGCAAAGTCCGCACTTAATTTCAGCCTACAATGATGCTACTTCTCAGGAACATGGTTATTTGTTAATTGATTTTCAATCACGAATTAAAAAACAATTTCGTTTAAGAAGTGACATTTTTCATCGCTGGATTACAGATAAGGATGTTAGAGGACCTACTATTTATTCTCCAATATAGTAATATAGATATCAGTATTGTACTTTCTACCAAGGTGTTAACATGGCTTTCTCATACACATCAGGAAATATTATTCATGCTTTAAGGAATTTGAGTGATGAACAACATAAACTTACAAGAGAAATAATATTGAAATCTGGGTTAAAAGAGATATTGAAATGGTTTTCAATAGCTGCTCAAAATATAGTTGAAAATAAAATTACCAAAACAAACAGTGCGTTTTATAGAAAAAAATAAAAAAGATGTTAAACAATTAGCGATCCTACAGTTGATGATGATACAAAGAAAAAAATAATATTAAAACCTGGTGGTGGAGGATTTTTAGGTGGTGTAATTATTAGAAGTTTACTTCGCTGGACAGGTACAAAAAACGTTAAAAATAGAAAACTAACCAAAAAACAAACTAAAAAGAAAACAATTAAAAAACAAAAGAAAACACGAAATAAAAAATCTCAAAAGAAAACGACTAAAAAGAAAACAACTAAAAAGCAAAATGAATCTTTAAGATTTTCTTCAATGTCTAGTATGTCTACAAATCCTAGTCCTGTTAATTCGCGTAGATCTATATCACCGTTTCATACACCCTCATCGACTGGGAAACCTCAGTTCACATCGACACCTATTTCCTTTAGATCACCACAATTACCATTTACATCAACTTCTAGCAAATCTGGATCATCATACAATGCATCTTTCCCCAGTAATTCGGGTTCATTTGAGAGACAGCCTCCAAAAAAAAAGAAGTATAAATATAAACCTGAAATTGAAAATTGGTTTAGACTTGTTGATAAAACAACAAAAGAACATGAAAAACTGTTACAGGAATATAATGCATTGGATGAACATCCAATAGCTAGGTTTTCACCGTTAAGAACACCTTTGAGGTCTCTTAAAACCAAAGAAGTTGTCAGAAACAAACTTATTCAAAAAGAAAAGGAAATAAAACATCTAAAAGATTTTGCGTTTAAAAATCCAGAATTAAGAGTAAAAATTAAAAGCTACTTAGCTGTATAAAATACAGTTATTAATTAATTTTGTATCATTCAATAAAAAGTATTGTTAGTATAAAGATGGGTAAGGTCAAGAATAAAACAAGTAAAAAGAAACCATTAATTAAAAAACATGGTGCTATGCTTTTGGCTATAGCTAATGAACCTAAAAAATATCGTGAAAAAATAATAAAAAATGCACCAAATCATATAATTAAGTGTATTTGCGAATGTTGTCACAATCTCTTAAAAGGCAATGTCACACTTACATCTGATCAGAAACATAAATTGTATCCTAAGCGTAAACATCTCGGGCAACTTGTATCAAAATCAATTTCAATTAAGAAAAAGAAAAATATTATAAATCAGACAGGAGGTATTTTACCATTTTTACTTCCATTAATAGGTAAAGCTGTTCTAGGTGGTGCACTTGGTGTTGGTGCACGAGCAGGTATTCGAGCTCTAGTTAAATAATGTCAGTCCGGAAAATGGCACTTGTTCCTTTTCATTTACTGGAAGAAATGAATAAATGGAAAATAGAACAAAGTCAAAAACCTCAACTTTCACCGGATCCACAAATTGCAAATACAGCTAAACTTCAAAAACAATTATCTAACCTTTTAGAAAGAACAGATTTATCGGAAAGTGAAAAGGTAAGACAGCACGGAGAAACATTACATAAATTTCAAGAATCATTTAAAAAAGTTTTAGAACCTCAACATGTTACAGTAAATGAAAGTACAAAAAGACCACTTAATGATAGGATTTTACAAAGTATACCAAAAACAATGCAAAGAAAGGCAGAACTTCTTTTAAGCATGCTGAAAGATAACCCAAAAATCAGTTGGGATGAAAATGGTTTAGTATCATATAAAGGAAAACTTATAAGGGGGTCAAATATTATTGATTTAGTTAATGACACGTTACGTCAAAGAAAAGGATTTAACCCCAGAGGTTGGGAGACATTCAGTACAGCTTTACAGGAACTCAATATACCACAAGACGTAGTTGGTAATAGACAACGATGGAACTGGATGCATAAATATCAAACTGATGCATCTGACATTGAGTCGGATTCAATATTTAGTACACCTAAAACAGTAATGAAACATCGTAAAACACCAAAATAAAAAATTTCAGTCACCCCAACTGGTATAAAAAGAAAGTCTGATTCAACATATCTTAAAAAAATGGGAGCCTTATTAAAGTATAAAGAGAAGAAACTTAATTCCTTACTGAAGAAAATATATTATGATCCAAAAAGTTCAATTGCCTACACAAGTGCAAAACACTTGTATGATTCAATTAAACGAATAAACACATTTTCAGATGTTAGATTAAAACATATACAAGAATGGTTGAGTAGACAGAAAACATATACACTTCATAAACAAATTCAAAGACGTTTTACACGTCGTAAGTCAATAGTAGGAGGTATCGATCAACAATGGCAGGCTGATTTGGCAGATATGCAACAATTCTCAGGTGAAAATGAGAATCAAAGATATCTATTGTGTGTAATAGATGTATTTTCAAAATATGCATGAGTCATACCCCTTCCTAACAAAACGGGGAAAACATTGATTAACGCGTTTGATTTGATACTAAAAACATCAAAACGCAAGCCACGTTCTTTACAAAGCGATAAAGGAACGGAATTTAAAAATAAAGAATTTCAACATTTCTTGAAATCTAAGCACATTCATTTTTTCACAACCGAAAACCCTGAAACTAAAGCAAGTATAGTTGAACGATTTCAAAGAACTTTAAAAACACGTATGTGGAAATATTTCACATATCATCAAACTAGAAAATATAATGATATTTTACAAAATATTGTTGATGGATACAACCGAACATACCATCGTAGTATTAAGAGGGCCCCAATTTCTGTCAATACCTCAAATGAAATTGAGGTTACACATGCATTGTATGGAATGAAACAAGCTATTTCAACCAAAAACAAATTACATGTCGGTGATATATTTCGTATTAATAAAACAAAATGCACATTTGAAAAGGGTTATCTATCAAACTGGACGAAAGAATTATTTAAAATATTTCATATTAATAAAAGTTTACCACCAGCTTATAAAATTGAAGATCTTGATGGTGAAAAAATAATGGGTACATTTTACGGAAAGGAAATTCAAGGTATAAAAGATGATGAAATATATGAAATTGAATCAGTTCTTGCTCGACGTACAAGACGTGTAGGTAATAAAACAATCAAGGAAACTAAAGTTCATTGGATGGGTTATCCGTCAAAGTTTGATAGCTGGATTTCATCATCAAACATAATATGAATGAACAAGATATAATTGAAAACGGAAAAATAGAAAAACAAGAGTTTTCATTTTGTGGTAAACGAATACCAAAAAATCAATTTCAATATATTTCTCAAGTAGTTATAATATATGCAATTGTTGCAACAGCCATCATTCATTTAAGTATCCAAAGTCCTAATCGCGAATTGTGGCTCGTTCTTTTAAGTAGTTCTCTTGGATACATTTTACCAAGTCCCGGGTTAAAATGTAGCAAAAAACCACAGACAGGCTTCGATTTTACAGACGGTAAAAAATGAATTCATTTTACGTAACCTTACTGAGTGATAGTTCTATGGATCAAATATACAATGTTGTTTCAAAGTTAAATTACCTCGAACAGTTCGTATCGATAAAGAAAACTGGGAAATAGCATTAACGGAATTAATTATTCCTTCACAGTTTTTAAATATCACCAAAGACGAAACAGAATTTAATATTATAACAAAAGATTTATCTTTCTTCTCGGATGTTTCAGAAATAAAAAATAAAAAATTTGATATAAATGAGATAGGCTTTGGTGAAGATGGTACTCCTACTAAATGGATTATCAATTTTAATTTTCAACCAGGATCCTATTCATCAATAGCTCATGTATTGGAAACAATTGATAATATCATTCAAGATTCTTTTGGCGATATTTAAAAAAAAAACAAGCAAGAGATTAACGTTTCATATTCTCCGGGTATGAAACGTCCAAAATTTAGTTTTCATAAAATTCGCAAAACAGGAATTAAATTTAACCATACATTGTTTTTAAAGTTAGGTGGAGATCCAAAGTTAGTAAACGATACATTTTTTGCAAACAGTAATGCAAATGATTTTTTTCCCCATTTGTCAAATTTAAATGAGGGGTTTAATCATTTGTTTATTTACTCTGATATTGTTGAATATTCTATTGTAGGACATATTCAAGCTCCGATTTTAAGAGTTGTACCATTCAAAACATCAAATTCAATTGAAAATGATATAGGTAGTCAACATATTAACCATGAATTTTTAAACTTACATTATATGCCTATATCAAAATCTGAATTTGATACAATTCATATAAATATAAGAGGAGATTCGGGCAATCCTGTTCATTTTGTTCTTGGAAAGTCTATGGTGAAGTTACATTTTAGGAAAAGAAAAATAGATTGAAAATGCATCCTGTATATCGAGGAGTTACACGTCAGTATGGGGGCAGGTTTAGGATCCTTGTTCAAATCTGCAATTAGAACCGTTTCTCCAATTATAAAACCAATAATAAAAACTGGAGTAAATTCTTTTAAAAATGAAGGAATGAAACAAGGAATAGGTTTAGCTCAAGATATTTTTCTTAAACACAAAAATCCAAAGGATGTAATTATTTCACGAGGTAAACAAACAATGAATTCACTAGGAAAATCGTTTTTGAAGAAATTAGGTATAAAAACAAAGAAAAAGAAAAGGAAACATCAGTCGCGTTCCATACATCGAAGAGTTAAGGTCCATAAATCAAGTAACAATCAAAAAGGTATAAAAAGGAGAAAAATATCTAACAGAAATTTAGATATTTTTGACTAAAATAAAAAATGATGCAAAACGGTTCTTGTGAATGTAGTAAGACTGAGTTGGATGTTCAATCAGTACCTCCAACCATGACTGCTATGCATGAAAGTCAATGGATTGAACATTTTCCGATTTCCTCTCTCAACAATAATGCTCCAATAGAATTTGTAATTCCACCACAAACAGATAAATGGACAGATTTATCTCAATCTTACATGTATTTGAAATTGAAAATTTTAAAAATAGATAATACTGCATTAGACGCAGGTGATAATATTGCTCCAGTTAACAATTTCTTTCATAGTATCTTCAGTAACATTGATTTATACCTAAACAATAAACTGATAACAAATAATTCTGATACATATCCTTTTCGGGCATATTTAGAAAATCTTTTGTCATATAACGCTGAATGTAAATCAACACAATTAGCTGCTAGTGAAATGTGGATGAAAGATACCGCCGGTAAATATGAGATTGTTGACATTGCAGGTGCAAATTTAGGTCTTAACAAGAGGAATTCATTTATTTCTGGGAGTAAAGTAATCGAACTTCAAGCACGCTTGCATTTGGATTTATTTTTACAAGAAAAATATTTACCCAACGGAATTGAAATTAGAATAAGACTCAATAGAGCATCGTCAAAGTTTTGTTTAATAGGCGGCACTGACGCACCAGAGACAAAAATAGATTTTGAAAATGTTAGTTTCAATGTAAGAACTGTTGAGCTATTACCTGCTGTGTCCAATGACATGAACAGACTCGTAGCTCAAAAGAATATGAAAATTCCTATACGTAGAGTAGAAGTCAAAACATTCACAATTGCAACTGGAATGCGCTCAAAAATAGAAGATCATCTTTTTCAAGGACAATTACCAAAACGGATATTCATTGGTATGGTTGATAATGCTAGTTTCAATGGGGAATACGCAAAAAATCCATTCAATTTTCATCATTTTAATCTATCAAAAATTGACCATTAGACGTCCAAGCGTATACATAATCAACACGGATAATTCTGATCAACCTGGAAAACATTGGATAGCTATTGTATTCGGCCAGAAGAATGAAGCCATCTACTTTGACTCCTATGGGTTACCACCACTACACGCAGAAATATTGTCTTTCTTGACAAATAATTCTACGAAATGGACATTTAACAAACAGAGACTACAAAGTGTATTCAGTACAACATGTGGAAAATACTGTGTGTTTGTGTTGATTGCGATTGCAAGAGGAAATACTCTGCGTCTCTGTATTCAACAAACATTCAGTTCATCAGATTACTTCAAGAATGATAGGACTATAACGATCTGGTTCAAACATCACTTCGGAACACTCTACGAAGGACCTCAACAAAGTTCAACATCTGTCAGGTGTCAATGTTGTAAACCACAACAATATCATCATGCCATGTCTTTGCATTTTCCAAAATTACTTGATGTTGCAAATATGTTAACATAATATTGCATGTACTTTTGTAAAGATCAAATATGAATATCATATCTGGTCTATAATTCCATGTTGTAAATATGTTGTTGTTCAATAAAATATTGTTAAAACTTTACATATCTTGTATTCAATTTTTCACACTATAAATTGAAAATACCAATATATTGATTTACAATCAATATTTATTTTCATTAACTTTTGTCAATATTAGAGTTGTCAGAAGAGGATGAAAAATATTTCTAGGATATTTTCATATGTATTTGATAATATTGGAGTTGTCAAAAATATTTGAAAATTATATACAGAACAGTATACACCTAAATGTTTAAGGTGGCACTATGGCGTAATACAAGAAGTTTTCACCCCGGATAAAATTCACGAATCTTCAACAAAATGGTTTAGGGGTGCCACTATGGCGTAATACAAGAAGTTTACACCCCGGATAAAATTCACGAATCTCCATCAAAATGCTTCAGGGGTCAGGGGTGCCACTATGGCGTGGTTTTATACCACTATAGAGTAATACAAGAAGTTTCCACCCCCTGATAGTAGGAGTAATAAGGGGTGCCACCTATGGCGTGGTTTTTTAACATGCGTTTTTTACATAGACAACCGGTGCAAGGGTAAAATCCGTCTATGTAAAAAACGCATGTTAAAAAACCACGCCATAGTGTCACCCATTACTACTAACCTTAATAAGTTATCTTATAATGCCCCACAACATCTGACATACAAGTACACGTGATTGCATGAAATTACCAGAGATATCATCTTAGTCAATATTATGACCTGACTGTATTGTACTTATTTATCAGGATCTTTTCAGACATAATCTATATATGCTTATTTCATATAATACACTTAACTCACAACTCATCACATACATGTATATCCAACACGTACAATATTCACATAGTGTTGTATAAACAAAACGTAATCAACGTAACCTATAGCAAAGATCTGGTGAGCATAGAATAGCGAAACAGTAATCATAAGTCTAAAACCAAATATACAATACAAGCTTACCACGTCTATGGTACATGTGGGACATGTCTCGTCTTTCTCACTGTGCCCTCAGTGGTTAGATCGCATCATGCTCCATATCAATCGAATTCCGGAAATATGGGGAAATATCACATTCAAATGTAAAACTTATGCCACTGCAGGTAAATGTCATCTGTTCTGATTGGAAACGCAATATTAAATGACTATGAGTGAGCATATGTTGGTCAAAAATGGGATTATATAACTGTCCACCTGCTGACCAGCAATACAATTCACCTGATAGTCAAGGGGAAACAACCTACTTTCTGCGAAAACAAACTAGTTGTTGTTTTATCATTTGTTCCCTATTTAATAAGGAAGAAAATCAATAGTACATTTATAAAAGTAAAATACACATTGAATTTGAAAAATGGGGCTATCGCTGAGAATGGGCTATTATTGTGACAAAAAATACACGGCAGGTGTCTCAGCTAGAAGGATACAGAAAATATAAAAGCAAAATGAAATTGTAAATGTCATCCATATAACCGAGATTATTAATTTTAATGTTACATGCCCACTCAGTTGGCACACACTGTTCTTTATAGGAATTAAATAAGTGCACAATTGTGTCACTATTCCACCAGTTCTAAAGATTACAAGTGCCCGCTCTTATACAGATATAATAAGTTTGTAATATTTATGTTACTGATAGTGACGCCCGGTAGTATCAGGCTACTTTCATATGTAAATGAGGCATGATACTTTTAAATTATTTCAACTGGAAAAATAATATTTTCAACAGATTATAAAGTATGATCAATGCAAAAAAATAAATACAGAGCATAAATAGTAATATAGTAATGTCCGTTACCATTTTAAGGAAACACGGTTATCGCCCCTGATATCAGTATGGACATTTACGTCTGATATAAAATGTATAACAATGCCAACCAATACGTGGGGTAATGGTGAATGAGCGTTTATTTTGCCAGAACATGTCTCAGATGATGTCTCTGATATAAAGAACATATTTTGCCTACTGAGTGGGCATGTACCTTTACGCCAATGCTCTACGTACTAGACTCCAAGCGGCTGATCCAGGATTTCGTCGAAGGGGGGGAGGGGGGGGGGGGGGGGGGGGGGGGGGGGGGGCAGTATAAATTTGAACGACTAACTTTCAGTACATACTGCTCATGTGATAAGGCACATTGTGGTAATGTTTTCTGAATGGGCGCACTATACTATACTATCTGCACCTGACAAAATCACCCACACTACTTGCTATTTGTTTTACAGAATCAGACAGCTTCTCAATTGCAAAAACAATATGGATTGATTAATTTATGTATTGGTGTTTAACGGCCTATCAACAGCTAATGTCATTTCGGTTCGATCCCGTATATAACCTGATGCATTGGGTGGGGGGGGCGGGAAATCCTAAAATCAGGACAGAATATTTACATACAGATTCAGCCCTGAAATTAGAATAACCTGACCTGGTGTCGGTCAGATCCATACCACACGAAATCTGGAATCCTGAAGGGGGGGGGGGGGGCCGGGCTCCCAGGCCACCCCCCTGAATCCACCACTGTGTACATGTATGTATGATTATCAGGATGTACGCTGTACAATATGGCACGCCGTTTTACTATTTATTGAGAGTAAAAGATATCTCTTTGAGTCAATAAGATATCTCTTTCAATCAACAATATATCTCTTTCAGACAAACAGATATCTATTTCAGTCAATAAGATATATAGTACATGAACAAGATATCTGTATAAGTAACATATATCTTCCTCAGTCAAATATATATCTTATTGACGGAAGAAGATATCTTATTGACTGAAATATATATCTTATTGACTGAAAGAGATATCGTATTGTCAGAAAAAAATATCTTGTTGACTCAAAGAGATATCTATTTCATAATACTAGATATCTACTTCTCGGAAAGAGATATGTTTTAAAATAATAGAAGAGATATATATTTGGCTCATTAAGATATCTTATTGAAGGAAAGAGATATAGTTTATTGTGAAGTAGATATCTAGTATTTCAAAATAGATATTTATCTAATAATTTAATAAACATATCACTTTGACTCAACAAGATATCTATTACAGTTCAAGATATCTCTTTGAGTTAACAAGATATCTAGTTTGATGAAAGAGATATCTATTTGACGCCTAAGATATCTGTTTCGTTTCATTTTTTAATTGTATAAATTAATTCTCCCTACCAGGAAACTATTTCCACCATCCCGCTGATGGACCACAAAATCAACTTATTTATTTACTATTTTCTGATTGGACAATAATTATATGACTTGCAGGGAGCAACAGTTACTGTTAAGTAGTCGATCAAACAGATATCTATATGAAAATGTCAAATAGATATCTAATTTATTTAACAATATATCTCTTTCACCATAGAAGATATCTGTTTCATACAACAAGATATCTGATTCATATAAGTAGATATCTGTTTCATTGAATCTAAACAGATATCTCGTTCTGTCAAAGAGATATATTATTGACTGAAATAGATATCTTATTGACTGAAAGAGATATCTGTAACTCTGAAACAGATATCTATATTGTTATTATCATAGAGATATTTTCAGAGTTACATATATCTCTTTGAGTCAATAAGATATCTCTTTCATTCAAGAAGATATCTCTTTCAATCAACACGATATCTCTTTCTGACAAACAGATATCTTATTGACTGAAATTTAAAGAAAATCAATAGGGGTGTTCCTGTAGCCAGGATAAATGTGTTTTCTTATTTTTTTCTTAATTCGATTAAGATCCGTCAAGTATAGAACTTATGTATTGTGAGGAAACGGATACAGCATGCGAAAATTAAAAATATCTGACGTATCATGTACACGTATATACTGCAAAAAAATTAAAACGGCCGACACTGGGAGATAACGCATCAGCAACGTTTGAATAGCAATAGCGTCATAACACTTACGGTGATAAACAGGGGCCCGTTTCACTAAACTGTGTACGACTAAAATGTTCGTAAGTGGAAAATTATGAGTTACAAAAATGCACCCATGTAACACCGAGTTGCAAACATGCACACATATAACACCGAGTTGCAAACATGCAAACATGCACCCATGTAACCTCGAGTTGCAAACATGCACCCATGTAACAACAGGCCGTTAGCTTGTACCCATGTAACACCGAGTTGTAAACATGCACCCATGCAACACCAGGCCGCTAACTTGTATCCATGTAACACCGAGTTGCAAACATGCATGTAACACCGAGTTGCAAACATGCACCCATGTAACAACAGGCCGCTAGCTTGTATCCATGTAACACCGAGTTGCAAACATGCACCCATGTAACAACAGGCCGCTAGCTTGTATCCATGTAACACCGAGTTGCAAACATGCACTCAGGTAACACCGAGTTGCAAACATGCACCCATGCAACACCAGGCCGCTAGCTTGTACCCATGTAACACCGAGTTGTAAACATGCACCCATGTAACAACAGGCCGCTAGCTTGTACCCATGTAACACCGAGTTGCAAACATGCACCTATGTAACAACAGGCCGCTAGCTTGTATCCATGTAACACCGAGTTGCAAACATGCACTCAGGTAACGCCGAGTTGCAAACATGCACCCATGTAACAACAGGCCGCTAGCTTGTACCCATGTTACACCGAGTTGCAAACAGGCACACATGTAACACCGAACCGCAAGAAGGGTACAGCGAACTTAAGGACTGACTATATATAATATGACCGTTTGTTTCAAATATTGTGGAATCATACATGTGACTGAATCGCTATATAAAGTATATCTGACCCATTCTTCTTAGAGTATATTATACAGAGCATTAAGTTGCCATCACCGCCATTTTAGCCAGTACATGTTATAGTACAGTTTCTACACTTGGAGGGTTTGACATCTACAGCAACTAATGTGGCAGAAAATCTTAATAAAATTTGGTGCAATACGTCCCACATATATAGAACGACAACGTCCTATACATATTATTCCAGCAGACAACACAAAAAGCTAGACATCTGAGCAGTTCTACCATCACTCACAAAATATACAATGGACACGTTTTCAATGTGTAAAATGTCAAACTGATGGACTGTCTATTATTAGAAGTGGATATGCCACAGGTAAAACCCGTATTTACTCCTTTAGCAGGCAAGTAGACAGTAGTGACAATACACTCAGATAACTGCTTACACGTCACTGGATTCGATACAGTATTTATGGTAATACAGGTATATATCTACAGCACTGTGTATTGTTCTTACTGTTACACAGTATTTACTGAATTCTCAAACATTTTAACAAAGGGTCAACAAACCATTCAGATATCAGACTTTGTATATAAATTTGATGAAACCAAGGCATAGCTTGCTGTAGTCAGATGTCTCCCCATCATATTGAACCAAATTGTATTCATGTGTTTGTCATATTATTAGTGGTATGTGTCAAATGCAATAGGAGGTAAGACTGGCTGATGGCTTGTACACGCTAAGATGGCCGACATGGAAACCTCATGCACTGTGTTGAATATACATGTAGTAAGAAGAGAATGTTCACATGTATGTTATGCTTATATCCCATCACATTTACGAAGCAATTATGCATTATGAATCATTAGATGATGCAAGTTAATGGAGTGGGGATAACCTTATTTATAGTTACAGTGGAACCTTCCTAAATCGGACACAATAGAACACCTGTGATCTTATTTTGATGAGTTTCTTTGTCATTTATCTCATGTGATAATGTCTGTTGTTGATCACACAGCGCACAGCTATGGTTCAGAATGATCAAATAGATTGCCTGATTTACAGTGAAACATCTCTAAGCCGGACACCCTGAGGACCTCTCCTGGTGTCTGGTTTAGATAGGTTTCACTGTAATCCATTCCTTGGACCAACGCCATCTTTGTTTTCTTCAGAGGGATCAGGAAATGAGGACCCATAGGACTTATAGGATTTGTGACGAGTTCTCTCTAATAAAATAGCACACTCGTGTAGCCTGATAACGATCTATATTGCTTGTTAGAAGCATGATGGTGTTTCATTGATGGAATAGCTGAATGCCCTTGCTGATCAGGTTGTACGAATGCACAGGCTGATCTGGATCTACACTGGTAGAAAAGTCCATAAGCCCCATTTCCAGTCACCGCCGCATATAGGGAAAATAGAACAGGATAACCACGCGTTTCTTAGCTGCAAGAACATGCATTTAATATTATAATACACAAATCCACAGTATGAACAAACACCATTCCCACCGCTGAATAACGACAACCATGTTCTCTAGATGTGCTATTGGTGGCCACATGTCCATGTTCCGCTCCGTCACCCTCTGTTTCCAGGCTTCCAACATCTTCCTCTGATCCGCCGAGATCGGCTTCCAGTAGGAGCATTGTGTGGCATTGTTGCTAACGCATGGTGTTCCTACAATAAAACGAGTAGTCCGTTATGTATGGCCGGACATTTGATACATCGGTGACGGTCAAAAGGACAATAATGTAAAACTTATTCAATAAAACAAATAGCTTTCAATTACTAGAAACACATGCGCATATTATATTACATGTAGCTTCGACATCATGACATCGGCATTACAAATGACATCCAAATCGCATGTAAGAGCTATTGACATTGGTATTTGTGTTCATTTTTAAAAAAAATAAATTTAAAAACGTCTACCCATAAGGAAACCGTATCTGCTTCTGATGTGATTGGCAGAAATCATTAAGAACACGGTTGTCCACACGTACGGTCGACAATCCGAGTTGATGCTTGCATACATCGTATCGTACATGTACAGATGGACGACTTGCTAATTATTACAGGTATGTGTTCACGAGCATTCATAAATATCACCACTTACTATGTATGGTCATGGCGGCGACGTCGCTATGTGTGAAGCAGTTCGGCGTCCTGGGACCCCTGGCAGCCACCGGCCTACGGCATCGGTTCCTTGTACACGTATCTTCTATCGCTGGTAGTTTCACAAGGAGGAACTGATTCTGCCTCTATGGTACAACATTCCCTGTGGAATAAGAATATCTGCCTCCGCCAATTGCCGTCCGGTCTCAAGTACCAATGAAGTGGTGCGGGGTTCCTCGGGATATTTCAGGTATCGACTCCAGGACGCGGTCTGGTAGTCTAGGGATGTACATATATTTCTAGCTCTGCCGGCAATCTGCTGTGGCTCATGGACCTGTGGCGTTGGTTTCCTGTCCAGGGTAATGGGAATGTGGACCTCCCGTCCGTTGTCGATGTATGCGTAGAACCTACGTACAGGCGGACTCTCGGGTCGTTCGTCTTCGCCCGAGTCCATCTCCTCTGGAATATCTGTGGCCGCCGCCTTCAGATCGTCTTCAGTATCATTACCATCTAGTCCATCATCCCCGTAATGATCAGTTGCGGATCGCACATCTTCGTCAATATTGCCGTATTCACCATCTATTTCCTCTTCATCGTCTTCACAATCAGACAGACCGTCTGACAACGAGTGGCGCGTCTTCTTACTGAATATTTTACTAAAACAGCAACCCATACTATTATATATTGTTACATGGTTTCCGCTGTTTGCACATATAGTGCTGTTTGCATATGGTTTTAAGCAATGCTCATTCCGGGGCCGCGCGTAATGCCTTCATGACGTCACTACGCGGAAGTGCCTTCATGACGTCACTACTTCATGACGTTCATGACGTTTATGACGCGGCCCCGGAATATGAACACCGAAAATTATGTACGTGAATGGGACGATTTAGAAAAGTACTGAAAATACTGAATATAATGCTCAAATTACATCAGTTTGTTGTTGGAAATGTAACAATAACGTTTGATCATGTCCAGCCTTGTATAATCGTCGTAGTTGTGAACAATCATCAAATTACTGTCGACAAGACAGTAACCATTGATTAATGACGTTGACGTCACGTAGCAACCATGGAAACGTCACATGACATTATGAGATATGCACAAACTGTTTTTCTTCGCATTGATAGGAATTATTTGAAACATACTAAACACAAATTGCAAAATTTGACCCAGCGTTATTGAAACGAAAAACAATAACATGACATGTAGGGGGTAATACACTTTTACTATCACACTCGCAGCAATGTGAAAATACACATTGATTTTCAAATTGAGTAGTGAAAATAATGCAATAAAGTTGAAAATTGACTTAGTTGAGCTACAAACACAAATTCGCTTTTTGCAGCTCAATCAAGTGAATTTCTAATTGAAAAATGGGGATATAATAGTCTTTAGTTACCAAACTTAACTGGAGCTCTGGACCTTTGGTTTTGCAGTCCCATGCTCTACTAGCTTAGATAATCTCAGCTACACTGATGTATTTTACTATTTCATCCGTCGTTTATAGTTTCTGTATTCTTCTAGCTGAGACACCACAAGCTGTGTAATGTTTGGTCACAATAACAGTCCCATTCCCAGTGGTTCTATCGTCGTGGTCGGACGCGCCAGGGGCGCGTTTCACTAAACTTCGTACGACTAAAATATTCGTAAGTGCAAATTTAGGATCGTTTGGAAATTTCAATTTGTGGATTTACATGTATTGAGCATAGGCTGCATATGCAGCATATGCTCAATAAATGTAAATCCAGTCATTGCTTACAAGAAAACTTTGTTAATGTGAAATTTACAGACTATCATAATTGTACACTTACGAACATTTTAGTCGTACGAAGTTTAGTGAAACGGGCCCCTGGTGAATATCACAGGCGATTCTCGCGTGTCTTGGATGGTCAATTATTGTTTGTATATACATAAAACACCTTTCTAAACAATGTACAAAACAATTCAAAAGTGCCCGGGTGTAAATATAATAATACTTAGAAAGGTACAAAACTCCCATTCGCCACCATTGTAACGAAAAGCCACACAATGTAGACAATTGGAACTCGCCTATACAACGCATTACAGCGTGTCGAAACCGCTGCTTGGGGTGGGTTTTCGGCATAGATTTTACAGTTGCTAAGACATTAACATAAATCTCTTAAGATTTCGAGTGTAAACTGTACTAAAAACGCGTCTCACTAACCTAAATTCGCTTTTTAAAATCATACACGTTCACTTCCGCATTCTCAATGACTATTAGCCGCCATCTTTGAAAATATTTCAATCACGTGCACGCAGTAGTTTGGTTGGTTACTGGAGACTGACGTCATTTCCATTAGCCAACCAAATCAGTGCGTGTCATGTGATTCGATATTTTCAAAGATGGCGGCTAACCTTCATTTTTAATCAGGAAACGAAGGTGTATGATTTTAAAAAGCGGATTTAGGTTAGTAAGACGCGTTTTTAGTACAGTTTACACCCAAAATCTTTGAGATTTATGTTAATGTATTGGTAACTGTAAACTTTATGTCGAAAATTCACCTCAAACAGCAGTTACGACACGCTGAATGCGTTTTATAGGCAAGTTCCAATTGTCTACATTGTGTGGCTTTTCGTTACAATGGTGGCGAATGGGAGTTTTGTACCTTTCTAAGTATTATTATATTTACACCCGGGCACTTTTTAATTGTTTTGTACATTGTTTAGAAAGGTGTTTTATGTATATACAAACAATAATTGACCATCCAAGACACGCTAGAATCGCCTGTGGTGAATATGGCCCCTGGTGAATATAAATTATGTATACTTACATGTTTCTTGTTGGTTTATGGATGTTTTTTTATAAAATATTGCCAAGTGTAAGACCGCAAAATGCGAATCGCTGTGAATGGGCTATTATTGTGACAAAAGATACATACAGTGCAACCTCTCTACAACAGCCACCCATGGGAAGAGGCAAAAGTGGCTGTTATAGAGAGGTGGCTGTTGTATGGAGGTTAATGCTGAATACAATTTTATCGTCTGATGTTTATTTATTTTCTTCAATAATTCTCAATAAAAACATGTTTTGACAGCATTTTAGAATCATTTCCAATGGAAATGATTCTAAAATGCTGTCAAAACATGTTTTTATTGAGAAAGAATGCAAAATCAACATCAAACGACAATGTTCATGCTCAGCAGTGTAAGGGTTAGATATAGAGGAACTCATCCATTTGGGATATAAAATAGCGGCTGTTACAGAGAGGTGGCTGTTGTAGAGAGGTGGCCGTTCGGGGAGGTTCGACTGTATCAGGTGGCTCAGCTAGAAGGATACAGAAAATATAAAAGACAAATGAAATAGTAAAAGTCATCCGTATAACTGAGATTATTTAAGCTAGTGCTCTACGTACTGGACTCCAACAATGTGAAACTCGGAATAAATATGGGCCGCGCCATACGAAAACAGGGCTTAATGACAACGTCATGAAAAGCGGTAAACGACGTTGGAAAAACGACGTTTCAAATTGTCTAACGTCGCCGTAAAAGTTCACAGTTTGCCCTCCCATTTACGTTTACTGGTGTTAGTTAACATTAAGTGTGAACAGAAAACGGAACATGATAACTTACTGAAACTTTCACTAATATGAGACGCGATACATTGTACCTCGGTACACATAGTATGACGTCATGACTTGACGTCACATACTTGTGACGTCAACGTCACATACTTGTGACGTCATTGGACGTGAATACATGTTTGACGTTATGGCCATGGTATCGTGACAAAATATTATAGCAAGGATACTTGCACGAGTTCCTCGCAGCATCAATGACTTAGAAATGCTTCAGGCTCTGTACATTGTCGCCTAACTGTCGTTCTTTGACATTTTTACTCTTTTTCGTCGGTTGTCCTTATGAATTCAAAACGGTGAACTCATAATTTAACTGGCTACATATCAGCGAAGTATTCGCTTACACTGCACTTTGATTCCTAAATAATCTTAAATATGAACAACCTAGTGTATGTCAACGATATTACCATCTATTATCTTGGTAAATTGAGACTTTTGAACAATTATATCCAGTACTTAGCGAATGATATGCCATTTAATGCCACTCATTTTATCATAAATGGAGGTAGACATAAATATCCGGGGTTTGTATTGAATTTAAAATAAATGCATCAACATATTAATTGGAAATGTGATGGTCATAAACTTGCTTTTGTAGTCGAAAGTGCTTGTGTAGTATCAAATCATCAGTTTATCACTTGACTGCATACTAATGTAGACCAGGCGGTGCCTCAAGAAAGACACACGGCGACAATCATAAGATATCCCGCTACCAAATCTGCCCGGTATCGTCTTTTATCACAAAGTTAATGTTATAAGCGGCCTACTGTCTACTTTAAAATATGTCGTCGCATACGAAATGTTAAATGATGTCGCTATTATTCCCCAAAATTATTTCAGACAGCAGCAAACAACAGGGAAACGCCTCACTTATTCATACGAAATTACGTTACTTGGGCCGCAATCCAAAACATAACGTTACATTAGCAACTGCAACACGAGCCATAAACATTATTGTCATACTTTGTCTTGGCCTAATGGGAGACACTTGGCCAGGCTACGAGATATCCAAATTTGGTTGATATGCGATCAAAGATGACAAATATATAGGACTTGTCCGGACCAACACCCCATGTATACGCCGTTGATAAAAACGTCGTAATTTCGACGTCATTGATCTAAAACGTCATATAAATTATTACCACGCGTCATAAAACTACTTCTAAAATGAAACATAATTGGGATACATTGATAATTTTGGCGGAATATGGCTTTTAAAAGATGTACAATTCAGAATACGCGAAAAAGTAAAAACTGAAAATGTTGTCATTAAGCGCGGGTTTCGCACGGCGCGGCTCATATATTTTTGGCGTTCGTAGTTGTGCAAAAAGTACACACAAGATAATGTTGACTTTGCCCAAGGTTACGTGTCGTTTGTCAATTATTCACTAATAGTATAAAATTATACATACACTACTTAAAATCAACCTACATGGCAGGCCTATTCGTTTACTACTCCATTACGCTTAAACGTTCTTATTGACGTTGAAGTCGCCCGTTAGTGTTAACGTCGTAATTTTAACGTCATTGAGCTAAAACGTCGTTTGCGATTCTACCACGTGTTACAAAAATACATGTAGCATGAAAAATAATTGAGATACAGTGATAGTTTGTGTGGTATATGACTTCTAAAAGATGCGGTATTCAGAATATGCAAACAAGTGAATAATGATTGTTTTGTCATTAAGCCCGGTTTTCGCATGACGCGGCCCATATATGGGTCACCACCTGAGAAAAGCGACCATATGACATATGCAACCAGCACCAGATCAGCACGAGATCTACACAGTCTGATCAGGGTCTAAAGCCTCAGTCACACACAACAAGGATGAACTCGGAGGGTCCGGGGTTCATCACTGGGACCGTCCGGGAAGCTGATCCAATATTTTGTGAGGAACACGGTACCTACGGTTCCAATGTGTATGATCACGTGGTTACAACAACAATGGCTCAAAGTTGTAAGTGCGCCCACCCCAAAGTATGTTTTATTTAATATTTTCCTTAAGAGGCAACGGATTTTGATGAAATATGGCGCAGCAAACGCGTCTTCATGAGCTGCATTTGGTGGTCCCGGGAGTTTGGCACATACTTATGTCGTTTTTGCGAAGAATCGATTTCCGTGTCAGTAGATACGGAAATCTATTCTTCCCAAAAACGACAGAAGTTTGGGCCAAAGTACCGAGACCACCAAATGCCGCTTAACAAGACACATTTGATGCGCCATATTTCATCAAAATCCGTTACATAATAAGGACAAAATAAAATAATATGTACTTTGAATCGGAGGGCTTCTGGAAGTTTCAGTACTTGTTGTTGTTGTTGTTGTTGTTGTAAACACGTGATCATACTTGGGTTCTACTACGGTGAGACTACGGATAGCCAAGGTATGACTACGGATGACAATGGTGGTCCCGGGTAGAACGCAGTAGGTCCGTCGTATATCCGGGAAACATGTCGGATTTAACATGGCCTCACTACAGATGTCAAGGTCCACCCCGGACCACCACGGAAGTATTACGATGGAACTACGGCCATCCCGTTGATACTACGGATTTACTAAGGTACCAGAGCGTTCCAAGGATCGTCCCGGATGGCCACGGATGTTTAGAACAGTTCTAAACCTCCGGGCCAATCCGGAGTGGACCGGGAGTGTTTGTGGAAGATGGTGAACACGGTTTGTCCCGGTGATAGTACGGTATCACTACGGAGACCCCGGATCTACTATGGCGGTACCGTAGTGAGTCCGTAGTGCTGCCGGGGCCGTCCGGGACGAACCTTGACCATTCGTAGTGAGACCGTGTTAAATCCGGCATGTTTCCCGGATATAATACGGACCTACTACGGTCTACCGCGGACCACCGTAGTCATTCGTAGTCATACCTTGGCTATCCGTAGTCTCATCCGAGTAGAACCGTAGTAGAAGTGTCGTTGCAAACATGCACCCATGTAACACCAAGCCGCAAGCTTGTACCATTGAAACGTAACGCTTTCAACACCGCAGGCCTAGATAGTGGGATTGACAAACAGTGTAGATCCAGATGAGCTGGCTCGTTACGAGCTGTCTCATCAGGATCTGTACTTTTTGCAAGTAATTTTCATATGTTCGAGAACAAAAACAACCCATTTTCATAAATGTTCTAGTCTGAAAATCATCTTGTGACGATTGGTTGGTTGTAAAATTAACATATCAAAATCCATTCCAGTTACTTAGGGGTGAAAGGGTTAATATGAAATAGTCATTGTCAGTTACTTTGTCAGAGGTGAAAGGGTTAAAATATGTATACCCTCCAAACATGTGAAGGTGTAGAATACATTGGCAGTAGCTATAATTATGATAACAGAACACAACGTAGAAAACAAAACAAACTTTATTGTAATTTAAAGTATAAATATTGTAATAAATTATAAATGCAGATCTGGCAAAATGACATGTTTTTTGCATTGAACAAGAAAATAATATCATTCGAAACAAGAAAATAATACACTGTGGCTTTGCCAAGACAGACATTAAAGGTACATGCCCACTCAGTAGGTACAAAATGTTCTTTATATCAGAGATATCAGAGACATTTCCTGGCAAAATAAACATTCATTCACCATTTCCCCACGTAATGATTGGCATTATTACACATTTTATATCCGAGGTAAATATCCACACTGATATCAGGGGCGATAACCGTATTTCCTTAAAATGTTAACGGACATTACTAATTATTCTCTGTATTTATATTTTGATGTGCAATGATCATACCGTACTTTATAATCTGTCGAAAATAATATTTTTTCAGGTGAGGCATTTAATTTGTATAAATAATTAAAAAATATCAAGCCTCATTTGCATATGAAAAAGGCCCGATACCACCGCGCGTCACTATCAGTAAAATAAATATTACTAAATGATTATATCTGTATAGCGGGCACTCGTAATTTTTAGAACTGGTGGAATAGTGACACAAATATACACTTATTTAATTCCTATAAAGAACACTTTGTGCCCTCTGAGTGGGCATGTACCTTTAACGTCCTATAACAACATTTGACATTAACATCAATAACTAGGGTCATACGAGACTTTGGTGAGAAAAGACACGTTGCAATGTGTGCAAGCAGCTCATCCCCAGTCAGCCTAACCGGGCCTACACCTGGCATTCAGTCAATCAAACATTGATATATTTGGTTATGATCGGTCAAGTCAAGCGTGGACAAGGATACAGAGTGCGAAAATTAAATATGGCCGCCAAGGGGAGATAAGTCAAAGGAAATATTTGAAAATCAATAGGCTTTTTTGTCTTGCTGTGATAAACATTTATACAGAATTTGGTTACGATCGGTGAAGTAGAACTTGAATTATTGCGTGGACAAGGATACAGAATGCGAACATTAAAGATGGCCGCCAAGGGGAGATAAGTCATCGGAAATTTTTGAAAATCAATTCTTCGTCTTGCCGTGTTAAACATGTATACCGCATTTGGTTATGATTTTTCAAATGGGCGTAAAAATCAGAAAGTTTGATTGGCCGAGGCTGAGCTATGATTTTGATTACATATTTCAGTTTCATGATCACAAAATGTGTAAGTTCCATATAGATAAATAATTAAGGAATAAAACCATGGGCAGTTGCGTTTCCTGCGGTATGAAAAACATTTGGTCTGTTTAAAGTTTGCGTGGAGTCTTTCGGACGCCATGCAAACTTTAAATAGACCAAATGTTTTTCGTACCACAATAAATGCAACTACCCATGGTGTTATTACTTACATTTACATTGCATTTTTGGATAGTTACAAAAATGGAAATAACCAAATATGGCGTTAAATTAAGAATCATATTGCTTTTCGCCACTTTGTCACAATTCATGGAACAGCAATGTTGCCAGTCAATAGCGTGACGTTATCGACGACGATCAATATCATGTATTTTAATGACGTCAAACAAACTTTAACGAATCAACAATGTCGCGCGACGTAACGTGGGGGTAATGTAATATATTGGGATATAAATAACAAGAAATGCGTGTCACACGCGGATGCCACCTGCAGCATATTTGAGAAACTGTGACAAATTGGTTAACCGAAAAGTGTGACGGACGGACGGACAGACGGACAGACGGACAGACAGACGGACGTTCTTACAGTACTATACTTATGTGGCTTATCACATGTTAAATATTTGCCACATAAAACGATTTTTAGCCACATAAAAGGATTTTTTAGGTGGCTAATTGTAACCAACCCTATCCTTTACCAAGTCCATAACCCTGTGGGGCTAGCCACATAAGTACCCTAATGTGTGCCCGGACAGACGGATGGACGGTCCAAACACTATATGCCACCCGTTTCTTCGAAACCCGGTGGCATAAAAATACACTGAATCGGCGTTTCCATTATGAATTTATGGACAGTGTAAATATAGAGAAATAGCCTTGATTTCAGGAACTATCTGTAAGACCAGTCGAGTGGAAACACTAAGAACACAATTTGTTCATACCCATGGTGGGGATTGAACACGAGATCTCCAATACTGAACTCAAGTATCTCGTCCACTAGACCATCAACCCAACCTTCATAATCACGAGCCTACTGTCTGTTCCATGTTTTTCTAGCCATTTAACACATTAAATCTAACTAGATAGTATACCGAAAAACTTTAACCAAAACACTTTGGGAACCAAGGAACTTTAACCCAGGCGCACGTATGTATGCATCAATGTGCCGACTATATCGCGTTGTCCGCAAGCGGGCGCGACGAAAAGTATTTAAATGTACTGTCTGTTTCACGAAACGTGCCCAAATTTTACAGCCATAAACAATGCAAAAACAAATTATTATTTTTTTGATAATATTAAATTTTATCAAAATTTAAGAATGAGCCTTTAGGTTAATTTTTATTTCGTGAAAATTGGTCAAATATTTATTTTATTACGAAAAATTAGTTTTCTATGGGAATTTAACATGGGTAAAAAAGAAGTGGAGAACCTGGAAGAGTCGAAAAACGAAAAAATTTGGAAATTGATTCTGAAACCTGGCTAGATAGCTTGGAAGTGTTCCAACTAAGGAAAACAACATTTACATTTTGAAAATCGGTCCACTATTTCTGAAATTAGACAAATTTCCGCATGTTAAATCCCCATCTGTGAAGATGTCTATGGGGATTTAACATGGGGAAATTTTTTTTTCGCAATAAAATCAATATTGGACCAAATTTCACGAAACAAAAAGAAGCCTCATTCTTAAATTTTAATAAAATTTAATATTATCAAAAAAAGTTTTTGCATTGTTTATATGGCCGTAAAATTTGGGCACGTTTCGTGAAACAGACAGTAGGTACTTTTTCATCACTGAATTTGCAGGCCACAAGTATGTTGGCAGAAAAACATCAAACAGACAGTAATGAGTATCTTCATGTAAATATATTATCGCTCAATGTATGCGCCTGCATCGTTGATTCATGATGTTCCCTCACAGCTTCGTGAGGATTCACCGTCAATGACACAACATCACAGGTATTGTCTAGCTTCGCCACCTCCTCCAAGCTCATGTACGCCTGCTCCTTTCCACTGACCTCCTTGCAGATCTTCAGGTGCCGATCGCGATGGTACTTCGTATGAAACCCCTTGAAGCATTTATCGCACATGTAGTTTCTCTCGCCCGTATGCACTTTCAAGTGTTTCTTGTAGTTCTGCGTCTTGTAGAACATTTTGTTGCAAATGGTGCACGTGAAACTACGTTCCTTTGTGTGCGAGTACATGTGTGTTTTACAGTCGGACTGACGCGTGAATTTGCGCTCGCAGTATTCGCACTTGAAGTCCTTTACGCCTTTGTGGGTGAGAATGTGCGAGTTTAGGTGGGCCTTCTGGCGGAATGTTTTATTGCAGTCAGTGCACTGGAATTTCTTCTCCCCTGGAATGGACAATTGAGACAAGGCATGTGATGGTGTACCTAAGAAGATACAGAAACTGTCATATTTTCAGTAAATAAAGTCGAAAGCTGATGAAATTCCCATAGCAAATGCGCAATTCTATTCCGCATTTGCTATGAAAATTTCGTCAACTTCCAACTCCATTCACCGAAAATATTGTCAATATTTTTTACAAGATACCACACATCTTCCAAAGTAAAGAATTTGTGCTATAATGATTGCAAAGCTCAAACACAGGCATTGGAATGCTCATATAACTGTATTACAGTTAACCATTTCTCTACCGGACACACTGCGGACCTCCCAGGGTGTCAGGTATAGAGATTTTCCACTGGAAAACTTGTATCTATAGACTGATGCAGGGCTCCAGATAAGTTTTTAATCTAAGGAGTAATATACCGTCAGATTTCAAATTCAATGCATATTTTACTTTTACAAATGTATTATTGATTTTCTTATTAAATAGGGAACAAATGATAAAAAGCAAAACAAATAAAAAAATTCACTTATTTGAGCTGCAAAAAGTGTTTGCTTTTTGTATCTCAAATATACTTACACTATTTTCACTGCTCAATTTGAAAATCAATGCAATTTTCACATTGCTGTTAGTATTTTGTACTCCCACTTTTGATAATAAATGCGTATTCTACTAAAATAAGTGCAGAAAATACACCAATACGCAGCTTATCTGGAGCTCTGCTGATGTGCATTGAGCTTCTATCATCCACTGTGTGACAATGAATACAACAATGTAGCTGGACCCATACAGCCACACATAGCACATGTACTATTAAACTACAATAGATGGTGAACATACCATTACAATAAACATACCTGTATGTATAGACGGGTGAATATTGGTACATGTACAGTGAAACCTCTCTAAATCAGAATTGTCTGAACTTTCAGACGAAATGTTTTATAATCATGAACCTGAGCAAATTCTTAGAATTTGTACTCAAAATTCGGCAGTCTTATTGGCCAACTCTGAGCTCAGCTCAGCCTCGACCGATCAAACTTCCTGATTTTGAGCATGATACCTGAATGCATGTTTACACAATTTTGTAATCAGAGAAACTCATAGTACAGAGAAACCTCTCTAAACCGGACACCCTGGGAGGTCCCCAGTACAGTGTGGGAGGTCCCCAGGGTGTCCGGTTTAGAGAGGTTTCAATGTAAATCAGACATTTTATCATTCTGAGCCATAGCTATGCGATCATAAACATACATTATCACCTGAGATAAATGAGCAAGAAAATCATAAAAAATAAGATCACAGATGTTTTATTGGTGTCCGGTTTAGAGAGGTTCCACTGTACTATAATCACAGATCTTGAACTATATAGTCACAAATACCTGTATGTATGGACTGGTGAGCCTTGAGATTACTATAGTTGGAGAACATCTTGTTGCAATGAACACAGCGGTGTGGCTTGAACTATATAGTCACAAATACCTGTATGTATGGACTGGTGAGCCTTGAGATTACTATAGTCGGAGAACATCTTGTTGCAATGAACACAGCGGTGTGGCTTGAACTATATAGTCACAAATACCTGTATGTATGGACTGGTGAGTCTTGAGATTACTATAGTCGGAGAACATCTTGTTACAATGAACACAGCGGTGTGGCTTGAACTATATAGTCACAAATACCTGTATGTATGGACTGGTGAGCCTTGAGATTACTATAGTCGGAGAACATCTTGTAACAATGAACACAGCGGTGTGGCTTGAACTATATAGTCACAAATACCTGTATGTATGGACTAGAGGTGTACCGCTTTGAGCTGGAGCGTTATTATTGTAAATATTATTGTAAACACGTGCTATTTTTAAATAGTTTACGTCATATGTTGTAGACATGGTATTTGTATAACAGCGCAAACGCATTAACATTCGATGGAATTGCTAATAATATTAACATCGCTTAGTGCTCTAGTGCGTAGATCTACTGTTTGGTGAACGGACGGTCGTGAGTTCTAATCCTGCCAAACGCATACATTTTTCTCTCGCTTTTACTATTTTGGTGCCAGAGGTAACGCACACATCCCGAAACAGTCGTGCATTTACTTTTACACAACATTATAAAACACTTCACTTTGAACCTAATCATTGTGAAATGCATTCTGCACATTTGTGTGTTATTGTGAAAGTCCACCTCGACTCACTACAAATGCAAATATGTTACGGAGAACACCATGTCGAAAAATAAACCTCTCACTTCAGATAATAAACAAATAAATAAATAAACGTGGATGCACGTGGTTCATAATTACCATGTCAATTGTTGTTACATTTAATAAAGATGCATTAAAAAGAAAAAAACAACACAAAAACAATATTTAAAAAAAAATAATATATATATATAATGGCCAAAGTGAGGATCGAACGCATGCAGTGCAAAATTAAAATCAAGTGTCACCGTTGGCCGCCAGTTTACCCACTGCTCCAGTATGAGAAACTGTTTTGTCAATCGCAATATATCTTTCATGACTATAGCGACGCGCCATAATAAACAGGGAAATACCTACAGGAATTCCATGTTTATTTATACACTAATGTTTATATAAACAAAGCATGTAAACAACGCCATGTCAGGCTGGTATACTTATAGTGAGCCTTGAGATTACTATAGTCGGAAAACATCTTGTTACAATGAACACAGCAGTGTGGCTTGAACTATATAGTCACAAATACCTGTATGTATGGACTAGTGAGCCTTGAGATTACTATAGTCGTAGAACATCTTGTTACAATGAACACAGCGGTGTGGCTTGAACTATATAGTCACAAATACCTGTATGTATGGACTAGTGAGCCTTGAGATTACTATAGTTGGAGAACATCTTGTTACGATGAACACAGCGGTGTGGCTTGAACTATATAGTCGCAGATACCTGTATGTATGGACTAGTGAGCCTCGAGATTACTATAGTCGGAGAACATCTTGTTACAATGAACACAGCGGTGTGGCTTGAATTATATAGTCGCAGATACCTGTATGTATGGGCTGGTGAGCCTCGAGATTACTATAGTCGGAGAACATCTTGTTACAATGAACACAGCGGTGTGGCTTGACCATATAGTACAGATACCTGTATATGGATAGTGAGCCTTGAGATTACTATAGTCGGAGAACATCTTGTTACAATGAACACAGCGGTGTGGCTTGACCCATATAGTCGCAGATACCTGTATGTATGGACCAGTGAGCCTTGAGATTACTATAGTCGGAGAACATCTTGTTACAATGAACACAGCGGTGTGGCTTGAACTATATAGTCGCAGATACCTGTATGTATGGGCTGGTGAGCCTCGAGATTACTATAGTCGGAGAACATCTTGTTACAATGAACACAGCGGTGTGGCTTGACCCATATAGTCACAGATACCTGTATGTATGGACTAGTGAGCCTTGAGATTACTATAGTCGGAGAACATCTTGTTACAATGAACACAGCGGTGTGGCTTGACCCATATAGTCGCAGATACCTGTATGTATGGACTGGTGAGCCTTGAGATTACTATAGTCGGAGAACATCTTGTTACAATGAACACAGCGGTGTGGCTTCACGCCGATATGGGACAGCATGTGGTTGTTGAGTTTCGAGCTGGAGCTGTAGCCCTTCATACACACATCGCACGTCCACTGGGACCGGAATTGTTTCGGGTGGGAGTAGCGCATGTGCAGCTGAAGTTTCTTCCGCGACATCACGTAGGCGCCACAGATGTGGCACTGGCCAATCATGCTGTTGGATGGGTCTTGTGACACGCCTGAAATTAACCAATCACACGCTGAACATACACACGTTTTCATACGAAAAATAATTCTCTTAATTATGCACGTAAGTACATGTTGTTACCACTCAGAGAGATGTTTAAATGAGTGGTCACAATTTCCATTTTTGATCAGAAATAAGAAAAATAGCAAAAAGTATTTAAGTTGTTCATATAAAAACATGGTGATCATAATGATGTCTGTGTTTGCCAATTTGTCTCACTTTCAGCAAGCGGGTGCGTTAACAACACACCCGCTTGCTGAAAGTCAGACAAATTGTATATACAAAGTGAGATAAATAGGTTTTTTAAGAGACAACCCTGAAGCACAATTATCCTGTCACAGTGACATATGATGATAATGGGCCAGTCCCAAAGTCACATTGTTGTTGATTTTGAAAAGTTTCTCGATATTTATCAATGGAAGGCTGCAAACAATTTCTGAGCACCTGCATATTTTAATTTAAAAAATATTTCATTTCAGATTGAATACATGTATCAAGGCTCCAGATAAGGAATTAGTAATCGAGTATTGTCACTACATCATTTCTGAAGCAATTGGGTATTTCAAAATTTTAATTGGGTAAAATAAAATCACACTATTGTTTACACATCAACAGACAGCAATTATTGAATAGTTTGCTTCGAAATGAAAACGCATCTTGTCATTTCATTAGAATTGTCCCCTAGGAGACAATTCTAATGAAATACCAAGATGTGTTTTCATGGAAAATAACAAATATATGCTATATTTGTGGTCTATTTATTGTTTTCTGCAGAATGATAAAGGTACCACAAAATTTGTATTGCTTTTTGATACTCGCTACTTCTGATTCCAATTGGGTTTTTGGCAATTTTAATTGGGTATCTAAGCAAATACGCAGCTTATCTGGAGCTCTGATGTATACGTCAACATTCATGGTGGGTCTGCTACAAAACTTGTGGCAACAGTTTGTCTATTCTTCACGATAATTAGGTCTATTAGAGTCTGTGAGTGTTCTGTAAAGTTAGTTGGCTCTGAAATTAGTTGAGTTAAGTTATACGAGGCAATAAGGTTGTCTATCTTTGTTGCTGGTTGATTTAGCGTGGTAATCCCCAGTAATGATAATGTTATTAATTGATGAAACTCTCTTCCAGGAGGGACCAGTAATTATTATAATTAGTTGGGAGATAAAAACTGGCTATGAGAATAGTTTGATTTTTATAATGAGTTTCGACCCAAAGGGCTTCGAGACCTTGAATGGACAGGTCAGTCCTGATTAATCCGTCTAAGTTGTTTGTCAAATATATTGCAACCCCACCACCTGTTCTATCTGGTCTATCACATCTAAAGGGAGGTCCAAAGTTAGGTACGTGTAAATCTTTGTCAGCAATATCTTGTGAGAGCCACGTTTCAGTAAATACTAGGATGTCATAGGATTGCGATTCTATTTCTAATAAATCAAGCTTGGGCCGTAGGCTTTGTATGTTTAAGTGCATTATGCTTAGCCCACTATTTAAGAATTCTAGGGAATGATCCGATGTTAATGACGAGTCGGATGTGTTGAAGGAAGGAGTTGCTCGGAGGGCCTGGATTTGGATGAATATCTCCTGATAACAATAACAACGAGACAGTCAGGTATCGGAAGAGGTCACAAAATATGTCTAATGCCTCATGACGTACAGGGTAAACCCGCCATGGCGGATGATGTAATAAAGTCATTTGGAGTAATGTGAATTAATGGCCCTGTGCGCCAACGTGCTACGCTGCACGACATCAGAGAGCCGACTAGCTGACGTAAACAAAACAAATACAATGGATGATTGATTCTTTGAGCATGCTGGGATCACAAAGTTACTTATTACAATGATATAAATAGGCACATGCAGATGAGAGTACATGCATGTTTACAACAACAATGTAAGCTGCTAATGATGATACTGAGACAGTGTCCTAGCCTGGATACACAAGGATGGCTGGCCGGTGTTCTACCCTTGGTAGTTTCAGACGGGACGGACAGGATTCCCTCGTGCAATAAGGGTACTACTCTGGGATGGGCCAGACAGGACTCGCTCAAGCAGTGGGGTACTATACACTGGGATGGGCCAGACAGGACTCCCTTGTGCAATAAGGGTACTACTCTGGGATGGGCCAGACAGGAGTCCCTTGTGCAATAAGGGTACTACTCTGGGATGGGCCAGACAGGACTCCCTTGTGCAACAAGGGTGCTAATCTGGGATAGGCCAGACAGGACTAGCTCAAGCAATGGGGTACTATACACTGGGATGGGCCAGACAGGAGTCCCTTGTGCAATAAGGGTACTACTCTGGGGCAAGACAGGAGTCCCTTGTGCAATAAGGGTACTACTCTGGGGCCAGACAGGACTCACTTGTGCAATAAGGGTACTACTCTGGGATGGGCCAGACAGGAGTCCCTTGTGCAATAAGGGTACTACTCTGGGATGGGCCAGACAGGACTCCCTTGTGCAATAAGGGTGCTAATCTGGGATGGGCCAGACAGGACTCGCTCAAGCAGTGGGGTACTATACACTGGGATGGGCCAGACATGACTCCCTTGTGCAATAAGGGTACTACTCTGGGATGGGCCAGACAGGACTTGCTCAAGCAGTGGGGTACTATACACTGGGATGGGCCAGACAGGACTCCCTTGTGCAATAAGGGTACTACTCTGGGATGGGCCAGACAGGAGTCCCTTGTGCAATAAGGGTACTACTCTGGGATGGGCCAGACAGGACTCCCTTGTGCAATAAGGGTGCTAATCTGGGATGGGCCAGACAGGACTAGCTCAAGCAATGGGGTACTATACACTGGGATGGGCCAGACAGGAGTCCCTTGTGCAATAAGGGTACTACTCTGGGGCAAGACAGGACTCACTTGTGCAATAAGGGTACTACTCTGGGATGGGCCAGACAGGATTCCCTCGTGCAATAAGGGTACTACTCTGGGATGGGCCAGACAGGACTCGCTCAAGCAGTGGGGTACTATACACTGGGATGGGCCAGACAGGATTCCCCTGTGCAATGGGATACTACTCGGAGATGGGCCGGACAGGACTCCCTCATACAATGCCGTACAACTCTAGAATGGGCCGGGCAGGACTCTATCATCCATTGGTGTCCTACCCTGGGTAACCTCAGATGGGACGGACAGGACTCGTGCAATGGCTTGTCATTCAATGCATAGTAGCTCAGTCCGAATCACTATCAGTAAGATTTGTTGTAGATCGAAACATGCTGCTGAACAATTAGGGTCGGTTTGAGCTTTTGCTTTCTTCTTTCGTCTCACGTCCTATCGCTTCTTTCAGCTTCAGATATATTTTCATACCTGGCACAAAAATCACATCTATCCTTGGTTGGCGAATGGAAACCTGTATTAAAAAATGTATCAAAAATATGCCTGTAATAGTATATGGACACGGGCTGAAAATCTCTTTCCTGACAATGCTTGTACAGGTTATACATTTTTGGTATACTGAGACCTGGTTCCAAGTAGTCAGGAAGATAACAAAAAAGTCAACCTCCCCAAAAATATTTATTTGATGAAATTCCACCGAATATTTATTTTATTGCGAAAAAAATATTTTCCTACGGGAATTTAACATGGGGGCTAAATTTTAAAATAATTTTTGAATTTGTGTATGGTAACTAAGAAAACAAAAGTTACATTTTGAAAATCGGTGCACTATTTCTGAAATTAGAAATGTCCCCATGTTAAATCCCCATAGACATCTTCAGTCTGTGAAGATGTCTATGTGGGGATTTAACATGTGGAAATTGTTTTTTCGCAATAAAATCAATATTGGACCAAATTTCACGACATAAAAAGTAGGCTCATTCTTAAATTTTGCTATAATTTAATAGCATCAAAACATATACTGTAAATATTATAATAGACGCCCATGCTCTAATAGATGCCCACCCCTCACTTTTTACATTGAAAATGACCTATTTTTCGGCTGATTTTCACGAAATTTGTGCCTGTAATAAACGCCCAGTAATAACTTGAAACAAAATCAGAGCCAATTGTCCAACTAGATTTCTTTTCTTTCCAGTATTTCCTTGAAAATCGTGGAAAAAACAACATAATTGCTACTTTCACTTTCAAAAGCGGAAGCGAAATTCAACTTTTTCCGATGTCACAGTAAATTCCTCATCGGCAGTAGCTATTTGCAAAGACACAGGGCGATCAGAATTTACACGGTTACGGAGACGCCATTTTCAAAGCATCTCGAACCCATCTCGTATAATATGGCTGAAATTTACATCATGTTGGATTGTTGGCCGATATTTCCTAGGAGATGAGCAAAAATAAATATGTCTTGTTCTGGACGTGGGCCGAAATTAATTGTGGGCCGAAAATAATTACACCGATACGGACCGAAATCTACATGGGCCGAAACGTCCATGGTACGAAACAGTGACAGTCCGAAACGTCCATATGCGTAAATCTGATCATCATTAATGTTGTACACTGCAGCTCCATTATAACGCGATCGCGTATAGCGCGATCTCCATTATAACGCAAGTCTCTCGTGGATCCCAAAAAAATATTAAAAAAATAGAGAAAAAAGAAGAAACGCGATGTTTGTGACAGTCGTCAAAGTACAACTACCGTGCATGTCATAGCGGGTTTAGAAGGTTTTTGAACCAGTTCCCACATTTAAATATAAGATAACTACCGCTTTTTTGTCACCAAGTAATGTCAATGTTATGAGACATATATCCGTGTTAACACATAATTGTCGCTAATAAATGGTTGCGTGTTCGGTCGCCTTTCTCTATTTAAGTACATTGTGCATTGATTTTTCATAATTGTGACAGGTGTAATATTTAGCGTTCTATAAATAGACTGGTGTTTGTGTGCAATCTGAAACAATACATTCAGCATTATCTGGGTATGGGATCACGTGGTCTATTGTTTACACTGCAGCCCACGGCAATCAAGATGTCTCGCGTAAATCGTAAATTTCATTCATCAATATGACTGTTGCAGTGTAAACAATAGATCACGTGACCCCACATCATCAGATTATGCACGTATCAACAGCTAATCGTCCGCATGAATAGGCAGGACACGTGACCATTATTTATTATCAATTAATCCTTTTATGCGCCTGTTGATCTCTAGCAGTATACATTGTAATAAGTGTCTGTCTATCGCGAGCACTATACAACGTAATAAGCATGATTTTATAAATAACTCATATGTTTAATACATTCCTGCAATAGTTGGTAACCAAAATGCAGATGATACCAGTGTGCATGTCCCAAAATTTAATAACGTGATCGGATTCGATCGCGATTTCAAATCTTGGACCCCGACCATCGCGTTATAATGGAGCTGCAGTGTATTGATATATCTGATATATACATTACAAGTATTTAAACATTTTTACCGAGAGTACCATAATGACCACAGTGGGCCGAAACGTCTTGGTCCAAAATGTCCATAAACTGACAGACACTACAATCAAGTCTGGTCAGACGTTTGAGAGTAACGTCCTTTTGTTATGTTTTTGTTCAGATAGTAGAAAATCGTATATTTTCATAATTTTCCCTTCGCTGAATAATACTTGCCTCTATTAAACGCCCACCCAGGACTTCGGAGTCAGTGGTGATTTCAATAGAATCTTTACGGTATTGTTTTTTCATTATTTATTATAGGAATGAATGGCCTTTTTGTGGAATTTATTGGGGTATAAACTTGGAAAAGTCGCGGGAATACTGGACGAAGGCCGGAAGGCCTTGTCCAGTATTTTTCCAAGTTTATGTCCCCGCGACTTTTCCAAGTTTATATCCCTGATAAATTCAACAAAAAGGCCATTCATTCCTTATAATTCCAGCATTTCAAATAAATTCATCAAGAAAATGTGTTTATTTTCCGTTTTCTTAAGAATTATTTTAACTGCACCTCACGGTTACGGAAAGTAGCGTGGGAGTTTACTGGGATGTAAATTTTGGACAGAGACTTGCTACGGGCCAATCAAATGTTAGGGAATTGTGTAAATATTTTTGTGCTGGAATTATATAGCCGTAAAATTTGGGCAGGTTTCTTGAAACAGACAGTAATTTCCCACAACAAAGAGAGTCCCAATGTTCAGGGTTAGTAGCTTTGTCCTGATTTATCACAATAATATTATATTTGGATAACAAATGGTGTCTGAATGTCACGGTATGTAACTCACTATGGGGAGGTGTGTATTTGTGCCTGGTTAGCTCAAGTCTGTTATAGCGATATAGTACACCAGAGATCACTGGTTCAATTCCGGGCCAGAGCACATCTTTCTCACCATGTGACATTTGGTGCCAAACTAGGGATGGTGACCGATACATACTGCCTAAAAATTATGGAATTCAGGGACGAATTAAATATAGAATTTTGAGACGAATTTCAATTTCAAGTATGTCAGGGTACGTAACTCACTATAGGGAGAAGGCGTGTATTCATGCCCAGTTAGTCGTTTAGAGTGATGGTACCAGACGTCCCGGGTTCGATTCTGTGCCAGTGAGCATCTTTGTCGCTCTGTGACACAAATATTGATGTTTGTTTGTTTGTTTATTGGTGTTTGACAGCCTATCAAAGCTAAGGTCATGTAAGGCCGGGCAAAAGGTTCAATCCCATTTTAACCTGCTCCATTGGGAGGAAAATCCCAAAATCAGAACGAATATTCACATCGAGAAAAACTATATTCAGCCGTTTCCCCTAAAATAGGATTACGAATAATCGTTATACATAAGGGGTATAACCAGATTCATCTGTCACATACAAAATTCCAAAGACGTATGTGAGGGCCAAACCAGATTTCCAGTCGGAATTTCGATAAGGAGAAATCCCGATCGTTAAATTACCCATCGCATACACCCACCTGCCACCCACTACACAAACACAAATATTGAGGGTCATTATGATAACGAACTCACCATAATTGAGACAGAGATCCTCCGAGAACCAGAGAAGTAGTTCCTCGGCGGACTTGATCTCTGTCTTGGTGATCACGAACAGGTCCACACCGTCCTGGTATAGCACACAGTTCTGCTCCAGGAGCGAGCGAGCCAGCCGGATAAATATCATCCAGTTGCTTGTATCTTCACTCTCCGTGTTGTACACTTCAAACAGGTCGTCTCCCTTATACACCTGTAATATGTAACACGCCATGCGATTTTGTACCTTCGGACATCTGCGTAATGTCTTGTGACTGTCAAAAATGGCGTCAAAAGTTGACAAAATTTTCAGATTACATTATATTCCATATGTACTCTGAAAAATTGTCAACTTTTGGCTTACTGAAAAATATTGTAAATTTTGTAAACATATTTCATGAAATTACGCAGATGTCAGAAGGTACAAAATCACATGGCGTGTCTCATATGAGGTTGATTTGTTGGTTGGTTAGTTGATTGATTTCTTGGTTGATTGATTGAGTTTTTTAGGAGCATTTTGAGAAATGGGCATGAATCCAAGATGGTCACCAATTAGTTATATTATGCATATAGTTGCATCTACGTGAGTTGTTTAACTAATTTAACAGTGTACAATGGATCTATTTGAATTTAATAGTGAGACAGGTGGGAAACTTTGAAATGCAATTCAATTCAATGTGATATGGGGAAATCCAAGATGGCCACCAAACAAAACAATTTTACATAGAACTACTCTTGCATGCCATATCAAAGGAATTATAGTAGGTATTAGTAATCACACCATGTCATTCATATACAGTTTTATGCTTGAAAATATGCTTGGATCGCCCAGGGTGTCCGCTTTAGAGAGGTTTCACTGTACTATGATTTACATTCTGTTTCTCTGATTACAAAATTGTGTAAACATGCATTCAGGTATCATGCTCAAAATCAAGAAGTTTGATCGGTCGAGGCTGAGCTGAGGTCAGTGTTGGCCAATAAGACTACCAGATTTTGAGTACAAATTCGGAGAATTTGCTCAGGTTCGTGATTATAAAACATTTTGTCTGAAAATTCAATTCTATCCTCAAAATGAGAAAGTTTGATTGGTGGATGCTGATCCTGGCGCAGTCTGAGCCAATACAAGAATTCCGCCACGGAAGCGGTGTCGCGCCTACCGAGGCATTTGACCGTGAACATTACAAGTAAATAAATTACCTTGACCTTCAGAATTTGGATGTGGGGGTGTGTGTAATGAAGCATCATCTGTAGACAAACATTGATGTGAAATATTATCAATGTCTGGAAAGGGGTTAAAGAGATATTGTGAAAAAACAATAACTTTAATGCATTTCTGTTACAAATCCGGTGAACATTACAAGTAAATAAATGACCTTGACCTTCAAAATTTGGATGTGGGGGTGTGCGTAATGAAGCATGATTCCTAGACAAACATTGATGTGAAATAGTATCAAAGTCTGGCAAGGGGTTAAAGAGATATTGTGAAAAAACAATAACTTTAACGCATTTCTGTTACAAAACCGGTGAACATTATAAGTAAATAAATGACCTTGATCTTGAGAATTTGGATGTGGGGGTGTGCGTAATGAAGCATCATCCTAGACAAACATTGATGTGAAATATTATCAAAGTCTGGCAAGGGGTTAAAGAGATATTGTGAAAAAACAATAGCTTTAACGTATTTCTGTTACAAAACCGGTGAACATTAAAAGGAAATAAATGACCTTGACCTGCAGACTTTGGATGTGGGGGTGTGTGTAATGAAGCATCATCCCTAGACAAACATTGATGGTGAAATATTATCAATGTCTGGTAAGGGGTTAAAGAGATATTGTGAAAAAACAATAACTTTAACGCATTTCTGTTACAAAACCGGTGAACATTACAAGGAAATAAATGACCTTGACCTTCAAAATTTGGATGTGGGGGTGTGCGTAATGAAGCATCATCCCTAGACAAACATTGATATGAAATATTATCACTGTCTAGCAAGGGGTTAAAGAGATATTGTGAAAAAACAATAACGTTAACGCATTTCTGTTACAAAACCGGTGAACATTACAAGTAAATAAATGACCTTGACCTTGATAATTTGGATGTGGGGGTGTGCGTAATGAAGCATCATCCCTAGACAAACATTGATGTGAAATATTATCAATGTCTGGCAAGGGGTTAAAGAGATATTGTGAAAAAACAATAACTTTAACGCATTTGCCTTACAAAAAAAGCGGACGACACGGACGACGCGGACGACGCGGACGACGCCCATTTTTAGTACAATTTTGAGAATGTGCTCAGCAAGTTTTATAACCACAGGTGAAAGTAAATGGGTTTAACGTCCCAGCAACAGCTAAGGTCATATAGAGCCGGGACCACAGTTTAGTCTCATCCGACAGACCAGTGGGATGGAAATACTATGAAAGTATTTTTGATGCCCAAGGCGAGGTTTGAACCCACAACCTCCGGATTGGAAGTCAGGCGTTCTAACCACTAGGCCACAACCCATCCCTGTAAATAACCACAGGTACAAACTGGGAAATATTGAGGCAGCACAATAATAAAACAGGGCTTATTACCTTTGTGACTTGAGTAGATCCAGACTACACAAGCATAGTCGGCATTCGGGTAATAACATATTGTACATGTGACATAGAGATAAATGATAGGTGAAAGGGTTCAACGTGCCAGCGACAACGAAGATCATACGTAGCTGTGACTGGAGAAATGGGGCTTATTGGATTTGTGACCAGTGTAGTTCCTGACCAAATAGCTTGATAACGATCTATATTGCTTGTTAGAAGCTTGACGAGTGTTTCATTGATGGAATGGCGAACAGTGCAGATCCTGATCAGACTGTGCGGATGCACAGGCTGATCTGGAACTACACTGGTCGCAAAACCCATCCAGTCACAGCCACATATAGCGACAGACCTCAATTGCATGTCTCATCTGAAAGCCCAGTGGGATTGAAACTATTATTTTTCTCGTAGAGGCTAAAACATGCCTAGGGTGAGGATTGAACCCAAAACATTTGGTATTGAAGTCCGATGCACCATCATTAGACTATCACCCATCCAAACCAAAGCTCAGAGAGGTTCCACTGTACATACCTTGAATGGGGAGAATGTGTGGACCTTGGAAAGGTTTGAGTTTGGATCGCCGACATGTTTCTTGGCACACTCTACGGGCCCAAACTTGGTACGTTCACTCACCGTCTCCTTACACCATACACCTGGTTGTGGATACAACACATACATAAATGGACCGTTAACCCCAAACACATCACGATAATAACATTGATGATGGATTATTTAATGACTATATTGTGTGATCGTAATTTACATATTTAAACAATTGTTAGTTAATTGGAGTAACCATTAGTAGCTTACCATGAGATATGAGAAATGGGAAATGAGGATCCTATGATATAACACTTTCTTCCCAAAATAGGACTTTGATTGTTCCATGCTAGCTTTTGGAGCAATTCCATGAATCGGGCAAGGCATATTTCTTTTACAATTTGCAAAATACTAACAAACACTGTACTAACAACAGCATTTGTAAATATAGTATTTATGATCCGAGTGGCTGATATCGTTATTAATGAAGATGATAATTAATAAATGAACAAGCGCAATGGCACTTATTAACTCTTTGCGTGCTAGCGGCGAAAATATCCGCCAAACGAATTAGGAGTGTATGTTTTATTTCTCTCTGTAAATATGTCTTGAAATTTCATTAGAAGTGAGACCTCAGGACTCAATTCTAATGAAATTCCAAGATATATTCATGATATTTACGGGGAGAAATACAAGAAAATATGATGAATTTTTGTCCGCTAGTGTTGAACTATTTATAGCTCACAAGTTTCCCAGCATGCAAAGAGTTAATATACAAATGCTTTGTTTTGGGCACAGATGGAGATGTAATGGTTGCCCTTAATGTTGGAGGAAACTGGAGTATGCGGATGAAACCAAATTGTTCGATCTGGCGATCACAATACCATCTCACATACTGTCCTAGGTGAGGATCGAAATCTAGCAACATTGGTGAGAAGTGCATTCATTACCAATTCCGCTAACCACACCAATTGTGTTACAATTTGTAGAAAGACTTACCCATTTGCCCATCCAACTGAATGGTGGACGTCTGTTGTAGATAGAGGCAGTCTGGCACGGTGGCCCGGGCTCGCGTCGGCATGGGTGTGTCAGCTATGTGACGGTAGTCGGTGTCGTGGACCACGCACGGCAATGTTAGCATCTTATTGCAGTCCAGGCAAACTGAATTGTGGGAAGTGAGTGGATTTACTATTAATTGAGGCTGTGGCTAGAAAAATGGGATTTGTAACTAGTTTACCTCCTGATCAAATAGCACACTCCTGTAGCCTGATAATGATGTATATTATTTGTTAGAAGCATAATAGGTGTTTCATTGATGGAATCGCGAAAAGTGCAGATCCTGATCAGACTGTGCGGATGCGGTACACTTACTCTACTACACCGTGTCACTTGGCATTAGACATGAATCCCAGTAACATTCACTATCAAGACATGGGTATAACCAGATTCAACCGTCACATACAAGAATGCCAACAACGTACGTGAGGGCCACACCAGGTCTTTGGTGAGATTCCGGTAAGGATGAATCGCGATCATTAAATTACCCATCGCATGCTTGCACCTGCCACCCACTGGAGAAAAGGAGCTAACGATGTTAGCAACCAGTGAAAACACAAACCCCGATATGTGTATTCACTGGTCACCATTCAGTCAGTGAAACACCAAGCAAGCATCTAACAAACTGTATAGACCCGCATCGTTTATTACATGGAGTTACAATGGCAACAAGGCTATTACATGGAGTTACAATGGCAACAAATGCTGTAAGTCCCATTTCTTCAGTCACAACCACAAATTTCCGGAGAAAACCTATATAATATGCAGCCAGTCTACCTCTAGTTGCGAACACTAACTCTTACAATCTACTCCCGTACCGTCCGTAGCCAGAGTTACGATTCCACTCATAGGCTTCCTCTGCAGAGGAAGCCTATGAGTGGAATTGTAACTGCAGAGGAAGCCTGAAGAGTGGAATCGTAACTCTGGCTATGGACGGTACGGGAGTAGATTACAAGTGATACTGTTTTCAACTAGTCTACCTCCTAATCTGCTATCACACTCTTGTCCCTTGGTAAGCATCTATACAGTTTGTTGGAAAAATTACTCGTGTTTCAGTTGCAAATGTAATGCGTACTCAATAGAAGTACATGTAGTATGAATGAAATCCTGTATTTGAAGGGTGTCAGAATTTTTTTAAACAGGCCAATCTTATACATTTTAATGTTAATACTGCATTATTCCTTCAAATTAGCACACGTCCAGATCAAAAATTCACACGGCAATACGAGCGGACGAGTGGATTTGTCGAGACCTGTAAATGTTTAAAAAGCTTGCCAAATTGCGCCAGGAAGAATCGACACAGAATGACTATTGATACATGTATGTGTCGTGTGTCCAAATGCCTGTGACAACAAGAAACTTTCTGTTATACATACTACAGTGGAACCTCTCAAAACCAGACACCCTGGGGACACCCCAGGGTGTCTGGTTTAGAGAGGTTCCACTTTGAAACATGCATATAAGTACTTCAAGACACGTGTGAGTGCCTTGCGATCATGAACAGACATTATCATCGGAGATAAATGGAAACAAATATATCAAAATGAAGCACAATTAAGTTGTCTCTGTGTTCAGTTTAGAGAGGTTTGACTGTATGTAACCTGTATGTATTGCCCTAAAGCTGACAATGAAATGTGAATGGTGAAAAGTGAAAGTGAATGGGTTTAACGTCCCTTCAACAGCTAAGGTCATACAGAAACTGGACCTTGGTTTCAAGTCTCATCCGAATCACAGGTGGAAGACTCGGACCTATGACACCAAAGAAATGCCTATTAAATAAATCCCATTACCCCACCCACTTGGTCTCGTACATTACCATCTTTATACATAGAATATGGTAATGTACGAGACCAAGTGGGTGGGGTAATGGGATTTTTTTAATAGGCATTTTTTTGGTGTCATAGGTCCGAGTCTTCCACCTGTGATCCGAATGACCAGTACGAAGGAATTACTACAGCGCTGCAGATAACGTGCGTATTGACATATTTTACGCACTTATTTTAGCAGAATATGCATTGATTATCAAAAGTGGGAGTACAAAATACACATAGCATTGTGAAAATATGCATTGATTTTCAAAGTGAGTAATGAAAATACTGTAATAAAGTTGAAAATTTACTTAGTTGAGTTGCAGCTTTTTGAAGCTCAAATAAAGTGAATTTTTAAATTTGTTTTATTTTTTATCATTTGTTCCCTATTTAATAAGGAAGAAACTCTTACAAAAAAATTCAAAAAAAATAAACAAACAGACGGACGGACGTACGATCAGTAGCGAGGGTAATTGTATTAATGTGGAAAGATGTATCATTACTAAGTAATGCATGTGTGCAATATGAAGATATTAGCTGCAGGCAAACAGAAATTATATTTAAGAAACTCTTACAAAAACTTTCAAATAAATAAACAGACAGACGGACGGACGGACGGACGGATGTACGATCAGTAGTGAGGGTAATTGTATTAATGTGGAAGGATGTATCGTTACTAAGTAATGCATGTGTGCAATATGAAGATATTACATTATTAGCTGCAGGCAAACAGAAATTATGGGTGATTTCAGAAACTCTTACAAAAACTTTCAAAAAATAGACGGACGGACGGACGGATGGACACGGACAGACGGACGGACGGACGTTCTTACAAATGGATACTTATGTGGCTTATCACATGTTAAATATTAGCCACATAAAAGGATTTTTTAGGTGGCTAATTGTAACCAACCCTATCCTTTACTAAGTCCATAACCCTGTGGGGCTAGCCACATAAGTACCCTAATGTGTGCCCGGACGGACGGACGGACGGACGGGGTCCTAATAAAGCCCCATTTCTCCAATGATAGCCAGATTTCAAGACTCACAAACTAAATGTGACGTCTCCTCCGCTTGTTCATCGTCAATTTCCAGGACTCCAACATCTCCCACAACACTGGTACTAGCAGCGTCTAACACTTCGTTGTTTCCGACATCACTGGACATCGTTACGACATCCTTTGTGGGTGAGGTGTCGGACAGCTCGAGGGCATCGTACGATTCTAGCTCCAGGGTGTCTTCCATACCATCCATGTCCACACTAGCAGCACCTGGATTTGGTGGAATAAGATTGGTTGATTGATTGATTGATTGATTGATCAATTGACAATAGCATAAGTACATGACATTTATCTTGGGTTTAAGCAGCAGTAGGACCTTTTGTACAGATTTATGCGAGATTATATTCGAACGACCTATGATAAATATCATGGTTGAAGAAAGAAATTTATTATATACCTACCCATGAAATACATAGTTATACAATGTAAATAAAAGTCATATGTTCTCATCGATGAAATAAACATCTTCTGGTGAAAATACGACTACTTCCGCTATCTATATTCATAACGCGCACCTGCAGTGCCGGGCTGCAAATAGGCTGCAAATACACATTCATTACCGTATACAGTCTAAAAAACTGCTAATTTCCATGGAGCGGTATATAATAAATAGAATATTCATATTTTTGCAACAAATATGACATATATGTTCATCTCGTGGTGTGAAATGCAGGCCTCGACAAATCCACTCGTCCGCTCGTATTTACGAGTAACTTTTCAGCCTGGGCGAGTGAAAATTGAAAGCCGCTCGTCCAGTCGGGCGAGTGGAAATTTGAAGATCACCACTGAGAAAATGCAAATGCGAAGTTTTGCGAAGCGAAATACTAAATTCCAATAAAATATTCAACTGATTACCGAGCGTGGTAAAGGGAGACTACCTACTACACTCGCCTTTCTGCGTTGCCAAGATACACATATACAATGTAGACTGTGTCCGATTTATTCCCATTCATGGCTGCAACTACTGAATTTAATACGTGCATTCTACAACCAGTCACCGTGACTTAGCATCCTGTTTAACTGTCGTCTGCTCTGTGTTTACAAACAAAACAAGATGTCAGACATACGCCGGTTTTTGCAGGGCGGCGGAGATATTGATAGATCCAATGAACAACTCGAAAAGGCGAAATTAATCACGGTTATCTGGCGAATTATATCTAAAACTTGGCAATCTTATTATTCCTGCAATACACAACGCTACGCTAAGCCGTTTACAATAAGATGCAAACTGCAGTGTACCCCTCCCACCACGGCACCATTGTTTCACGCTGTGTAGCAACAGTTACACAAATTACATAAATTACATAATTTATTTGTTGAAGCCGCACACCGAAAGCTGGAAATATAGATCTACACGGGCACATTGACTGTGGAAATATTATTGTTATCACAAAATATTATCACAAACTGTACATACAAAAATGTATGTTTTGTTATTTGACCAAAAGTTTGGACGAGTAGAAGTCCAGTCTGGACGAGTAGATTTTTAGGTTCTCTCGTCCAGTGGGACGAGTCAGAAAATAAAAATTTGTCGAGGTCTGGAAATGTCCATATTTCACGAGTGCCGTTAGGCACGAGTTAAATATGGACATTTCACACCACTCGATGAACATATATGTCATATTCATTGCAAAAATATGGATATCCTCTATTTATTATCAGAAATTTATGGGAACCCTCCAACACCACATGCCTGTATAGTGGTATTGGCAAACAGTATAGATCCAGATGAGCCGGCTCGTGACGAGCCATCTCATCAGGATCTGCACTTTTTACAAGTAATTGTCATAATTTTGAAGAAAAAAAACATACCCTTTTCATACATTGACCAGTCTGAAAATCATTTTGTGACTATTGGATTGGTTGCAAAATTAACATGTCAAATTCCATTCCAGTTACTTAGGGGTGACAAAGTTAACTATGGAACAACAAGGACATAAATGAGTAACTTTGTTCTTATAGAGTTAAATGTGGGTGAAGCTTTTTGTGCGACGGATAATGTTAGAAAAACTTCAGCTAAACTTATTTTATATGCATTAATCAGCAAAAGGAAAATGTACCACAGTTGCTTAACTCTTTGCATGCTAGCGGCGAAAATATCTGCCAAACGAATTAGGAGTATATGTTTTATTTCTCTCTGTAAATATGTCTTGGAATTTCATTAGAATTGTGTCCAGAGGACACAATTGTGTCCAGAGGACACAATTGTGTCCAGAGGACACAATTCTAATGAAATTCCAAGACATATTCATGACATTTATAAGGAGAAATTTTAAGGAAAATATAGTTAATTGTCATCTGCTATTTTAGAACTATTTATAGTCCACAAATTTCCCAGCATGCAAAGAGTTAATTTGACCTTTAGTTTGGGCTAGAGGACAACATCAGCAGATCCGAGAATGAAGAAAGAGATGATGATATAAATGTATATAAAGTATTTCGTCAAACATTTATGCACAAGCTGAGATACATTGTAGACAAATGTTCAGTCATTTTATCTTGATTTAAGGAATTGGTGAATTTGAAACAAATATTAATACATGTACCGACAAAAATGACATGGCATTTCAAGCGAAACATATACATAGCGGAATCAATGTCAGAGAATTGTGCATTTTGTGATACAAGCATGAAATTTGGCGCACTGTTTGGAAACATTAATTTAAATATTTTTAGCTATAGGGACATCTCAGATTTGTCACGTGACAAAAATGGCAGCCATTTTCCAAAATGGCCGCCACCAATATTATGTGGATATGGGTAACTGGCATAATGTCACTGAAATAGAAACAATATCATTCTTTGTTTATCTCACGACGTATGTAGTATCATAGATTTGAATATCATTCCCATAAATATCATTTAAATATCTGAAAATGGTGGCCATTTTAAAAATGGCCACCACAATGGTGTATTTTTTGATAGTGATACACAGCCTACGGTATACCACATTAAGTGTTGACGGTATTTGGAAGGATGGATACAAACAAAACATAGCAGTGATTCATGTCTTTACTATCGTAGTAAGGTAATCTGTAAGATTTCTTCGACTGATATGAAACATCCCGTACAGGTCTACATATATATGATATACATACATGTACGTGCTATTATTTGATCCATGCAATCAACAAAATGTGCCATCAGTTGCAGATTTACTATACAATGATGATTTGTACCTGGTACATGAATAGTAATTAATCAACTCTGGCATGTACTTGTCATGTATGTATGTGCACATTTCAAATTACTGTTAAAGACACTGTCGGCACACGAATGCCCCCGCTGGCAGCCAAAGAAATCGAGGCATATTTGATTATAAGCCATTTACCCGAGCGTGAAGGTTTTGAACACACCTTGACCCTGGGCTTAGTGGGGGCGGGACGAATGTGGATTTGTCACAGGGCGGTAGAGGACCATTGTAGCAATTCGTGTGTGAAATGTGAAGCAGATCCGAGCAAGGAAACACACATTATAAGCCATTTAACTGAATGTTAAGGTTTCAAACGCACCAAGTATGTGACCTTGACCCTGTGCTTAGCGGGGGCAGGACGAATGTGGATTTGTCACAGGGCGGTAGAGGACCATTGGAGCAATGCGTGTGTGAAAGTTAGTGTAGGATTGAGAAACGCGCACGTAGATTTGTCCCAAAGTGGCAAGTAAACAATTAAAGTGGAAAAGGTGAAGGTCAAAGGTGAAGGTCGAAGTAATGGGTGGTGGAGTGTGTAAGGCATGTTGATATGTATCATGTGTCAAAATATTTAAGCGATTGGCAAAAGTATTGAGAAGTTATTGTAGGATTGAGAAACGTGCACGTAGATTGTCCCAAAGTGCTAAGTCAAACATTTAAAGTAGAAAAGGTGAAGTCAAAGGTCAAGTCGAAGTACTGGGTGGTGGAGTGTGTAGGGCATGTTCATGTGTATCATGTGTATAAATATTAAGCGATTGGCCAAAGGAAAAGTATTGAGAAAGTTAGTGTAGGATTGAGAAATGTGCACAGATTTGTCCAAAGTGCCAAGCAAACATTTAAAGTGGAAAAGGTCAAGGCCAAAGGTCAAAGTCGAAGTACTGGTGGTGGAGTGTGTAGGGCATGTTCATAAAATGTATCATGTGTATAAATATTTAAGCGATTGGCAAAGTATTGAGAAGTTAGTGTAGATTGAGAAAAACGTGCACGTAGATTTGTCCCAAAGTGCCAAGCAAACATTTTAAAGTGGAAAAAGGTCAAGGCAAAGGGACCTCAAGGTCGAAGTACTGGGGGTGGGGGTGGAGTGTGTAAGGCATGTTCATATGTATCACGTGTATACATATTGACATAATATGTGAAACCATGTAGAAGTTACTAAAGAATATGGTAATATCGGGACATACGGACGGACAGACGGACGGACGGACGGACGTACGGACGGACGCCGGTAACACTATATGCCCCCGTGCCTTTCGGTAGCGGGGGCATAAAAATAATGCAGCTATGGAACAATGTGTTTTCTTTGTTAATTACATTTATATTGTTATACTACATGTACATAGGGTACTGGAAAGTTGCATATCGGACGAACACATATTTCCATAACGGATCATAATTATGCTATCGGCTACTTAGTAATGAGTCAGTATGTTTGGCAATATATGGTACACGGCAAACCATGCATTTGGAAGTATACACAATGTCCAGAATAATGCTAGTTTCCACCAGAATAGACAAAATAAAATTCCGGTTATAAGCTACATTGTAATATGGGCTTTCAGTCGGTAAGGTAATATTACGTTTTCTTCATTACAACAGTATTTAAACGATTCACAGTAGTGCTGAATTATGATGTATCATTCCAAATCCCATCCAGTAACTAGATTGGTCAGTAAGCGAGGCTTACGGAATACCCCCCGCGTGGGCCCAGGTACCCCTAAAATATGTAAAAATTTCCAAGTGTGTGGACTTGTGACCTTGACTCTGGGCTTAGCGGGAGCGGCATGCACGTGAATTTGTCACAGGGTGGTAGAGGTCCATTGGAGCAATGCGTGTGTGAAATGTGAAGCAGATCCGAGCAAGGAAATAGAAGTTATAACGATTTCTCTGATGTTAAGTTTTATAAAGAGACTAAGTATGTGACCTTGACCTTGGGATCAGCGTGGGTTGGACGGTCGTAGATTTGTGACAGCATGATAGTACAACATTAGAGGAATGCACAAGTGAAATAATAAGAATTTTCAATGAAGGAATTGGAAGTTATAACTTATTTCTCTGATGTTAAGTTTTGTAAAGAGACTAAGTATTTAACCTTGACATTGGGATCAGCGGGGGTTGGACAGTCGTGGATTTGGCACAGCATGGTAGTAGAGCCTTACAGGAATGCATGTGTGAAATATTAAGCATTTTAGATGAAGGAAATAGAAGTTATAACAATATTTCTCTAATGTTAAGATTACGGACGCACGGACGCACACACGCACGCACGGACCCACGCACGCATGGACAACCTGACTCCAGTATACCCCCCCACAACTCGTTGCGGGGGGTATAATAACATAACTATTAGGAGACGATAGTTCCATGTCACGTGCATAACATATTTGAAAACCTTCTAAAATATATGATTGTTGGAGCTATTTTGGCGGCCATTTTAAAATGGAAGCCATTTTTGTAACATGTAACTCGTATTGATAGTATAATTATTCAATTATGGAACATGTTAAATGTTGTGAGAGAAAAAAATACTTATATTAGTATAGCTCTGTGCATCAACTATTTGAAAACCGACTGAAATATATGATTTTTAGAGCTATTTTGGCGGCCATTTTTAAAACATGTAACTCGTATTGATAGTATAATTATTCAAATATGAAACATGTTAAATGTTGTGAGAGAAAATAAACACATATATTTTTATAGCTCGTGTCACTTGCATCAAATATTTGAAAACCTACTAAAATATATGATTTTCAGAGATATTTTGGCGGCCATTTTAAAATGTTAGCCGTTTTTTAAACATCTACCTTGTATTGATAGTACAGTTATTCAATTATATAACATGTTAAATATTGTGAGAGAAAAAAATACTTAATATTATTATTATTCAGGCAAATTAAGTCCAAGTACTTACAGGCATGTAATATTATTGGCAGCCATTTTTGAAAATGGCCGCCATTTCAGTCACGTGACGAATCTGGAATGTCCTTATAGCTAAAATCCTTTAATATGGTTTGATCTACGACTGTACCAAATTTCATGCTTGTATCACAAAATGCACTTTTCGGCTTAAAATCACGACCTATCGATTCCGCTAACAAAACGAAAACTAATATGAATACAATGTACATTAATACCCATGCATGTGCGTGTTACAATATAATTATGCAAAAACTGCTATCATTGTTATCATTGTTATCAATGCACCATGTCACTACCTGGATTGTAATGTGCCATTCCTGTGAAAACTGCACTTGAGCAGTTGTGACACAGTATGATAAAGTGGGGCTTACATAGATAGCTATCAATGATGCACCTAACACCGTACACATTATAGGAATGAATGGCCTTTTTGTGGAATTTATCAGGGTATAAACTTGGAAAAGTCGCGGGAATACTGGACGAAGGCCGGAAGGCCTTCGTCCAGTATTCCCGCGACTTTTCCAAGTTTATATCCCCGATAAATTCCACAAAAAGGCCATTAATTCCTTATAATTCCAGCATTTGAAATAAATTCATCAAGAAAATGTGTTTATTTTCCGTTTTCTTAAGAATTATTTTAACTGCGCCTCACGGTTACGGAAAGTAGTTTGGCGTGGGAGTTTACTGGGATATAAATTTTGGACAGAGACTTGCTACGGGCCAATCAAATGTTAGGGAATTGTGTAAATATTTTTGTGCTGGAATTATTGCACAGTGCACATACATGTAGCTGTTAGCTATTCAGTTGGTGGGTGGGGGAATGTCTGATTTTACGACTAAATGTATATAAACAATGCAAAAACAATTTTCTTTTCGATAATATTAAATTTTAGTCGACTTTAAGAATGACCCTTCTTTTTATTTCGTGAAAATTGGTCCATTACTGATTTATTACTGAAAAACAATTTCCATGTATTATCCCTGTCTATGGGGATTTAACACGGGAATTTTTTTCTAAGTCAGAAATAGTGGACCGATTTTAAAAATTTAACTTTAGTTTTCTTAGTTAGATCGTTTCCAAGCTATCTATCCAAGTTTCAGTCCAAGTTTCAGAGTCAATTTCCAAATTTTTTTTTTTTTTTTTTTTTTTTTTTTTTTTTTTTTTACTCCTCTCCAACTGCAGATTCTCCACCTCCTGGGGGCCGTTTCACTAAACTATGTACGACTAAAATGTTTGTAAGTGCAAACTTATATAGTCTATTAATACAATGGGATCAGCGGGGGTTGGACGGTCATGGATTTGGCACAGCATGGTAGTAGAGCCTTACAGGAATGCATGTGTGAAATATTAAGCATTTTAGACGAAGGAAATAGAAGTTATAACAATATTTCTCCGATGTTAAGTTTTGTACTAAGTATTTGACCTTGACCTTGGGATCAGCGGGGGTTGGACGGTCGTGGATTTGGCACAGCATGGTAGTAGAGTCTTACAGGAATGCATGTGTGAAATATTAAGCATTTTAGATGAAGGAAATAAAAGTCATAACAATATTTCTTACGGACAACCTGACTCCAGTATACCCCCCCCCACAACTCATTTCAGGGGGTATAACTAGAAATGTGGCCTGTCGGCACAAGAATGCCCCCGCTGGCAGCCAAAGAAAACGAGGCATATTTGATTATAAGCCATTTACCCGAGCGTTAAGGTTTCGAACGCACCAAGTCTGTGACCTTGTGGGCTTAGCGGGGACGGGACGAATGTGGATTTGTCACAGGGTGGCAGAGGACCATTGGAGCAATGCGTGTGTGAAATGTGAAGCAGATCTGAGCAAGGAAACTATAAGCCATTTACCCGAGTGTTAAGGTTTCGGGACGTACGTACGGACGGACGCCGGTAACACTATATGCCCCCCTCATATGGCGGGGGCATAATCAGAAGTAGTGAGTGTCAAAAAGCAATGAGAACAATTGTGGGACCTTTATCATGCTGCAGAAAACAATAAACAGACCACCAATATAGCATATCTTTTCTTATTTTTCCATGAAAACACATCTTGGTATTTCATTAGAATTGTCTCCAAGGAATTTGAATTTGTACCTAAGAAGATATGATGCGATTTTTCATGAAAAAACCTGTGATATTTTTTTCGTGCAAATGATGTCGTTGACAAAATTTTCGCATTTGCTCTGAACATTTTGTCAACTTTTCACACAATTTACGGACAATATGGTAAAATGTGCAGATATTTTTCATGAGAAATTGCATGTCTTGTCTCATTTAGTTGTAGTGGGATAAGTTTGTGCCTCAGACTGAGAAAATACCACAGAGTTTGGATCAGGACCGATGCTGGTCTTCATTCAGTCCATCAGCAATGTATGCAGCGCTCCAGATAAGCTGCGTATTTGCATAAATACCCAATTGAAATTGCAAGAAAAACCAATTGAAATCAGAAGTAATGAGTATCAAAAAGCAATGAGAACAATTGTGGTACCTTTATCATGCTGCAGAAAACAATAAACAGACCACCAATATAGCATATTTTTTCTTATTTATCCATGAAAACACATCTTGGTATTTCATTAGAATTGTCTCCAAGGAGACAATTCTAATGAAATGCCAAGATATATTTTCATTTCGAAACAAACTATTCAATAATTGCTGTCTGTTGATGTGTAAACAGTAGTGTGATTTAATTTTACCCAATTAATATTTTGAAATACCCAATTGCTTCAGAAATGATGGAGTGAAAATACTCAATTACTTATTCCTTGTCTGGAGCCCTGACACTAGTTACAAATCACATAAGCACCATTTCTCCATTCACAGCTATTGTTTAACCATGATTGCCGGGTACAAGATGATGATCAGGATCTATAGTAGTCACACATGCCATATTGACCATTTCACCAACCGGAGACTTAAACGGACGGACATACAATGTTGGATTCTGCCCTGTGATATATACTAATTCCTTATCTGGAGACGTGGTATGGTCACTGAACAACTATAATAGGTCTCGTCATACCGCAGATAAATTTCTTTTGTTTTGATCGGTCAGCTTGATGGGTAATATGAACCCATATTACCTGTCAAGCCCGTCAATATGGCTCGAATAAAAAATGGCGTCAGGTCGAGGTGGAGTCTAAAACAAAATATTTATATCACCTCCGAAACATTTTCATGGAGATTGGTAATAACATAACTAAGAAAACAAAAGTTCTATTTTGAAAATCGGTCCCGAAATTGTGAAGTTATTAACAAATTTCTACTCGTTTATGTTGGGATGACGTCAGGTAATATTTGTTACGTAATGACGTTGTGCCGTTATGACCTTATAATTCCAGCACAAAAATATTTACACAATTCCTTAACATTTGATTGGCTTGTAGCAAGTCTCTGTCCAAAATTTATATCCCAGTAAACTCCCACGCCGAACTACTTTCCGCAACCGTCAGGCGCAGTTAAAATAATTCTTAAGAAAACGGAAAATAAACACATTTTCTTGATGAATTTATTTCAAATGCTGGAATTATAAGGAATGAATGGCCTTTTTGTGGAATTTATCGGGGATATAAACTTGGAATAGTCGCGGGAATATTGGACGAAGGCCGGAAGGCCTCGTCCAGTATTTCCGCGACTTTTCCAAGTTTATACCCCCGATAAATTCCACAAAAAGGCCATTCATTCCTATAATGACGTTGTGCCGTTATGACGTTAAAAAAAACACTATTACATGTATAAAACTAGATTCTAGAGAAATATAAAGAATCTGCGGTACGACAAATACGTTATTGTGATTCTACGAAGATTCAGATGGGCAATATGACGCCATATTGACTGTGTAGAATCACAATAACGTATAATATTACCCTTGACTGCACGAGTAGGATGACCATTGTATGCACTGGTCATATTGTGTGCTAAGGACCATATATAATCAGCTAGAGGTCTATATCTAGAGATCTGGGGCCTGTTTCACTAAACTTCCTACGACTAAAATGTTCGTAAGTGCAAATTTAAGATCGTCTGTAAATTTTAATTTATGGATTTACATTTATTGAGCATAGGCTGCATATGCAGCCTATACTCAATAAATGTAAATCCAATAATTATTTACAAGAAAAAATTGTTAATGTAAAATTTACAGACTATCATAATTTTGCACTTACAAACATTTTAGTCGTAGGAAGTTTAGTGAAACGGCCCCCAGTTATATATCACAGGGCAGAATCCAACATTGTATGTCCGTCCGTTTAAGTCTCCGGTTGATGAAATGGTCAATATGGCATGTGTGACCATTATAGATCCTGATCATCATCTTGTACCCGGCAATCATGGTTAAACAATAGCTGTGAATGGAGAAATGGTGCTTATGGGATTTGTAACCAGTATCAGGGCTCCAGACAAGGAATAAGTAATTGAGTATTTTCACTCTATCATTTCTGAAGCAATTGGGTATTTCAATATTTGAATTGGGTAAAATGAAATCACACTACTGTTTACACATCAACAGACAGCAATTATTGAATAGTTTGCTTCGAAATGCAAACATGTCTTGGCATTTCTTTACAATTATAATGAAATACCAAGATGTGTTTTCATGGAAAATAAGAAAAGTTTGCTCTATTTGTGGTCTGGTTATTGTTTTCTGTAGCATGATAAAGGTACCACAAATTTGTTATTGCTTTTTGATACTCGCTACTTCTGATTTCAATTGGGTTTTTGGCAATTTTAATTTGATATTTACGCAAATACGCAGCTTATCTGGAGCTCTGCAGTGTAGCTCCTGATCAAATAGCGCACTCCTATAGCCTGCTAACGGTCTATATTGCCTGTTAGAAGCATGGAGGGTGTTTCATTTCATTTCGAAAATTATAATTTTTTATCGCCAATTGTTTTATTTTTTTTGAAGTGACCATTTTTTTATTTTCCCCAGCGGAATCCCTGGATCTGAGTGAAGGGCAACCAGCATAGCCCCTGATCAGTCTGCCGAGATGTGCATGCTGATATGGGGCTATGCTGGTCACAAAATCATTACCGTCTGTTTCACGAAACCTGCACAAATTTTACAGCCATATAAATGATGCAAAAACAATATTTGTTTCAATAATATTAAAATTTAAGAATGAGCATTCTTTTTATTTCGTGAAATTTGGTCCAATATTTATTTTATAACGAAAAATTTATTTGTCTATGGGAATTTAACATGGGGGAAAAGGAGCTGGAGGGAAGAGCCAAACCATGAAAAAATTTGGAAATTGACTCCGAAATCTCGCTGTGAAGATGTCTTAGAGTGAATATATCTATGGGAATTTAATCAATATTGGACCAAATTTCACGAAATAAAAAGAAGGCTCATTCTTAAATTTTGATAAAATTTAATATTATCAAAAAAAATATTTTTGCATTGTTTCCATGGCCGTAAAATATTCCCAGGTTTCGTGAAGCAGACTGTATGTAACATAAGGTGACTTTTTGTAGACGATTTTGAAAGTGTATGGGCCACAATGTGACAAAATCAGGCTTGCTTCATTTCCAACCAGTGTAGATCCTGATCAGTCAGCATTTTCATACAAAATGACATACCATTCAGGGATTCCACTGGGGAAAATAAAAAAATTGCCACTTCAAATTTTTTTTTTTCGAAAATTGTAATTTTTTATCGCCAATTGCGAAAGTGGCGATCGCCAAGAATCCCTGCATTATATCATGTACAATGTAAAATGTGTATTGTTACAGTTTGCCATGTTACCTACTACGCAACAGCCATGTACTTGTACATGTACGATTACCACAACTTGCTCATCTACCTAGCTGCACATTTCCGCTTTATCGGCAACATGTTGCATACCGCTACACCAAAGTCAACGTAAAGAATGTGCATAATAGCATTTACATTTCGCGCACTACAATATAGAAAAAACCTACAGGGCGCTGACGTTCATACTTCGCTATGTAGTTATTGAGAGAAAATTCTACAATATGACACAAAAATAGGTCACTCTCCACAGAGTTGAAAGTAAGCAATGAACGCTTCTAACACACATTTGGAAAGACTACTCTATCATAACGCTTATGTAATGTAGTGTAATGAAATGTAATTATTAAAGTTATGTACTCAGAACTATCATCAGGGTTTTGCAAACATGTTTAAATCAGATTGCACATCAGCAGAAATGTGGCTGTGATAAGAAAAATTGGACTTAAGGGCTTTACGACCAGTGTAGATCCAGATCAGCCTGTGCATCCGCATTACTACCAAAACCACCACTTACCAACCAACTCATCCCGACCAAAGCAACCCCCCCACACCCCCCAACCACAAACCACCTCCCACCCCCTCAAAAACCCCACCCCCCCCTCACCCATCCCCCCAACAACCCACCTCACCCCAACCCCCCCCTCTAAACCACCACAAAACCACCACAAAACATAAAAACCACCAAAAACCCACCTACCCTCCAACATACCACCACTACCACTACATAACCACCTACACACCATACACAAACCACTACATAACCATCCACCTACACCCTATCACACCCACCTACTACAAAACCTACCTACCATACCAACCACCTAACATAAACCACCTACACAACCACCTACTAACCCATTAACCTACCATACACCTACTAAACCACCTAACCATACTACCAACCAAATACATAAACCACCTACATACCACCATACATAAAACCAACCACTACCATACCACCTACCATAACCACCTACCACTAACCACCTACACACCACTAACACCCCCCTAAACCACCTACATACCTACATAACCACCTACATAAACCACCTACCACCCCTACCTACTAACCACCTACATAACCACCTATAACCTACCTACAACCACCACCTACACCACCTACATAACACCACCTACTAACCACCTCATACCACCTACATACCACCTACAAACCACCTACACAACCACCTCTACACACAAAACACCTATAACCACCTAAACAAACCACCTACATACCAACTATCACAACCACCTACACCTAAACATACCACCACCTACATAACCACCTACATAACCACCTTCATACATAAACCACCTACATAACCACCTACATAACCACCTACTAAAACCACCTACATAACCACCTACATAAAACCACTACATAACACCTCACCACCTACATAACCCCGACAAACCACCTACTAAACCACCCTACACAACCACCTACTAACCACCTACACAACCACCTACATAACCACCTACTACCACCTACTCTACCACCCTACAGAACACCTACATAACCACCTACCACAACCCCCACTAAACCACAACCACCTACTACACCTACAAAAACCACCACCACCATACTAACCACCCTACACAACCACCTACATAACCACCTACCACAACCACCTACATAACCACCACATAACACCTACATAACCACCTACATAACCACCTAAACCTACATACCACCACCTAAATACCATACACAACCACCTACATAACCACCTACATAACCACCTACATAACCACCTACATAAACCACCTACATAACCACCTACATAAACCACCTACATAACCACCTACATAACCACCTACATAAACCACCTACACAACCACCTACATAACCACCTACATAACCACCATAACCACCTACGACACCACCACTACACAACCACCTACATAACCCACCTACATACATAACCACCTCCTAAACCACCTACTAACCACCTACATAAACCACCTACATAACCACCTACATAAACCACCTACACAACCACCTACATAACCACCTACATAAACCCTCACTACACGGGACACGAAAATTATCGTCTGCTGTTTTTCATTTTTGCCTTAAAGGTACATGTACATGCCCACTCAATAGGCACAAAATGTTCTTTATATCAGAGACAACATCCGAGGCATTTTCTGGCAAAATAAACATTTATTCATCATTGCATCACGTATTGATTGGCATTATTATACATTTTATATCTGATGTAAATTTCCACACTGATATCAGGGGCGATAACCATGTTTCCTTCAAATGTTAACAGACATTACTATTTATTCTCTGTATTTATTTTTCGATGTGCAATGATAATACTTTATAATCTTTCGAAACTATTATTTTTTCAGGTAACGCATTTAATTAGTATAAATAATTAAAAAATATCATGCCTCATTTGCATATGAAATATCAAAATGGTCTACGATACCACCGCACGTCACTATCACTATCAGTAAAATAAATATTACTAAATGATTATATCTGTATCGCGGGCGCTTGTAATTTTTAGAACTAGTAGAATAGTGACACAATTATACACTTATTTAATTGTTAAATTAACTTATTTATTTATTTATTTAATTGTTTAACTTATTAATACCTTTAATTCTTAACAAAAAACCTGTTTTGACAGCACATGTTACCAAAACAGGTTTTTATCGAGAAATATTGACAATAAAACATTTCCAGCAGACGACAAAATTTAATTTAGTAAGGGTTAATCTTGCACAGATTATCCAAGGTTCTCAACACCTATTGGCAATGCCAACTCGCAATCAAGTAACACAGTTCAGGCTCAGCCAACAAAGCTTCCCAATTTCAAGCACAGTATTCAAGTATTTTTGAAATAAAGAAATTGACAAATATTGGCAAGATTAGTGCAGACGGTAGTGTAAATTCACTGTCCATCAACAACACATCCATCACACAGACGGTAGTGTAACTTCACTGTCCATCAACAACACATCCATCACACAGACGGTAGTGTATCTTCACTGTCCATCAACAACACATCCATCACACAGACGGTAGTGTATCTTCACTGTCCATCAACAACACATCCATCACACAGACGGTAGTGTAACTGGTCCAGCAAAAACACCTCCATCACAACAGACGGTTAGTGTACTTCACTGTCCATCAACAACACATCCATCACACAGACGGTAGTGTATCTTCACTGTCCATCAACAACACATCCATCACACAGACGGTAGTGTATCTTCACTGTCCATCAACAACACATCCATCACACAGACGGAAGTGTCTTCACTGTCCACAACAACACATCCATCACACAGACGGTGTGTACTCACTGTCCTCAACAACACTCCATCACACAGACGGTAGTGTATCTTCACTGTCCATCAAACAACACATCCATCACACAGACGTAGTGATCTTCACTGTCCCACAAACGGGGGGGGGGGACACATCCATCACACAGACGGAGTGTACTTCACTCCAATCAACACATCCATCACACAGACGGTAGTGTACTTCTGTCCATCAACGACACATCCATCACACAGACGGAGTGTACTGTCCATCAACATCACATCCATCACACAGACGGTAGTACGGTCACTGTCCATCAACACACATCCATACACAGACGTTTGTGTAAAACTCACTGTCATCAACACACATCCATCACACAGACGGTAGTGTATCTTCACTGTCCATCAACAAAAAAAAAAAAAAACACATCCATCACAAAGAACGGTGTGTACTTCACTGTCCATAACAAAAAAAAACACATCCATCACAGAGGTAGTGTATCTCACTTGTGTCAAACACACAATCTTCACACAGATCGTAAGTGTATCCTGAACATCTTCACTGCCATCAACAACAACATCCATCACAGACGGAGTGTATCTGATCAAGATCTTCACTGTCCATCAACGACACATCCATCCACACAGACGGTAGTATGTCAAGACTTCATGTCCATCAAACAACACATATCCCTCACAGACGGAAGTGTATCTTCACGTCCATCCAACAACACATCCATCACACGGACCGGTATGTATCTGATCAAGATATTCACTGTCCATCAAGGACACACCTCACACAGACGTATGTATCTGATCAAGATTCACTGTCCATCAACAACACATCCATCACACAGACGGTAGTGTATCTTCACTGTCCATCAACAACACATCCATCACACAGACGGTAGTGTATCTGATCAAGATCTTCACTGTCCATCAACGACACATCCATCACACAGACGGTAGTGTATCTGATCAAGATCTTCACTGTCCATCAACAACACATCCATCACACAGACGGTAGTGTATCTTCACTGTCCATCAACAACACATCCATCACACAGACGGTAGTGTATCTGATCAAGATCTTCACTGTCCATCAGACGACCACATCCCAGCACACAGACGGTAGTGTAATCTTTTTTCACTGGTCCATCAACGACACTCCTCTCACAGACGGTAGTGTATCTGATCAAGATCTCTTCACTGTCCATCAATGATCCTTCACTTCATCAACCTACACATCCATCACACAGACGGTAGTGTATCTGATCAAGATCTTCACTGTCCATCAACAACACATCCATCACACAGACGGTAGTGTATCTGATCAAGATCTTCACTGTCCATCAACAACACATCCATCACACAGACGGGTAGTGACGGATCAAGTATTCACTGTATCCTGATCAGATCTTCTGTCCATCAACACACATCCATCACACAGACGGTAGTGTATCTGATCAAGATCTTCACTGTCCATCAACAACACATCCATCACACAGACGGTAGTGTATCTGATCAAGATCTTCACTGTCCATCAATGACACATCCATCACACAGACGGTAGTGTATCTGATCAAGATCTTCACTGTCCATCAATGACACATCCACACAGACGGTAGTGTATCTGATCAAGATCTTCACTGTCCATCAACAACACATCCATCACACAGACGGTAGTGTATCTTCACTGTCCATCAACAACACATCCATCACACAGACGGTAGTGTATCTGATGAATCTTCACTGTCATCAAGACACATCCATATCAGACTGATCAAGATCTTCACTGTCATCAACTGTCCATCACACATCCATCACACAGACTGGTTAAGTGTATCTGATCAAAAAGATCTTCAATGATCTATGTTCACTGTCCATAAAACAACAACATCCACACACAGACGGTAGTGTATCTGATCAAGATATTCACTGTCCATCAACGACACATCCATCACACAGACGGTAGTGTATCTGATCAAGATCTTCACTGTCCATCAACAACACATCCATCACACAGACGGTAGTGTATCTGATCAAGATCTTCACTGTCCATCAACAACACATCCATCACACAGACGGTAGTGTATCTGATCAAGATCTTTCACTGTCCATCAACGACACATCCATCACACAGCGTAGTGTATCTATCAGGTCTTCACGTCCATCAACACACATCCATCACACAGACGGTAGTGAGTATCATGATCAAGATCTCAAGTCACTGTCCATCAACGACACATCCATCACACAGACGGTAGTGTACTCAAGTCCTCAATGACACATCCATCACACAGACGGTAGTGTATCTGATCAAGATCTTCACTGTCCATCAATGACACATCCATCACACAGACGGTAGTGTATCTGATCAAGATCTTCACTGTCCATCAACAACACATCCATCACACAGACGATAGTGTATCTTCACAGTCTGTCCATCAACAACACATCCATCACACAGACGGTAGTGTATCTGATCAAGATATTCACTGTCCATCAACGACACATCCATCACACAGACGGTAGTGTATCTGATCAAGATCTTCACTGTCCATCAACAACACATCCATCACACAGACGGTAGTGTATCTGATCAAGATCTTCACTGTCCATTAACAACACATCCATCACACAGACGGTAGTGTATCTGATCAAGATCTTCACTGTCCATCAACGACACATCCATCACACAGACGGTAGTGTATCTGATCAAGATCTTCACTGTCCATCAACAACACATCCATCACACAGACGGTAGTGTATCTTCACTGTCCGCAACACACACCATCACACAGACGGCAGTGTATCTGATCAAGATCTTCACTGTCCATCAACGACACATCCATCACACAGACGGTAGTGTATCTTCACTGTCCATCAACGACACATCCATCACACAGACGGTAGTGTATCTGATCAAGATCTTCAATGTCCATCAATGACACATCCATCACACAGACGGTAGTGTATCTTCACTGTCCATCAATGACACATCCATCACACAGACGGTAGTGTATCTGATCAAGATCTTCACTGTCCATCAACAACACATCCATCACACAGACGGTAGTGTATCTGATCAAGATCTTCACTGTCCATCAATGAACACATCCATCACACAGACGGTAGTGTATCTGATCAAGATCTTCACTGTCCATCAATGACACATCCTCCACACAGGGACGGGTAGTGTATGATCAAGATCTTCATGTCCATCAACAACAACATCCATCACACTGACGGTAGTGTCTGATCAAGATTCACTGTTCATCAATGACACATCCATCACACAGACGGAGTGTATCTTGACAAGACATTCCCATCAACAACACATCCATCACACAGACGGTTAGTGATCTGATCAAGATATCACTGTCCATCAACGACACATCCATCACACAGACGGTAGTGTATCTTCACTGTCCATCAACTGACACATCCATCACACAGACGGTATGTATCTGATCAAAGATCTCACTGTCCACAACAAACACATCCTCACAGACGGTAATGTATCTTCACTGCCATAACACACATCCATCACACAGACGGTAGTGTACATCTTCACTGTCATCACGACACACCATAGTGGTAGTGGGTATCTGATCAAGATCTTCACTGTCCATCAACAACACATCCATCACACAGACGGTAGTGTATCTTCACTGTCCATCAACAACACATCCATCACACAGACGGTAGTGTATCTTCACTGTCCATCAACATACACATCCATCACACAGACGGTTTAGTGTATCTGATCAAGATCTTAACTGTCCATCAAGGGCTCAATCATCACACAGACGGTAGTGTATCTGATCAGATCTTCACTGTCCATCAATCTAACACATAATCACACATGACGTTAGTGTATCTGATTAGACTCTTCACTGTCCATCAACGACACATCCATCACACAGACGGTAGTGTATCTTCACTGTCCATCAATGACACATCCATCACACAGACGGTAGTGTATCTGATCAAGATCTTTCACTGTCCATCAACAACACCATCCATCACAAAGACGGTAATGTTATCTTCATCTGTCATCAACGACACATCCATCACACAGACGGTAGTGTATCTAATAAAGATCTTCACTGTCCATCAACGACACATCCACCACACGATGGTAGTGTATCTTGGTTCAAGATCTTCATGTCCGATCAACGGACACATCCAATCATACACAGATGGTAGTGTATCTTCACTGTCCATCCAACAACACCATCCATCACAAGACGGTTGTGTATCTTCACTGTCATCAAACACCACATCCATCACACAGACGGTAGTGTATCTGATCAAGATATCACTGTCCATCAACGTCACATCCATCAAACAGAACGGTAGTAGGTTTCTTCCTGTCCATCAACAATACAGTCCATACACAGACGGTAGTGTATATGATCAAGATCTTCTACTGTCCATCAATCAACACATCCATCACACAGTTTATGGTAGTGTATCTGATCCAATCTTCACTGTCCTTTATCAACAACACATCCATCACACAGATGGTAGTGTACTGATCCATCTTCACTGTCCCATCAACATATCACATCCATCACACAGACGGTGGTTAGTGTATCTGATCAATGATCTTCACTGTCCATCTAAAAAACAACATTCCATCCACACAGAGGTAGTTGTATTTCTGATCAAGATCCTTCACTGTCCATCAATGACACAATCCAAATCCACACAGACGGTAAGTGTATCCCTGCTTCAAAGATTTCACTGTCCATCAACAACACATCCATCCACACAGACGGTTAGTGTATCTGTCAAGATCTTCACTGCCTCCATCAACTAACACATCCATCACTTACAGACGGTAGTGATTCATTGATCAAGATATCTTCACTGTCCATCAACAACACATCATCACACAGTACGGTTGTGGTAGCTGATCAGATCTTCACTGTCCATCCAACAAACACATTCCATCACACAGACGGTAGTGTATTTCTGATCAAGATCTTCACTGTACCATCAACGACACATCCATCATCACTAGACGGTAGTGTATCTTGCACTGTCCATCAATCATCACATCCATCACACAGACGGTTTAGTGGTATCCTGATCAAGATCTTCATCTGTCCATTCAAACGAACACATCCATCACACAGACGGTTATATGTAATATCCTTCATGTCCATCAGACGACATTCATCCATCACACGTCCGGTTAGTGTATCTAATAAAGAATCTTCAAGTTCATCCAACGGACACCATCACACAAGACGGTGAGTCTCTGATCAAGATCTTCACTGTCCATTAACGACACATCCATCACACAGACGGTAGTGTATCTGATCAAGATCTTCACTGTTCATCAACGACACATCCATCACACAGGTGGAACACTCGGACCTGTGACACACAAAAAATGCCCATTACAAAATATCATATTAATTACCCCAGCCATCTAGTCTTGTACTGTGTTGTTTACTATATGTTTTGTGTCACAGGTCAGAGTCTTCCACCTGTGATCCATCATGCTTCTAACAAGCAATATACATCGGTATTATGCTCCAGTAGTGTGCTATTTGATCAGGAGCTAGTCTGGTCACAAACCTTGCGAGCCCCTTCACTGATATTCCGCAACTTATTGGGAGCCGCAGGGATTCCGCTGGCGATCACCACTTTCGCAATTGGTGATAAAAATAAACAATTGGCGATAAAAAATTACAATTTTCAAAAAAAAATCGAAAAAAAATGGTAATTTTTTATCGCCAATTTTTTGAAGTGGCGATTTTTTTTTACCCAGCGGAATCCCTGGAGCCGCCTAGCACAGTACATACCATGATCTTCGGTGTCCATGCCCCCAAGTGGCAGCTGTATCGTGCCATCATTCCCGGAGTTCTGTAGTATGTGCTCCAGCACCGAGCCGATGATAGTGGGACCGTCCTGGGACGGGATCATCAGATGGGTGGCGGGGAGGGGCGGTGGGGTCATCATCATGTCGGACAGGAGAGGAAGTGGCAAATTATGCTGTGGCCTCGAGACAGTGTCTGTAAATATAACAAGGTGATCGGTATCATCAGGCTAATGACCTCGCTGACAGCCTTGATAAGAAAATAAACATACGGACCTTGACCTTCGGTGTTGAGATTTGGGGTGCATGCAAACAAAAAGACCTTGACCTTGGGTGTTGAGATTTGGGGAGCATGCAAACAAAAAGAAAATGTGATCTGTCAGTACAATGGTGGCAGACTGGAGAAACTATGAGAAACTTATGGAGAAACTATGATAAGACCCACAGACACACACACGGACACACACATGGATCAACACACTCACAAACTGACACACAGACCAAACACTATACGCCTCGCAGCTCTTCCGAGACTAGGGGCATTAAAATGGCATTAAAACTGGTCGCAAAACACATAAGCCTCATTTATCCAGTCACAACCACAATATCGGAGTTATCCTGCCTCCTCATAATCTTGTGTATTTTATTGTAGGATCGTTTGTTCTCCTACCCAGAAACCCACCGACACATTTCTCCAGTCACATATAGAGAATATTAGGCTACTGTCTTTTGAGATCAAGTTTATCAGGCAAGGCTAGGAAATGCGTAGGAATTCCGAGGGCTAGCCAAGGAATTCCTACCGTTTTCGAGCCGAGCCTGATTAACTGGATATCACCAGATACCAAGCTGTTATTCTATTTATCAGGTAACGAGTTAGGCCACATAATGAGAAAGTATAACATGTGTTTTGAAAAGAACACAGACTTGTTTCCAGTTTTCAATTTGTGGTAACCCGGATACTCAAATCAGGTCAACGCCCGATACAACATTATGTTACGAGTCAGTACCTGATAAAACTCTGAACATACAGCATTAATAATGACAGCGGTTATCTACCTTTGCCGGCGTTAGTCTGCACAATGGTCTGCAATGCCTGTAGATCCAGTATGGTGGATAGGCCCGTAGCACTGACCGCCTTCTCTATGTTCAGTACAGACACCCCGGGGCTGTTTAAATCTAGGTCAGGGGCCGTCACCACACCGCCCAGTTTCACCCCTTGATTGGACAGCAGTTGGATGTTTTGTGGGAGTGCCAAGCTACTGGTGTCGGGCCGAGGTAGAATGTTAATTGGAGTAGCCTTCGGTAGTAGTTTCACCGTCTTGGATGATGCTGGAAATATATGTGGCTGTGACTGGAGAAATGGGGCTTATGGGTTTCGCGACCAGTGTAGATCCTGATCATCCTGTGCATCCACACAGTCTGATCAGGATCTGCACTGTTTGTCATTCCGTCAATGAAACACCCGTCATGCTTGAATAAGCAATATAGATCATTAGGTGAGTTATTTGATCAGGAGATACACTGGTCGCAGAACCCATAAGCCCCATTTCTCCAGTCACAGTCACATATGGCAAGTCCCATTACATACAGAATAGCTATTACAGAATTCACATTTTGGATTTTATAGAGGCCGAGGTAGATTAAATGGAGTTGATTTCGGCAACAGTATCACCATCTTGGATGATGCTGGAAACTTCCATACGACGAGTCTCTTTACAACAGAATAGCTATTACAGAATTCACATTTGGGATTTATAGATTTGATTTAATGATGCTTAACGGCCTGGGCCTGGTTGCTCAAAGCTTCTGTTAGCTTAACAGACTGTTAAATCCTTAGCATTGCTAAGGATTTAACAGTCTGTTAAGCTAACAGAGGTTTTGAGAAACCGGGCCCAGGCAACAGCTATAGTCATTTTAGGCCGGGTTAATGGGATCGAATCCCATATGTTACCTGTTGTGATGGGGGGTGTATCCCAAAATCAGACAATCAAAAGCGCCTGCCGAGGCATTTGACCGTAACATGATCATGGGCATGTGCTAAAGTAAGCATCACAAAAACCGTCGGAGAAGTGCATGTTTGAAATACGAAAAAGGTCAAGGTTGAAGAAACTTTTTGACATAAAAAAAATGGCTAAGTGTTTCCACACCCATGTGAAGGTCAAAATGGTCATGGTCATGTTAATGGCGGCATAATTGAGTTCCAAATGCTCACATGTATCAACTTTCCAACTATTGAAGCCAAACGTCAAGTAATATTAAAGCTATACCATCATGAAGAAGCTTGTACAAACTTTTTGAAGCAAACAAAATGGCTATGTGTTTCCGCAAAAATGTGAAAGTAAAAAAGGTCAAGGTCACGTTAATGGCAACATGTGTGTTTCCAAATGCTCACATGTATCAAGTGTCCAAATATTGAAGCAATCCATCAAGTAATATTAAAGTTATACCATGATGACGAAGCGGACGTCGGAAAAAGTGGCGACTATTCTGCTAAAGCAGGTGCGACAAAAATATAAAATTCTGAGTCGAAAAAAGGGGCATAGCTGCGAATGGAACAGTGGGACAGCGAAAATTGTTAGGTTACACACTCATGCACTTAATGGTTTGATGTATACCGAGCATGAAGAGAATCGGCCAAACACTGTAGAAATAGTTCGCCGGACAAGGAAAAAAAGTTTTCCGTAGTCGAAAAAGGGGCATAACTGCGGATGGATTGCTGGGACAGCGACAATTTTTACGTTACGCAATCCTGCACTTGATGATTGGGATGTATACCGAATATGAGAATCGGCCAAAAACTGTAGAAGTAGTTCGCCGGACAAGGAAAAAAATATTTTCAGAATCGAAAAAGAGGCATAACTCTGGATGTACCAGTGGGACAGTGAAATATTTTACATTACGCACTCCTGCACTGGAGGTAGGGTTGTATATCGAACAAGAGTGCCGTAAGTCACAAAATACGCCCGTCGAAGATGGGCCAGACAGCGAAGATGCAGAAATGTGAAGCTGTCACCAAGGCAAGAAACATTAATGAGAATTTGAAAATCTATAGCATTATTTCTTCCTCTTGTTGCAATAAACAGGTATACTAATTTAGGTAGAGATGTGTAAAGAATAAATTATATAGAATTGGATACAAAAATGTGGAAAAAAATGGCCATGTTTAAAAGGTGATATTTTTGTTACAAAATATTTTTTCGGCATAAAAACACCAAGGTGCACATCTTCAATATGTGTAGAAGACGTGTGTATAGTTTCAGATCGATCGACTGAACGGTTTCAGAGGAGTTGTGTAAACAAACTCTGTACCCTATATAGAATTGTATACAAAAATGTAGAAAAGATGGCTAAATTAACAAGAGCTGTAGGAGAACAGCATAGCTCGACTACGAGGGTTGTCGATGTACACATAGCTTGACAAAGAAGGTGGCTGCGGCCTGCATAAAAACCTTAACCAAGGTTGACTAAAAACATTAACCAAGGGAAATTAAGTAAGTAATTCAAGGTTAAATATAGGTCAATGTCAGATATAGGTCAGGGGTTATTGATGTACATCACTAGGAGATAAAGTTTTCCAAGAATGGTTGCTGTAGGCCCAGGAGTATTCCATATACAAGCTTGAGTAAAAACCGTAACCAAGGGGAGATAAGTAAGTAACCCAAGGATAAAAGTAGGTCAAGGTCAAATATAGGTCAGGGATTATTGATGTACATCACTAGGAGATGAAGTTGTCCAAGTATGGTTGATGTAGGCCCAGAAGTATTCCATATACAAGCTTGACTATAAACATTAAGCAAGTAATTCAAGGTTAAATGTAGGTGAAGGTAAAATAAAGGTCAGGGGTTATTGATGTACATCCCTATGAGAAAAAGTTATCTAAGTATGGTGTCTGTATGCACAATAGTATTCCATCTACAAGCTTGACTAAAAACCTTAACCAAGGTTGAGTAAAAATCTTAACCAAGGGGAATTAAGTAAGTAATTTAAGGTTAAATGTAGGTCAAGGTCAAATATAGGTCAGGGGTTGTTGATGTACATCACTAGGAAATGAAGTTGTCCAAGTATGGTTGGTGTAGGGCCATGAGTATTCCATCTACAAGCTTCACTAAAAACCTTAACCAAAGAGAATTAAGTAAGTAATTCAAGAGGAAATGTAGGTCAAGGTCAAATATAGATCAGGGGTTATTGATGTACATCACTATGAGAAAAGGTTGTCCAAGTATGGTGTGAGTATGCACAATAGTATTCCATGTACAAGCTTGAGTAATAAGCTTAACCAAGGTCGAGTAAAAACCTTAACCAAGGGGAATTAAGTAAGTAATTCAAGGTTAAATGTAGGTCAAGGTCAAATATAGGTCAGGGGTTGTTGATGTACATCACTAGGAGATGAAGTTGTCCAAGTATGGTTGGTGTAGGGCCAGGAGTATTCCATCTACAAGCTTGACTAAAAACGTTAACCAAGGGGAATTAAGTAAGTAATTCAAGAGGAAATGTAGGTCAAGGTCAAATATAGATCAGGGGTTGTTGATGTACATCACTAGGAGATGTAGTTGTCCAAGTATGGTGGGTGTAGGGCCAGTAGTATTCCATATAGAAGGTTGACTAAAAACCTTAACCAAAAGGAATTAAGTAAGTAATTGAAGAGGAAATGTAGGTCAAGGTCAAATATAGATCAGGGGTTATTGATGTACATCACTAGGAGATGAAGTTGTCCAAGTATGGTGGGTGTAGGGCCAGTAGTATTCCATATACAAACTTGACTAAAAACCTTAACCAAGGCGTGACGGTGACGCCGACGCCGGGGTGACAACATAAGCTCTACTTATTCTTCGAATAGTCGAGCTAAAAAGGTGATATTTTTGTTAAAAAATATTTTTTCGGCATAAAACACCAAGGTGCACATCTTCAATATGTGTAGAAGACTTGTGTATAGTTTCAGATCGATTGACTGAACAGTTTCGGAGGAGTTGTGTACACAAACTATGCACTTTTTCTGTCTGAAAGCCCGCCCGCCCTGCGGTAAAACATAATATGTACTGTTTTTTAAAAACGGTCGTATAAAAAGGGTTAGAACTGCGGATGGATCGGTGGGAGAGCGAAAATGTTTACGTTACGCACTCCTGTACTTGATGGTAGGACTGTATACCGAATACGAAGAGAATCGGCCAAAAACTGTAGAAGTAGTTCGCCGGACAAGAAAAATTGTCTACATGGATATATATATATATATCATTGCTAAGTCAATATAACAATTTATCATAAATTGAGAAATGTCCATGTATCTGATTGGCCAGATGCAGGACATGTGATTTTAAATAAAAAGTGATATTGACCTGAGAAAAGCAAATTGCATGACTAGCAATACTGACCTGGGGGCGGAGCTTCCGATCATAAACACTGGAGCTGGAGCATAATATGCTCCAGCTCCAGTGTTTATGATTGGAAGCTCTGCCCCAATATTATGTAACGTCCAGTCATTTTAACTCAAATGGTTTCATTGATTGGTCACTACATGTTATTTTTTTTGGAAACTTGAGACATAATCTACAAATTGTTCATCAGCAGAACCAAGGAATGGTTAGTAGTAGAATTACACCTTTCATGTAGGGTTTTCACAAATTACACGAAACGAAAATAGCTTTTTGAAATATTCTACCACTGGTCCATATGTAGAATTTTATCTGGGTGCAGTATCAGACCAATCGCGTACATGGACATTTCTCAATTTATAATAAAACGATTATTGTCTTTTTTTTTGTCAATTCATGGTTATAAAAGTGAGCATGAGTTTCTTTGTCGCATTTACAAATGTCGATGGAAATAAATCCTGTTTTTAAAAATGGTAGTGAAATAAATTATATATTATATGCTCTTTGAAAAATGTGAAATTTGCTCTTAGACCAGCTTATGAATTGTTTCTTCACTGGAAATGACGTCAAACGTGACGTCAATTCTGTCTCGCAATGTCTAGGATATATATCATTCAACGAAATAAATCCCTCCAGAATTACGGTAAATCACCGGGTAGCATGTAATATAACCACACATTGACCTCACAAAAAGGCAATAATTGTATAATAGTGACCATCGTACATGTACCTTTACCGTTTTCTGTAGATACTGGCGTAAGAAACACAGGCAACGACGTAACCTGCGACAACATCAGTCCTTGTTCACTGCTGATTGGAGCATTTGGGAGTACACTGTTACACTGGCTCCCGGCTTGATTATCCCCACCAGCACCAAGAGCTGTGTAGCATACAGTAGGCAGGGAACCAACCATGGACGGCAGATGGGACACAGCGCTAGTAATTTGCATAGGTTGGTTTCCAGCTGCTAGCATCCCTGACAATGACTGCTGGGTACCGGAGGTCAAACTATTGGTTCCCTGGATAGGCTGGATCCCGACACTTCTCAGCAGCGACTGCTGGGTACCGGCGGGCAGAGTACTGGTTCCCTGGAAGGGCTGGATCCCGACACTTCTCAGTAATGACTCAAGACTGGTTGTAGACAGTGTGTGTAGGTTTGTGGAAGAATTCAAAACTGGGACAGTTCCTGGATTGAGCGGTGCCAAGCTGGGGATCGAAGTCGAAGCCTCTCCAACTAGTGAAATGCCTGAAAAGAATAGAAGAATACCCCACCCACCCATTTCCATTCACTATACATTAGTCTTTTTGGGTTTTTCAAATGAGCCAATTATTGGGTCATAGGTCCAAGTCTTCCACCTGTGTTCACAGCCACACATCTCAGAGATGAAAGTGAGATGTGTGGCCTTGTTTTATGAACACATTTTCTGATATCTAATCTTCCACAGAGAATGTCTACCCAACAGCCAATGGATTGCTGGAAAGACCATTGATTGGTTGATTGATTGATATTAATCGATTTATAGATTGATTTATCGATTAACTAGATAGTTCAACAGCAAAGTTCAACAGCAATGTTATATACAAACAGGAATCCAGACGTATGTTCAGCAGCGAGCAGTTGCCAAATCAACTGTGCGCCTACTAAACCACGGCGAGAGCTCGATGTAAATTCAAACTACTTCGCTGGTCAATTTGCGGATGCTCACGGGCGTTTCGGCGCGCAATGTCGTTCAGAAGCAAAGTGTTCGGGCTACTGAATGTCGTTCAGAAACAAAGCGCTCAAAGCGCCCACGAACGCCAGGGCTGCTGAACATACCCCAGCTGTATGGTGGGAGCACTGAACATGCACTATAATTACAATAAACACTTTCAGTACGGAATGACAGTCTCCTGATCAGGTGCAAGGTACCTTTACTACACTGGATACTTGGCCCCATGTGTGAATCCCAGTGAGATTCACTGGTAAGATATAAATAATTAAGGATGGATTAATCATTAAACAACTCACTCTCTCCCATCCTCCAAACTTGCATGTAAACAAATGTTCTAAGAGACAGACAGACAGATGAACAGTAAATTCCCTCTCCCTGGGAAATACAGAAAGTGAAAGAGAAAGTGAATGTGTTTGACGTCCCAACAACAGCTAGGTTCATATAGAGACGGGACCACAGTTTAGAGTCTCATCAAAACACCAGTGGGATGGAAATACTATGAAAGTATTCTGATGCCTAAGGCGAGGTTTGAACACACACCCTCCAGATTGGAAGTCAGGTGTTGGGAAATACAGATACATGTACAATGCATACATCTACAAGAAATAAACTCAAAAGTACCAGGACATATTTACTTTGCCACCATATACATGATATACTCAGCTTTAATATTACTATACTATATCATTGATTTTATACAAAATCTAACATTTTATCTTTATGGAATAATCATAAAATTAATGAGGAAGTCCATTTCAGCTACATATGGGTAAAATGTTCAACATACCTGCAGTGGACATGGCCAGGTTTGAGTTACCAGCCAACTGTACACCTAATGTGTTACTTGCATTTCGCTGTAATTCACCTGAAAGTAGAACTATAATACAGATCGGACTGCGGAAATGGGGCTTATGGGTTTTGCAGCCAGTGTAGATCCAGATCAGCCTGTGCATCTGAAGTAAATAAATCACGTTTCTACCTACATTTTCATATATTAGCAACATGGAGCAAGATTTTGCGTTTTTACACACTCTTGCACTCAATGGTTGTTAAAGTAAACATAGTATGAAGTTAATGGGAAGACAACTGCAGAAATAGTTCACCGGGCAAGCAGTTACGGTAGTGATTGACAGACGGATGGACAGACAGTTGTTGATGTGGCATAAAAAGTTGCTTGTTGAGCTATTCAGGATGGACAGTCAATCAGCCCACATTTGTCATTTCATGGCCGATCAGGTATAATTACAGTACACTGGACACCCAGCAAACCTCTGTTATTAACTGTATTTATCTCTGATACTAATGCCTGCTCATGATTACAGAACACAGAAGCCAGTCTTGTGACATGTGTCTGACTTACAATGAAACTTCTCTAAACTGGACATCCTGGGAGATCCCAGGGTGTCCAGTCTCCCAGGGTGTCCAGTTTAAAGAAGTTTCATTGTACACCGAAGGGGTACACAATTAGCAAATCCTTAGCCACCATGCAGGGAGAAGCTGAAACAGTGGCTTCACAATGTATATGTCTGGGAACATTGAAAACAAACATATTTTTTTCTTCAAATTCTTGAAATTTTTCTTCATTATATTGCAACTTTGAATTTCCAGTGAGTATAAACATGTAATTTAGCATCACATTTGGTCTGACTACAAAAGAAAATAGAGAAATTAAGCAATTATTTTTCAACTTTCCAGTAGTTGGACAAGTTGAAAGTGTTACCAGTTGGGCAAGTTTATTTAAAAATATAGTTTCACTTGTCCCAGGGCTCCAGATAAGGAATTAGTAATTGAGTATTATCACTCCATCATTTCTGAAGCAATTGGGTATTTCAAAATTTTAATTGGATAAAATAAAATCACACTACTGTTTAGACATCAACAGACAGCAATTATTGAATAGTTTGCTTCGAAAGGAAAACATGTCTTGGCATTTCATTAGAATTATCTCCTTGGAAAGGAAAACATGTCTTGGTATTTCATTAGAATTGTCTCCTTGGAGACAATTCTAATGAAATACCAAGATGTGTTTTCACTGAAAATAAGAAATATATGCTATATTTGTAGTTTGTTTATTGTTTTCTGCAGCATGATAAAGGTACCACAAAATCTTTATTGCTTTTTGATACTCACTACTTCTGGTTTTTGGCAATTTTAATTGGGTACTTAAGCAAATACGAAGCTTATCTGGAGCTTGCTTGTCCAGTCAGCACGTTGTGAATTTGAAGAGTTGGCTACACCTGTGAATTCATGTCGTGTTACCTAGTTGTGACGGGCTGGCTGATGGAAGCACCTCCATGTCGGGCAACGGTTTCTGGAGAAGTGAAATGACAGCAGCTGTCAGATTCTCGATGCTAATTGACGTCAACCCATCACCCATAATTAACTGCAAATATTAATAAAAAATTGACACAATTGTCAACAAGAACATGCAAATGTATCAGGGGTGTAAAATTCCACTCGACCGCTCGCCATGGCGACTTGGTCATCGTCTCGGTCGAGTAGCTTTGTGTAGACGGTCGTCCGACGGGTCGAGTGAATTTTGGATCATCCATGATTGATCGTGAATAATAAAAAAATATATAGTTATGCACCGTTCTCCGTTTATTTATCAAATACCATTGATCATTTCATAATTTAACGCTTTGAATTGAATAAAAGCGTTTGCGCCAACCGGTACAATTCTAATTATGGACGAGTTTAAATCGCGGCTCAGGGGGCGTGAATTGAAATTTTATCAATACTTACCTATTTACAATATAAATGGGAAATACGCAAATTCTCCGTCACATATATCTGGCAAGACATAGTAGCCACGGTTTCATCTTCACTTAAGTTAGTGCAGCGAGTTATCGCGCAAGTGTCTCGATTTATGGGATGGTCGCCGGGCCTAGGCCGCCCGTCGTCCGCGATTTAAACTCGCCCATAATTAATTTATGGCATTCTGTAACGTCAATGTTCGCTTCCGGTGTAAACATGCAATATTGCTAGCAGACAGCCAGTTAGCACATGCGAAAATATCATTTTCTCCAAACTACACAGCATTCCGATGAGACGGATCGCTTGATTTTCGTTAAAAAATGATTTTCATCAGTCCAATTATAACAAGAAATGCGTCTGTCGAACGCGGATGCCACCTGCAGCATATTTGAGAAACTGTGACAAATTGGTTAACCGAAAAGTGTGACGGACGGACAGGACGGACAGACAGACGGACGTTCTTACGAGAGCTACATTGTGAGGTTATTTCCTTTGATGTTTACACTGTGGGGTTAACCTCACAATGTAGCAACTTATTCCGTTATTTTCTTCCTTAACGATTCTCTTACGGAATAAATCGCATAATATGCAAATGAGCTAGCCATTAGTTAATTATATTTGAAAAACACTTATCCAAGTGTCTTAAATAGGGCGGTGGGTGGGTTTCAGCACAACACAGCAACCTCACAATGTAGCTCTCGTAAGTACGGACGGACAGACAGACGGACGGTCCAAACACTATATGCCACCCGTTTATTCGAAACCTGGTGGCATAAAAATGGGATGTTTTTCTTTGACAAATATGAACAATACTTGCAAACAGTGCAGATCCTGATGAGATGGCTCGTGGATTTACACTGTAAATATTGCTATAGAGGTTTGTGGTGTTGAAAGGGTTAATGTACTGACAGTCCCATAACCTGTTTGATTATTAAGCATTTAACATTTACTTAATGTATTTTGTGTGCTGTGTAGTCTGAAAATTTACCGTACATTTTCACATGTGCTGGCCCAGGCAATGAAATATCATGAAAATTGTTTTGTACAGATCATAGATTATAAGAAACATTCGCAAATGTCAAAGCAAACCGACATTCGCTCACTATTTGGTCATCCGGGTGGTGGAGATGACGAGAAAAGCCTAAGGGAAACCGAGCGGGCGAAGCGACAGGCCGAGAAAATACAAATAAATATTTATTCATTATACCATGACAACTGTTGGATTGTCTATCTGGAGATAGATTTCAAATAACATATATGTACAGTAGCATACATAGCCTACTAATGGCGAACATAGTGAATATTGAAATATCTGTATAAAATATAAGGGCGAGTGGCAAACCAGTAAGGACGAGTACGATTTTGCATCTACTAGACCTTAAGGGCAAGTGATATTTCAAATAATTTTACACCCCTGATGTATTCCCTTCCCTTCCAACACAATATCAAGCTTAATTTGTAGCAAACACAACAGCAGTCTGCGCAAAAATCATTTGAAAATTAACTTGAGAGCTGTCGTTTGTGTGCACGACAGATTTTTTTATTCATGTGTGAAGTTCTATGAAACTATTCCACATAGTATTCAACATATGGATTTCAGGCATGGATTAAAAAACACGAAAACCAGTGACACAAATTTATTAAGCAATTCTCACTTTTTTTAACAAATAAGCAAGGATAAATCGATTTATGGATTTACATACTTAACATATGAGAAACCTGTTCCCTGTGGACCCCGAAAAAAGTGGCTTACTTCCTAGTTTTTGGATTATTTTTTATAAATATTGCATTTTTGTTGTTGTTGTAGTTTGACCGGAAATAATGTTTTCATGTGCTGTTTCCCAGCGGTATATATGCTGTCTTAATGGAGTGCCGAATGAACCGAGAACCAGTAAAATATGTGTCAAGGCCAGTTGATAGATAATTTCTGCAATCTTTGGCCTTTTCACTTGCCTTCATTCGAGGACACATTGTATGTCAGCTTGATATTTTCTCCTGGATTTAACACAATCCATTAATTACTCACAAATATGGCAACTAGAGACAAGGCATCGAACCAAGTTGAAGAATGGAAGAAGGCTCAAGGGGTGAGATGCATAAACTTTCTTTTACGGCTTTAGTTTAGACCACAGGCACTTTGTGGTACTAAACTCTCTTTAAAGCATACCCAATTTTAATCTGAAATTCAATATCTATAAGGTAGGACACTCGCCACCTTTTGAAGTAACGGAAATGGTACCGTACGCGTACTAGTGTATTTTGGACCCGGCTCGCTAATTCAGTAATTATAACGTGCGAGAAGGCCGAGCAGGGTCCCAGCCTTCGCTCGCATTACAATTACTGAATTAGCGAGCCGGGCTCAAGGTAGATAATCCCCTTCTGTTGGTTTAAGAGATGGCGAGTGTACCACCTTCTAGATATTTAATTCCAGAGTAAAAATGGGTATGACTGAAAGTAGCTGCACATTTTCCGCTTTATTATTTATAGACAACAGGTTGCACTATAGCTAGTACACATAGTAATCATGTGCGTAATAGCATTTACACTTCGCGCACTACAATATAGAAACGACTTGCAGGGCGTTGACGTTCATACTTCGCTATATTGTTATTGAGAGACAATTCTACAATATCATGGGCGGATTCAGGGGGGGGGGGGTGGACCCGGCGCGCGCCCCACAAAAATTCGCCGAGTAAATATTTTTTACAAGTTACAAGGCACGTTTCTACGTACATACTGTGACAGTGTCAATATTTTTGCTCTAAAATGCGCCAGACCGCAGGAAATGCGATGTAGATTTCAAAAAATTTCCGGGGGGTAATACCGGGACCCCTTAGCGCTATCCCGAGCTCCGCTCGGTTATAGTCAATATTTCAAAATAGTTACGTCCCCCCTAACCAGAAATCCTGGATCCGCGCCTGAATATGACAACAATATTACCATAAACTTACCTAATAAAGTGTGTATTAGCAAAATTAGTAGGTCACTCTCCACGAAGTAGAAAGTAAACAAAGAAATCTTCAAATGCACATTTGGAAAGAATACTCCGTCATAACTCTTATGTAATGCAGTGTAATGAAATGTAATTAGAGTTATGTATATACATGTACTAAGAACTAGATTTAAAGAGGCTTTTGTCGTTCATACCACAAAGTGCCTGGGTAAAATCAAACACTTCACTGTTCGATTAACACAATTGGTAATGAGCGGATTTCTCACCGATGTGGTCTGAGATTGATCCTCGATGGAAAGTGTATGATATAGTGCTTTTAAGTTTTTATTTCCATACACATAAACGCATATTTCAATTGTAAATAGTGTAGGCTATTACACCTTTAAGCCCTTTCTGTTTAAACCTGTGTCACGATACATAACTATAGGGAGAAAGTGTGTATCATTGCCAAAATGTCACAGGAAGAGGAAAATGTGCATACGGCCATATCCCTCAAACCCGCCACCACTTGTTTACTGTACCATTGCTCTACTGAGCTAACCACACACAGATACTTCCTCCCCATAGAGAGTCATGTACCATGACACCTGCATGAAATCATCCATGGAAACGTTCACAATTTTGTTAAATATAATCATTGAATTTCTGCAGAATCTCAGAGCTCCAGATAAGCTGCGTATTTGCGTAAATACCCAATTAAAATTGCCAAAAAAACAATTGAAATCAGAAGTATCGAGTATCAAAAAGCAATAACAAATTTGTTGTACCAAGTTAAATTATCATGCTACAGAAAACAATAAACAGACCACAAATATAGCATATTTTTCTTATTGTCGAGCCCGCTTGCGGAAAGCGAGACAGTGATCACAATGACGTCCGGGTGTCCGTCCATCCGTCCGTACGAAACCTGCATTAAAGTTTTTAAAAATACCATCAAATGCCTCGGCGGGCTCGACATGCGGGCCACGGCCATCTGGTTTTCCATGAAAACACATCTTGGTATTTCATTAGAATTGTCGCCAAGAAGACAATTCTAATGAAATGCCAATACATGTTTTGATTTAGAAGCAAACTATTCAATAATAGCTGTCTGTTGATGTGTAAACAGTAGTGTGATTTTATTTTACCCAATTATATTTTTGAAATACCCAATTGCTTCAGAAATGATGGAGTGACAATACTCGATTACTAATTTCTTATCTGGAGCCCTGCTATCTGTGTAGTTGAATGTTCAGTCCTTTATGCAGGCACCAGATGGGTTGACGACTGGTATCGGCAGTCCTATCGGGGACAAGTTGAACTCGATGACGGCTGGCCCCCGTGGACCACTCCTCACGCAGGATTTTGTCTTCACCGACGAAATGGCCCACTTCAACAGGGAGCGCATCCCAGAACGCGTGGTCCATGCAAAGGGAGCAGGTAAATCACTGTAAATGGGCTATGATCATGATGATGTGTGCATAAATAACCTTAGTTGACATTTTCACCTTAGTTTTGACAACACGTACGTCCAACTGATGAATTCCTCCTGATCCATTAGTCAGATCCTTACCAAACATCATCAAAAGCTTCCTCACATTCTTGGCTATCCATCCAGTGTCATTCAGGTAACCTCGACCTTCACCTTGGTGACCTTAACATTTGTGTCAATAATTTTGAACATGCATCCAATGTTGAATACCTCCTGGTCTGTTAATCGGATCCTTACCAAACTTCATAAATAGCTTAATGCTTCGTCATATTGATGGTTATCCAAGCAGTGTCATTCGGGTGACTGTGACCATGGTGACCTTGACCTTGGTGTCAAATATTTTTTACTTGCGTCCTAATTTTCAATATTTTAACACTTGCAATAAAAGTATGTCAATTGCTGTATGTGTTGTTGTATGAACATGTATGCCATTTAGGGCCAGAGATTATATTGACCCTTTTAACCCACTGTAGCACTAAATTGAAAATAATTGTAAAAAAAATATATTATTTTTTTTTTTTTTTAAATATTGTAAACGAAATTGCAATAAAAAAAATTGGGTCGCACCGTTTTTAGCGGGTTGGTCGGGTTACAGGAAACGGAGATATAATTATGGATGGCCTTGTCTCAAAATATAGGTCATGTCCATCAAAACTTGGATGTACATCCAAATTTTGTATATCTCCTGAATACGTTAAGTCGGCTGTTCGCCAAACTTCATGAGTAGCTTCCTTATATTGATATCTAACCACCCTGGGTCATTCAGGTGACCTTGAAGTACTTTTCTCGAAATATAGGTCACATCCTTCGAAATTTGGATGTACGTCCAAATTTTGTATATCTCCAGATATATTAGTCAGATGTTCACTATACTTAATGAGTAGCTTCTTACATTGATACCTAACCACCCTGGAACATTCAGGGTGACCTGAACTACTTTTCATGAAATATAGGTCACTTCCATCAAAATTTGGAAGTACGTTCAAATTTTGTGTATCTCCTGATATGTTAGTCGGGTATTTGCCAAACTTGCATACATTGATACCCTGGGTGACCTCTTAGGCAGCTTTCGTGAAACAGACAGTAGGCTTACTTTTTTTAAATATAGGTCATGTTCATCAAACTGTGGATGCACGGTATGTCCAAAATTTTGCATCTCCTCATAAGTTAGTTGTTTGGTCGTAAAACTTATTAGTAGCTTCCTTACATTGATTGCTAACCACCATGGGTCCTTCCGTGACTTGAAATATAGGTCATGTCCGTCAAAACTTTGGATGTACGTCCAAATTTCGCATATCTCCCCATATTTTAGTCGTATCTAAGCCAAATGTCATCAGATCTTGATTACATTGATACCTAACCATCCTGGATCATGCAGGTGACCTTGACCTATTTTCCTTAAAATATACATGGCCATTAAAACTTGTACGTACGTCAAAATTTTGCATATCTCCTGATACGTTTGTCGGATGTTCGCTAAAGTTCATTAGTAGCTTCCTGACATTGATAGCTAACCACCCTGGGTCATTTGAGTAACCTTGACCCATTAGTAGTGGGTGAGACACTCCCCAGCGATCGTCTTGTTTCACTTCACTGACCATGCCTCGACGGAATTATATTGTGACCTCCAGTGCATATAGCGTTAGTACATGTACTTACGTGCATGCGTCATACGACCCACATCCGACCGCCCACAGTCAAGGTCACTAAGGTCACTGAGGTCTTATGTTCACCTTGTTTGTAAGGCAAATGTGTTAAGTTTTTATGCCCCCGGTCTCGGTAGTGAAGAACATGTGTCCGTGTGTAACGTATAATGTTTCAAGTGTGTCCGTGTGTGTACATATAGTGTTTCAACTGTGTGTCCGTGTGTGTGTACATATAGTGTTTCAACTGTGTGTCCGTGTGTGTGTACATATAGTGTTTCAACTGTGTGTCCGTGTGTGTTCGTCTATGTGTCCGTGCGTTTGTGTGTCCGGCACATTAAGTTGTTTATTTTACAATCAAGTCTGCCAGCGAGGGGATTAGCTTTGTAAAACTGATGCCCTTGTACTGAGGCTCTGGTATCACATTACCTTCCTTATCGCATATATGTTGTTGCCAATATCTATTTATAACGCTGATATTTTCTGTAAATGACATTGAAAGCCTGTCGGTCCCTTTTGGTGATGTTTGCAAACTAATGAAAAACAAACCATGAATTCATCATCATCATCATATTAACTTATATAAGGCCATCAAGATCAAAGTAATCAAGGTCACCTGAATGTCACTGGGTGGATAGCCATCAGTGTGAGCAAGCTATTGATGAAGTTTGGTAACGATTTGACTAAGGGATCAGGAGATAGAGAGAATACCAGGCTAGTGTCTTTTGATATCAAGTTTATCAGGCAAGGCTAGGAAACGCGTAGGAATTCTGAGGCTTGCCGAGGAATTCCTACCGTTTCTGAGCCGAGCCTGATAAACTTTATATAAAAAAAACACTAGCCTGATATTCTATTTATCAGGTAACGTTTTATGCTCGAAAATTACCACAGATGATCTAAGTTATCTAAGGACAGAACATGGACTTGTTTACGTTACGTCATTACACTGACGTCTTTCGATAACGTCACGTGACGTCATCCGACCAATGGAACGTCAATTTTCACTTTGTTGTAACCCGGATGTTTTTATCAGGTCGATGCCTGTTACAACAATATGTTATCAGTCGGTATTCGGTCAATACAGGGCAGGTTACTTGATAAATTCAACATTTGGACGTTACCTAATACTACTATGATTAGAGCTCCAGATAAGGTGCGTATTGGCATATTTTACGCAATTATTTTAGCTGAATACACATTGATTATCAAAAGCGGGAGTACACAATACGCACAGCAATGTGAAAATACGCATTGATTTTCAAATTGAGTATTGAAAATACTGTCATTTTGAGCTCAGATAAGTGATTGTTTAAATTTGTTATTTTCTTTTATCATTTATTCCCTATTTAGTGATGATGAAAATCAATAATCCATTTGTAAAAGTAAAATACGCAATGATTTTCAAATCAGGGGGTATGGTACGCTTTAGACACAAAGCTTATCTGGAGCTCTATATGATGCTGTCGTCGCCGGAATGGTCACCGCTATGTCTAACTTTCCACAGACGTGAGCGAGACGAAAGTCGGGTATTTTCTGAATTGAATCCAGTGAATGTCAGCATAGCAAAACTGTGATGCTACAAACCGGGTCAGATTCTAGGACCTGTTGTTATCTCGTGTGTACATATACCTGTACAATGTGCAGCGTAACTGGGTCAGTATAAGGTATACATACACGATGCTACTTTGACTTTGAATAATCATATTGCAGTGGGACCTCTCTACACTATATAACCTTGGAACCGCCAAACATGTGCAATCCTACGGAGCCCCACAGGGGACGTAGAATTATTTTTTTTTGTTAATTCATTCCCACGATATAACAATTTGTAACCTCAATTTAACAATTTGTTCCCACTAATTAACAATACGTTCCCACGAATTAACAATTTTTTTCCGCAATTTAACAATTTGTTCCCACAAAATAACAATTTGTTCCCAAGGGAACAAATTGTTAATTTGTGGGAACGAATTGTTATATAGTGGGAACAAATTGTTATATAGTGGGAACAAATTGTTATATCGTGGGAATTAATTGTTATATCACGGCAACAAATTGTTACATTGCAATGTTCTTGCACTTTCGTAAATCATCTGTCACAAAAATCATAGTGTTTAGGAAAGGATTTATAGGAGACCGACCATGTCTAGCGATGTTGTCACTACTCTATATATATCTTGTATGGGTCACTGGTTGACATTGACACATTAGCATGTCTTAGATCAGTTGATGAATTCCATGTGCATGTAACCCAAATTTTCTGGCTGGGACACTAGCAGCAGTAGGATCACTAGCAGCAGTAATGCACCTATATTGTACCAACATTAATTATTGTTTTACTTTCTGCATGGTGTTTTTCAACTTGAATATGGTACAGTATGTACAAATACCGTATGCTCTGCTTCGTAGCTCTCATTTGTCCACATACTTATTCTCACGTCAGCTCTGTGATCAAATTGGCAGTCCCGTGTGTCCAAATATGTGGCTGTGACTGGAGAAAAAGGGCTTATGGGGTTTGTGACCAGTGTAGCTCCTGATCAAATAGCACACTCATGTAGCCTGATAACCATCTATTATAGTGCTTGTTAGACAAATGTTTACTTGATGGAATGGTGAACTTTGCGGACGCACAGGCTGATCTGGATCTGCACTAATCGCAAAACCCATATGCCACATTTCTCCAGTCACAGTCACAAGGTGCGTGATCACGTGGTTACAACAACAACAATGTCGCCCACTCCAAAGTAGGTATTATTTGATATTTTCCTTGATATGCGACGGATTTTGATGGAATATGGCGCAGCAAACGCGTCTTCATGAGATGCATTTGATGGTCCAGGGCGTTTGGCACAGACTTATGTTGTTTTTGCAAAGAATCGATTTCCGTGTCGGAGACACGGACATCAATTCTTCGCAAAAACGACAGAAATTTGGGCGAACATACACACCACCAAGTGCAGCTTAATAACAGGACTCATTTGATGCGCCATATTTGATCAGAATCCGTTGCGTAATGGGGACAATATAGAAGAATACGTACTTTGAATCAGATGGATTCTGGAAGTTTCAGTACTTGTTGTTGTTGTTAGTACCACATGATCATTCACCTTGTGTCAAATATAAGGAGACTGAGCGTATTAACACTGTCAACCCAAAGTAACTGACATACACTGTATGATCATTTTCATTTTCTGACTGTTCCAGAGAAATGGGGTAGTGTTATAAACGGTCGGTAGCTATCTACAAACAGTGCATAACTGATGAGATGGCTCGTTTCATCATTCACTCTCTCAGGAATAACACTACTGTCTGTTCCGCGTTTTGCTGCCGACGACCATTTGGCTGTTGGGCACATTAAATTAAAAAATATTTAAAAGTACCGGTGAGTACTTTTTCATTGATAACAGAAGGGTCACCCTCCCCAAAAGAAAATGTTTTATGAAATTCCATCAAATATTGATTTTGTTGCGAAACAGAGATTTTCCTATGGGAATTTAACATGGGGAGTCAATTTCCAAAACTTTTCGTTTTTTGATCCTGAAGGGTCAAAAACCAAAAAAAATTGGAAATTGACCTGGCGTGATAGCTTGAAAATGATGTAACTAAGAAAACAAAAGTTAGATTTTGAAAATCGGTCCACGAATAAAAAAAAAAATTAAAAAAAAAATCTATTGTTAGCCCCCATGTTAAGTTCCAATAGGAAAATCGTTTTTTCGCAATGGGGTCAGTGTTTGATGGAGTTTCATGGGATGGTTTTTTTGGGGGAGGGTGACTTTTTTTGTTATTGGTAAAAAAGTACTTACTTTTGAGTGTTTTTTAGATTTAATGTTGTTTAGTGGCCAGGGGTTCGTCGGCAGCAAAACTTGGAACAGACAGTACTGAAGGTGAGCTGTAGCCTATTTCACCAACATTGCAAAGTATACTTTTCTAGCAAAGTATACTTTGAGGGAGAAATTTTCAATTTTAGGATAAATTTATTAATTTTTATTATACTGAATTTATTACATTATCACAGCCAATTTGGCTGTGATAATGTAATAAATTCAGTATAATAATTCTGCATACTTTTAATCATCAAATATCTTCAGTTTTTAGTTCTATATGAAATAATGCATTTCAGGAAAAATAAATGGCTGTGATAATGTAATCAATTCAGTATAATAATTCTGCATACTTTTAATCATCAAATATCTTCAGTTTTTAGTTCTATATGAAATAATGCATTTCAGGAAAAATAAATGATTACTCCCTCACGTATACCACCGGCCGCCGCCTGGATAGACAAATAAAAGCTTTAATGCAAATTTCTAAGTAATTTGACCTTGACCTTGGACATGAAGGCTGCTTGGGTGTGCCACAGTGGTATGGAATGAAAATATGGATAACGCAAATCTTACGAATGCAAATTTCTAAGCAATTTGACATTGACCTTGGACATGAAGGCCGCATGAGTGTGGTATGGAATGAAATTATGGATGATGATAATGAAGTATATGACGTTTAAGGTCAATCCGACTTACCGTTACAGAGATAGTGGGTACCCAAAAACTTTAACGTGGACGGACGAACAGACAAACGGACGGATGGAAGGATGGACGGAATTATGAAAACTATATACCCCTCGACATACTTCGTATGCCGGGGTATAATTAGAGGGGGATCTCTCTAATTCGGCACTCTGGGTATGAGCCAGGTGTCCACTTTGAAGAGATTCTACTGTTTATGTATGTTGATACCGACTCGTGATTGGTGATAACTCCTTGAATAATATTTTTTTTTTAAGTCTCCATCTCGAGTAAATTCATTTGTTAGTGCCTACATGTTTGAAATTGAATGTCTTAAATCGGTGAAAAAGAATGTCTGTAAAGACCACCTCTGCACAAGAGTAAATAGAAATAGTATTTGTACTGCACTCCAAATGAACAGTAAACTTTCATTTCCCTTGGATTGCTCTTACCCACGACAGATGGATTACAATCTGATAACACTGGCCTATTGCCACTGTCATCAGTGTAGACTCGGACCACGCTGCACGCCACCAGTCTCGTCAGGGTCTATACTGTTTGCCAATAGTTCAATTAAACATCAATATACAATATATATATGTGCACAGCAAGCAATGTTTTATTATCAGGCAGTACGTGTAGACTGATCAGGTTCTACAATGGCCAAAAGACCAGTTTTGTCAGATCGTGGCCCAAGTCTAGTGTCTGTTCCACGTTTTGCTGCCGGCGGGCTTTTGGCTATTGGGCACATTGGGTCTAAGGAGTGTTTAAGGGTAGGTGCTTTTTCATCGTGATGGAAGGGTCGCCCTCCCCAAGGCAGGGTGTTTGATGAAATTCCATCAAGTGTTGATTTTATTGCGAAGGGGCGATTTTCCTATGAGAATTTAACATGGGGAGTCAATTTCCATATCTTTTTGTTTTTTGATCCTGAATCAAAAGGTGAAAACATATGGAAATTGACTCCGAAAACTGGCGAGATAGCTTGAAAATGATGTAATTAAGAAAACAAAAGTTAGATTAGTAGTGTGTTTAATAGCCAAAAGTTTGTCGGCGGCAAAACGTGGAACAGACAGTAGGCAACAATCCAACACTGTGCATTTATCAATGGCACATGTAATCCACTCACCATCGACACGGTAAACCAACCGCTAATACAGTATAATCTCCACAAACCAGACACATATAACACTTTACAGCTGGGCAAGTTGTGGGATATAAATTGAAATAGCAGACAACAATGTATTAATGTATATTATTCCAAGACATATTTACAGAGAAAAATAAGAAACAAGGGCATCGTTATCACTAAGCTAATCCCCTCACTGGCAGCCTTGATAATAAAAAAAAATAAAAGAAATAACTTTAATATTTTTGCCTTACAAACAAGGTGAACATATGTCCTCAGTGACCTTGACATTGGGCAGTCAGATTTATTAAAAAAAGAAAGGTGTTACTAATGTATGCATGTATGTACATGGACTAACGCGATAATCCCCTCTTGCCTATCAGAGAGGGGATAAAGATACTCATAATGTGTTGGCTGTTAATTTAACCCTTAGACCGCTATCTTATTTTTTTTTTGTCTGCTTTTACAGCACTTTAGAATAATTTACAACATGCTTTGACAGCACTTCAGAATCATTTCCATTGGAAATGATTCTGAAGTGCTGTCAAAACATGTTTTTATTGAGAAATAAGGCAAGATGTAAAAGCAACAGCAGACGACAATTGTTGTGAGTAGCGTTAAATGTCAGTGTGCTTAATTAGCACTGTCAGTTATCTCTGATGGTAATGTATGTTCATGATTACAAAGCACGGAAACATATTTGAGCGCTCAAATGTGGTTGCAACTGGAGAAGTTGGGAGTATGGGATTTGTGACCAATGTAGCTCCTGATTAAATATCTCTCATTATGCCCGATAACAGTACAGATCCTGATACTATGGATACACAGGCTGGTCCAGATCTACACTGTTCATTTCTCCAGCCAGAGCCACAATTAATATAAAATCTTCGCTACACTAAAAATTGAAATACATAATCTTTATTTCTGAATGAAATGGGTCGATACCGCATTGTTTCATGTCCAAGGAACATTATTGTACACATATTATCATACTCTATTACATGACAATAGTGCAGCACCAAAATATGATGTCAACGATTAAAGAACACCTACTGATAATCTATGGACACCATAATCATTTGTGCATTAAACATTTCATACATTCTATTAAATAAATATCTAAAATTAAAAAAAAAACAAAAAAAAAAACAACAAATTGTTACATCTTGGGAACGAATTGTTAATTCGAGGGAACAAATTTTTAAATTGAGGAAACAAATTGTTTTTTCGTGGGAACAAATTCATAAAAAAAATCCATGTAGTAACATTATTACTGATCTTACTGCTTTTGGGAGGGGGCCAAGTGATTCCCGTGTGGCGAGGACCTGGCATCAGATCAGGATCAGATTTCAGGGCTGAATATATAGTTTTTTTATTGTAAATATTCAGTTCTGATTTTGGGATTTTGCCCCCATTTGTACATGTACTTGAACTTGAACATGTACATGTACTTGTACAGTTAATATATGGGATTTAGTACTAAACCCATTGACCCGGCCTTAACTGACCTTAGCTGTTGATAGGCCGTTAAACCCCAACAAACAAACAAAACAAACAAACAGATAAGGTGGGTATTGGCGTATTTTACGCATTTATTTTAGCTGAATACGCATTGATTATCAACATTGGGAGTACAACATACTCACAGCAATGTGAAAATATGCATTGATATTCAAAGTGAGTAGTGGTAATACTGTAATACATGTGCAAAAATAAATGTGTTTTGAGCATTCATTCCCTATTTAATAATGAAGAAAATCAATAATCCATTTGTAAAAATAAAATACGCATTTAATTTGAAATCAGGGGGGGTACAATACTCTTTAGACACAAAGCTTACCTGGAGCTCTGATATCATTTGGGTGACATTGACTCCCAATATGCGAGCACACCCCTGCAGCATAGTACAGATCTATACTGTTTGACAGAACAATGGAACTTCCGCTGACTAATGATGAACAGTGCAGACACTGATCAGATTGCACAGATGCGCAGGCTGTTCTGTGTCTGCACTTGACGCAAATGCCATAAGCCACATTTCTCAAATCACAGCCACATGTCGACATCACTGCAGGCACCGGGGCGGGATCAACTGATCCTGAGAATAGTGCTGCAGTAGCCATTGCTTGTCGTAAAAGGCGACTAAACTGGCTTAACGATTGGATTCATACTTGCCGGAACCCACTATACCGGATTTGGCCCTCATGTACATTTTTGGCTTTCTTGTATGTGAGAGTTGAGTCAGGCTATGCCCCATATATAAAAGTAAGATTAGCGCTAATCCTATTACTTTTAGGGGATGGGATAAATGATGCTGGTGTGGCGAGGGCCTGGCACCAGATCAGGTTGTTCTAATTTCAGGACTGAATATATATTTTGATTGTAAATATTGAGTTCTGAAGTTGGGATTTACCCCCCTCGGACAGGTGGATACGGGACTCGACCCCGTTGACCCGTCTGCGTGTAGACTCCCTGAGGCTTGTACCTCTATGTCAGAAAAGCGGACGTTAAACCCTATTCACTCACTCACTCACTCAATTCTTCACCCGTTATCACAACCATCATCATCATCATCATCAACAGCATGCTTTTCACTTATCTTTCATGACGTTTATATGCATTATTAACGTGAACAAAATTGTATATTACGTAAGTTCAGGGGTTCGCTTCACTGAACTTCGTACGACTAAAATGTTTGCGCAGATGTAGAATAGTCTGTAAATTTGAATTGATTGATTTACATTTATTGAGCATAGGCTGCATATGCAGCCTATGCTCAATAAATGTAAATCTTATAATTGTTTACAAGAACACATTGTTAATGTGAAATTTACAGACTATCATCATTTTGCACTTACATGTACGAACATTTTAGTCGTACCTCAGGAGCTTTCAGATACGTTGAATGCGGTTCTTTGAATGTACCCACGATGTCACGCAGTATACAAAGTGGAAGCCAGGTGAACCATCATCATCAGCATTGCTTCTCCGTCTTCAAGCAATATTATCGTAACAAAGTATAACACTATTTTATACTTTCAGGAGCCTTTGGATACTTTGAATGCACCCACGATGTCACTCAGTATACAAAGTTGAAGCCATTCGAGCATGTCGGCAAGAAAACTCCCCTCGCCATCCGGTTATCTACTGTTGGTAAGGGATGGGCTGTGGCCAGTAGGGGATATGACATTGGACCTCAATACTGGAGGCTGCGAGTTCAATCCTCACCCTAGGCGTAGAATATACTAAACAATAGTATTTCCATCCCACTAGTCTGTCGGATGAGACTTTAAACTGTGGTCCCATCTCCATATGAACTTAGCTGTTGCTGGTACGTTAAACCCATTCACTTTAAATTTTTTACTGTTGATAAATTTATTATTGTAATATTTGGATGTGACTAGAGAAATGGGGCTTATGGGATTTGTGACCTGTGTAGCTCCTGATCAAATTACAGCCTGATAACAATCTATATTGCTCGTTGGAAGCACGGCAGGTGTTTCATTGATAAAATGGCAAGTAGTGCAGATCCTGATCATACTGCAGATATGATGCACATGCTGATCTGGATCTACACTGGTCACAGAACCCAAAACCCCATTTTTCCAGTCACAGCCACATAATTATGTGTTTCGTCACAACAACAATGTCTTTATATCTACACAAACTGATCAGGATCTACACTGTTCTCTAGTTTGATGAAGAAATTCATGATGAATATAACAGAAACATCTAGACCCATGCTCCTGGCTCATGCTCAAAATCAAGGAGTTTGATTGGTCTGTGCTCACTCATGGCCAATCAAACTGTTTGATTTTGAATACAAATTTGAAGAATTTTCTAAGAATGTTTTAAAACTCAGATCTCTATTAGGCTGTCTAACCGGGAACTACACTGGTTGTAGACCCAATACACCTGTTATTGTCATTACAAGAAACATGTTCTGCTGGAAGATGTTATGTGTGCACTATTTTTGGAAATGTGTACGGTAAGTCAACATATTGTTCCAGAACATGTGTCGTAAAGTCATCAATAATTGTGTCCAAATGTTGTAGATCTATACCTCCTGATCTGTTAACAGCTGCCTCACAAATGATGGCTATCCCACCCAGTGTCATTCGGGTGACCTTGGTGACTTTGGCATTCGTGAGTGAGACACTTGCCGGAAATTGCCTCTTTCTGTCACCTGTGGTCCAGAACTTGTAAATATGTAGCTGTGAGTGGAGAAGTGGGGCTTATGGATTTAGTCACCGCACAGTCTGTACAGGATCTGCACTGTTCGCCATTTCATCAATGAAACACCCATCATGCTTCTAACAAGCGATATCGATAACTATCGAGATATTGGTTACAAATACCATAAGCCCCATTTCTCCAGTCACAACCACATATATGAGCATTGAGAAACTTTACTTTGTAAAGGCCGAAATCCACACATTTCCAGTATACACATGTTAATATTACCATACCTTACAAGCTCCAGATAAGCTACGTATTTGCGTAAATTAAAATTGCCAAAAACCCAATTGAGATCAGAAGTAGCGAGTATCAAAAAGCAATAACAAATTTGTGGTACCTTTATCATACTACAGAAAACAATAAACAGACCACAAATATAGCATATTTTTCTTTGTTTCTTTGAAAACACATCTTGGTATTTCATTAGAATTGTCTCCCAAGGAAGATGTGCTTTCATTTAGAAGCAAACTATTCAATAAGTGCGGTCTGCTGATGTGTAAACAGTAGTGTGATTTTATTTTACACAATAAAATTTTTGAAATACCCAATTGCTTCAGAAATGATGGAGTGACAATACTCAATTACTAATTCCTTATCTGGAGCGCTGAGTATATATACCGTATAATTGTGTAATGTTTGTATGTTTGCACCATCTGATTGTATAATACTATACTAATATTCGACAAATATGTACGTATATATCGTATGATTATACCATAATTGTTTCTCTGTTCTTTTTAATGTACGATGTCTGTACATGTATATCGTATGATTGTGTCATAAACATACATCTATAACATATTGCTAAGTTTATACAGTACCGGTAGTTTATACAAGTATATATTCATACCGCATAATAAACATATCGTATTGGTATAGTATATGAATAATATTGGTATAGTACGAATAGACAACCAGCGGAAAAACGGTACTGTAACTCTGCAAAACTCATGTACCATCCGTAGCATATACTACGGATGGTACAGGAGGTTTTCACAGTTACTGCCCGCAACTAGTGTTAGCCATACTGATTCTCTACATAACTCCTGGGAGTCTTGCAGAGTTACTGCCCGCAACTAGTGTTAGCCATACTGATTCTCTACATAACTCCTGGAAGTCTTGCAGAGTTACTGCCCGCAACTAGTGTTAGCCATACTGATACTCTGCAAAACTCCTGGGAGTCTTGTAGAGTTACTGCCCGCAACTAGTGTTAGCCATACTGATTCTCTGCAAAACTCCTGGGAGTCTTGCAGAGTTACTGCCCGCAACTAGTGTTAGCCATACTGATTCTCTACAAAACTCCTGGGAGTCTTGCAGAGTTACTGCTGCAACTCGTGTTAGCCATACTGATCTCTGGGACATTAACTCCTGGGAGTCTGCCAGAGTTGAGTTACTGCCCGCAACTAGTGTTAGCCATACTGATTCTCTACATAACTCCTGGGAGTCTTGTAGAGTTACTGCCCGCAACTAGTGTTAGCCATACTGATTCTCTACATAACTCCTGGGAGTCTTGCAGATTAACTGCCCGCAACTAGAGCCATACGTCTACAAAACTCCTGGGAGTCTTCAGAGTTACTGCCCGCAACTAGTGTTAGCCATACTGATCTCTACAGTTACTCCTGGAGTTCTGCAGAGATTTATGCCCGCAACTAGTGTTAGCCATACTGATACTCTGCAAAACTCCTGGGAGTCTTGCAGAGTTACTGCCCGCAACTAGTGTTAGCCATACTGATTCTCTACATAACTCCTGGGAGTCTGCAGAGTTACTGCTCAACTAGTGTTAGCCATACTGATTCTCTACAAAACTCCTGGGAGTCTTGCAGAGTTACTGCCCGCAACTAGTGTTAGCCATACTGATTCTCTACATAACTCCTGGAAGTCTTGCAGAGTTACTGCCCGCAACTAGTGTTAGCCATACTGATTACTCTACAAAACTCCTGGGAGTCTTGCAGAGTTACTGCCCGCAACTAGTGTTAGCCATACTGATTCTCTGCAAAACTCCTGGGAGTCTTGCAGAGTTACTGCCCGCAACTAGTGTTAGCCATACTGTTATTCTGCTACCCCGGGGTCTTGACAGAGTTACTGCCCCGCAAACTATGGTAAGCCATACTGATTCTCTGCAAAACTCCTGGGAGTCTTGCAGAGTTACTGCCCGCAACTAGTGTTAGCCATACTGATTCTCTACAAAACTCCTGGGAGTCTTGCAGAGTTACTGCCCGCAACTAGTGTTAGCCATAGCCAGCTGATTCTCTTACATAACTCCTGGGAGTCTTGCCAGAGTTACTGCCCGCAACTAGTGTTAGCCATACTGATTCTCTGCAAACTCCTGGGAGTCTTGAAGTTAACTGCCCGCAACTATTGTTGCCATACTGATTCTCTGCAAAAACCTCTGGGAGTCTTGTAGAGTTTAGCAATCCAGATTCTCTGCAAAAACAACCTGTGATCTTGTAGAGTTAACTGCCCGCAACTAGTGTTATATAGCCATACTGATACTCTGCAAAACTCCTGGGAGTCTTGTAGAGTTACTGCCCGCAACTAGTGTTAGCCATACTGATTCTCTGCAAAACTCCTGGGAGTCTTGTAGAGTTACTGCCCGCAACTAGTGTTATATAGCCATACTGATACTCTGCAAAACTCCTGGGAGTCTTGCAGAGTTACTGCCCACAACTAGTGTTAGCCATACTGATTCTCTGCAAAACTCCTGGGAGTCTTGTAGTGTTATTGCCCACAACTAACCATACCAGTGACATTAACAGGAGGGGAGAAGGGTTCGGCCGACACAGCGCGTGACCCGCGGGGATTTGCCGTGAAGTTCTACACAGAGGAAGGTAACTGGGACCTCGTGGGAAACAACACGCCCATCTTCTTCATCCGCGACCCCATGTTTGTAAGTCGTGGTCATACAGCTCACCATGGGAGCTTTGGGCTGGTGTGATATTATATTGTGGAATACGTCTTATTGAACTCGGGGTTCATTTTGTCTCCATCCTGTCCTTCAGTCTCTATTGTGGCTTGAAACTTCATATGGTTATTTATCACCATCAGTATTTTCATTCTATAGCCCATTCATGTAACCCCTTTGTTCAAGGGCAAGGTTAAATTACTTAGAAATCTGTGTTCAAGGTACATGCCCACTCAGTAGGCTCAAAATGTTCTTTATAGGAATTAAATAAGTGTATAATTGTGTCACTATTCCACCAGTTCTGAAAATTACGAGTGCCCGCAACAGTAATATGTATTTTGCTGATAGTGTCTCGCGACTATTTTCAGCTGCAAATGAGGCATAATATTTTTTTATTATTATTTATATTAATTAAATGTGTCACAGATTATAAAGTATGCTCATTGCACATCAAAAAATAAATACAGAGAATAAATAGTTATGTCTGTTGACATTTTAAGGAAACACCTTATCGCCTCAGTTATCAGTGTGGAAATTTACGTCTGATACAAAATGTATAATAATGCCAATCATTACGTGGGGCAATGTTGAATGAATGTTTATTTTGCCAGAAAATGTCTCTGATGATGTATCTGATATAAAAAGAGCATTTTGTGCCTACTGAGTGAGCATGTAGCTTTAATGTTTTTGAGGGGTACAACCATCCGTGTTATGAATTTCTTGTTATTTGAGAATATTGAGAAAACATACCTTTCGGCATTATGAATGTGGCCGAACACATGTACCATCCCCTAGAATGGAACAAAAAGAAACACTGGCTCTACTATAGTCCACAGGTGGAAGACTCGGACTTGTTAGACAAAAAGAAATCCCATTAAAAAACCTCATTACCCCACCCACCTTGTTTCGTACTGTACATTACGTATATGACGTAATGTACAGTGCAAAACCAGGTGGGTGGGGTAATGGGATTTTGTAATGGACATTATTTTGTGTGTCACAGATCCGAGTCTTCCACCTGTGCTATAGTCATGTCAATACATTTTACTTCTTTTCCCAGTTCCCGAGTTTCATACATACCCAAAAGCGCAACCCCCAGACAAACCTGAAGGACCCCGACATGTTTTGGGACTTCATCAGCCTGCGCCCGGAGACCACCCACCAGGTTTCATTCCTTTTCTCGGACCGGGGTACACCAGACGGATTCCGGCGCATGAACGGATATGGCAGCCACACATTTAAACTTGTGAATACGGACGATAAGGCGGTGTACTGTAAATTCCACTGGAAGGTAGGTGGGTCATTTTATCTCTGACTGAGTCTTTACGAGATTTATGGTATTAACCCTTTCAACGTTAAGTAACTGGAATGGACTTTGATATGTTAATTTTGCAACCAATCCAATCAGCACAAAATGATTTTCAGACTAGTCCATTTGTGAAAAGGGCGTGTTTTTGTTCTCAGAAATATGAAAATTACTTGCAAAAAGTGCAGATCCTGATGAGACGGCTCATCATGAGCCGTCTCATCTGGATCTACACTGTTTGCCAATACCACTATACAGGCATGTGGTGTTGAATGGGTTAATAATTCCACACACTGTTTCATCACTGTTCATCAACAGGGTGTGTGATCACGTGGTGTGAAATCATATTGTTACATGTTTTTGCAGTAGATTTCCTTAAATAACTTTCTAATGGAAGGGCAGATTGTTTTGAAACATAGCGCAGAAAATGCGGAACTGATTGTCACATCTCTGTATTCTGCAGATATTTATTACAAAAATGACCTCCAAGGTTGACAAAAAATATGATAATTTCGCCAAAACAGTGTTGGAACCTGACAAATATAAACACACATAAAGTTCGATAGGTTTGATAGGTTTCACGGTTACACTGTAATATAAAAAGTGCCGATCTTCGGAATTAGGTTTGTAAAAAATTCTCAATGGACCAATGTTGTGTTACAGGTTGATCAGGGTATAAAGAACTTCTACGCAGAGCAGGCAGATGAGCTGGCAGGAAGTGACCCCGACTACGCCATGCGTGACCTTTACAATGCCATCGCCGATGGCAACTATCCATCATGGTCGCTCAAACTCCAGGTCATGACCTTTGAGGAGGCGGAGAAATTCAGGTGGAATCCGTTTGACCTCACAAAAGTGAGAGATTATTGAACTTTCTTACAAATATCAGCCAGTCAGTTACAGAAACCTAACGGTGAATTACACCTCTTGCCAGCAGTAGTAGTTAGCAGGAGAAATGATGTCGGGAACGTCGCAATGACGTGTTTCCTTCGACCAATCAAATCATGTTCTTGAATACACGCTCTGAATCGCGAGACAGTTGCCTTCACTACTGCCCCGCCTCCAAAAATTAATTTGTATATATCTTTACCATATTTTACTCTTGATTCGCATTGTTTTTATGAAGAATCATGTGTGAAATGGAAGAAAATTTTATTTAACCAGATGAGCTGATTATCTTGAAATAATGCTACAGCGACACGGTGGGTATAGTATGATAGTGTGTCATGCTCACCTGCTTCTTAGACCCATTTCAATCTACATTTCCTCAAATATCTGATGGGGCATTTATTATACAAAAAAGTACGGATACCCCGGGAAATGACATACTGCTGATGACTGCATCCTAATAGCTGTATCCGTCATGTGTAAGTTTTCGCGAAATAACTAAAACGGCTATGACTATGAGGACGGAGTCGTCTGCCGACATGCCATGTGAGTTTGTACCTTCGGGCATCTGCGTAATTTCATGAAATACGTTTACAAATGTACAATATTTTCCGTAAATGATGTCAAAAGTTGACAAACTTTTCAGAGTACACCAGAGTAGAAAAATATTGTAAGTTTTGTAAACGGATTTAATGAAATTACACAGATGTCTGAAGGTACAAAATCGCATGGCTCTTCATGTGTCTGTGACTGAAGTAATGGGCTTATGGGATTTGTGTCCAGTGTAGCTCCTGATCAAATAGCACACTCCTGTAGCCTGATGACGATCAATATTGATTGTTAGAAGCATGACGGGTGTTTCATTGATGGACTGGCAAACAGTGCAGATCCTGATCAGACTGTGCGGATGCACAGGCTGATCTGGATCTACACTGGTTGCAAAGCCCATAAGCCCCATTTTTCCAGTCACAACCACATATTAGTTTCTGTGATATCTGTGCTTTCTGAGATATTAAGAAAATGTAGATTGAAATGTTGCTAAAAGTAATTGCACGTGACATACTATACCCACTGCGACAGACGTTACATAAGGTATTCATTTAAAAACAAATAGTAAGGCGAGGGAAAATTAATTTACCGATTCTCCTTCCCACCCATCGGTAATAAATTTCATGATTACTATTATTTTATTTGTACAAATATATACTTTTTTTTGTTTTTACTCGAATGCAGGCCTCAACAAATTCTTAATTGTTCACTCATCCAGATTGGAATTCAATTAATCCAAAGCTATTTATTTAGTGTAAATGCTGCCTTATTCCTTCAATTTAAATGGGAATGGGCTGTGGCCTAGGGGTTAGAACACCTGACTTCCAATCCGGAGGTTGAAGGTTCAAACCACTGGTCTGTCGGATGAGACTTTAAACTGTGGTCCCGTCTCTATATGACCTTAGCTGTTGCTGGGACGTTAAACCCTTTCACTTTAACAATTTAAAGGGCCTTTGGGATGCAGTTGTGTTTCATAGTCGTAAGTTCAATTACTGCTGTCATTGTGTATTAATTGTGGATTAAATAACCTATCAAATCTGACCACATTCCGACGTAAAACAATATGTTTCTTAATTTTAACACCATATTTGGCTATTTACATTTTTGAAACTATCCGTAAATGCAATGTAAATATAAGTAATAAAACCATGGGCTGTTGCATTTACCATGGTATGAAAAACATTTGGTCTATTTAAAGTTTGCGAGGAGTCCTTCTTTGGACTCCTCGCAAACTTTAAACAGACCAAATGTTTTTCAGACTACCGTAAACGTAACAGCCGTAGAACTCCTCACAAACATTAAACAGACCATATGGTTTTCATACCACTGTAAACTCAACGGCCCATGGTTTTTTTCCTTAAATAAATCAACTTTACACATTCAGATCTGGCCACAATCCGAGTACCCGCTAATCCCTGTGGGTCGGATGGTGTTGAACCGGAACCCGAAGAATTACCACGCGGACGTTGAACAGATCGCCTTCTCCCCTAGTCACATGATCCCCGGGGTCGAGGCGAGCCCAGATAAAATGTTACAGGTATGTCAGGTAGTACAGGTATGTCGCTTGCTTGATTGCAAGTTGAGATTCCCAGTAGATGTTTAGAAACATTGACATTTTGGTATAATTCCAGCACAAAAATATTTACACAATTCCCTAACATTTTATTGGCCCGTAGCAAGTCTCTGTCCAAAATTTATATCCCAGTAAACTCCCACACCGAACTACTTTCTACAGGTGCGCTGTCAGTGCTGTCAATGTAAACAAATGGCTGCCGTCTGTCAAAATAAACACATTTTCTTGATGAATTTATTTCAAATGCTGGAATTATAAGGAATGAATGGCCTTTTTGTGGAATTTATCGGGGATATAAACTGGGAAAAGTCGCGGGAATACTGGACGAGGCCTTCCGGCCTTCGTCCAGTATTCCCGCAACTTTTCCAAGTTTATACCCCGATAAATTCCACAAAAAGGCCATTCATTCCTATAATAACCAATAGGATAAAAATAAACAATTGGCGATAAAAAATTACAATTTTCGAAAAAAAAAGGAAAAAAAATTATTTTTCAAGAAATTGTAATTTTTTATCGCCAATTGTTTATTTTTATCGCCAATTGCGAAAGTGGCTTTTCCAAGTTTATACCCCGATAAATTCGACAAAGAGGCCATTCATTCCTATAATGATTGACACAGGCGGTGGTGTATGTTATATGTTACAGATATGTCAGTTGGTGTGGAAATACATATAGGTTAGGTTCTGAAAACTGCAGATTCTGCTTCACCAGTCTTAGACTAGTAAATACGTCACTAAAATTGGAAAATCACAAGTAGAAAAACTTCCAGGGAAATCTTGACATTACAATTGTCCAAATTTGTCAGTTTGACGTCAAGTTTCTTAGTTAAACTATTAAAGCAACATGACGTTTAAGCGAGAAACACCACCAATTTTAATGCTGACGATGCCCCATAATTATTTGTAAGGGAAGTGATGTATGATTTTCCAAGTCTGGTTTAATACCTATTTATAAGAATGATCTATTCATATAACATGGATGCCCCCACCCCTATATAGTCTGTGTACAGCCTTGACACTTGTTATGTACCTTCCTGATGGTGTGTCCTAGCATACAGTCGAGCACCAGTATCTCGAATATCAGTATCTCGATGATATCCCCTACCTCGATGATTCGCTAAAGTCCCGAATTATATCCTTATTTGTTTATTATAAATTTCCTCGGCTATCTCGATCATGCCCTATCTCGTATATGTTCTCTATCTCGACTGTTCATTCTGTCCCCTCCATATAAAAATATGTTAAAAATCTCTTCGCTATCTCGATCACATAAACTCTTGGATATAGCGCCTAACTGCCAAGATCGATTTGCTTGACAGTCATTTTCAAAACATATTATTAAACCAAAACAAAATAATATCACACCTACATGTACCTCAGGTTGTTTGCTTAATTGATCCACCTGGATATATTTGAGTGTTTGACACGATTCATCATTTAAGCAATTCACTAAAAGTCGTGACACCACCTTGTAATGTTGATTAGCTTACTACCTTTGGTCATTAGTTAATTGGTGATTGTTTATTTGTGGTGTAATGGGTAACATGATTTCATATTTTTTGCGAAAATATTCGACCATGTCACTTCATCGCTATCTCGAACCTAGTCTTATCTCGGCTATATGGACGATCTCCCTTCGACTTCGAGATACTGGTGGTCGACTGTATGTGCAATTTGACGTTTCCATCCACTCCTAGATGATGGATTGCCTCCCGTTTTAGAGAATTTACCAATGTAGCCATGAGACATGAAAACCTTTTAAAGTGAAAGATGCAACGTTTTCATACTAAATAGTGGTTGTGACTGGAGAAATAGGGCTTATGGGATCTTTGTCCATTGTAGCTCCTGATCCAATATCTCAGTCCTGTAGTCTGATAATGATCTACAGTCTACACTCATTTAAGGGACTGAGGAAAATGCATCAAGTTAACGAAAATTTTAACAAGAGTTATTATATAAGAAAACATGTACTCTGGACCATGGATTTGACTTTGAGTTATTATAGGAATGAATGGCCTTTTTGTGGAATTTATCGGGGATATAAACTTGGAAAAGTCGCGGGAATACTGGACGAAGAGATAAAAAATTACAATTTTTGTTTTTGTTTTTTTTCGAAAATTGTAATTTTTTAAGGCCTCGTCCAGTATTCCCGTGACTTTTCCAAGTTTATATCCCTGATAAATTCCACAAAAAGGTCATTTATTCCTTATAATTCCAGCATTTGAAATAAATTCATCAAGAAAATGTGTTTATTTTGACAGACGGCAGCCATTTGTTTACATTGACAGCACTGACAGCGCACCTGTAGAAAGTAGTTTGGCGTGGGAGTTTACTGGGATATAAATGTTGGACAGAGACTTGCTACGGGCCAATCAAATGTTAGAGAATTGTGTAAATATTTTTGTGCTGGAATTATTAGTAGACGGACTTCAGACAGTTTGTGGTAACAAATGTATACTGTATATTGCTTGTTAGAAGCATGACGGGTGTTTCAGTGATGGAATGGTGAACAGTGCGGGTGCACAGCCTAATCTGTATCTACACTGGTCCCAAAACACAGAAGCCTCATTTATCCAGTCACAGCCACAATATTGGAGTTATCCTGCCTCCTCATAATCTTGTGTATTTTATTGTAGGGTCGTTTGTTCTCCTACTCGGACACCCACCGACACAGGCTGGGCAGTAACTACCTACAGCTGCCCGTCAACTGTCCCTATAACACCCGGTTACGTAACTACCAGAGAGACGGGCCCCAGTGTGCCACAGACAACCAAGGTGGGTATATTGTAGGGCTGTCTACCCAGACACATGTGTGTGCATCCATCTGGATGTTTTACGTACCTTATATCTCCACAACCCTTACTCCGATTTACGTCAAATTCTGTACCGTCATCGATATTTTATTCTATAGCTGTCTGATTTCAACTACAAATTTAGAGAATTTGTTCAGAAATTTAAGAATTTTCCACGTTTGATATTTTTGTGTAACTTGCAGGAGGTGCGCCCAACTATTTCCCCAACAGCTTTAGTGGTCCCGTGGATGACAAGAAATATTTGGAACACATTCAGTCAGTCTCTGGGGAGGCGGCGCGATGGAATACATCCGATGATGATAACTTCACGCAAGTCGGCACGTTCTACAATAAGGTACGTATTGTCTATTTATTGCATAAAACATTTAATAAAACTTATGTTTTGTATACATCATGTAGATGAACATGGGAAATAATAAGAACGAAATTTGTAGCCAAAATCACCAGTCATTTTGGCGTTCTCTGAGCAACATGAAAAACGTCATTTTCATTGGATAAGAAAAAAAGAAAATTGGTTGAACTCGGTAAGAAATTGGAGAGATTTGATTGGCTAATAGGAATTCAGGGAACACGCATTTGGATCAGATTTGGCCCAAATTTGGACCGCGTTCATTTCTGATTTCCAAGTGAAATATGCAAACACTACGGTATAACCTTGCATTGAATGTTAACCCTTAGAAGGCGGGAAACAAAAATTGCCATCTGCTGTTGTTTCATTATTTTTTTTGTCAAGAAAAACCTTCTGTCTGTTTCACGTTAACCTGCCCAACTTTTACACCTATTTAAACACCCTAAAACTCTTATTTTTGGGCATAAAATCATTTTTCAGCAAAATTTAGCAATGAGCCATCTTTTTATTTTTTGAAATTCGGTCCTATAATGAAGTAATAGCCATAAATCAAGAATTGAATGCAGGGCTGCAATGTTAAAATGTCACGTGCGATCAGATTTTCAACATTCGAACTGCTTGCTGGATTTCATCATTAAAAAAAAGACACTAACCTTGTATTTATGAGAGCAAATCTTGCCAGGTTGAAAAATAAAGGAATCGAGCCTCCATTTCTCGGTGTTCGTACAAGAATTCCAGAAGAAAATGCCGAGAATTTTGTCAAAATACAACATGATGTCATCATCATCTGCTACAGCTTTCGTATCTATTGACAACGCCAAGCTGAGGTTGGCACGCTGTTCCTACCATGCAAAATTAATTGCACATATCCTCGCACATCGACACCAGTGTAAATCTACATTCTCTAATGGTATGACTTGGGAACACCATATATACGTCATTTCCGGCGGGAGTATACAGTCACTTCCTGTGAGCCAGTTTCTTTGCCGGACGAATTTCCAGCGGACAACTTGGTTTACTAAATGCTGATTGGTTGGTGAAGGTCACGAGTTAAATCGAATCAAGTTCGTTAGCATTCACAATTTATAATACATTAGGACGTACATGTATTAGCAATAGTATCAGATCGACTTGGAACCTTATGGATGAATGATATTCGCTAAATATATGAAGATTAAATGGTTAATTGATATATTTTAATGCAAATTGTTTAAGTTATATGCCAGAAAATGATGTTAATAAACAAATTTATTAAGAATTTGTGTTCAGTTCGCAATAATAGTTGTTGTTGTTGTTTACCGGAAGTGATTATTGCAATAGTAGTTTCTTGTTTTATTGTCAACAACTAAAATTATGTGAAATGAATTTATAAGGCAAAAGCCCATCCATGACTGTTTATTCGAAATAACTTATTTTATTAGACGGATTTTCTTGAAATAAAAAGTAGGCTCATTTCTAAAAAATAGTTTTACATTGTTTTATATAAAAAAATAAGCAGTTTGTGGTGTTTTATAGCAATAAATCTTGGGCAGCATTTCGTGGAACAGACAATAGTTTGGCAGCACTTTAGAATAATTTCCATTGGAAATGATTCTGAAGTGCAGCCAAACTATAATTTTCTCCTTGAGAAATATGGAAAATATGAAACAACAGCAGACGGCAATTTTTTGTTTCGGGCTATAATAATCATCAAATAGCAAAATTTAATTCAACCTTGTAAGGGATAAACCTGATCACTTGATCAGCCCACTGTAACCACACCCACAGGTGCTGAGTGAGGAGGAGCGTGACCGGCTGACCTCCAACATCGCGGGTCACCTGAAGAACGCCCAGGAGTTTATTCAGCGTCGGACGGTCGGCAACTTTGCCAAGGCGGACCCCGACTACGGTCGCCGAATACAGGAGAAACTGGACAAACACAAGGCGAGGGATGTTCAGAAGGTAATATGTTAGAATGTCTAAATCGAAAACCGAGAAAAAATGAATTTGTTTAATTTTGATGTGTTTCGCTGTGAATTATCAGTCAATGTAATATATAGAGGATCTTACAGCAGTAATGATTTAACATGGTATTTATTAAACAAGCTTACTTATGCCGAGTTTCTTATGAAATCAGTTGACGAGTTTAATAAATATCATACTAAATCATTACTCATGTAAGATATTGTACAATATTATAGATTATTATACATTGAAGCTGTACGGTTCATCTATCATGTTTTCTGCAGCGGGCTGATTTGTATATTTATTACATTAGTGTATTATGAATTTTATTACACTTGTAATAAATACTCTGTGGGAACCCATTTTATGCAATAAAGTAGAATTTCTAAATCGAAAACCGAGAAAACATAAATTTAAAAGGTTTCACTGTAAATTCTCGTTCAGAAGGTAATACAGTGAAACCTCTATTTGCTGCCTGAACAAAACACACCACACTACCCCCTCCGACCTTGGACAAAACCCCTCCCATTACTACGGTAGACAAAACCCCTCCCATGCATGTATGCTCTGACTTCCAATCCGGAGGTTGTGGGTTCAAACTTCGTTCAAAAATAATTTCATAGTATTTCCATCCCACTGGTCTGTCGGATGAGACTTTAAACTGAGGTCCCGTCTCTACATGACCTTAGCTATTGCTGGGACGTTAAACCCTTTCACTTTCACTTTGGAAGTCAATAACATCTAATGAACAGTGAATAGTGAATACAGTACAGTGAACTCATCAAAAATAAGCAAACTGAGATTTTCTGTGTGCACTTTAGAGAGGTTTTACTGTATATGTATTTTTATGCCCCCGCCACCGAATGGTGAGGGGGGCATATAGTGTTACCGGCGTCCGTACGTACGTACGTCCCGAAACCTTAACGCTGGGTAAATGGCTTATAATTTCTGTTTCCTTGCTCGGATCTGCTTCACATTTCACACACGCATTGCTCCAATGGTCCTCTACCGCCCTATGACAAATCCACATTTGTCCCGCCCCCGCTAAGCCCAGGGTCAAGGTCACAGACTTGGTGCTTTCGAAACCTTAACGCTGGGTAAATGGCTTATAATTTCTGTTTCCTTGCTTGGATCTGCTTCACATTTCACACATGCATTGCTCCAATGGTCCTCTACCGCCCTGTGACAAATCCACATTCGTCCCGCCCCCGATAAGCCCAGGGTCAAGGTCACAGACTTGATGCTTTCGAAACCCTAACGCTGGGTAAATGGCTTATAATTTCTGTTTCCTTGCTCGGATCTGCTTCACATTTCACACACGCATTGCTCCAATGGTCCTCTACCGCCCTGTGACAAATCCACATTCGTCCCGCCCCTGCTAAGCCCAGGGTCAAGGTCACAGACTTGGTGCTTTCGAAACCTTAACGCTGGGTAAATGGCTTATAATTTCTGTTTCCTTGCTCGGATCTGCTTCACATTTCACACATGCATTGCTCCAATGGTCCTCTACCGCCCTGTGACAAATCCACATTCGTCCCGCCCCCGCTAAACCAGGGTCAAGGTCACAGACTTGGTGCTTTCGAAACCTTAACGCTGGGTAAATGGCTTATAATTTCTGTTTCCTTGCTCGGATCTGCTTCACATTTCACACACGCATTGCTCCAATGGTCCTCTACCGCCCTATGACAAATCCACATTTGTCCCGCCCCCGCTAAGCCCAGGGTCAAGGTCACAGACTTGGTGCTTTCGAAACCTTAACGCTGGGTAAATGGCTTATAATTTCTGTTTCCTTGCTTGGATCTGCTTCACATTTCACACATGCATTGCTCCAATGGTCCTCTACCGCCCTGTGACAAATCCACATTCGTCCCGCCCCCGATAAGCCCAGGGTCAAGGTCACAGACTTGATGCTTTCGAAACCCTAACGCTGGGTAAATGGCTTATAATTTCTGTTTCCTTGCTCGGATCTGCTTCATTTCATTTCACACACGCATTGCTCCAATGGGTCCTCTACCGCCCTGTGACAAATCCACATTCGTCCCGCCCCCGCTAAGCCCAGGGTCAAGGTCACAGACTTGGTGCTTTCGAAACCTTAACGCTGGGTAAATGGCTTATAATTTCTGTTTCCTTCCTCGGATCTGCTTCACATTTCACACCAACGCATTGCTCCCAATGTCCTCTACCGCCCTATGACAAATCCACATTTGTCCCGCCTTCCCCCGCTAAGCCCTAGGGTCAAGGTCACAGACTTGGTGCTTTCGAAACCTTATCGCTGGGTAAATGGCTTATAATTTCTGTTTCCTTGCTTGGATCTGCTTCACATTTCACACATGCATTGCTCCAATGGTCCTCTACCGCCCTGTGACAAATCCAAAAACCACATTCGTCCCGCCCCCGATAAGACCCAGTCAAGGTCACAGACATTGATGCTTTCGAAACCCTAACGCTGGGTAAATGGCTTATAATTCTGTTTCCTTGCTCGGATCTGCTTCACATTTCACACACGCATTGCTCCAATGGTCCTCTACCGCCCTGTGACAAATCCACATTCGTCCCGCCAACCCCCGCTAAGCCCAGGGTCAAGGTCACAGACTTGGTGCTTTCGAAACCTTAACGCTGGGTAAATGGCTTATAATTTCTGTTTCCTTGCTCGGATCTGCTTCACATTTCACACATGCATTGCTCCAATGGTCCCTCTACCGCCCTGTGACAAATCCACATTCGTCCCGCCCCCGCTATAAAACCAGGGTCAAGGTCACAGACTTGGTGCTTTCGAAATTCCTTAACGCTGGGTAAATGGCTTATAATTTCTGTTCCTTGCTCGGATCTGCTTCACATTTCACACACGCATTGCTCCAATGGTTCCTCTACCGCCCTATGACAAATCCACATTTGTCCCGCCCCCGCTAAGCACAGGGTCAAGGTCACAGACTTGGTGCTTTCGAAACCTTAACGCTGGGTAAAATGGCTTATAATTTCTGTTTCCTTGCTTGGATCTGCTTCACATTTCACACATGCATTGCTCCAATGGTCCTCTACCGCCCTGTGACAAATCCACATTCGTCCCGCCCACCGATAAGCCCAGGGTCAAGGTCACAAGACTTGATGCTTTCGAAACCTAACGCTGGGTAAATGGCTTATAATTTCTGTTTCCTTGCTCGGATCTGCTTCACATTTCACACACGCATTGCTCCAATGGTCCTCTACCGCCCTGTGACAAATCCACATCTCGTCCCGCCCCCGCTAAGCCCAGGGTCAAGGTCACAGACTTGGTGCTTTCGAAACCTTAACGCTGGGTAAATGGCTTATAATTTCTCCGTTTCCTTGCTCGGATCTGCTTCACATTTCACACATGCATTGCCTCCCAATGTCCTCTAACCGCCCCCCCCCCTGTGACAAATCCACATTCGTCCCGCCCCCCGCTAAACCAGGGTCAAGGTCACAGACTTGGTGCTTTTGAAACCTTAACGCTGGTAAATGGCTTATAATTTTTCTGTTTCCTTGCTCGGATCTGCTTCACATTTCACACACGCATTGCTCCAATGGTCCTCTACCGCCCTATGACAAATCCACATTTGTCCCCGCCCCCGCTAAGCCCAGGGTCAAGGTCACAGACTTGGTGCTTTCGAAACCTTAACCAACGCTGGGTAAATGGCTTATAATTTCTTTGTTTCCTTGCTTGGATCTGCTTCACATTTCACACATGCATTGCTCCAATGGTCCCTCTACCGCCCTGTGGACAAATCCACATTCGTCCCGCCCCCGATAAGCCCAGGGTCAAGGTCACAGACTTGGTGCTTTCGAAACCTTAACGCTGGGTAAATGGCTTATAATTTCTGTTTCCTTGCTCGGATCTGCTTCACATTTCACACATGCATTGCTCCAATGGTCCTCTACCGCCCTGTGACAAATCCACATTCGTCCCGCCCCCGATAAGCCCAGGGTCAAGGTCACAGACTTGAATGCTTTTCGAAACCCTAACGCTGGGTAAATGGCTTATAATTTCTGTTTCCTTGCTCGGATCTGCTTCACATTTCACACACGCATTGCTCCAATGGTCCTCTACCGCCCTGTGACAAATCCACATTCGTCCCGCCCCCGCTAAGCCCAGGGTCAAGGTCACAGACTTGGTGCTTTCGAAACCTTAACGCTGGGTAAATGGCTTATAATTTCTGTTTCCTTGCTCGGATCTGCTTCACATTTCACACCATGCATTGCTCCAATGGTCCTCTACCGCCCTGTGACAAATCCACATTCGTCCCGCCCGCCCCCACTAAACCAGGGTCAAGGTCACAGACTTGGTGCTTTCGAAACCTTAACGCTGGGTAAAGGGCTTATAATTTCTGTTTCCTTGCTCGGATCTGCTTCACATTTCACACATGCATTGCTCCAATGGTCCTCTACCGCCCTGTGACAAATCCACATTCGTCCCGCCCCCGATAAGCCCAGGGTCAAGGTCACAGACTTGGTGCTTTCGAAACCCTAACGCTGGGTAAATGGCTTATAATTTCTGTTTCCTTGCTCGGATCTGCTTCACATTTCACACACCATTGCTCCAATGGTCCTCTACCCGCCCTGTGGACAAATCCACATTCGTCCCGCCCCCGCTAAGCCCAGGTCAAGGTCACAGACTTGGTGCTTTCGAAACCTTAACGCTGGGTAAATGGCTTATAATTTCTCTTTCCTTGCTCGGATCTGCTTCACATCTCACACACGCATTGCTCCAATGGTCCTCTACCGTCCTGTGACAAATCCACATTCGTCCCGCCCCCGCTAAGCCCAGGGTCAAGGTCACAGACTTGGTGCTTTCGAAACCTTAACGCTGGGTAAATGGCTTATAATTTCTGTTTCCTTGCTCGGATCTGCTTCACATTTCACACATGCATTGCTCCAATGGTCCTCTACTGCCCTGTGACAAGTCCACATTCGTCCCGCCCCCGATAAGCCCAGGGTCAAGGTCACAGACTTGGTGCTTTCGAAACCTTAACGCTGGGTAAATGGCTTATAATTTCTGTTTCCTTGCTCGATCTGCTTCACATTTCACACACGCATTGCTCCAATGGTCCTCTACCGCCCTGTGACAAATCCACATTCGTCCCGCCCCGCTAAGCCCAGGGTAAGGTCACAGACTTGGTGCTTTCGAAACCTTAACGCTGGGTAAATGGCTTATAATTTCTCTTTCCTTGCTCATCTGCTTACACACACACGATTGTCCGGATCTGCTCACATCACACAACGGCGCATTGCTCCAATGGTCCTCTGACAAAGTCCCCTGGGTGACAAATCCACATTCCGTCGTCCCCCGACAATAAGCCCAGTCAAGTCCACAGTCACAGATTGGTGCTTTCGAAACCTTAATGCTGGGTAAATGGCATATAATTTCTGTTTCCTTGCTCGGATCTGCTTCACATTTCACACACGCATTGCTCCAATGGTCCTCTACCGCCCTGTGACAAATCCACATTCGTCCTGCCCCTGCTAAGCCCAGGGTCAAGGTCACAGACTTGGTGCATTCGAAACCTTAACGCTGGGTAAATGTCTTATAATTTCGGTTTCCTTGCTCGGATCTGCTTCATATTTCACACACGCATTGCTCCAATGGTCCTCTACCGCCCTGTGACAAATCCACATTCGTCCCGCCCCCGCTAAGCCCAGGGTCAAGGTCACAGACTTGGTGCTTTCGAAACCTTAACGCTGGGTAAATGGCTTATAATTTCTGTTTCCTTGCTCGCATCTGCTTCACATTTCACACACGCATTGCTCCAATGGTCCTCTACTGCCCTGTGACAAATCCACATTCGTCCCGCCCCCGCTAAGCCCAGGGTCAAGGTCACAGACTTGGTGCGTTCGAAACTTTAACGCTCGGGGTAAATGGCTTATAATTTCTGTTTCCTTGCTCGGATCTGCTTCACATTTCACACACGCATTGCTCCAATGGTCCTCTACCGCCCTGTGACAAATCCACATTCGTCCCACCCCCGCTAAGCCCAGGGTCAAGGTCACAGACTTGGTGCGTTCGAAAACTTAACGCTCGGGTAAATGGCTTATAATCAAATATGCCTCGTTTTCTTTGGCTGCCAGCGGGGGCATTCGTGTGCCGACAGGCCACATTTCTAGTTTAGAATGTTTAAATCAGACGCCAAAAAAACATAAATTTTATGGATTATATCATTATATGCCTGATTTACAGTGGAACATATACAAACTTTAATCCAATTAAACACAAATGGGCCGCCAGTTGAGAAAATGGATCATGCGACATTTGCAACAACTATAGTTCCTGGTCATTCTGCTCACGTCCATGTCAGACTGTGCATACTTAATAAGTTATCTGTAGCCGTTTTCACCAAAATTGCAAAGTATGCTTAACTTGTGAAGTACACTTTGAGGGAGAAATGTTCAATTTAAGGATAAATTTATTTATTTTTGTCGCGCCTGCTTTAGCAGAAGGCGCGACTATAGACGCCCTTTTTCCGTCGTCGTTCGAAATGTCAAAAACTTTGTACAAGCTTTGTCATCATGATATAACTTTAATATTACTTTACGGATTGCTTCAATATTTGGACACATGATACATGTAAGCATTAGGAACACACTCATGCCACCAATTCACATAACCTTTACTTTTTTTACCTTCACATTGTTGCGGAAACACTTTAGCAGAATGTGTTTTAAACGCTTTTTCCTTCGTCATCGTCTGGCGTCGGCGTCCGCGTCATTGCTGTTGTCAGCGTCGTCGTCGTAATATTATAATAATACTGTAATATTACTTGACGGATTGCTGCAATAGTTGGACACTTGATACATGTGAGCATTTGGAACACACGTATGCCGCCATTAACATGACCTTGACCTTTTTCACCTTCACATTTTTGCGGAAACACTTAGCCATTTTGTTGTGTCAAAAAGTTTGTACAAATTTCTTCATGATATAATACTTGACAGATTGCTTCAATATTTGGACCCTTGATACATGTGAGCATTTGGAACACACTCATGCTGCCACTATATGAATTTAATTAATACATTTCAGGAAATATAAATGATTACTCCCTCAAAGTATGCTTAGCTATATAAGTATGCTTAGCAATTTTTGTCCCGCCTGCTTTAGCAGAAGCGGGACATAGGCATAGCTTTTCCGTCGGCGTCGTCTCGTCGTCCGCGGCGGCGGCATCAACATTTCACGTTAAGTTTTTGCGTTTAGGTCAGTTTCCAGAAAACTATAACACCTACGACCTCCATACTTGGTATACATCAACACTGTGGCGTAACCATCTCACACAGAGGGAGCCCATGTGGCCTTGACCTAGTTTTCATGGTTGATTGACCTACTTTTCACATGCATTCAACGTTAAGTTTTTGCGTTTAGCTCTGTTTCTAAAACTTAACGCTCCGGTTAATTCATTGTAACTTCTGTTTCCCTCTATGGAATGCTTTAATATTCCATACATGCATTTGTAACAACATCCCGCATCATTCTCCAGAAAGCCCATGGTGCCCGCTAACCCCAAAGATCAAGGTCGCTGACTTAGAAATCCGTGTTTGCAAAAGTTAATGTTCAGTTTATGCTTTAATATTCCATACATACATTTGTAACAACATCCCACATCATTCTACAGAAAGCCCATGTTGCCCGCTAACCCCAAAGGTCAAGGTCACTGACTTACAAATTTCCGTGTTTGGAAAAGTTAGCGCTCAATTTATGCTTTAATATTCCATACATGCATTTGTAACAACATCCCGCATCATTCTACAGAAAGCCCATGGTGCCCGCAAACCCCAAAGGTCAAGGTCGCTGACTTAGAAATTTCCGTGTTTGGAAAAGTTAACGCTCAGTTTATGCTTTAATATTCCATACATGCATTTGTAACAACATCCCGCATCATTCTACAGAAAGCTCATGATGCCCGCTAACGCCAAAGGTCAAGGTCACTGACTTAGAACTTTCCGTGTTTGGAAAAGTTAATGCTCAGTTTATGCTTTAATATTCCATACATGGATTTGTAACAAGATCCTGCATCATTCTACAGAAAGCCCATGGTGCCCGCAAACCCCAAAGGTCAAGGTCGCTGACTTAGAAATTTCCGTGTTTGGAAAAGTTAACGCTCAGTTTATGCTTTAATATTCCATACATGCATTTGTAACAACATCCCGCATCATTCTACAGAAAGCTCATGATGCCCGCTAACGCCAAAGGTCAAGGTCACTGACTTAGAACTTTCCGTGTTTGGAAAAGTTAATGCTCAGTTTATGCTTTAATATTCCATACATGGATTTGTAACAACATCCTGCATCATTCTACAGAAAGCCCATGGTGCCCGCAAACCCCAAAGGTCAAGGTCGCTGACTTAGAAATTTCCGTGTTTGGAAAAGTTAACGCTCAATTTATGTATGCTTTCATATTCCATACATGCATTTGTAACAACATCCCGCATCATTCTACAGAAAGCCCATGGTGCCCTGCCGCAAACCGCAAAGGTCAAGGTCGCTGACTTAGAAATTTCCGTGTTTGGAAAAGTTAATGCTCAGTTTATGTTTAATATTCCATACATGCATTTGTAACAACATCCCACATCATTCTGCAGAAAGTCCATGGTGCCCGCTAACCCCAAAGGTCAAGGTCACTGACTTAGAAATTTCCGTGTTTGGAAAAGTTAACGCTCAATTTATGTATGCTTTAATATTCCATACATGCATTTGTAACAACAACCCGCATCATTCTACAGAAATGCCATGGTGCCTGCTAACCCCAAAGGTCAAGGTCACTGAATTAGAAATTTGCGTGTTTGGAAAAGTTAACGCTCAGTTTACGCTTTAATATTCCATACATGCTTTTGTAACAACATCCCGCATCATTCTACAGAAAGCCCATGGTGCCCGCAAACCCCAAAGGTCAAGGTCGCTGACTTAGAAATGTCCGTGTTTGGAAAAGTTAACGCTCAGTTTATGTTTTAATATGCCATATATGCATTTGTAACAACATCCCGCATCATTCTACAGAAAGCCCATGGTGCCCGCTAACCCCAAAGGTCAAGGTCACTGACTTACAAATTAACGCTCAGTTTATGCTTAAATATTCCATACATGCATTTGTAACAACATCCCGCATCATTCTACAGAAAGCCCATGTTGCTCACTAACCCCAAGGTTATTACAAGCTCCATATATACTATCAAACTGCGCCAGGCGGGACATTTTGCTCCGCGGAGCTCTTGTTAGTTGTAACGCTTTCCACAATCTTTTCAAAATTCCCATCTTGACGCATCGTATAAAAGCCCAGTGAATTAGATGACATTTTAAAAGCATTTTTGTGAGCGCATTCTTGTCTCAAGCAGTAATGTGCAAATAATTGACATAACAGAATGTTCCATGGGTGGTTGGTCGGGCGAACGTGACGGCGTAAATTAACGGTAGGGGTTCCTCCTTATAGAGAATAGTAGGTTAGTGCCGTGAATGGGAAAAAATATCTGGCAAGGCTCAGGAAACGGGATGGGCGAGGCTCTGCCGAGCACATCCCGTTTCCGAGCCGCGTCAGATATTTTTTCCCATTCACGGCACTAACCTACTATTCTATTTATCCCGTCAACACCTACAAATGACTGTAAAATGCAAAAATAGTATTGACTGTATATCAAAAATGTTTCACGGCACCGTGTTTCACGGCACATACGCACTGTGTTGACGGGATAAATAGGAATCACGATTTGCCTGGTTTGGCCCTTGGGTACCATTTATTTTTTATCTTTGGCGCTTTTGTTACCTGTCAGTTGAATTGGGTCATTGCCCATTATAAAAGTAGTAAGATTATTACTGATCCTGCTGCTTTTGGGAGGGGGCCAAGTGATTCTGGTGTGGCAAGGACCTGGCACCAGATCAGGATTATTCTGATTTCAGGGCTGAATATATAGTTTTTTATTGGAAATATTCAGTTCTGATTTTGGGATCCCCCCATGTGTACATGTACTTGAACATGTACATGTACTCGTACAGGTAATATATGGGATTTAGTACTAAACCCATTGACGCGGCCTTAAATGACCTTAGCTGTTGATAGGCCGTTAATCCCCAACAAACAAACAGAATGTTCACTGATTTCCATGATGCTAGTAAATGACGTCATGGACTTCATATTTATTGAATTTTGTATGTTTTTGCTTTAATATGGTATTAATGTCACTTAAGTCAGATCCTGAGTGAAACAATCACCATACACTTGTAGGCGTTATCTGGTAGTTAACCACATGTACACTTGCCTGTGAGTATGCATACAACATCAACACACTATGTAGACACAGGTAAAAGACCAGGGGCGCGTTTCACTAAACTTTGTACGACTGAAACGTTTGTAAGTGCAAACCTATGATAGTCTGTATATTTCACATTAACAACGTTTTCTTTTAAACAATTATTGGAATTACATTTATTGAGCATAGGCTGCGGCTGCGTATGCAGCCTATGCTCAATAAATGTAAATCCATTAATTGGACTTTCCCGACGATCCTAAAGTTGCACTGACGAACATTTTAGTCGTACAAAGTTTAGTGAAACCGGCCCCCAGGGCCTATCACCAAAAACATGATCCATGAAAATTACTCAACACATCTACCTGTGCACAGTTATGTACATAGCATGGAATAATGTGTTTTTTCCCATAGGTGGAATACTCGGACCACACAAATAGTAAATACCGTATTCATTCTAATAAACGCCCATACTCTAATAAACGCCCACCACCCATTTTTTGCCCGATTTTACAAAAATTGGGACCTCTAATAAATGCCCATGGCCTCCTCTGGAAAGAAAAATGGACATACCTGTCAAACTGTAATTTTCCGTTTTCCTTTTTAGTAACGCGTGGACATGTGCCTTTCGTTTTTTGCGTCCAAATATTCTGTAGGAACATGGAATTTCAAGGCCACCTCCCCTTGCAAATATCCCGATAGAGGAGGGTCGCGGTTCCCCAGAAGTAACTGCGATCACCTGGGTGATATCTCCGTTATTAAATAATGTTGTCAATGGCTGACACAGTCCTTCAGGAAAATGTCCCACAACAGTTTCGCCTTGTTTAACAATTATTGCAGAGTCACTATAGTCCTTATCTGGTTCTAATATACAATCCAGTTCTGTTCCTCGTCGTTGACAGCCATCGGTACCCGGTCACGGTTTAACGCACAATATTGTACAGCAAAACCGGGAACCAGATATGATGATGGGCTTGCTTGATTATCAAAAAATAAATAAAAAAATACGATTTTGTATGGGGACGATTTTGGTCTGGGGACGATTTGACCAGATAGTATATGTTACGCGAAGAGTGATGTCCCTTTGTTATTGTTGAGATATTTTGAGAAATTTACGGATTTGGGGTATGTCCGAATACATACTGATCCTAAAGTAATTATTCTAATGAGAAATGGACCAGTCCAAACATACAGATTATCCGAATACAAACGTCCGATACGGTAGTAATTGCTAAGACAACACCGTGAGTACATAGAACATCTGTAAGGTTTACAAATCCAATTGTTTTCTTCACTTTTTGACATTTTTTACTCGGACTTTTTTGCTTTTGCCGGTATACTGGTATACCCTCACACATGAGTGTTATCACCAGTTGAGTGCTAGGGGAAAATCAGAGGAAAAACGAAAAAGACTAGATAGAGCAGTAGGCCAAGGAACGGTAGAAGGAAGCATAGAGAGAGAAAGAAAAAGAGAAAGAAGAAGGTTTAGAATTAAATGAGTCTGGAGTGCTGAACCTTCAAGACCTGAGCCTTAAAGGAATCCAGCGACTCTGCCAGGCAGGTGTCAGTGGGCAGTTGGTTCCACTGTACAACGGTTCTAGGGAAGAAGGAGAAACGAGTGTAGTCTTTGTCGGCACGCAACTGGCGGTATTGGTGTTGGCGTCTACCAGTGCCTCGTGTTAAGTAGTTATCCTCATTTATGGCTACAAGATTGTTCCTAATTTTGTACAGCATACTCAGTCTGGCATCGACTCTCCTCTGTTCAAGTGATCTCCACTCCAGACTGTGCAGCATATCGGTTACACTAGATGTGTTGTGATAACGGTTAGAAACCCATCTTGCAGCCCTCTCTGGACCATCTCGAGTTGGTGTACAAGCCTATGCAGAGTTAAGTCACCCTCATTGTCTTTGCTAATACTCTTGGGGTCCCAGACTGTGGAACAGTATTCTAGTTTAGGACGAACAAGGGATTTATAAGCTCGTTCTTTGACAATCTTCGAGTTGATCCTGAGGTTACGTTTCAGAAAACCTAGAGTCTGATTGGCCTTAGATGAGACGGAGTTTATGTGTTTATTCCACTTCAGATCGTGGCTGATGTTAACCCCGAGGTACTTAATACAAGGAACTGAAGAAAGAATTTGGCCGTGGAGAGAGTAGTTATGCATAACAGGAGCCTTCCTGGTGGTAATGTGAATAACCTCGCATTTGTCAGGATGAAAAGACATTTGCCAGTCGGATTCCCATCTCTCGAGATTATGAAGGTCCTCTTTTGAAGTTTGTTGCAGTCAGATGGGCTATGTAAAGCTAAGTACAACAATGTGTCATCTGCAAAGAGCCGGACAGTACTATGGGTTGTGTACTGGGAGGTCATTAATATAAACAAGAAATAACGCAGGACCAAGCACAGAGCCTTGTGGAACACCAGATAGTACTGGAACGGACGTAGAAGCTTTCCTTCAAGGACGACACGCTGAGACCTACCACTAAGAAAGGATCCTATCCAACCGAGTGCTAATCCCTTCACGCCATAGGATGAGAGTTTGTAGAGGAGCCTATTGTGTGCTACCTTATCAAAGGCCTTAGCGAAATCCATGACTACAACATCATTCTGTCTACCACTCTGCATGTTGAGGGCTATGTCGTGAACAAATTCAATAAGTTGACTTTCACAGCTACGCTTCTCCCGAAAGCCATGCTGGAGGGGATAAAGAATATTGTTCCTATTGAGATGCTGCATCATATTACTGCAAACAATGTGCTCCAAGAGCTTACAGCAGATACAAGTTAGAGAGACAGGGCGATAGTTCGAAGGTGTCGTTTTGTCACCTTTCTTGTATATTGGTGTTACATTGGCTTGTTTCCAAATGTCTGGTAGGGACTGTTGCTGAAGTGAGGTATTGAAAAGTAGAGTAATAAGAATTGGCGCAAGTTCAGCCGAGAGGCGCTTCAGAATAGTAGGAGTAATATTGTCTGGGCCTGGGGCCTTGGATTCTGACAGTTTTTGCAAAAGTTTCTGTACACCATTTTCTGTTACCTCTATCTCAGGCATGTCATTTTCTTTTCTGGAAAAAAGGTTTGAAACATATTTGCAGTAAGAAACGAGTTTCATGGGAGTTTGCTGAGAGAAAACAGAGTGGAACTGGTCATTAAGCAAATTGGCTTTTGAGATTGGATCGGTAATAGATACTCCGTTTCTCTTCAGGGATTTAAGTCCAATAGCATCTGTTTTTTGTGCTTAATAAAAAGTCCAGAAACGTTTTGTAATATTGAAGTTTTCAGTTACTGAATTTTCATCTTTTGGAGTAATTAAGTCCTCAACATACTCCCAGTAAGCTCCTCTGCTCAGTGTCTGTATATGTGTTTAAGAGTTTTTAGTTTACTTGAACCTTCAGGGGTAGGTTTAGCTCTGTTTTTAAAGTAAGTTTATCCCGTTTCCTAATAAGACGCCTTATTTTACCATTAATCCAAGGTTGTCTATCTTTTAACTTTGCAGTTTTGTGCGGTATGAACTGGCTGATGGCTCTTTCGAGCTCCGAAGTGATATTGACCCATAATTGGTTACCGGGGTTGAAGTGTCAAAATTTTGCAATAGGCTTTCCCCAAAGGTAGTAATATGCTTTCTAAGTCCCTCCCAATCACCCTTACTGTAGAGCGCAATCTTCCTGGGGGTTTGCTTGTTTTTAATAGGCCTAATGTCAATTTCAGTTAGGACAGCATCATGGTCACTTACACCTGGGATCACTTTGCATGAAGAAATTATATTGGGGTTGTTTGTGATAACAAGGTCAAGGATGTTGTTGCCCCTGGTGGTGAGTCTACAAGTTGAGTCAGGGCCCATGTCGTCTAAGAGGTCAACGAACTGAAAGGTAAGAGTGGGATAGCCACAATTCTGTTTTATACAGTTGTTTGGCCAGTCGTATCCGGGAAATTCATGTCTCCTGCAATAATAACATGGGAACCAGTCATACCCAATCTCCGAAGTGACTCGGAAAACTGGTCTAGACTAGAGCTGTTGCCCTCACTAGGCTTGTAGTAGCTACATAAATAAAGTGGCTTACATCCAGTAACCTCCATTTTCATCCAGGCAATCTCGCAGTCTGTATGCAGGTCGGGGACCTCGCTGCTAAATAAAGTCATCTTTTGCGGCAATAATTACCCCACCACCTCCCCGTTTTCTGTCAACCCGGACAACATTTTCCATGTACTGTCTGGGTAAGATTTCACCCAAGTGAATAGTGGCATCTATCTTGGTTTCGACCCCTATGATAACATCAGGGTTTACGCTATCGATCATGTTACTAAGATCAGTACTGTGGGCCACGATAGAATTAATGTTTACACTCAGTACTTTCAGAGGTTTTAATGTACGACATGTGCGTGTAGGTTTTCCTGTACGAGGGAGTCGATGAGAGGTTCTTGGGGAAGAACTGTATGTGGGATCTCCTGGGCTGCTCTGCTGAGAAAGTGTGCTGAAGTTGCATGGGCTTATGGGCTCAAACCTGTTTGTCGTGATCAGGTCATCAATAAAGTTTGATGACACAGTATGCTGATTAATTTGATATGGAACATGGTGCAGTCTGGAAAGTAGGCCCCGGCAACAGAGGATTGTTGTCAGCATGAGAGTCAGTGCCAGAATGGGTCCGTTGGGTCTAAACATGGTGTATCTGATGAAAAATCTCAATAATGTAGTAATATCAACAACAATACATGGGCGCCGCCATCTTGGATGGTCACGTGATCAATAGTGATGTTTCGTGGCCGACAAAGAAACACACAAACTCCACTCCCCGTGAACAGCCGTCACTTGTAACAAGTATAATAACCTTACCAATGACCTAAACCTGCCTGACAATTACTCAAATAATTTTAAATGAACATAGACATAAAGATATAGTAGAAAAAAGATCACTCAGACAACGGAAGACTTTATAGTTTCGCGCATGCGCACTCCCTCTCCAAATACCATTGCCTCTATTAATCGCCAACCCCCGACCTGTGACTTACCGATGATTCTAATAAGCGCCCGGGTGGGTGGGGTAATGAGATTTTTTTAATAGGCAGTTGTTTGTGTCACAGGTCCTAAGTCTTCCACCTGTAGATTTTCTGGGTTGTAGGTCTTTCACCTGTGCATATACTTTATACGTTAGTATTAATATGAGACACGCCATGTGATTTTAACAATATTATCAATATTTACGATATTGTCCGTAAAATACGTCGAAAGTTGACAATTTTTTTAAAAGCAATTGCGGAATTCTATGAAAATTTCGTCATCTGTCGACGTCGTTTACAGAAAATATCAGTTTCTGTAAACATATTTCATGAAAAATCACACAATTTCTTAGGTACAAGATCACATGGCGTGTCTCATATATGCAACTGCTGTTCATACTCAGATTATTATGAGCTGGGTCCCTTGTATGATTTAGCATAATAACCCTATGTATTCGGACTCCATTTATTCTGGGAAACACATGCCAATATATGGTTTCCCACAATAAAGACAAGGTGTATGATCACGTGGTACTAACAACAACAACAAGTACCGATTCAAAATATGTATTCTTTTATAGTGTCCTTATTACGTAATGGATGTTGATGTAATATGGCACATCAAACGCGTCTTGTTAAGCTGCATTTGGTGGTGTCTTTATTTTCGCCCAAACTTCTGTCGTTTTTGCGAAGAATCGATTTCCGTGTCTCCGACACGGAAATTGATTCTTCGCAAAAACAACATAATTCTGTGCCAAACTCCCTAGACCACCAAATGCAGCTCATGAAGACGCGTTTGTTGCATCATATTTCATAAAAATCCGTTGCATATTAAGGAAAATATAAAATAATACTTTCTTTGGAGTGGGCGATGTTTGTTGTTGTTGTAACCACGTGATCATGCACCTTGAAAGAGTGTCCAAATACATTAGGGTTAGTAGTAGTAGGTGTGTACTATAGGAATGAATGGCCTTTTTGTGGAATTTATCGGGGTATAAACTGGAAAAGTCGCGGGAATACCAAATTTTACGAAATAAAAAGATGTCTCATTCTTAAATTTTACTATAATTTAATATCAAAAGAAATAGTGTTTTTGCATTGTTTATATGGCCATAAAAATTTTGCAGGTTTCGTGAAAGACAGTAGGGGTTTTCCAAAGCAAATGGTGTCTGAGTATAGAGTTATTACGGTATCTGACATGTATGCCAGTTGTAAATAACATATTTTATACTGTTACTGTTCCACGTCCGACCGTCCAAGGGCAAGGTCACTGAGGACTTGCGTTCACCTTATTTGTATGGCAAAAAAGTTGTCAATACATATTAGTATTATTATTATCAAGGTTGCTAGCGAGGAGGTGATTAGCTTTATAATAGTGATAACGATGCCCTTGTTTTGTGTGTGCAAATTAATTGTTAAAAGTTAATGACTTCAGTTGTAACCATACAGAAATATTTTGAAATTAATGTTCAATAAAAATGAAGAAAAACATAATTATAAGCAAAGCTAAATGTACATGTATTCATAATTAGACTGTTGGCCATTTCATTGGATCGATAGGCTCTTGGCTTAGTGATCACAACGACTGAGTGTGTGTGCATCTATCTTTGTGTCTGTGCGCATGTCTCTATGTCTGCCAAAAAATACATTATAGTTTATTTGTATGCCACCGGTCTCGGTAGAGCCGGGAGGCATATATTGTTTGGACTGTGTGTCTGTGTGTCAGTCCGTGAGTCCAGGATTTCGGGTTAGGGGGGGCGTAACTATTTTGCAATACTTGACTATATTATCGAACAAGCTATGCTCGTTCGATAATATAGTGAAGTATTGCAAAATAGTCGACCGAGCGGACATCGGGATAGCGCGGGGGCATTTTGAAATCTACATCGCATTTCCTACGTTCTGGCGCATTTTGGAGCAAAATTATTGACACTGTCGCAGTATGTTTAGACATGATTAGCCAGGTTTTTTTAAAAGAAATCCAGGCTATTGGATTGGCGAAAGGCGGGCGGGCGGGCGGGCGGCGGGCGGCGTCCACCGTCCACAATCAATGTTAAGTTTTCGTGTTTGAGTCCATTTCTTTGTTACTGTACCACCTAGGACCACCAAACTTTCACAGCTTCATAATCAAGGGGTGCCCACCACATATCACTATCCAACATGTTACTTTTTTTTTTTTTTTTTAACTTGACCCATTTTTTCCGCGCAATCGACTTAGCCATTTTCAATGTTAAGTTTTCGCGTTTACAATGTTAAGTTTTCGTGTTTAAGTCCATTTCTTTGGTACTGTACCACCTAGGACCACCAAACTTTCACAGCTTCATAATCAAGGGGTGCCCACCTCATATCACTATCCAACATGTTACTTTTTTTTTAACTTGACCCATTTTTTCCGCGCAGTCGACTTAGCCATTTTCAATGTTAAGTTTTCGCGTTTACAATGTTAAGTTTTCGTGTTTAAGTCCATTTCTTTGGTACTGTAATCCACCAAACTAGGACCACCAAAACTTTCACAGCTTCATAACCAAGGGGTGCCTACCACATACAACTATCCAACATGTGACCATTTTTTTACCTTCACCTATTATTTCTATGTAATTGACTTAGCCATTTTCTTTTAACGTTAACTTTTTAACGTACGTCTGGTTAAATTGTTTGCTTAAAACATTTTCGTTATACTATATCTCTGCAACTGCTTCACCCATTACCTTGAAACTTCACATGGGTGTTTATCATCATCCATATTTTCATTCTAACCCCCAGCCGTGCGGCCCCTGTGCCCAATGTCAAGGTCAAATTACTTTGAATTTTTTTGTTAAAGTTTTTTCGTGTACTATATCTCTGCAACTGCTTCACCCATTACCTTGATACTTCACATGGGTGTTTATCATCATTGTCGCACCCGCTTGCGGAGAGCGCGATATCGTCGGCATTTTGGCATACGTCCGTCCGTCCGTCCGTCTGTCCGTCCGTGTGTCCGGTTAAAGTTTTTTTGTTAAAGTTTTTCCATCTACTATATCTATTTTTTTAGTGTCCATGCCTCGCCCCAAGGCGCGACATGCAGGCCACGGCCATCCAGTCTACAAAAAGTGGGTATAATTATGTTATCCAAGTGTCCATGCTTGGAAAAAACCTGGCCTTCGTGGCTTTGCCTCGTTTCTTGTTTTTGATTGAAAACGTTTAAATTTTGATACAATAAGACAACGACCGAAAAATGCATGGAATACATGGCACTTGGCATGAAACGTGCCTTGTAACTTGTAAAAAATCTTTACTAGGCCGAATTTTAGGGGGGGGGCGGGGGGGTGCGCGTGCTGTGTCTGCCCCCCCCCCCCCCCTCCCCCCCCAACCCCCCTGAATCCGCCCATGAGTGTGGTTAAAACATCAGCTGGATTGTTCTCCAATCTGCTGCCAGGGGTATTTGTGCGTCGACAGGCCACATTCTCTTGCTTTACTGACAAAGCCTTGGTAGGCTCCATATGCTGGTTGGTGGGGCTTACAGATACATGTATGTAGCTGGCTAGGATCATAGTGATGTGATTGTATTTCAGATACCCCGTAGCCTATTTCACCAACATTGCAGAGTATACTTATCTAGCAAAGTATACTTTGAGGGAGTAATTTTCAATTTTAGGATAAATTTATTAATTTTTAGCCAGGTGTTTTGAAGAAAAAAATCCAGGCTATTGGATTGGCGAAAGCCGGGCGTGGGCGCGGGCGGGCGGGCGGGCTGGCGGCGTCCACAATCAATGTTAAGTTTTCGTGTTTGAGTCCATTTCTTTGTTACTGTACCACCTAGGACCACCAAAACGTTCACAGCATTCATAATCAAGGGGTGCCCACCACATATCATTATCCAACATGTTACTTTTTTAACCAGGTTTTTTGAAAAAAAATCCAGGCTATTGGATTGGCGAAAGCCGGCCGGCGGGCGGGTGCGCGCGGGGCGGCGTCCACAATCAATGTTAGTTTTCGTTGTTTGAGTCCATTTCTTTGTTACTGTACCACCTAGGACCACCAAACTTTCACAGCTTCATAATCAAGGGGTGCCCACCACATATCACTATCCAACATGTTACTTTTTTAGCCAGGTTTTTTGAAAAAAAATCCAGGCTATTGGATTGGCGAAAGCCGGGCGGGCGGGCGGGCGGGAGGGCGCGCGGGCGGCGTCCACAATCAATGTTAAGTTTGAGTCCATTTCTTTGTTACTGTACCACCTAGGACCACCAAACTTTCACAGCTTCATAATCAAGAGGTGCCCACCACATATCACTATCCAACATGTCACTTTTTTTTTTAACTTGACCCATTTTTTCCGCACAATCGACTTAGCCATTTTCAATGTTAAGTTTTCGCGTTTACAATGTTAAGTTTTCGTGTTTAAGTCCATTTCTTTGGTACTGTACCACCTAGGACCACCAAACTTCCACAGCTTCATAATCAAGGGGTGCCCACCACATATCACTATCCAACATGTTACTTTTTTTTTAACTTGATCCATTTTTTCTGCGCAGTCGACTTAGCCATTTTCAATGTTAAGTTTTCGCGTTTACAATGTTAAGTTTTCGTGTTTAAGTCCATTTCTTTGGTACTGTACCACCTAGGACCACCAAACTTTCACAGCTTCATAACCAAGGGGTGCCTACCACATACAACTATCCAACATGTGACCATTTTTTTACCTTCACCTATTATTTCTATGTAATTGACTTAGCCATTTTCAACGTTAACTTTTTAACGTACGTCTGGTTAAATTTTTTCGTTAAAACTTTTTCGTTATACTATATCTCTGCAACTGCTTCGCCCATTACCTTGAAACTTCACATTGGTATTTATCATCGTCCATATTTTCATTCTAACCCCCAACCGTGCGGCCCCTGTGATGAATGTCAAGGTCAAATTACTTTGAATTTATTTGTTAAAGTTTTTTCGTGTACTATATCTCTGCAACTGCTTCACCCATTACCTTGATACTTCACATGGGTGTTTATCATCATTGTCGCACCCACTTGCGGAAAGCGCGATATCGTCGGCATTTTGGCATACGTCCGTCCGTCCGTCCGTCCGTCCGTCCATACGTCCGAGTGTCCGGTTAAAGTTTTTTCGTTAAAATTTTTCCATCTACTATATCTATTTTTTTAGTGTCCATGCCTCGCCCCAAGGCGCGACATGCAGGCCACGGCCATCTATTTTACAAAAAGTGGGTATAATTATGTTATCCAAGTGTCCATGCTTGGAAAAAACCTAGCCTTCGTGGCTTTGCCTCGTTTCTCGTTTTTAACTTGACCCATTTTTTATGCGCAGTCGACTTAGCCATTTTCAATGTTAAGTTTTCGCGTTTTTAGCCAGGTTTTTTTAAAAAAAATCCAGGCTATTGGATTGGCGAAAGCCGGGCGGGGCGGGCGGGCAGCGGGCGGGCGGCGGGAGGGCGGCGTCCACAATCAATGTTAAGTTTTCGTGTTTGAGTCCATTTCTTTGTTACTGTACCACCTAGGACCACCAAACGTTCACAGCTTCATAATCAAGGGGTGCCCACCACATATCATTATCCAACATGTTACTTTTTTAACCAGGTTTTTTGAAAAAAAATCCAGGCTATTGGATTGGCGAAAGCCGGCCGGGCGGGCGGGCGCGCGGGCGGCGTCCACAATCAATGTTAAGTTTTCGTGTTTGAGTCCATTTCTTTGTTACTGTACCACCTAGGACCACCAAACTTTCACAGCTTCATAACCAAGGGGTGCCTACCACATACAACTATCCAACATGTGACAATTTTTTCACCTTCACCTATTATTTCTACGTAATTGACTTAGCCATTTTCAACGTTAACTGGTTAAAGTTTTTTGGTTAAAACTTTTTTGTTATACTATATCTCTGCAACTGCTTCGCCCATTACCTTGAAAGTTCACATGGGTGTTTATCATCATCCATATTTTCATTCTAACCCCCAACCGTGCGGCCCCTGTGCCCAATGTCAAGGTCAAATTACTTTGAATTTTTTTGTTAAAGTTTTTTCGTGTACTATATCTCTGCAACTGCTTCACCCAATACCTTGATACTTCACATGGGTGTTTATCATCATTGTCTCACCTGCTTGCGGAAAGCGCGATCCTGTGCCCAATGTCAAGGTCAAATTACTTTGAATTTTTTTTTTAAACTTTTTACGTTTACTATATCTCTGCAACTGCTTCACCCAATACCTTGATACTTCACATGGGTGTTTATCATCATTGTCGCACTGCTTGCGAAAGCGCGATCTAAGTGCCCAAAATGTCAACTATATTCTTTGAATGTTTGTTACTGTGTTTACTATTGTCTCTGCAATGCTTCAATCCCAAATTACCTTGATATTTTTTCTTACATGTGTGATCATCATTGTCGCACCTGCTTGCGGAAAGCGCGATCCTGTGCCCAATGTCAAGGTCAAATTACTTTGAATTTTTTGTTAAAGTTTTTTTGTGTACTATATCTCTGCAACTGCTTCACCCAATACCTTGATACTTCACAGTTCATAAGGTTCTCGCCCACCTAGCTGCATCATTGTCGCACCTGCTTGCGGAAAGCGCGATCCTGTGCCCAATGTCAAGGTCAAATTACTTTGAATTTTTTTGATTAAACTTTTTTCGTGTACTATATCTCTGCAACTGCTTCACCCAATACCTTGATACTTCACATGGGTGTTTATCATCATTGTCGCACCTGCTTGCGGAAAGCGCGATCCTGTGCCCAATGTCAAGGTCAAATTACTTTGAATTTTTTTGTTAAAGTTTTTTTTGTGTACTATATCTCTGCAACTGCTTCTTCACCCAATACCTTCATACTTCACATGGGTGTTTATCATCATTGGTTGTTGCACCTGCTTGCGGGAAAGCGCGATCCTGTGCCCAATGTCAAGGTCAAATTACTTTGAATTTAATTTTTTGTTAAACTTTTTTCGTGGTACTATATCTCTGCAACTGCTTCACCAATACCTTGATACTTCACATGGGTGTTTTATCATCATTGTCACACCTGCTTGCGGAAAGCGCGATCCTGTGCCCAATGTCAAGGAACAAATTACTTTGAATTTTTTGTTAAAGTTTTTTTGTGAACTATATCTCTGCACTGCTTCACCCAATTCCTTCATACTTCACATGGGTGTTTATCATCATTGTTGCACCTGCTTGCGGAAAGCGCGATCCTGTGCCCAATGTCAAGGTCAAATTACTTGAATTTTTTTGTTAAAGTTTTTTTGTGTACTATATCTCTGCAACTGCTTCACCAATACCTTCATACTTCACATGGGTGTTTATTCACTCATTGACACCTGCTTGCGGAAAGCGCGATCCTGTGCCCTATGTCAAGTTCAAATTACTTTAATTTTTTTTGTTAAAGTTTTTTCGTGTACTATATCTCTGCAACTGCTTCACCCAATACCTTGATACTTCACATGGGTGTTTATCATCATTGTCACACCTGCTTGCGGAACGCGCGATATCGTCGGCATTTTGGCATACGTCCGTCCGTTCGTCCGTGTGTCCGGTTAAAGTTTTTTGGTTAAACTTTTTCCATCTACTATATCTATTTTTTTAGTGTCCATGCCTCGCCCCAAGGCGCGACATGCAGGCCACGGCCATCTAGTCTACAAAAAGTGGGTATAATTATGTTATCCAAGTGTCTATGCTTGGAAAAAACCTGGCCTTCGTGGCTTTGCCTCGTTTCTTGTTTTACCTTCACCTATTATTTCTACGTACATTTTGTAATTGACTTACCCATTTTCAACGTTAACTTTTTAACGTACGTCTGGTTAAAGTTTTTTGGTTAAAACTTTTTCGTTGTACTATATCTCTGCAACTGCTTCGCCCATTACCTTGAAACTTCACATGGGTGTTTATCATCATCCATATTTTCATTCTAACCCCCAACCATGCGGCCCCTGTGCCCAATGTCAAGGTCAAATTACTTTGAATTTTTTTGTTAAAGTTTTTTCGTGTACTATATCTGTGCAACTGCTTCACCCATTACCTTGATACTTCACATGGGGTGTTTATCATCATTGTCGCACCCGCTTGCGGAAAGCACGATATCGTCGGCATTTTGGAATACGTCCGTCCTTCCGTCCGTGTCTGGTTAAAGTTTTTTCGTTAAAGTTTTTCCATCTACTATATCTATTTTTTTAGTGTCCATGCCTCGCAGGCGCGACATGCAGGCCACGGCCATCTAGTCTACAAAAAGTGGGTATAATTATGTTATCCAAGTGTCTATGCTTGGAAAAAAAAAAAAACCTGGCCTTCGTGGCTTTGCCTCGTTTCGTTGTTAATGTTAAGTTTTCGTGTTTAAGTCCATTTCTTTGGTACTGTACCACCTAGGACCACCAAACTTTCACAGCTTCATAATCAAGGGGTGCCCACCACATATCACTATCCAACATGTTACTTTTTTTTTAACTTCACCCATTTTTTCCGCACAGTCAACTTAGCCATTTTCAATGTTAAGTTTTCGCGTTTTTTTATTTTCAATGTTAAGTTTTCGTGTTTAAGTCCATTTCTTTGGTACTGTACCACCTAGGACCACCAAACTTTCACAGCTTCATAACCGAGGGGTGCCTACCACATACAACTATCCAACATGTGACCATTTTTTTACCTTCACCTATTATTTCTACGTAATTGACTTAGCCATTTTCAACATTAACTTTTTAATGTACGTCTGGTTAAATTTTTTGGTTAAAACTTTTTCGTTATACTATATCTCTGCAACTGCTTTGCCCATTACCTTGAAATTTCACATGGGTGTTTATCATCGTCCATATTTTCATTCTAACCCCCAACCGTGCGGCCCCTGTGCGCAATGTCAAGGTCAAATTACTTTGAATTTATTTGTTAAAGTTTTTTCGTGTACTATATCTCTGCAACTGCTTCACCCATTACCGCGGAAAATGCGATATCGTCCGCATTTTGGCATACGTCCGTCCGTCCGTACGTCCGTGTGTCCAGTTAAAGTTTTTTTGTTAAAGTTTTTCCATCTACTATATCTATTTTTTTAGTGTCCATGCCTCGCCCCAAGGCGCGACATGCAGGCCACGGCCATCTAGTCTACAAAAAGTGGGTATAATTATGTTATCCAAGTGTCCATGCTTGGAAAAAACCTAGCCTTCGTGACTTTGCCTCGTTTCTTGTTATTATACTGAATTTATTACATTATCACAGCCATTTTGGCTGTGATAATGTAATAAATCCAGTATAATATTTCTACATATTTCTATATATGTAGTCGTTAGTTCTATATGAAATAATGCATTTCAGGAAAAATAAATGATTTCTCCCTCAAAGTAATTAGTATACTGTACTTTGCTAGAAAAGTATTCTTTGCAATGTTGGTGAAATAGGCTACAGATAAGTTTGCTATTCTACATCATGTTACTACTCACATATTTATCATCTTTGTGCAGGAATGTACAATATGGTGTATGATAGTTAATAGACCAGAATCCACTGTTCCAATGTTTCGGATTACGGTCTTTATCAAGATAAAGGCTGCAGTCCGAGACATTGGAACGGTGGATTGTGGTTTACATGTGTAGCTTTGACTTTAGCAGTAGGCTCACCTTCCTGTCTGAATGACAATCAGTATAGGCTCTACAAGTAGTCAGACATTGACAGGGAAATTTAACCCTTTCACCCCCCTAAGTAACTGGAATGGAATTAGATATGTTAAGTTTGCAAGCAATCCATTGGTAAAACTAATTTTTAGACTAATCCATTTACGAAAAGTGGGTGTTTTTGTTCCCAAAAATATGAAAATTACTTGCAAAAAGTGCAGATCCTGATGAGACGGCTCATCACGAGCCGGCTCATCAGGATCTACACTGTTTGCCAATACCACTATACAGGCCTGTGGTGTTGAAAGGGATAAACAAATGGCAACAATCAGAATTTTTTGTCAAGCCCACACACGAAGAGCTCAACATGGTGATCACTATGTCAACATGGTGATCACTATGACATCCAGGTGTCTGTGTGTCCATGCATAATATGTCTAAATGATAATTTCACCGATCACATAATTATTTCACATTTTAAGACATAAAAATAACAGAAAATAACAATTTCTGGAATTAACATTGGCTAAAACATGATACATTTACTATTTGCAGCCATAGTAGAGCCATCTCATCTATCCATTTTGTGATTTTTGAAATACATGTAATCTAATATCGCATCAAGACCCAATCTATTTCCTTGTTGTTGTTATTTTCAGACCGGTGTTGCTGCCAACTTGTAACCATGGTTATTATGTGTACCAGCAAGCAGTTATGTGATGCAGAGCAACATCAAGTCAAGCTTCCAGATACATTTCTACTGATTACAGGATATTCGTTTAATTTTATTCATTTTTACTGTTCCATTCATTCATAAGTTCCATGTATTTAGTCACAGACTGCGACTATAGGTGTAAAAATTGACTCTTGTCATGATACAATGGAACCCCACTAAACCGGACATGAAGAAAACACATGTGATCTTATTTTTGATGAGTTTCTTAGTGATTTATCTCAGGTGATAATGTGTGTTCGTGATTGCATATCACACAACTATGGCTCAGAATGTTCAAATTCCTGATTTACAGTGAAACCTCTCTACGCCGGCCACCCTGGGGACCTACCAGGGTGTCCGGTTTAGAGAAGTTTCACTGTATATTCAATCATGTATGTGTGATTTAGGTCACCGGGTGAGAAAAGGTACCACATGCTATTTACAGATATTGCACATTCACATTCAGTATGACTAGAATCTTATATTTTGGCCAATGGCAGTCAGTGAATGACGAATACCATATGCCCAGATGACACTGCTCGGATGCGCAGGCTGGTCCGGAATCATGCTGGTTACACACGTACCTTTTCAAAACCAGGCCCATTTCGTAAACATCATTCCAAGTCCAGTTGAAATATGTTGTGTTCAAACTTTATTGAAGGTGTCTGATGAAGTTGTGTTGTTTTACCAAGGTGTAACTAGAATAATGTGAAAATATTTATTATTAAAGGTACATGCCCACGATGTAGGCACAAAATGTTCTTTATAGGAATTAAATAAGTGTATAATTATGTCACTATTCCACCAGTTCTAAAAATTACGAGTGCCCGCTATACAAATATAATCATTTATTAATTATCAATTTACTGTTAGCGACGAGCGGCGGTAACAGTCTATTTTAATAATGTGCGGGGACGACGACTTTCACATCACGGCTTGCGGTGCCGCATGCGCAGTATACTACGCGTGCCAGTAGGCTTCCCAATATGTAAACAAGATCAATATCAACATGTCGAAACGTCCAGGATGGAAATTGTATGAAACTGCGTCGGCCAAAAAAAAGGCGAAATGTCTGAGAGACAGGCAGTACCGAGAGAGAGTGGTTAATATTGGCGACCAGATCACCAAATGGAAAGAGTTACGTGGAGATTTAGATTTGGACTCAAACAGAGATTTTTCTTCTCAACTTCCGATACTTCACTGCGCATGTCAAAGATGTGATATGATTGACCGTGTCACGTGACGTGTATTGGTAAAAATAGCACGAGTTCGGAAAATACCCTTTCTGGTCGCGGCATATAAAATGTGATTTAACACCAATTAACACGCGCCGTAATTAAAAATAACTCGTTAGTTGGTAGACAAATGGCTCATTTAAGGCATGACAGAAAATGAAAAGTAGTAGTACAGTGTAACCTGCTGCGTGGGCATGCACCTTTAACCAGAGAAAGAGTGTTGTTAAATTCACGTCAGGGGGCCATTTCACTAAACTTCGTAAGACTAAAATATTCGTAAGTGCAAATTTAGGATTGTCTGGAAATTTCAATTGTTGGATTTACATTTATTGATAAATGTAAATCCAATAATTGTTTTCCAGAAAACATTGTTAATGTGGAATTTACAGACTATCATAATTTTGCACTTACAAACATTTTAGTCGTGCGAAGTTTAGTGAAAGGGATCCCCAGTGTTCTACTATCTGTTCCACGTTTTGCTGCCGACGAACTTTTGGTGATTAAACACATTAAATCCAAAATATATTTAGATGTGAGTAATTTTTCATCAATAATAAAATAAAGTCTCCCTCCTCAAAAAAAATACTTGATTAAATTTCATCAAATATTTATTTTATATGCGAAAAATACTATTTTCCTATGGGAATTTAACATGGGGGCTAAAAATATATTTTTTGAAATAATTTTATAATTTGTAGACCGATTTTCAAAATCTAACTTTTGTTTTCTTAGTTACAATATTTCCAAGCTATCTAGCCAGGTTTCAAACAATTTTTTTTGGGGAGGGTGACTTTTTTGTTATTGGTGAAAAAGTACTTACATTTAAATATTTTTTAGATTTAATGTGTGTAATGGCCAAAAGTTCATCGGCAGCAAAACGTGGAACAGACAGTAGTATAATCGACATCAGTATGTGCTATCTGAATCTATATACTGTCCCTAACCAGTAGTATGCTGAATTAAATGTTGTCGTCTGTTGTTGTTTTTTTTGTATTTCCATAATTCTTGATGAAATCATGTTTTGCCAGCACTTGAGAATCGTCTCCAATGTCAAATGTCTCATGTGCTGCCGTGTTTTATTAAGAAATATGTTAAAAGTCAAAAACAGCAGACGACAATATTTTGTTTGTACCTTTTAGTGTTTAATTAGCCGTCCAAATAATCATTGATGAAAACATGCTTTGACAGCACATGAGAATCGTCTCCAAGGAGACGATTCTCATGTGCTGCCAAAACCTGTGTTTTGTTACAAAATAAGTTAATTGAGAAAAAAACGGCAGACGACAATATTTGTTTCCCGCGTTGCCATTTACGGGTAAATTAGCCCCCTGTGGGAATCTGATTGCTGCTCAATATTGTTCATTATGGTCATAGCATGTGTGCTATTAATGCAAATGTGACCTTAGCTCAGAAACGGGGCATTACCTTGTGTACAATCAGTATAGCCCCTGATAAACCTGTATTCTGATCAGGCACTACGATGGTCACCACACTCTATCATTCTATTGTTGTTAATTGCATTAAATTACTATTATCATCATGGCACATGTTCTGTTAATACAAATAGCTCCAAATCAGTAGCCGATTTCATCAACATGGCAAAGTATACTTTGAGGGAGAAATTTTCAATTTAAGGATAAATTTATTAATTTTTATTATACTGAATTTATTACATTATCACAGCCAATTTGGCTGTGATAATGTAATAAATTCAGTATAATATTTCTGCATACTTTTAATCATCAAATATATGCAACGGTTAGTTCTATATGAAATAATGCATTTTGGGAAAAATAAATGATTACTCCCTCAAAGTATACTTTGCTAGATAAGTATACTTTGCAATTTTGATGAAATCGGCTACTGGTTGTGTAGTGTGAGCAAATCCTATACTGGTCACCTGGCGTCTTCACTGCAAGTGAGTCTGGTTGTGTCCCATGATCGGATATCATGTTTTCTGCATTTAGTGCAATGTCATGTTAACAACTGTAAACTCGAAGGGGTCTGTGCAAGTCTTATTAATCCTGTGAAAAATTGAAGGGTCAGTGAAAGAAGGGGACTAAGTCCCTATAAATGGATAAATCCCCTTCTTTCACAGACCCTGTCAATTATTATGAAACATTTCTATAGGAAAGTTCCAACTTGAATGAATGGTTGAGCATTTACTCAATGTGAGGACCAACCTTTGTAAGATGTTTGCACCAATATTTACACCTGTAAATTCATAATGCAAACGCCCATTTGACGTATTGCGTTTACATCCCAATACAATATATTAGACACATGTGACGTCGTGCGGTGTTGTTGATTGGTTAAAGTTTGCAATGTTCCAGGAATTGCGACAAAATGACGTATAACTAGAATATTGTTAATTTTAGCGCCATATTTGGTTATTTACAGTTTTTAAACTATCAGAAATCCAGTGTAAATATAAGTAATAAAACCATGGGCTGTTGCGTTTACTGGGGTGACAATACATTTGATCTATTTAAAGGTTGCGATAATTTACACTTTAAACAGACCAAATGTATTGTGCACCCCAGTAAATGCAACAGCCCATGGTTTTATTCCTTACTTAGGTACACTGAAAAGATTTTCGGGCTACATACAATCGCCACTCTGTATGTCTGTCTGTCTGTCTGTTTGTCCGAGATTTGTGTTAATGTTTTGGCTACCCACTATCTCTGTTACTGTAAGTCGAACTGGCTTGAAACTTGATATACGTACTTGTCATCATCCATAGTATTCTATAGCCCACCCATGCGGCCCTTGTGCTCAAGGTCAAATGATTTAGAAATTTGCATTAAAGTTTTTGAGGGGTACATTCTTCATCAGTGTTGCCGAGTTCTTGTATTTTCTTTACTTCTATTCACACCTTTGCCATTGCAATGCAAAAATGGGCTTATCAAATTTGGGAATAGCATACACCTATATCAGTATATGCGTCCATGTAATCTAAGATGGTTTATAGGAATGAATGGCCTTTTTGTGGAATTTATCGGGGTATAAACTTGGAAAAGTCGCGGGAATACTGGACGAAGGCCGGAAGGCCTCGTCGAGTATTCCCGCGACTTTTCCAAGTATATATCCCCGATAAATTCCACAAAAATGCCATTCATTCCTTATAATTCCAGCATTTGAAATAAATTCATCAAGAAAATGTGTTTATTTTCCGTTTTCTTAAGAATTATTTTAACTGCACCTGACGGTTACGGAAAGTAGTTTGGCATGGAGTTTACTGGGATATAAATTTTGGACGGAGACTTGCAATGGACCAATCAAATGTTAGGGAATTGTGTAAATATTTTTGTGCTGGAATTACGACACTATAAACTATTGTATTGTAGAAAGATTATTGAACTCTTGACCATAAAAATTTCTGAGAAATTCAATATGCTAAATGGTTACACTGCAAATTAGTTGTAACTCGGGCTCGTCCAATCAAACATTTCTGTTGAACATGAGATGGAGCACATGCTCAGAGAAAGTTTTATAATCATGGTATTTTGGTGCCTCTAACCAACATTATAAATCCATATTTGGTTGTGAGTGTGTCAGCTGATCATCACTGTTCAAAAAGTCAATAACTTACTTTTTGTTTTGACTGGTCGCATAGAGCATTAGTATCCTCTTTCAAGGAAATAAAGTAGCTTTATTATTTTATATATGTATATTTTAACAGATAATTAACATTTTAATTGTTAACTGCCAATCTCATTTAATCAATCAATCAATCAATCAATCATTTGTGGCTCTGACTGGAGAAATGGGGCCTATGTGTTTTTGCAACCAGTGTAGATCCAGATCAGCCTGTGCATCCGCAGTCTGATCTGGATCGGCCTCGTGCAGGCACCGGGGCGGGATCAACTGATCCTGAGAATAGTGCTGCAGTAGCCATTGCTTGTCGTAAAAGGCGACTAAACTGGCTTAACGATTGGGTTCATACTTTCCGGAACCCACTATACCGGATTTGGCCCTCATGTACATTTTTTGTATGTGAGAGTTGAGTCAGGCTATGCCCCATATATAAAAGTAAGATTAGCGCTAATCCTATTACTTTTAGGGGATGGGATAAATGATGCTGGTGTGGCGAGGGCCTGGCACCAGATCAGGTTGTTCTAATTTCAGGACTGAATATATATTTTGATTGTAAATATTGAGTTCTGAAGTTGGGATTTACCCCCCTCGGACAGGTGGATACGGGACATGACCCCGTTGACCCGTCTGCGTGTAGACTCCCTGAGGCTTGTACCTCTGTGTCAGAAAAGCGGACGTTAAACCCTATTCACTCACTCACTCACTGATCTGGATCGACACCATTCACCATTCCATCGGTGAAACACCCGTCGGTCTTCTAACAAGCAATATAGGCTACAGGAGTGTGCTATATGATCAGTAGCTACACTGGTCACAAGTTCAGAGGCATTATTTTCATGTTAATACTTTGTTGTTACAATCTATGGAACAGTCACATTCCTGAAATCCTACCTTCACTTATAGTCTACTAATATGGTATGTTATACGGACATGTCTACTAATATGGTATGTTATACGGACATGTCTACTAATATCAAGGTGCATGATCACATGGTTACCAAAACAACAACAATGTCTGAAAGTGTTGAAAGTGCACCCAGTCCAAAGTAAGTATTATTTGATATTTTCCTTAATATTCAACGGATATGGTGCAGCAAACGTGTCTTCATGACCTGCATTTGGTGGTCTCAGGACTTTGTCACATACTTGTGTCCTTTTTTCGGAGACTCGATTTCCATGTCGGTAAACACAGAAATAGATTCTTCGCAGACAGAAGTTTGGGCCAAAGTACCGAGACCACCAATTTCAGCAAAATCCGTTTCATTATAAGGACAATATAACAGAATACGTACTTTGAATCGGAGGCGCTTCTGGAAGTTTCAGTAGTTGTTGTTGTTGTTATAACCACGTGATCATGCACCTTGAATATGGTTTGTTATAGTGACACGTGAGTTTGTCCTATGAACACTGTTTACACCACAATATGATTTCCTTTATGTGATGCAACATAATAAAACGCTTATTTGTTGCTGTGCATGACTGGATAAATGGGGTGTATGGGTTGTGCGACCAGTGTAGATCCTGATCAGCCTGTGCGTCCGCACAGTCTGATCAGGATCTGCACTGTTCGCCATTCCATCAATGAAATACCTGTCTTGCTTCCAACAAGCAAAATAGGTTGTTATCAGGCTATATGAGGGTGTTATTCGATCAGTAGCTACACTGGTCACAAATCCCATAAGCCCCATTTCTCCTGTCACACCCACATTTAGTATATGACCCGTGTTACTTTTAAATCAGTTAGCTCTCCCTTACAGATACAGATCTAAATTGTTTTTGATGAAAACATCAAAGTGGTCTGCTAATATATGTGAATGATGTAGAATCAAACCAGACTGTGCATATCTTTATCAGGTAACAGCCAGCTAACTGATCAAATCCATACTGGCCAATAACAAAATGCTGTATCTGTAGCCTATTTCATCAACATTGCAAAGTATACTTATCTAGCAAAGTATACTTTGAGGGAGAAATTTTAAATTTTAGGATAAATTTATTAATTTTTATTATACTGAATTTATTACATTATCACAGCCATTTTGGCTGTGATAATGTAATAAATTCAGTATAATAACTATGCATACTTTTAATCATCACATATATGCAGTCGTTAGTTCTATATGAAATACATGTAATGCATTTCAGGAAAAATAAATGATTACTCCCTCAAAGTATACTTTGCTAGATAAGTATAATTTGCAATGTTGGTGAAATAGACTACTGGTATTATTATATACGTACTTTCGTTTCCCATTGAAACACAATGCAACGCAACGTCAATATTTTTCCATATTGACGTCTCGTGAGTTCATATTGGTCAGTGCCAGAACTACGTTTCACCTTGTTCCTTCTAAAGCATCACTAATGTGTTTATTTTAATTATGTTTTGTATATATTTTAAGGCACATATAAATTGTGAGTGATATGCGTATATAATAAAAAGGTTATTTGATTTGTATGTGGATATATGCCACTTTTTCCGCGGCGCAACGATACTGTGCTCCTAAAGTCTCGCAATATCGCACGCTGCGTTACTCGTGCATATATCCACATACAAATCAAATAACATATATATGTAGCACGGCCAACATGATTTTGAAAACTACTTTCTCTGACTGCATTGTTTAAATGATGTCACGTAGCATTGCGAATAATATGTCATAAAAAATCTACATTCTACGGAGCCCTGCAGGGGACATGGATTTCTTTTTTTATTAATTTGTTCCTACGAAATAACAATTTGTTCCACGAATTAACTTCCCACGGAATAACAATTTGTTCCCTCGAATTAACAATTTGTTCCCACGAAATAACAATTTGTTCCCTCGAATTGACAATTCGTTCCCACGATATAACAATTCTGTTTGTGTGAACAAATTATTTCGTAGGAACAAATTAATAAAAAATAATTATACGTCCCCTGCGGGGCTCCTTAGCATTCTGTTCAATGGAAACCGTGTTATAATTTCTCTTTTCATAGCAGGAAATGTAACTGGATAAATAGAATATTAGGCTAGTGTCTTTGGATATCAAGTTTATTAGAAAGGTTTGGAAACAGTAGGAATTCCTCGCTGAGCCTCGGAATTCTAACACATTTCCTAGCCTTGCCTGATAAATTTCATATCAAAGATACTAACCTGGGGGCCGTTTCACTAAACTTCCTACGACTAAAATGTTCGTAAGTGCAAAATTATGATAGTCAACACTGTTTTCTTGTAGACAATTATTGTATTTACATTTACATATGCAGCCTATGCTCAATAAATGTAAATCCATCAATTGAAATTTCTAGACGATCCTAAATTTGCGCTTACGAACATTTTAGTCGTAAGAAGTTTAGTGAAACGGGCCCCTGGTATTATCTATTTGTTTTCTTAGTTACACAGGATGATATGTGTGTTTTTGTCAATGTGCAATATGTATTAATTTGGGTGCTCCATTTAAACAGGAAATATATTCTAGTTTTGGGGGAAATTCTCTCAATATAACATACCGGTACATTGTACATGAAGTAGTTTCTCTGTATACTTAATTTGTACTAAAATTGATTTATTAAATAATTATGTGAAATGACATATCTTTATTTCTTCTTAGTTGGCCAATAAATTGATGTTGAATATTTGAAAACACGAAAATACAACGAGCATATTCATTCATGAGTGTTGATTTAATATGTTATTTATTAAATAAGTTTACTGATAATTAGAATCAAACATGTATGTTAATTTAATAAGGACATAGCCTTGTTTATTATGAAACCAGTCGACAAGTTAATAAATATCATATTAAATCAATACAAATGTTAGAATAGTTGCATAGCATAAGCACATCATCATATATTGAAGTTAACTGCGTACTGGCAATAATAGACAATTTCTTGTTGAGTTGTGCCTGCTGTAAATTGATGTAAAATTTAAGCGAATATTCCAAGTTTCATCATTTTCATGTGTCTACATGTACCTATCTCAACTGAAGGTGTCGCATGGAGTTAGCCCCCTTCTCACAATGAGCCCTTCAAATCGTTGTTAGTACGCGATATGTTTTCAGTTGTACATTCTCCCATACATTGCATTGATATTTCGCAGTATCCAACTCCAAGAACGTTCATGTCGCAGGTAAGAGAAAATAAATCGCCAGGGCCCTGTTGCTCAAAGCTTCTGTTAGCTTAACAGACGGTTAAATCCTTAAAATAAAGCATTGCTGATGATTTAACAGTCTGTTAAGCTAACGGAGGTTTTAAGCAACCGGGCCCTGTAGCCTATTTCATCAACATTGCAAAGTATACTTTACTAGCAAAGTATACTTTGAGGGAGTAATCATTTATTTTTCCTGAAATGCATTATTTCATATAGAACTAACAAATGCATATATTTCATGATTAAAAGTATGCAGAATTATTATACTGAATTTATTACATTATCACAGCCATTAAATGGCTGTGATAATGTAATAAATTCAGTATAATAAAAATTAATAAATTTAAAAAAAAAATGAAAATTTCTCCCTCAAAGTATACTTTGCTACTAAAGTATACTTTGCAATGTTGATGAAATAGGCTACTGATGATGTAGTTAATGTAGTTTATATTAACTTAAATTATACTAGAAGGCACCGTCATAGGATTGTGGTTCATGTAGATAAACGATTACACAAAACGTTTAACATGGTAATAATGTAAAAGCCATGAAGCTCTTCCACAGGGTGCACAGACTCGCGTATGCTTGCTCAAGTTGTGATTGTAAAATGAAGCATTGTGACTGAGAATACTTAAGGCACACAAATACATGTATCGGCAATAACCGAAGAAACGGTCGGTGTTTTCGAAAGATATTTAAAGAAATGCTACAAAAGATTTTTATTCTCTGACCCAGATTGGCTGACACTTCATACACATCAAGGTGCTAACTTAACACTCGACACTGGCCATTTGAAATCAAAATGGGCGAGTGTAAAAATGAATGCACTGCCATTGCTACAAGTGGTTTACAAGTGTAACCTGATAACGCCCGAAATGGTCCAATATGGTTGGTTGGTCGAGTTCTCTTTTTGTCAGTTTCTAGCACTTGCTTGTCCTAGTTTCTCGACCAATGAAAGTACCAGGTGCCCGCGATGGGGCGGGATAACCAATAAGCTAGCGCTCGCTACGAAATTAATTTATTAAAAAAGCAATATGTGCACTATAACCTATACATATTGTCTCCTAAACTCTCCACTCCAGTCTACTCCTCATGTCCATCTATTTCTGGTCGCCGATGGTACAGAAACACGACTCGAGCGGGTAGAGGCAGATGTGGTTGAACTTGTTGCGGCACACCATACCCTCACAGCAGTGCTGGGTACCCGGGATGCACTGCTCGTTCTGAAACGCGCACTGAAACAAACATTGTGTGGCTGGTGAAATGGGGCTTACGGGTTTTGCGACCAGTGTAGATCCAGATCAGCCTGTGCATCCGAACAGTCTGCACTGTTCGCCATTCCATCAATGAAACACTCATCATGCTTCTAACAAGCAATAACGAGTGTTATCATGCTACAGGAGTGTGATATTTGATCAGGAGCAACACATAGGCCACACATCCCATAAGCCCCTTTTCTCCAGTCACAGACACAAATTACGTGGCTGCAGCATGGTGCTTATAGCAGTTGTCGCCAGTTTAAACGCATGGGGCCCGTTTTACTAAACTTCGTACGATAAAAAGGTTCTTACAAATATGTGTATGAATCGGTTTCTCACATTAACGTGAGTCACTACCATTTTCTGCCTACATGCACACATCATTAAATGTAAACAGACGCATAAGGGATTTTCCAGAATTGGATGTGGAAATGTTATTGTAAATTTAAAGCTTGCACTTACAAACTTCTTAGTTGTACGACGTTTAGTGAAGCGGGTCCATGTCCTGTGATTGGAGAACTTGGGCTGATAGTTATTATTATACTAAAAGAATGACAAACATTGCGTACATTGATCAGATGTACATTGATCATTGCGGAGGCACAGACGGATCTTCGTCTGCACAGCCGTAAGACCCATTGATGCAGTGACGACCATATCGAAAATTCTCAGTATCGTAAAATAGAAGATTCAGCACTCATAATGGCTTTTTTGACTGTCAGTGGCTCAATTTTATCATTAAACCTTACTATGCTGAATTAAATTTTGTCGTCTGCTGGAAATGTTTTACTTTCAATATTTCCCAATAAAAACCTGTTTTGGCAGCGCATGAGAATCGTCTCCACTGGAGACGATTCTCATGTGCTGTCAAAACGGGTTTTTGTTAAGAATTAAGACAAACTGAATGAAAAACGGCAGACGACAATTTTCGTCTCCCGCGTAGTGAGGGTTAATGCAAACTTGTACACGGAGAACAAGAATTCGCACTGAGCTAATAATTAACCCTTACACCGCTATCTTAATTTTTCGTCGTCTGCTGTTTATTTCCTATTTTCCATTTTTAACATCAAAAACATGCTTTGACAGCACTTTAGAATAATTTACAACATGCTTTGACAGCACTTCAGAATCATTTCCAATGCTGTCAAACCATGTTTTTATTGAGAAATAAGGCAAGATATAAAAGCAACAGCAGATGACTATTGTTGTGAGTAGCAGTCTAAGGATTAAATTATACTAGAAGGCACCGTCATAGGATTGTGGTTCATATAGATAAACGATTCTGAAGTGATGTCAGAACATGTTTTTATTGAAAATGTGGCAAGATATAAAAGCAACAGCAAGACGACAATTGTTTTGTGTAGCGGTCTAAGGGTTAATTTATTCTTGTCATGACCTTACTACTAAATGTATTGTCATTAACGTACTACATTATACAAGAGAACGTAGTACGTATCAAATATATGTATGATATATGCCCGCTAGTATATATACATTCGTGACTTATCTGACCGAACTTTTCCTGATAAACAACCCTTGTTGTCCTACTCGAGTTTCTGATTAGAAAGTCTATCAACTCTATGACAATGTAATATGACAATAACAATATTACACTTCACATAGGTGTTCAGTTTGTAGATGTTCCACTGAACATCACGAATTACTCGCTAAATGTTAGCGAGTAATTGCACAGTGGAACATTAAAGGAAGGTACATGCCCACTCAGTCGGCACAAACTGTTCTTTCAGTATAGGAATTAAATAAGTGTATAATTGTGTCACTGTTCCTCCAGTTCTACAAATTACAAGCGCCCGCTATACAGATATAATCATTTTAGTAATATTTATTTTACTGATAGTGACTCGCGGTGGTATTAGGCTATTTTCATATGCAAATGACGCATGCTATTTTTTAATTATTTATACTAATTAAATGCGTCACCTGAAGAAACAAAATTTTCGACAGATTACAAAGTATATACGTATGATCATTGATCATCAAACATATATAATACAGAGAACAAATAGTAATGTCTGTTAACATTTTAAGGAAACACGGTTATCGCCCCTGATATCAGTGTGGAAATTTACGCCTTATATACAATGTATAATAATGCCAATCAATACGTGGGGTAATGGTGAATGAATGTTTATTTTGCCATACAATGTCTCAGATGATGTCTCTGATATAAACAACATGCGTGCCTATGAGTGGGCATGTACCTTTAACTAAAATACAAAAGAAAACACAGTTTCATGGAATTGGCCAATATTTTGAAATGTATAGGTACCATGAACATATCCAGACTACGTGGCTTTTGACGCTGCTGTCTGAGGTACCGAAACAGGAAGTCTGGCATTGGCGCCCTGGAATCTTCTTCCGGTGTCACACTGGTTGTCCATGGCAACATACAACCGGCGATGCATAGTAACATGGCGATATTTCTGCCAGTCCGTGCCATCTTGTGTCGTTCTTTTATTATTCTGCAAATGAATGATATAATTGTATAGTGATATATTTCTGCCATCTACATAACGTGCTAACGTGAGTATCGCGTCAAGACGACTTACTCGTTACAAACTGCACAAGATAAAATGCCACTATAGCGTGCAATATCACGTCATTTGTGACATACCGCCTTATTTGTCTTCGTCCAATTTATCTCGTCCTGACCAATTAGTAAATCGTGTTGACGCCATAATGATCTGGTTAAGACGACGCATAATGTGTAATAAGACGACTTAGCTATCACGTTGTCACGTTATAAGTAGATGGCAGAAATATGTCACCATATAATTGAATGTTTAAAGTGTTGAGAATGTACACCAGTAGCCGATTTCATCAACATTGCAAAGTATACTTTAGTAGCAAAGTATACTTTGAGGGAGAAATTTTCAATTTTATGATAAATTTATTAATTTTTATTATACTGAATTTATTACATTATCACAGCCAATTTGGCTGTGATAATGTAATAAATTCAGTATAATAATTCTGCATACTTTTAATCATGAAATATATGCAGTTGTTAGTTCTATATGAAATAATGCATTTCAGGAAAAATAAATGATTACTCCCTCAAAGTATACTTTGGTAGTAAAGTATACTTTGCAATGTTGATGAAATAGGCTACAGGTCATTGGAGGTAAATTAAAAATATGATTTTTTACTTAAACTGAGCTATTATCACGGTAACTATGTTTCATTGCGTTGTCCGTCTGCTTATCGTCCGGTTAACACATTGAAAGTTCAAACGTCTTCTCATCTGTTATTACCTGTTCCATATTCAAGGTGTATGATCACGTGGTACTAACAACAACAACAAGTACCGATTCAAAGTACGTATTATTTTATAGTGTCCTTATTACGTAACTGATTTTGATGAAATATGGCGCATCAAACGCGTCTTGTTAAGCTGCATTTGGTGGTCTCTGTATTTTCGCCCAAACTTCTGTCGTTTTTGCGAAGAATCGATTTCCGTGTATTCTTCGTAAAAACGACATAAGTTTGTGCCAAACTCACTAGACCAGCAAATGCAGCTCATGAAGATGCGTTTGCTGCACCATATTTCATCAAAATCCGTTGCATATTAAGGAAAATATAAAAGAATACTTACTTTGGAGAGGGCGACGTTGTTGTTGTTGTAACCACGTGATCATGCACCTTGATATTGTCCAAACATAACAGGGAGAACACTACTGTCTGTTCCACGTTTTCTGCCGACGAACTTTTGGCTATTAAACACATTAAATCTAAAAAATATTAAATGTAAGTACTTTTTCACCAATAACAAAAAAAGTCACCCTCCCCAAAAAAAATTGTTTGTTGAAATTCCATCAAATATTGATTTTATAGCGAAAAAACGATTTTCCTATGGGAATTTAATATGTGGGAAAAGAGGAGGAAGCAGTCGGGGAGGAGTCAAAAAACGATTTTTTTTTAAAATTGACTCCAAAACCTGTCTAGATAGCTTGGAAATGATGTAACTAAGAAAACAAGTTAGATTTTGAAAATCGGTCCACAAATAAAAAAAATATTACGTCTATTTTAGCCCCCATGTTAAATTCTCATAGAAAAATCATTTTTGTGCTATAAAATCAATATTTGATGGAATTTCATCAAATAAAATTGTTTCGGGAGGGTGACTTTTTTGTTATTGATGAAAAACTACTTTTTTTCTTTAGATTTAATGTGTTTAATAGCCAAAAGTTCGTCGGCACAAAAACGTGGAACAGACAGTAGTGTAAAGAATGTTATTATTCCTGATGGACATGTGTGAGGCTCTTTTGTCAAAAGTGAGGTATATATTTATTTTCAAAACTGGTCACCAATATTTGTGGCTGTGATTGGAGAACTGGGGGCCGTTTCACTAAACTTCGTACGACTAAAATGTTGGTAAGTGCAAATTTAGGATCGTCTGGAAATTTCAATTGATGGATTTACATTTATTGAGCATAGGCTGCATATGCAGCTATGCTCAATAAATGTAAATCCAATAATTGTTTACAAGAAAACGTTGTTAATATGGAATTTACAGACTATCGTAATTTTGTACTTACCAACATTTTAGTCGTACGAAGTTTAGTGAAACGCGCCCCTAAGGCTTATGGAATGTGTTGCCAGTGTATATGATGATCAAATAGCACATTCCTGATAACGGTCTCCTTTCCTTGGTAGACACATGATGGGTGTTTGACGGGCACCGGGTATGGAAGTTGTTCGAGCCAATCCCCACCCTTAAATATAAGCCGAATGAAACGTTTCATTGATGGAATGGCGAACAGTGCATATCGAAATCAGACTGCGGATGCACGGGCTGACCTGGATCTATACTGGCATAACCAAAGAGCCCCATTTCTACAGCCTTGTATAGTTTGACATCAAGTTTATCAGGCAAGGCTCAGAAATCCTACCCTTTCCGAGCCGAGCCTGATACACATGATATCAAAATACTCTAACCTGTTATTCTATTTATCAGGTAACGTTGTATGCTAGCCGATAGTCAAATATAAAATATTTTTCGTTGAAAAGAACGCGGACTTCTTTACATTGCGTCATTACCCTGACGTCATTCGGTAGCGCATTGTAAAGCGGTTCGACCGATGCAATGCCAGTTTACAATTTGTTGTAACCCAGATATTCGTATCAGTAGCCGGTTTCGCCAACATTGCAAAGTATACTTTTCTAGCAAAGTATACTTTGAGGGAGTAATCATTTATTTTTCCTGAAATAGCATTATGTCATATAGAACTAACGACGGCATATATTTGATGATTAAAAGTATGCAGAATTATTATGCTGCATTTATTACATTATCACACCTATTTGCATTTTGGAAAACATAAATGATTGCTCCATCAAAGTATACTTTGCTAGATAAGTATACTTTACAATTTTGATGAAATCTGCTACTGATAACTAATAATTCCAGCAAAAAAATATTTACACAATTCCCTAACATTTGATTGGCTCGTAGCAAGTCTCTGTCTAAAATTTATATCCCAGTAAACTCCCACGCCAAACTACTTTCCGTAACCGTGTCAGAGGCGCAGTTAAAATAATTCTTAAGAAAACGGAAAATAAACACATTTTCTTGATGAATTTATTTCAAATGCTGGAATTATAAGGAATGAATGGCCTTTTTGTTGAATTTATCGGGGTATAAACTTGGAAAAGTCGCGGCAATACTGGACGAAGGCCTTGAATTTATTGGGGATATAAACTTGGAAAAGTCGCGGGAATACTGGACGAGGCCTTCCGGCCTTCGTCCAGTATTGCTAGTGGTGCAACGATATACCGGTATACCGGTATATTGCGATATGTCATCCTGACGATACGTATCGCGGTACGGTTTTCACGTATCGCGATATTTACACCATATTCTCGGTCGCCATCTTGTGTTAAAATAATTGTGCAAAATTATTCAAAATCATTCAAAACTCAATTTTGAATATGACAGAAGTCAATATTTTTTAATAAACACGCCACAATTAGATGAGTAATACATGTAGTGAGTATTTTTATGGCTAGGGTATAAAAGTAATATACCGAAAGTCTGATACAAAATGGTCAGGGAAAATCACGACTTGGTGCCATTTCTATTGCCAGATAGGTACGTTCTACTGGCGAGTACTGCAGTGGCGGTATTTTTCTTTTATGTTTCTAAAATAAATTATGTTAAATCATACCATGAGTTGCAGGCAGAATGAACAATCATTACTTCCTTCACAGACATTTTGCAAGTGGTTTCGCGACATCCGCGAAATGAAGGTCTGCTCGATTAACACAATAAATTTGCGAGAAGCATAAATGACTAAAAACCTGTTACTAATTGTGCCTGCATAATTTTGTCTCCCGTTCCTTGAGACTGGAAACAGATACAGTGTTATGTAAAGGCATTCACTGATGTGTACGCCCCGTGGACAATATCCTACAGGAGAGGCTAATACCGACTGGTATGGACTGTCGGCTGGCAAAATGTATGTTACCATGTGTAGTACATTTTCGACCAGTATATGGCATATCGATCACGACAATTCGGATATTTACAGCTCACCATTCCATCAATGAAGCACCCAGCATGATAATAACAAGCAAAATAGAATGTTCTCATGCTAAATGGATGTGCAATTTGATCAGCAGCTACACTGGTCGCAAATACCATAAGCCCCATTTCTCCCGTCACAGCCAAAAAATGAGAGAAAAGCACTGCACACATCACCAGTCAATTCAGACTTGAAATCAAACACGACCTTTACATTTCACTGGGGGTGACAGTCGATAAATATAGTACAGTAAGCATAAATGATATATTTTCTACGTTTATGTGAAGCATATTTGCTTCAAACAAACTACAGAAAGCACAAAACTTAGCCAAGCAATACAGGCAATTCATGACCTAATTTCGCCTGCACCCAGTAGCCGACGAATTTTTAGTAGTCGACTTATGGGCCGCGACTTGGCTCAAGACTGATTTTTTGGGTTCATGTTCGTGCCTCGACTTATGGGGCGGGTAGACTTATGATGGCTAGCTACATGTATATACGGTATACAGTTACGCGATAACTATAAGTAAGAGAAAAAATCAGGGAAAATATGATTTTGATCACTTCTCCCTAATTTCCTCTCGTCCAGAAATAATCATTAATGTCAACCGTTTCTGGGCAAAGTCCTGACCCACACAATGTTTTGATGTGTTCTAATGACACTAATAAACAATACAGACTGTTCTTTATCTCCTGTTTGTTTTTATTATTATTTGTTCATACATGGTATAATATCGCAAACGTATTGCAATATGGGTTTGTTGTATCGCAATATATCGCAATACGGGTTTGACCGTATCGTTGCACCTCTAAGTATTGCCGCGAATTTTCCAAGTTTATACCCCGATAAATTCCACAAAAAGGCCATTCATTCCTATAATATAACAGACAATGGGCAACGAGTACGAACATATTAATGGTCATCGTATTATAATCTTATTCGCAGCTTTAGACTCGTTATTGGTATGTTGTTGGCCAGATTTCACTATATTCAGATTTATTCAAATGGCAATCGTTACATATTAATCAAAGGAAGTGTCTGGATTAAGATAAGTTCGTCTTAATTAAACCAGCAAACCAACGTCAACGAAATGTATCTTATTTTTAAAATGTTGTGATCAGTCAGATAAAAATGTTCGTACGAAGATTTCTATGAATTTATTTCTCACATTAACGCGTTAATCTAATGCTGCCAGTTTGTAACTACGGCTTCATGTCATTAATTGTAGCACATCCACAAACTATTTTCCAATATCGGTTGTGAAAACAAATGTTATTGTTATGGAAGCGTCCTGGTTCCAATGTTAAAATGTATTTATCTCCTAATTAGGAGATCTAACTCCTAATTATCTAAGTATATCCTAATTAGGACTTATTATCTCATAATTAGGAGTTAGTATCTCATAATTGGGACTTACTATCTCCTAATCAGGAGTTAGGAGATAAACATGTTTAGCATTGACACAGATAATTTTCAGACAAATGTCCTTTTTAGAGATAAGTGCTTTTCAGAATATGAAAATCTTTTCTAGAAGTTTTTGTGCTATATGATTTGCGACAAAACAAGCAGTTACGATTTAAAAAAAAACGTGTTTTATCATTACAATGTTGCAATCCTATGTTGATTTTGTCTTCTGATTGGTTTGCACTATTTCTCAAGAACCTTTGTTAAGACAGCATATGAGAATCGTCTCCAGTGGAGATGATTCTCGTATGCGGCAAACATGGGTTTTTATTCAAGCAGAATGAAGATAAATACTTAAACCAGGACATAAATGAGTGTTACAAATATTCGTTTCCAGCGGCGTAACGTGTAACCATTTCACCCGTAAGTAACTGGAATGTATTTTGATATGTTAATTTTGCTACCAATCCAATCGTCACAAAACGATTTTCAGACTAGTGAATTTATGAAAATGTGGTGTTTTGTTCTCGAAAAAAAAAAATTACTCGCAAAAAGTGCAGATCATGATGAGACGGCTCGTCACGAGCCGGATCATCTGGATTTACACCGTTTGCCAATACCACTATATACAGGTCAGTAGTGTTGAAAGGGTTGAATAATATTTACCGTCAATAATTAAGTCCGCCTCCGTCCGTCACCAGTTTCCAAGTGGCACCAGTTCCGTCGCACCAGCTAAAAGTAATTAGCACGCGAATCCATCAGTGACATCACTAGTTCGTCAACAAATTAAATATTCCTGGAAACTCTCTGGCGATTTGTCTCCAGACCTTGCTTTATAGTGCCGCTAAAATAATAATAATAATAAAAAATTATGCAATTGTATGCGTAAGTGAAATTGGCACTCTGTTTGAATTAGCCGTCAAATGTGGCTTTGACTGGAGAAATGGAGCTTATGGGCTATGCGACCAGTGTATTTCCAGATCAGCCTGCGCGTCTGCGCAGTCAGATCAGGGTCTACACTGTTCGTCATTCAGTAAATGAAACATCCACCATGCCTCCAGCAGAGAGTATATATGAAAATCAAGACTGGTCACAAAACCCATGAGACCCATTTCTCCAATCACGCCCATAGATGACGCCCACGAACTATCACGCATGACTGATTCCTGAACGCGACGAGAGTGCCGTTACTGCTGTGACGGACAAATAATCCGCGTTTTAGTGTCGACCGCATGGCAGATTCTTTGTGAGACATGATTTGTCGGGATATCATAAATTTGGCTATCAACAATGCCAAAGGGAGCATTTTATTTGCTTTTATCATTGTAGTTGCAGATCAGCGTATTTCTGATCAATGCATACACTGTTCGTTATTGATTGGATCTGATTTGTTTAATGAATTAGCTGGTCCGGGGCTACATTGTACACTATATAGTATACTGATCTAAAACTAAATTAACACATTTTGTCGCGGCAGTTTACAATTCGTATTATTAAGTGGATCCAACTGCCAGACCTGAGTGTGTATTGCTGTTAAAAAGTGAAGTTCAATCCTACTGTGCATCTACATGTTTAAATCGTGTGTTAACCCTTTCAACACTACAGCCATTTATATAGGTGTTTTTAAACAGTGTAGATCAAGACGAGCCGGCTCATGATGAGCTGTATCATCAGGATCTGCACTCTTTGCAAGTAATTTTCATACTTGTTAAAAAAAAAAAAAATTATAAATCGATTATTTGAAAAGTATTTTGACCGAAAATTAACATACTATAATCCATTCCAGTTATTTAGGGCTGAAAGGGTTAAATGTTAAAGTTGTTGGTAACATTATGTATTGACAAGCCAATATACAATCTGTTCCGATCCCCACACTGATTATAAAACAAAACGCGGCTGGTTCCGTCAGATCATAGTCTTTGCTTGTACCTGTATTACTCTGTGTATATTATATTTTTCTACTAGATTCATATTTATAATGTATTTATTTCCCAAACCTATAATATGAGGTGGACTGGGGGTGGGGAGGGTGTGGGGAAGGGGTTAAAACAAACAAAGAAAAAAAACACACACAAAAGCAGAGATTTATTATAGCACCCGCAACTAGCTCAGCTGAAGATGAAATCTTATTTTGGTATTTTTGTTACATAAATTAAACTTGTGAAATGATAAAGTCTTCCCAAATTTTTGTAAAGTTTTCAAGTTTGTTGTCCATTATTGCTGCCTTCTTGGATGTTTCATACAATAGTTGAATTCGATGCTTCAGTACGCTGAGACTTGGAACTACTTTTGAACACCGGCTATAATAGAGATAGTATTTAGTTTATAATAGTATTAATTGTTTGAAGATACTTATTGTTTTTTCGTAAATCCCAAAGATGAATGATTTTTCGTTAATTGTAATAGTTATATGTTTTGTCGCTAACCATTCTTGAAGTTCCCTAAATATGTTTTTTGTAACCTTACAATCCAAAAACAAATGTTTTATTGTTTCCGAAAACTTCTTACAGAATGTACATAATGGACTACTGACAACAAACCATTTGTGGCCAGAACATTGTGGTTTATTCGGTACTGGAACCATTTTCGAGTTGTGTCTTTTGTTATGATATGCGGCCATAAATATTTTTTCTTCCATGTTTCTTTGTTAAAATTATAGGTTGAGTTCCATTTAATTTTACCAGCTGGAGTTTCAGAATTGGAGTTTAATGCGAGATACAAGTCTTTTGTCCCAGTTTTGTTATTTAGGTATAGTTTTAGTTTGTATGGAGTAAATGGCATTTCTAACTTTTTTTCGATATTGTTAAGTTTCAAACTTTTACCTCAAACTTTTATTGCTTTGACAAGGCCATAATATTGAAGAAAGTTTATATTTATGTTGAAATTGTGTTTAAGTTCATTTTGAGAGGCAAAAGTTCCATCAATTTTGATAATGTCATTTATAAAACATATTCCCTTATCAAACCATGCCTTATTGAAGAAGGTTGTCCCACATTTTATGTCCTTATTAAAAAATAATGGGCTAGAAAGAAATGCATCCATGTTTATTGGCTTAAGCTTATTTTGTAATTTTAGATGACCTTTAAAAACATCCCGCCAAAAAAGGTTTGACATTTTTCCTATTTTTTGTTCGATGTACATATCTCCCAATTTAAAAATATTATCTGTATCAATTTCTGTATTTAAAATGTTTATAAATTTGTATTTGTTGCACACTATTCTTCTTACCCATGTTGTTTTTAAAGACGATATATAGTCCTCATATTTGGCATTTTTAGTCCACCATCCTCATATTTTGTGCTTGTGATAGTGCCTTTTATTCGTGATTTACCTTGCCATAAAAAGTATACATAATGCTGCTGATATCTTTAACACATGTTTGACTGGGGTTAGGTAGGGATATAAAGAGGTGATTTAAAGATGGGAGAAGAAGAGACTTTATGACTGTGATTCGGCCTAATAGTGTTAAGTACCTTTTGTTCCAGCTGTTGATTTTTTGTTTTATAAGCCTCATTTTTTCCGAGAAATTCATGTTCACAATGTTTTCTAAATCTGTGTCAAAAGTAATTCCAAGCAATTTAAATCTGTTATTTCCCCACTTTAGTTTCCATTTTGTTTTAATTGAGTCTTGGCTAAAAAGAATTGCCCCAATCCAGATAACTTGGTTTTTATCAAAATTAACTTTAAGTCCTGACATATGGGCATACATTTCCAGTTCATTAAGTGTTTCATTTTAGTGATTCACCTGATCCATCCAGGAAGGCACTAGTGTCATCTGCAAACAGTGTTAGTTTATATTGTGTTCCATTTATTTTAATTCCTTTAATTTTATGATTTGTGCGTGTTCTGATTGCAAGTATTTCTGCGCATAAGATAAATATGTACTGTGAGAGTGGGTCCCCTGACGACAGCCTCGATGTATTTAAAAACAAGGTGAGAGGTTACACTGTTGATTAACTGATAGTATTTTTGTAGAATAATGTAATCCATTGCCTAATATTTGGTCCGAATTTAAAGTAGCGAAGTACTTTACGAATAAAGTTCCACGATATAGAGTCAAATGCTTTCTCAAAGTCTATAAGAAGAAGAAGTCCTGGGATATTGTTTTTTTCAATATATTGCATAATGTCGTATACCTGCCTAGTGTTTTCCCCGATGTATCTTCCTGAAATAAATCATGTTTGGTCCCCATTTATTAATTTATCTAATACTGTTTTTTATTCTATTTGCGATAGATGCTGATGCCATTTTGTAAATTGTGTTTAATAATGTAATAGGTCTATAATTTATAACTATATGTGTCTTTATTGCTATACAGTTTGGTGTAAAATAGTTTTGTTTCTTTTAATATCTCTGACTGACTTGTAATTATTTTGCCATTTTCTGTTTCAAGTTTTGGTATTGTTTTAGTTATACAGCTATGAAATTCGAGTGTGCAGAAAGAAATAATTTGTTAGTTTTTCTCCTCATTTATATTTAGAGCCCTTGACCGAATAACTGAACCATTTACTTTAATTTTCCGAATTTCTTGGAGTTCTAATTTTAAAATTTCAATTTTATTCATGTCTTCTTTCTTTAATTGTTTTTCCATGTGTAATATTTGTTCTGTTAATGATTTTTCTTTTTGATTGGTTTCTTTTTTTATAAAGGAAGAATAAGAAATAGATTTTCCACGTAGTTCCATCATAAGTGTTTCCAGAAAAAGTTGATCGTTAATAGTGAATTACAATTCGTTGTTTGTATTTCATGCACGTTTTCTCGGTTATATATTGGAATAGCATATTAATTTTTTATTGCTTCTATTTTTTCATTAATCATGTTTATGTAATTTATGTCTTTCAGCATTGAAATGTTATGTTTCCATTGTGGTTTTCCCTTTATAAAATTGTTGAAACATAAACTTAACAATACAGGTGAATGGTCAGATCTGTAGCTATTTTCAATGATGAAGTTTTTAATTGAAGGTAAAGTATTTTCAGAGATGAGGAAGAAATCTCGTCTTGCTTGCTGAAAAGGCTGTCGCCGTCTCCATGTGAACCTTCTCATTAGGGGGTGATTTTCTCTAAAAGGGTCGATTAAATATTTTTCTTGAATAATTTTAATAATTTTTCTCTAGATTTTTTATTATTTATATTTTTATAGTTATGATAGTCTAAATCTGGGTCCAAAACAAGGTTAAAATCTCCGCATGAACGATATTTATCGTTATTCATTTCATCAATTTCTTTTGATATGTTCTGAAAAAAAGGGATCATCTTAGTTTGGTCCATACAGGCATACAAGTGTAAATTTATTATTTTCAATAGTGATGTCTAGTAGGATGAAGTTGCCATTGGTATCACATTTTGACTGGTGTACTTTATAGTCTAAATTACCATTGAATAATATTGCTACTCCCCTTGCATTAGATCGAAATGAACAGAAATAACAATCATTACCCCACCTAGTCCGTACAAATTTTTCATCTTCCCCTGGAGTGAAATGGGTATCTTGCAAACAGTGTATGTGATATTTGTTATCTTTTAAGTATTGAAAACGATCAGTGCGTTTGTGAAGTTGACCTATTCCTTGACAATTTAATGACAATATTTTTATTTCACTCATTGTCTATTTAGGGTGGGTTTGTTTTACCATATGTAACTCCAACTGAGCCTGCGGGTGCGTAAACCTAATGGGGGAATGCAAAAAGGTGTGAACAAACAAAAGCTGTGCATTTCTAATCTACTGAGGGAGGGGTGCTTTAAATGTACTAGAAGCTGATATTGCTTTATAATATTGAGAATAAACTTGTATTTTTGGGTAGATCTACTGACAATTTGAAGACCAGAAAGAAAATCTAAAATAAATTATGTTGATAATGAAACTGATCTGCTGAAACACAAACATAACTTCATCATGGACTAAGGGGGACAACCTTAACACTTTGAATACGGTGTCTTCCTGATTCTCCCACTTTCCTTAAAATGGGGCTGTTTTGAAAGTGGGAGAACCTGGAATTGTGTACAGGTAATATTGTTGTTATAAGCATAGCCTTGGGGGCAATTGGGACTATGCTCTGTATCAACTTTGAATTGTGAATTATGAAGGGAAAATATAGAAAATAGTTAAATGCATTTGTAATCTGCAATTCTTTATTTTCCTTATTTTTCTTATTTCTTCATACAATAATTATTGGTATATTCCCTTATATAACGCTAACTTTTAGAATATTTAATATTTTAATAAGCAAAAACATGTGGACAACAGTGAATACATGTAATCATGGCTGATCAGGGTCTGCACAATTCAGTTCAATCCACACACTGTGGCACTGTGCAGTCAGTATAATGTCATTGTTTCAGTGAACGGTGCCGGATACCATATCATAATTATATTCAGATGTGTAGTAGGTGTGATGCTGCGTCGGCATACTCCAGTGTCGTCAGCTCACCCGTCTCTAGACGCATCTTCAACTGGCCAAGTCGCTGATCAATGAGACGGTATCGTCTCCGTTTCAGAGGGCGGGCACCACCTGCCTGGAACTGCAGAATCTTGATGCACGATGCTGCTTCAATTTTTTCAATATCTCGATTATAGCAAAAATGTTCGGATGTGCGTGTCTAACCGCCTTTTTCAATTTGCTGTGCCAGCCTTCAAGGTGATTTGTCGTCCTTGGTCCCTCTGTGGCGAAGTGGTTCCAGACGTCTTTGTCGTCTCGGTCGATCCACTGCTCGGTGACGTAGTCCTGGAAGTTGGAGTCATTAGCCGGAACATCGTCGACTTCCATATCTTCCAGCGCGGCCATATGTCTTCTACTTCGTTCTCAGGAACCAGGGGCAGAACGGACGCTCGTCTCACCAGCCGGTGTACGCGGTCGTTCTCTGTGTACACGGTACTCAATCCTAGTGCCTGCACACCTTAGGCCATATACACTGGGTGTAGTGAAAGAAACATGCCTTCACATTGGAGTCCGGGAAAACACGCAAAGCCGCATTGCGTGACGCCAGCTCGTGATCCAGAAATACACGTTCAGGGTTTAGTTGTAGGCCGTAATGTTCACATTTCTGCTGTAGGTGACTGAAGAATGTCTCATAAACGTTGGTCGATTTTCCCGGTAGGAATGCGAATACTAACGGATACATTGCTCCATCTATGAATCCGTGGAGCGAGAACAGTTGATGGAATAATTTGGGACACGTGTAGAATGTGCCATCACCGTATATCACCGGAACCGCACACAGATGCTCAAGACCTGATCTCGTTGCGAACACAAGCATTCTGTTGTTTGTACCAACGTCGATCTGGAGGAATTCTTCTCCTGTTGTTGTCTGCGTCCATTCTCCGTCAAGTACGATGTTGGCGGCAGATGATGGGAGGTTTGGTCGGAGTTTACTTCTCTCAGAGTAGAGTGTCGACTTACACGTTTGAAATGTCGGAATGTGGCTCGCCATTCTCGCTGTATCATCATTCCATTCCTTCCCACGAATAGCAGCTATCTCCTCCTCGTATATTGACGGAATGGGGGTTAACTCGTCTCGGCACCGCTTACGTATGTTCGCCATCACATTTCTGACGTCGACGTCTGTGTAGTCGGCGGGATGGCTATGGTTTCCCGTTGTCTTGGCGAGGATGTTGTCAATAGTCGTGGCTTTGGCTGTGCACCTTGGTGCAGAGCAGGTCCACTAGATACGATCTTGTCGACGATTCTTAACCTGAAATAAATTTATGTAAAAATGATATTATGACTAGCGTGTTTTCCCTGTAAAAACAACAATTCGGAGTTTTCGCGGTGCAGACCATCTGATGCAGAAGTACATATGATTCCTGATTGATAATGGATAATTATAATTTGCTATTGTCTGCCTGTGCATCGGTCCATTCCACATATCATTGACATTTTTTACATTACAACCATTAACAGCTGTAAAAGAGAGAGAGAGATAGAGAGAGAGAGAGAGATTTAGAGATAGACTTTGATATACATACCACAAACCTGTAGCCTCCAATGACAATACTCTGCCCACCATGCTTGTTAAGTACAAACTGTATATCTACTTGCGCATTAGCCATGATAGACTTAACAAACTGATCGAAATGTTGAAGATAGCAGTCGTTAGTTCTATATGAAATAATGTATTTCAGGAAAAATAAATGATTTCTCCCTCAAAGTATACTTTGCTAGAAAAGTATACTTTGCAATTTTGATGAAGTCGGCTACTGATGTTGATAGAAGACAAAAAGTTTTAACAAAATAAAAAACCTTTTTCCTCCTCCCTACCTATTATGTTTTTAGCATAATAGGAAACTAACACTATTTTATTTTGCCTAATAATAAATGTTAAAATATGAATCAGGCAAATAATGCAGTTCCGGATCAGATTGCGCAGATATGTAGGATGATATGTAGGATGATCTGGAGCAACACTAGTCGAAAACACTATAATGGCTTCTTTACACAACAAATCATGTGATATTCAGTTTTATTACAAGCAATTATGCCATAAAATATACAAGTTGGGCCGGATTTCTATAAATAAATTCAAAGGGAGATAACCAGCTATCATCCCTCATTCGTGGCGTGTAACGATGTTTTTAGTAGTGGATCATCTGTTTACATATATTTAGTATCACGTTTATGCACTCGTCAGCACTGTATGTATTATAACAATAACAAACGCCATGTGATCTATGACGAATGTTGATTTTTAAAAATAGACTTTGTATTGACTGTGTTAGTTATCTTATATTTAAGGGTAGGAATTGGTTCAAAGAACCTTCCATACCCGGGCATTGACGGTGTCTGTTAAGGACCCAGTCTATTCATGATCATTGTTTGATTCAAAGATAATTGCTCCGTAAATGTGATGGAATATACACTGCCTTGTTACTGTATCCTATACGGCACATGGACTGGCGAACTCGGTCATAGTTGTGTGCTCAAGCCATCAGCCACTTTCTTTTCCTTTTTTTTCTTTTCTTTTTTTATTTCTTTTCTTTTTTTTTTCTTTTCTTTTTTTATTATATTTCTTTTTTATTTTCACACACAAACATGTACAAAGAAGACATATTTCTAGTAACATATTGTCTCATTCTTTAGTCGTGCACGCCAAGCTTGTGGTATACTGGATATAAGTTTAAAATATTTTAGGTCAATCATTATTACTAACATTATATAATTGTTTTATATTTGTAAAGTCATAAAAGGTTTTGGTTCGATAATCGTAAATATGTTCTATGTACATGTATTTTATCCCCCGTTCATTCCAATCTTTGTAATAAAATGTATTGCCATTACTTTTTAATTTAGAATTGTTCCACATGATTTGCTTCGCAATGTTCTCTGGATTTTCAGAATAATTAAGTTTGGCCCATGCTTCAAGTATATTTGATAAAAAAGAAAATAATTATTAATATTTTTGCATCGAATTCGTGGAAGTTTCCTTCAAATATATTTGTACCACCAAATTTATGTAAATAATTAGTATACACTATTTTCCATTGCCCATCGTTTGTATCATTTGTAAGACGTTTAACCCAACATGCTTTTCAAGAATTTATGAAACATAATGACTTTTCTGCTGATTTTATCTGGTTTTGGAATCCCATAGAAAGTCAAACATCATGTGTGTAATTTGTTTTATAACATCATCTCCAGGAGTATCTAACACCGTCAATGGAAATATTGGTTTTGGAAATGCGAAGCTTTTGAGAACAGTTATTTTACCCATAGTTGTCACTTTTCTACGTTTCAATCTGTGTAAACATTGTTTAAATTCATTTACTTTTGGTAATAAGTTTATATTATGTATTCTATTTTTGGCATTACAAAAATGTATACCTAGTGTTTTTGCTACATCGGCAGCCCATAAAAAATGTTTGTCTTCACAGAAAGCGAGTGCAGTGTTTTTTAAAGAACCTGTCTTAAAAAGTATCGATTTTGAATAGTTTAATCGCAAGCCTGAAAATTTTGAAATGGACGCTTGTATAAGAGCATGTGTATCCCCCTCCCCAGATACACAAGTAGTTTGAAAAAAGGGTGTTCGAGTTATGCTCCGGAGACAAAATCAGTGACGGAAAAACAAAGGGAGATAACTAAAAACATAGTGATGCAAGAGTTGTCATTCTTGCATGACACACCTTTAGGGTCGTGGTCTATGCATGTGTGAAGTTTCATGAAAATATTCCAAAGGGTGTTCGAGTTATGTTCTGGACACGAAATCAGGGCTCGAAACAACAAAGAGAGATAACTAAGAAATTAACGACGCAAGAGTTGTCATTCTTACGTGCGACACACCTTTGGGTCGTCTTCTATGCATGTGTGAAGTTTAATAAACAAGAAAATGTGTTCATAGAACACGGATGTCGCACATATCGCTTTGATAATAAATGAGGCCAAATTCCAAGTCAAAATTTTCTTTTACCTGAGCGTTGAAGTTTTTGAAGCACCAAGTATGTGACCTTGACCCTGGGCTTGGCGGGGGCAGGACGAACGTGGATTTGGCACAGGGCGGTAGAGGACCATTAGAGCAATGCATATATGAAATATGAAGCTGATCCGTGAAAGAAAACAGAAATTATAAGATATTTACCTGAGCGTTAAAGTTTTTGAAGCACTAAGTATGTGATCTTAACCCTGGGCTTGGCGGGGGCAGCACTAACGTGGATTTGGCACAGGGCGGTAGAGGACCATTAGAGCAATGCGTATATGAAATATGAAGCTGATCCGTGAAAGAAAACAAAAATTATAAGATATTTACCTGAGTGTTAAAGTTTTTGAAGCACCAAGTATGCAACCTTGACCCTGGGCTTGGCGGGGGCAGGACGAACGTGGATTTTGCACAGGGCTGTAGAGGACTATTAGAGCAATGCGTATATGAAATATGAAGCTGATCCGTGAAAGAAAATAGAAATTATAAAATATTAACCTGAGCGTTAAAGTTTAAAAAGCACCAAGTATGTGACCTTGACCCTGGGCTTGTCGGGGGCAGGACGAACGTAGATTTGGCACAGGGCGGTAGTGAACCATCAGAGCAATGTGTATATGAAATATGAAGCAGATCGGTCGAAGGATGACGAAATTATGAGACATTTACCCGAGTGTTAAAGTTTTGTGACGGACGGATGGACGGACGGACGGGAGGACGGGACGCACGTTCCTACGAATGAATACTTGTTGGGTTTTTACTCTATAAAAATACCCAACAAGAGTACCCAACACTACCCTAACTCTACCCAATAAGATCCCCGTACGCTTACAACAAGTACCCATTCGTGTGTGTGGACGGACGGACGGACGGACAAGGGTAACACTAAATGCCCCCTCCACTATCGTGGTGGGGCATAAACATATTCCAAAGGGTGTTCGAGTTATGCTCTGGATACGAAATCAGAGCATGAAACAACAAAGGGAGATAAGTAAACAAAAATTCCGCGGAATCAAATGACTCGACCTCGAGCCTGGGCCCGAAAGCAATTTTCACTGGCCCGAACATATTATACAATTATTGACTAGTGAGCCATATAATATCAGATTATATTCTATGGCTCACTAGTCAATAATTGTTTTATTATATGATAATAGTCTGTATATAGCACATACGACCTTATGCCACTAGACAAAATTTGAGAAAAAAAATGGAAAAAGAAATGGAAAAAATAAGTTTAAAAATTAAAAATAACAAGAATTCCGCGGAAATGTCTCGCCTTGTCCCGCCTTGACCTCGACCCTAGGCCCGAAAGCAAGTCTGTATATAGCACTTACGACCTTATGCTACTAGACAAAAATGGAAAAAGAATTTGAAAAAACAAATGAAAAAAAACAAATGAAAAAAAAAAGTTTAAAAATTAAAAATTTTAATGCTTGCTACTGGAGCCCAGAATCTTTTTTTAATAGTCCTATATTTATCTACATATATCTGCACAGGTCCACATAATGCCACAATATTTTCAACACAGTTTACGGAAATGTAATATACAATGTAGTAATTTACCTGTATAAATTACCTGTGGTCAGATAGTGCTCAGACTGGACATTTTCACATGCTAGCACATGCACAGGTGAATGGTTCTCCCAGTCTCTATTGTTCAACCAGAGGAGGCTATTGTTCTCTCTACAGGTAAGGTGTACAGAGCACACGAGAAAACGGGTCTTCATGCATTATTGTCCAGTTTGAAGAGTGAGCAAAACAAAAAAGGGAGATAACTCAAAAATTAGTTACGCAAGAGATGTCATTCTTGTGCTCGACACACCTTCGAGTCGTGGTCTATACATGTGTGAAGTTTCATGAAAATATTCCAAAGGGTGTTCGAGTTATGCTCCGGACAAGAAGTGTCTGCGGCGGACGCGGACCGCTGTCAAATCCATTGTATCCCCCGACGGAGTCCGGGGGATACAATTATCAATAGTATAACTTAGGGTTTCTAACGATTCTTTTGACCCATCTAAGCAAAAAGTGGCATCGTCTGCGAACATTGTGTTTTTTATTTCTTCTTGATTTATTATTATTCCTTTTATCATGCTATTATTTCGGACACTATGTGATAGTATTTCTATGTTGTAATAAACAAATATGGTGACAAAGGACAGCTCTGTCTTACGCTCCTACCTAAACCGAAAAAAGTCTGTAAGATAGCCGTTATTTGTTACACAACTAGATATGTTATGATAAAATACTTCAACCCATTTTATTAGACTGGGACCAAAATTTAAGAATCTTAAAACGTTCATAATATATTCATGACTAACACTATCAAAGGCTCTTTCAAAATCAGCAAAAAATAACAACCCTGGAATAACATTTTTCATTAACATGGTCAATGGTTTCAAATAATAATCTTATGTTTTCTCCAATATATCTGCCTTTAATATAGCCCGTTTGAGAGGAATCTATCAACTTGTTTAATACACCCTTTATTCGATTAGCAATAGCCTTTGTAGCAATTTTATAATCAATGTTCAGTAAACTTATTGGCCTCCAATTTGCGAGATTGGTACTGTCTTTACCTTTTTTGGGACTTAAATTGATTATGCTTTGTTTTTGTAGGGTTGTTAATTCACCAATTTCGAGTGAATAATTTAGAGACTTAACTAGGTATGTTTAATGTCGTTCCAAAACAATTTGTAGAATTCAGTAGTTATTCCATCTGAACCAGGACTTTTATTATTATTCATCTCATCAGTCTGATCAGTGTCTACGCTATTGATAATTCGGTCACTAAAGTATTATTGAGGACGCCAGGAAATCAATTGAATTGCGTGTATGTGCAGATGTTACAAATGCCGTAAGGTCCACTCTCCCCACCGGTTTCCTAAATAACACATGTGTAATAAATGTAGGATAAAAACGGCGACCGTGCCCCACATCAGTCTACACATTTGCGCAATTTTATCAGGGGATACGTTGGTCTCAATTCAAGCAATTAAAGTTATTATTGTCACCGACTAGCAGAATTTGATCAATATATCGACCGAATAACTACAAATGGTGGTGAGAATCTGTACTGGTCACTCATACATGTAATGTACATACATTGTTTTATCAACCAGCGACCCACACGAGTAGTGAGACTCAGATTGGTGCAGCCTGGATACACATGTAATTTTACTAGAGGGTTATGTTAATCCACTGGGAATTTGAAAAAAAATAGCCAGGAGACACCAATTAGACAGACAATACATTCCAATTAAACACGTCTTTAATTCCGAGAGGTGTGAATTAAAGACGGCCGATTTTTGTTTTCCGTCTCCAGGGACTGTCCACACAAGTTCCCACTCCACCTGCCCCTCTACTCAGACAAGGAATAGATTCAGTGACATTTCAATCGTTCATTTTGCGGATTCGGACATCTTGGTTGGGCTATCGGATGGATAATTTGATGATGATAAACAAACACACGAATCTCACTTGTAATCGGGTTGCGGGGAAAAACCTGGGTCAGTAGCTGACGTATAGACGAAATATATTAACAGAAAGACTCACGGAAGACATGACTAAAGTGTATTAAATGTAGAACATTGTTAAAAATGAAAACATATATTCATACCTGGCGAATCTCCATGTTTCTGTTTACATTAGTACACGGAATATACCCGAGGGGTGTTCAGTAAATCGTAGGAAAGTGCTATAAATCGATGCTCTCTCGTGAAGTGGTATGTGTTCACATCACTCAGCAACCATTTATACATACATGTAATACACATATTGGTATAGTTTCATAACTGTGGTGTGGATAGCGATTGGCGTTATAGTCTGTATTCAGACAATAGCTTAAACTAAATTAGTCATCAGTTGCACACAAAACTAGCTTTCGTAGCGCTTGTTTTCTTTTCAGTATCATAATTATATTATTTTTTATCAACCCCAATCACGGGTCTTACGCCATAACAAATAGTTCTAACAACTTAGCTTGATCGCCTTTTCAGTGTGATAAATGTTTTCGTAGTCTAAGGGTGCGACGATTAACCACCATACACGATTATTTGCGATTCGTAACTCCATGGTTCGGTGTACGAATACATTCCATAATAATCGTACTAATGTCAATTCATGTTTACGTGATCCGAGATGTTACGGGAATTAAATTGTTGAACACCCCTCGTAAATGATTTGTATAACTGACTAACCAATAATAGGTGCATTAATGCGTAAGCTTCACGTGCGTGCATGTACAATTGGTATACACTACACCAGGCTACGAGGCCCTTCGCTTACACACATATTCTATACATGTACGGCTGGGTGATTATCAATTCGTAAATGTTTTGAAAGGGAATTGTTGAGCGTAAACGTGTTGGGCTATGTATATACAGTAGAACGTCTCTAAACCGGACACCCAGGTGACGCCATTGTGTTTCATTTACTTTTGACTGTAATTTATTTCATTGCCGTGTCTGTTCATGACTGAAAATGACAAATATGTACAAATATTGCTTAGTCACAGTGGAAACTGTAAGCTGGACAACTTGGGGACCTCCGATTAGAGAGGATCCACTGTGATATATACTTCATTATACTTCATTGAATTGGAATAGGCTATCAATCAATTTCACTCTTTGCGGCATATATCATATACATGAATGACTGTCAAACACAAATAATTATGATAGTTGTGCCAGTGATACACACAATGGTCCTCTCTCCGCGTTACGAAAGTGAAAGTTCGAGAGAACCATAACAATTGTGTTCACGTATGTGCCTCGCATTGAGAAAAACAAACCTTCAATAACGGACTGTGTGTCGTGGCTAGCATTATCTTAAATATTGAGTCATGTTCGTTAATATAAAAAAAAGTATATATCTATATGTGGATATAAATAGTGTATACCCCGATCTGACCGCATGTATTTATTGCCAGATCAGAGTCGACGCTAGGATAAATTTTCTCATCACGAATCACATACGTGCTAAGTAAAAACTTATAATGCTTTATTAGTATCAAGCTCCTACTTACATACATGTACTTTGAATGATCCATTAAATACTATGAATGTACAGTTATAAGTACACAGCCACTGAATGTGGACCCGAGTTAAGGACTATTGTACTCTGTACCTGTAACTTAACCATTAGGTATCGGTAGAAACAGCCAGATTCTGCAAATAGCACATACATACATGCAACGATATTTGATAAAAGTGCGATATGCGGAACAGCCACCAGCCACCAGCCTAGCACTCGATGAGACTGCGCTGCTGCGCCGGCTAATCCGGCACTATGCTGGCTGAGACTGGCTGTGACTGGCTGCTCATGCGTAGTGCATTTGTTGCTATTTTACTTACATGTATATTCGTGATATACCCAAGTGAATGGCTGAATGTGGCATGAAGACACAAAATATCATAGTTTGTCATGCCTTAGAATAGTAGTGTGCAATTGCGCTAACCAGTGAATATACAGGCGCCCGATTAAACGAAAATCGAGATTTACATTTTAACATTATCATTATCATTTCAATACCATTTATATTGAAGCCTTTTACCTTTTATGAAAAGAGACACACTAGGTACCAGTATATGCTATATATACTTGGTTCGTGTAGGCTGTAAACTGTGTCTAGGCTATCATATATTATTACAAGGCACGTTCCTACGTTCGCGTTGTGAATTTATTGTTTATTGGGTTTTTATTTTGCTCGAAAATGCGCCAGAACGCAGGAAATGCGATGTAGATTTAAAAAAAAAACGGACCCCCCTAGCGCTATCCTGAGCTACGCTCAGTCTACTAGCTCGTTCGATAATATAGTCAAGTATTGCAAAATAGTTACGCCCCCACTCCTCCCCCCCCCCCCCCCCCACTCCTAACCCGAAATCCTGGATCCGCGCCTGATACTGTACAAGAAATAACGCGTGAACATTTCGTTTACCACCATATATCTGTGTTGTAATCAACGTCTCCTGTATATCATAAACTATTTTCATTTGTAAAGTATGCAAATTGGTACAAACTATTGATCTGCTATAATATCAAAATTACACGTTATGACATAGGCATTCTGTCACCTATGACCATAGAATCACTCGCCATGACAAAAGAGCAGTTCTGATCATTGTGTAACAGCTGAATCCCCGTCATATTACAATAGTATAGTTTCGGAAAACGGTGTTGATCCATGACAATTTCATCTATGCGTAGGCTGATCGGGAGCTACATTTGTCACAAAATCATCTGGAAATCTTGCTCATTCCATATTCAATCATCAACCCGGAAGTATTGTTTATATATGTGTGTATTGTATGTATATAGCGTTCCTTGAATCGCTTTGAAAATGTAAACTGTTCAAACTAACCCACTGGCTCATCGTCCCTCCACCCAGAACAAATAGTCTTTGAAAAGTATCTGCTCCACCAAATAGTCTTTGAAAAGTATCTGCTCCACCCGTTGATTCGCTCTCCACTTAATCATCACCTGGCCATTTCTGGTCCAGCACGATTCCACCTCCGGATTGTTCCTGGCCGCAGTAAAGTTGACTGATTCATTTGTGTCAGATCTTCGACGATGTATATCCCTGTTCCCCTAAGCTTAGTCTTCCGATATTTCATGCTCTTGAACTTATGACGTCGGGATAGGAATTTTACAATAACGGTTCTTTGTTTATTGGGTACTTTCTTGCCAATTCTATGTGCTATATCTATATCTGAAATGTGTATGTCTGCTCCCATTTTCTCATTGAGTAAAGTAACCACATTTGCTGTAGTTTCATCTGATGTTTCCATTCGGTCTCCATTTTCTTCTGGCAAGTTTATTATTTTGATGTTGTAACTTCTGCTGTATTTTTCCATTTCGTTAACCTTTTGAGCACATTTCCATTTATTGCTTTTCATGGTATGCATCATTCTGTGTATTGCTTCATGTTGTGTTTGGATATCGTCTTTTACTTTTGTAATTGTTGTCTTACACTTATCCAACTCAATGTTTGTCTTATGTGCCTCGCTTTCCACTACTTCGATTCTATGCACTACTGAATTATATACTTGTTCTTTGATTTTTTCTACCAGTGATTCCATTTCCTGCTTAAATGTAAATTTCCTCTTTTTTCACAATAGAGTCTAACTTTTCCATTATATTGTCTAACCGTTTGCCGATATCTATGTTTGATCCAACCTCCTTTTCCTATGAATCGTGAGTTCGGTCCGTATCCATTTTCGAAGTTTTACCCGTTTTGATCTTTTTCTTGTTCTTTGTCTGTGTAGGACTATATTTATCAATACTGTCTTGGTCTGTCTCCTTTACGCTAACATCGCCGTTTGCACTGGATGTTCAACTGCGTTTACGCTTTTTGTCACTGTCTTTCTCAACTGTTTCAGCATTATTGTCTCCTTGACCTTTCGGCATTATGTTGTCTAACCTCACACTTCACACTGCCCACGTTACCACGACATATCATCTCGTTCCGACGAGATAGCATATCATTACCACGACTTAGCTATGTCGTTCCCACGACATAGCATCTCGTTCCCTCGAGATAGGATCTCGTTCCCACGAGATAGGATCTCGTTACCACGAGTTAGCTATGTCGTTCCCACGAGATAGCATCTCGTTACCACGACATATCATCTCGTTCCCACGAGATAGCATCTCGTTGCCACGAGTTAGCTATGTCGTTCCAACGAGATAGCATCTCGTTACCACGACATAGCATCTCGTTCCCACGAGATAGGATCTCGTTACCACGAGTTAGCTATGTCGTTCCCACGAGATAGCATCTCGTTACCACGACATATCATCTCGTTCCCACGAGATAGCATCTCGTTACCACGACATATCATCTCGTTCCCACGAGATAGCATCTCGTTACCACGAGTTAGCTATGTCGTTCGCACGACATAGCATCTCGTTCCCTCAAGATAGATAGCCAATGAAAATGAAACATAATTACCGCCATATTAGTCCGACAGCCGGGATCTTAACCTTGTTTTGATTAACATAGTTGTTTTATTGGCGATTTTGCTTGTCCATGCCATCCACATCCAGAATCCGGCTAATGACACTCTGTCGTCCTTGAGCGTTTTAAGAAATTTGCATAAATTCAAAATGGCCGCCAAACAGCTATAGTATGCCGTGTGAGGTATTGAAGTAATTTAAGAGCGTAAAGTGGATTTACTTGACTATTCAGATAAGCGGTCATATTCAATTCAATTCACTATGACATGGAAAAAATCCAAAATGGCCGCCAAATGTAACATATTTTACATATAGCTACTCTCACACTCTATATCAAAGCAAACATGATACTGATATTGGATATATTGACACAATAACAACTTTCAGTACGTTCAATATGTTCATAGACAAGTTGTTGAACAGGGGAAGTCCAAGATGTCCGCCACATATAACTGTAGTATCATATAACAATAATGTAAACGACTGATAATTAAGTATAGAACTGCATATTAGCGCCATATCGTAGTAAATTGGTATATATGTATTGGATTTAGGCATACACTGAACGTTTTCAATAACTTAGACACATCATTAAATATATGTGTCAATAGCAGAAGTCAAAAATGGCCGTCAAATATTTAAGAAATTGTCACGTTGCCTTATAATGCGCAAATTGCATACTAATTACTGGGGCTATTGATTAATTTAAGAATATTAGTATACATATCTCAGGTTTGTGGACACATTGAACGTTTTATGTAACTTTCAAATGCAATATTAGACACTTGTGTCAATAGAAGAAGCCGTAAATGGCCGCCAGATATAAATTACCTTGCAATGACAATCATAATGTGTAATGATTAAAATATGAAATGTCACGTTGACCTATTTCAAAGAAAACACACATATTTATGTCAATCTTGTGTTCTTTTGTAACCTTGTTATGTAAATAGACACGTGTTCCAATAGCAGAAGTCCAAGACGGCTGCAAAATATAAATTATAGCAATCATCGTTTAATAATTAAGTCATATAATTAAGTTCAGTCCAGTAGGGAGTACACTGTTATAGCAATAGTTTACTTGTGAATAAAGTAACATGTTCTATAACTCCTTTATACATGTACGCTCATACATGTGTCACTAAATGTAGCAGAATTCCAAGTTGGTATTCCAATATAACTAGATTACCTGAGAGTAACAATCAAATCGTTTATAATAGCTATTTTTCTTTTTATCATTTTTGTTTTTGCAAATAATGCTTTTCTTCAGCAAATATATTAGTTATCATACCGATGAACCTGCCAGCCAATATAACCATGCAATTTCATACATTATATATCAAAAATGCTTTATTTTATAAAAAAGATATAAATCGGACAAATGGTGCTAACACAGGTATTGACAAATATATGTTCAAATTGAATGTTTTCACAATGCTTGTGTTACACTTTTCTGGCGAACACCACATGCATACACTCAATTGGTGCAATGAATTCACTTAGCCAAGATGTTATTAATTTATGTACCCGATGTATCTGCGTATGAAGCGCTAACCTATGTTTAGCTGTTGCGTGGTTTAATGTGTAACATATAGATTATCATGTCACGATTGCAACATGTATACAAATGTATGTCAATGACGATCGCATAATAATGACATGATTATTAAAATAGAGAATACAGTAGAAAAGTGAGACCCATAAAGAAACCAACGCAATAAATACTTCCTAATAAACATATGACATGCGCACATCGGTGGTCGCAGAACCTTCAACGCGGCACAAACATGCACTCCACGATCAGCGGTGTACGGTCCCAAAACGAAAGCAACAGTGCATGCACTCCATAAACAGTATAACAAATGCAAAGCAAGCACAACAACAACTATTCCCCAATGAACTACTGATAAAGTAACAGGAAAATCAAATCCCAATGAAGTACAGTACACGGACACATGACAAGAAGGATGCCACCTTGGACAGGACAGTGCATAAAACAGAACACTTGGATGGTTTAACCTAAACTGTTTAGCAAACCTCCCGCTTACCTCGTATTACTACATTTCGTGATTACTACATTCCTTATATCCATTGCATGACACTTGAATGCTGTCATGTTGTATATATTGGTGTGTACTATGTGTATTGTAGTCTGCAATGATTATAACAGTTATTGTTACCGTGATTTAGTAGTGGCTCAACTGAAATGACTGTCGTATATATCATTCCAATGTGTATTAGTTGTATCCACACTATAATATTTATTCTACATTATCTCAGTGTTTTTCTCAGAATTATTGAATTTGTGATTAAATTTGATTTCTTTGTTCAGCATTTACGTATATTAACATGTCATATGCATGCACTCCATATTGAGTTGTATGTAATAAAATCAATTGCACATGCATGTCAGAGGTTGAATTCCGAGTTGTCATTGAAAACAAGAATGTTATAGAAATATTACTCATCATACAAATATAATTTGCTCTGCATAATCAATAACAATCTGAATATATATCAATTGCTTGCAGTTTGCCAAATGATAAGTGATATTAAAAGGTTGTACATAAATCACCATGTACATACCGCCCTTTAGTGGAAAGTATGTACCTTTCGCAGAAAAAATAACTTGTCATAATGTAATAATACCAGTGGGAGTCCTTAGTTGCTATAGGAATAACGCTAATGGGACCGTGGAAATATATAGATGTGTTCTCCATTTGTACTAGCCAGGTTAGCCAATTCGCGTGATTTCACAGTGAACTTGTTGAGCATTGAAGCGTTTGGAACCAATGGAATGAAAGAAAACCTCTTGTATTCATTCACATTAGGAAGTCATTAAAGTTTACTTTAAAGTTCCACACCACATCTTCTTGCCAACGCCAACTATATCAGTTATAATTACAAAATTTGGTAGCCATATTGGATTTGGTCTCAGAATATGGTCAGCATGAATGTTGATGTGGAATGGCAAGACAAGAAGGCTTTCCAAAATAATCCTAAATAAGCCAACGTATATATATACCCAAGTGTACTATGTATAAGTATATGATTTGATTACTATTAGAATGTACTATTGTATTATCCGGCGCCCATTTTAGACTTCTGTTATTGAACGTTGTCTAATGGTGTATATTAAGTTAAGAAAACAAATGATCATCTTGACTTAATACCAGTATTTGGTATACATGTAATTACATTACTATGTATTGTGACATCCGAGTGTAATTATATAAGCTAATTGCTACAATAATATCAAAATAGTTGGCGGCCATCTTGGACTAATGCTGTTGAAACAATGATCTAATTGTGTACCTAAGGTACTAACATCATTGTGTATATAAATACAATATTCGTATCACGTTTGCTCTGATATATGGTCTGAGTACAATTATATATGTTTTCTTATGTAGAGATACGATTGCACGTATAATGTAATATATTTATAATTGGCGGCCATTTTTGGAGTTCTACTATTTAGACTAGTATTCAATTTCACAGCAAAGTTACAAAAATAAACATTCATTGTTTCAATAAACCCAAGATTGTAAAAAGCACTCATTGTTGTGACGAACTAGTGAAATTACGTCAAATGGTCACATTTGGCGGCCATCTTGGATTCTTCCCATAGTGCAGTTAAGGAATTGAACTTTAGCGTTGCCAATTTCCATCACTATGTCAAATACCCCCAGTTTACGCTCTTAAATTGCTGAATTTCCTCATGTTAATGCAACTATATGGCACACTATATCTATTTGACAGCCATCTTGAATTTGTGCAAATTTCTTAACACGATCAAGGGTGACAGCTTGTCATCAGTTGGATTTCAAAACAAGAAGGTCTGGACATGCAAAGTCAGTAATAAAAAAACATGTTATTCAAAACAAGGTAAAGCCCCAAATCGGCCTTTGGCTGCCGGACTCTATTCAACTATGGCTGAAAGAAAAAGTAGCGGTAATTATGCTGCATTTGCATTGGCTACCTATGTCGTGAGAACGAGATGCTATGTCGTGGTAACGAGATGCTATCTCGTTGGAACGACATAGCTAACTCGTGGTAACAAGATCCTATTTCGTGGGAACGAGATGCTATCTCGAGGTAACGACATAGCAAAATAATTGCGCATGTCCCTTTCAAGCTGCCGTACCCGTGTGTTTACAACTTAAAATCCATATTTAAATAACCTTATTTTGAATTGAAATTCCACCGGAAACAATTACACTGTTTACATTACGCGAGGGCCGTTCATCAGCCACTTTCACCTCTTCTGGCGTTTGACACAAAACACAAGATGTGAAGTAGAACATATGATATAATGTAGTGAATCACATGTAGAAAAGCCAGGAGAACGGACTCCTATAAATTATATTACACCAAACTGTAAAATATGTCAGTTTTCTGGACAGGTTTGTGCCTGTGTTTTTAGCAAAATCGACCACCATAATTAATAGGCTCATACACAGAATTTCGCACAGTGTATCACTTTTACCTGGCAAAACCACACAACACATACCACATATACCCACTACTGTACTCTGTTATTAGCTATCCAATTTAGTGACATGTAAGCAGTTACCTGAGTGTAAAGTCCCTGGTGTCTACTCACCTACTATGTGAGTAAATATGGCTTTACCAATGGGTAACATGTACACTAACAATTTGCTGTGCATCAGATTGAAAAGTGTACACATCAAATTTATTTTCAGATTGATAGGAGAAATGCTCAGATATCTCGTCGTTTGTATAGTTTGCTGGCATAACATTTATATCACGCCGTTGTAATATCTGTATGATGTATTGCACCAAATTGTATTTGGTTTACTGTCATATTATATGCTGTATGTGTCAAACGCACGAAGTGGTGAAACTGTGCGATGGCATGTACATACAAAGATGGCAGAGATGGCAACTCAATGCTCCATATAATATACAGTAACAAGACGATATTTCCATATGTTATATTCATATATCACATCACTCTTATGAAGCAATTAGCATTGAAGTCAAGTGTATCTACAACCTTAAGGTGCTTCACATTGTGATACTGTATAGGAATGAATGGCATTTTTGTGGAATTTATCGGGGTATAAACTTGAAAATGTCAAATTACAATTGTTTAAGGCCTCGTCCAGTATTCCCGAGACTTTTCCAAGTTTATATCCCCGATAAATTCCACAAAAAGGCCATTCATTCCTTATAATTCCAGCATTTGAAATAAATTCATCAAGAAAATGTGTTTATTTTCCGTTTTCTTAAGAATTATTTTAACTGCGCCTCACGGTTACGGAAAGTAGTTCGGCGTGGGAGTTTACTGGGATATACATTTTGGACAGAGACTTGCTACGAGCCAATCAAATGTTAGGGAATTGTGTAAATATGTTTGTGCTGGAATTATTATGTCATGGACACTTGTAACCGGACCAGTTCCTGGTAATACGTGCCTTATTACATTCGTGACCAGTATAGTTTCTCATACGCGTTGTCTCAGCCAATACATTGATCAAAACTGATTTGTGGCTGTGGCTGGAGAAATGAGGCTTATGTGATTTGCGACCAGTGTAGTTCCTGGTCAAATAACACACGTATATAGCCTGATAAGGATGTATTTTGCTTGCTAGAAGCATGACGCACATTTCACTGATGGAATGGCGAACAGTGCAGATCCTGATCAGATTATGCGGACGCACAGGCTGATCTGGATCTACACTTGTCGCAAAACCCATACGATCCATTTCTTCAGTCATAGCCACATTATATTTAATCTATGGTGACCATCGTATGCCCTGATCAGGCTGATCTGGGTTTACGCTGGTCGCACACGTCGTACGGTTCCTTCTCTCCGCTAAGATGATAATAATCCGGGAAGACGACGAATAATCACCGGTTGTCCAGCAAACACTCATATATAGACCACAATCTGAGAAATGCGGCCTTTCTGTTGCTTGATCAACCCAGTGACCCTACGTGTAGAGCCAGACCAGCATAGGCCTCCACACAGTATGGTTAGAGTTTACATAGTTCGTGAGAGTGCTAGCTGACCAGGACCTACACCGGCCAAACACTGAATAAGCCATTATTTCTCGCGACATGTCACAAAATTAATGATAACCTTCTCCATGTAAGATCACAATCTGATAACGCATTAATTAAACCATCTCCGCTCACACTACACGTCCCGCTGTACATTTTGTAGTTGTAGGTAAATCATCACCGTAAATACTATATTTGGATATTTTACGCATGTTGTCATCATTAACAATGAATGTTCCCTCCCGTGTGTTTCTATTGCTGTTTATGTGTGGTTTTGGATACGGATATGAACTCACGATCCTGCACAATAACGACGTCCATGCACACTTTGACGAGATAAATAAATATTCCGGCGAGTGTACGGACGAACAGGAGGCGAATGAAGCGTGCTATGGGGGCGAGGCAAGACGGGTTACGGTGATCAAAGGTAATACGAATAACGGGGGCGGGGGAGTGAGGTTAGTTATATGAAAACTCCAGCGGTTAATTTATTGTATTTATTATTATTGTATTTATTATTGTTAAATAAAAATAACGACAGCTTGAGTATAAATCAGTAGTGAGTGATAAACCTTATAACAAATGACGAAACGATGATGATGACATGTGTTTCAGTTGTTCAGTGGAACCCCTCTAAACCGGACACTCGGAACATTATAGACGTTTACATTAGACGTGTTTCGCTTTAATGTATCTCTGATTACAATGACGTTTCATTATTACAACGCACTAGAATGTGTCATGAAGTGCTCATATGTCTGATTTACAGTGGAACATCTCCAAACCGGACACCCTCCCAGGGTGTCCGGTTTGGAGAGGTTCCGCTGTATTATAATAGTCTAGTATATAGAACAAAAGGGCGTGTGCATGTACGTACATGTACATGTAACCCGATGTTCTTTAGAATAAGTGATATTCTCTTCTTATTTTCAAAACTATACCATTTTTAGGAGTTTCTTTGGTCATTTTCAGGGAGTAAGTTAAATCCAATCCCTGTTAATAAAAGCATTGGACCAGTATAGCTACCATTGTAGGCAAGTAAATATATACACTACCATCTGCGCTAATCTTGCCAATATTTGTAAATTACTTTATTTCAAATTACAGTGAAACCTCTCTAAACCGGACACCCTGGGAAGTCCCCAGGGTGTCCGGCTTACAGAGGTTTCACTGTAAATCAGGCATGTGATCATTCCGAGCCATAGTTGTGTGCTATGCGATCACGGACAGACATTATCACCTGCGATAAATTGCCAAGAAACTCATCAAAAATAAGATCGCTTGTGTTTTCTTGGTGTCTGGTTTAGAGAGGTTCCACTGTACTTGATAATTGCGCTGGAAACCAAGCAGCTTGTCTGTCTGAGCCTGAGATGTGCTACCCCCTTATGTCATGTACCCCTTATGTCATGTACTCATTATGTCATGTACTCCTTATCTCCTTATGTCATGTACTCCTTATCTCCTTATGTCATGTACTCCTTATGTCATGTACTCATTATGTCATGTACTCCTTATCTCCTTATGTCATGTACTCCTTATGTCATGTCATGTCATGTCATGTCATGTACTCCTTATGTCATGTACTCTCATGTACTCCTTATGTCATGTACTCCTTATGTCATGTACTCCTTATGTCATGTACTCCTTATGTCATGTACTCCTTCAAAGTTAAAGGTACATGCCCACTCAGTAGGCACAAACTGTTCTTTATATCGGAGACATCATCAGAGACATTTTCTGGCAAAATAAACATTCATTCACCATTACCCCACGTATTGATTGGCATTATTATACATTTTATATCAAACGTAAATTTCCACACTTATATCAGGGGCGATAACCGTGTTTTCTTAAAATGTTAACGGACATTACTATTTAGCATCTGTATTTATTTTTTGATGTGCAATGATCATACTTTATAATCTGTCGAAACTTATTTTTTTCAGGTGACGCATTTAATTAGGTATAAAAAAATATCATGCCTCATTTTCATATGAAAATAGCCTGATGCCACCGCGAGTCACTATCAGTAAAATAAGTATTACTAAATGATTATATCTGTATAGCGGGCACTCGTAAGTTTTAGAACTGGGGCCCGTTTCACTAACAAATCTTAGTTTGTTCATAAGTTCGAACTCAAGTTATAACTTATGACAAAATTATGACCGACTTAAGTCATTGCTTATTTGGTTTCACAAAACAAACTTAAGACGGTCATAACAAGTCTGTCATAAGTTACAACTTAGTTTACAGCTTTGGTATGTGCCGCGCGGGTTCGAACCACGCTCGGGACTTTTCTTTTTATGATGACTTTATTTTCCCTTTATGTGTTTTGATATCTAAAATAACGGAGTAGCAGACCTAATATTGAATATTATTCATTTTTAAAAATAATCTCATGTAGAATATAAATTGTATCTCAATATTCCGAGGCCATTGAATACATGTGGATGTATTTATTGCCAACTAGTGAACCTTATACTGTAATATATACTGGCATAAGATATGAAACAACAGGGTTGACCTTATAATGTCAGCATGTGCAATTTCGCATACTTGTAGAATAAGATCACGAGACAGCCTGCATTTAGATATTAGGTCCTCGTTATCCATGAAGTCTAGAGTATTGAACACTGGATAGGCAGGGCAGGGCAGGGCAGGGCAGGGCAGGGCAGGGCAGGGCAGAGGGCAGGGCAGGGCAGGGCAGGGCAGGGCAGGGGGGGCAGAGGGCAGGGCAGGGCAGGGCACAGACCGACCGACACAGACCGACCGACACCGACCGACACTGACTGACCGCCAGACAGACAGACAGACCTACAGCATAAAGACGGTTCGCTACGAGCCGGCTCATCTGGATCTACAGTGTTTTGTAAATGTTGTCGATAACTTGGTATACCGAATACCGGTAACGCAATGACCTACATCGCAAATAGCAATACACGGGTAAATAGCACAGGTGTGGCCATCTATATGTAAGCATATATGTTGTATATGGTAGCTAATTCTAAAATAGTACGTATGAAGTGAACATTTACCTGATGTCAGTAAATTGTTTTCTCCACCTCGGCTCACATGGGGGCTGCCATCTTTGTTTATTTCATTCATATGTTCCGTCTTAAATATTTAAGTTATAACTTAAGACTGCTAGCTACCTGTCTTAGTTCTTGCTAAGATGTTTTGTGAAACGGACTAAGCACGTACTCCGGACTTAAGTTATAACTTATGACAAAAGTACTTGCTTAGTTCGTTAGTGAAACGGGCCCCTGGTGGAATAGTGACACAATTATACACTTATTTAATTCCTATAATGAACATTGAGAGCCTACTGAGTACCTTTAAGTGAATCAAATCTGCATTCTATGGATTTCTGGAGCAGATACAAGTCTTTTTTAAAATATTATTATATGTAATCCTTATAACTTAATTGAAGTAGTCAGTGGGAAAAGGGGGCTAACTCAATCAGGGAGTTAGTCCCCTTATTTTACTTATCCCTTCAAAGTTACCCGACTTATACCTGCATTCTATTACGGAGCCCCGCAGTGGACATGGATTTCTTTTATTAATTCGTTCCCACGAAATAACAATTCGTTCCCACGATATAACAATTCGTTCCCTCAATTTAACAATTCGTTCCCTCGAATTAACAATTTGTTCCCACGATATAGCAATTCATTACCTCGAATTAACAATTCGTTCCCACGATATAACAATTTGTTCTCACGATATAACAATTCGTTCCCGTGGGAACGAATTGTTATTTCGTGGGAACAAATTGTTAAATTGAGGGAACGAATTGTTAATTCGTGGAAACGAATTGTTAAATTGAGGGAACGAATTGTTACTTCGTGGGAACTAATTAATAAAAAAAATAATTCTACGTCCCCTGCGGGGCTCCGTATTATATGGATTTCTGGGACTTACATATGATCCGTTTTACTAGATCAGCATTATGACATTGCATTCGTTTACTCCATTATAAACTTACTTATATGCATGTAGGGCTGTGACTGGAGAAATGAGGCTCATGGGTTTTGCAACTAATGTAGATTCAGATCAGCCTGTGCATTCGCAGTCTAATCAAGATATTCACTGTTCGCCATTACATAAAGGAAACACCCGGTATACACAAGCAATCCATATCGTTATCAGGATACATGAGTGTGTTATTTGATCAGGAGCTACACTGGTTAAAAATCCCATAAGCCCCATTTCTCCAGTCACAGCCACATAGCAGGTCCGTAGAAAAGCATAAAGTTGTAAGACCCAGATTATAAATACGTTCATTAACCTTTACACTACTGAATTAAATTTTGTCGTCCACTGTTTACGTTTTATTTTCCATTCTCCTCATCAAAAACATGGTTTGACAGGCCTTTAGAATCATTTCCAATGGAAATGATTCTAAAGTGCTGCCAAACAATGTTTTATTGCGAATAAAGGCAAAGTACTATACAACAGCAGACGACAAGTTTTGTTTCCCCGCGTTCTAGGGATTAAATCTATGGGTTGCTTCATTCTCTGCATCTTCATATAAAGTCTTTCATTATATTCACATGTTTTTTCTTTCTTTGGCCTTTGAATATTTAATGATGTATTTAAAGGTCGCAAACCCAGTCACAGCCAATATGTTTCCAGTAAAATACGTAGACTTAGCATTGTAATTTCATTTTGCTAACCAAGAACATGTAGACCTTCATCAATGCTAAATTAATTATAGAAGAAGATTTTATTTGACGTAAACTATACAGTTTCTAGTCATTTGTTTGTCTCATGTAAATATAATGTTATTTTTATATAAACATATTACACGTTTCTAATTATTCAACATTTGTCATGAAATAACATTGTATGGCGAACGAGGTACATGCCCACTCAGTAGGCACACAATGTTCTTTATAGGAATTAAATAAGTGTATAATTGTGTCACTATTCCACCACTGATAGTGCCTCGCGGTGGTATCAGGCTATTTTCATATGCAAATAAGGCATTATATTTTTTAATTAGTTATACTGAAATATTAATTATACTGAAAAATAAATAATTCCCACCCTTAAATATAAGCCGAATCGAATCGAATGGAATAAATATTTTCGACAGATTTTAAGTATGATCATTTCACATCAAAAATAAATACAGAAAATAAATAGTATTGTCCGTTAAGATTTTAAGGAAACACGGTTATCGCCCCTAGTATCAGTGTGGAAATTTCCGTCTGATATAAAATGTATAATAATGCCAATCTATGGTGAATGAATGTTTATTTTGCCGGAAAATGTCTCTGATATGAAGAACATGTTATGCCTACTTAGTGGACATGTACCTTTAAATGTCTACGACCCGATTTAAATCATAGCAATCTTCGTGAGTCATACCCCATGTGGTCCTATCTTTTCGGGTTGGCAAATTGCTCGTGCTTGTATTCGGTTTTAAAGAAAGAAACAATATTTGTCCGTGATTAATTATGTCTGTCAGTTGATATCAATCTTGCACTTGTTCGTAGATTTATACCGTGTGATAATATGTTCCATGACATTTTATCAGGTAACGAACTTTGTATTGGCCGAATACATTCTGACTGATATCATATAAATGTCTGGGTTACAACAAATTTAAATTGGTCGAACGGCGTCACATGATGTTACCGAATTACGTCCGTGAAATGATGTCACGGAACAAATCCGCGTTCTTTTCAACGAAAACAACGTCATAATTGCTAATTATGTAGCCAAAAACGCTACGTGATAAATATAATACCATGCTAGTGTCTTTTGATATCAAGAGTATCAGGCTCGGCTCAGAAACGGTAGGAATTCCTCGGCAAGTCTCGGTATTCCTACGCATTTCCTAGCCTTGCCTGATAAACTTGATATGAAAATACACTAGACTGGTATTCTCTATGTATCAGTAGTTAGTGTTAATCTAACTTTTACGATCTTGATTGTATCAGCTCTGCATTTTACGTCAATGTATGACATCATAAGATACATTGCGATGTCCTAGTTATGCATATTGAAACAACGACCCAATTTCTACACTGCAAAATGTGTGGCATATGAGTTTCATATGGTTTTCATATGAATATCATATGAATTTCATATCGGCTCTTTTCATATGAATTTCATATGCAATTCATATGTTTTTCATATTTTTTTCAGGAAACAGTAAATTGCTTGACGTATGTATGTACACCCTATCAAACCAGATACTACAAACACGAATTCGTGTTTATATTATGTATTTATATATAGTGATATAAACAGAAAAATATCGCAAGCATTTCTATTTATGGAAAATATCGAAGGTTCTCTGGATAATTTTAGGTTTTCAAATCACGCGAACGAGTCCCTACATGTACGTTGTACTGAATAATTGGAAAAGCGCAATTTCCCATTCGCCCTACATTCCAAGGTCATGGTCATTTGTACTGTAATCATGATCAATTCATCGGGCATCATTGAAAGCCTACACATCGACACTAAGATCGCCAGAATCTGACAAGTGGTTCACCATTTTGGTAGAAAATTCGCTTTGACGGCCATCTTGGTGGCCATCTTGGATTTTGAGAAATGCTCAAAGATAACTCCAATTTACCAGGCAGTTTATGTTTTATGTGGCATATTGTGCTTCGGAATCAGTCGAGAAACAAACTATATCAGGCAATTCACCCTATAGTGGTCTGGCCACTAGACTATGGGTCTCAGCTCAGGATGAAACAGTTGGTAAAAGAGCATTTAATGGTAGATTTGTATTGGTTTTCTGAACATAATAATTATATGACCATATGCAAGGTGTATGATCACGTGGTACTAACAACAACAACACATACCGATTCAAAGTACGTATTCTTTTATAGTGTCCTTATTACGTAACGGATTTGTATGTAATATGGTGAATCAATCGCGTCTTGTTAAGTTGCATTTGGTGGTCTCTTTATTTTCGCCCAAATTTATGTCGTTTTTGCGAAGAATCGATTTCCGTGTCGGAGACACGGAAATCGATTCTTCGCAATTGTGACAAACTCCCTAGACCACCAAATGCAGCTCATGAAGACGCGTTTGCTGCGCCATATTTTATCAAAATCCGTTGAATATTAAGAAAAATATCAAATAATACTTACTTTGGAGTGGGCGACGTTGTTGTTGTTGTAACCACGTGATCATGCACCTTGATATGGGTGACCTGTAAAAAGAAAGTGAAAAGAAAAAACAAATAGTTTACGATTGAAAGTGTGTGTATAGTAAAATGTATTGTATTGTATTATATTCTGTTGCACTTACAGAGGCCCGCCAGAGGTATGCGAACACCCTTGTGTTGGACGCGGGCGACAGGTTTACGGGCACGCTCTGGTTCATCCAGTACAAAGGGGCCGCCGCCGCCCATTTTGTCAACAAGGAGAATTATGATGCTATGGTAATATGAGACACGCCATGTGATTTTGAACCTTCGGACATCTGCATAATGTCGTTAAATATGTTTAGAATATTTTCATAAATAAAGTAAAGATGATAACATTTTTTGAGAGTACGTGCGGAATATAATATTCCGCATGTACTCTGAAAATCTTGTCAACTTTTGACGACATTCACGGAAGATATTGTAAATTTTGTAAATATATTTCATGAAATTACGCAGATGTCAGAAGATACAAACTCGCACGGCGTATCCACAGGTGATTCTAGCGTGTCTTGGATGGTCAATTATTGTTTGTATATACATAAAACACCTTTCTAAACAATTTACAAAACAATTAAAATGTGCCCGTGTGTAAATATAATAGTACTTAATAGAAAGGTACAAAACTCCCATTTGCCACCATTGTAACGAAAAGCCACGCGATGTAGTCATCGTTTTTTTACTCCTCCCCCAACTCATTACGCAATACAATCAATATTTGACCAAATTTCACGAAATAAAAAGATGGCTCATTCTGAAATTTTGCTAAAATTTAATATTATTGAAAACAATATTGTTTTTACATTGTGTATATAGCCGAACAATTTGGGCAGGTTTCGTGAAACAGACAGTAATACGCATTACATGTACTTTTCAGTGTCTGGGCAATCATGAGTTTGATCTCGGCATCGAGGTCCTGGCTCCCTTCTTGGACAACCTGACGGTGCCCGTCGTCGACGCCAATATCGACGTCAGTCGGGAACCACGGCTCCAGAACAAATTCAACAGCAGTATCGTCGTAACGAAGGGAGGGGAAAAGATCGGCATAATCGGCTTCATCACCACGGATACAGCGTTTATATCGAACGCCGGTAACTTTAACTACAGTGGAACCTCTCTAAACCGGACACCCTGGGGACCTCCCAGGGTGTCCGGTCTAGAGATGTTCCACTGTAAATCTGACATATGACTATGCCAAGGTATGCGCTGTGCTTTGTGAACTTGAACCGGCATTATCAGCATACGTGTGTATACACCAATGAAACCCATACAAATAAGGATACACAGACTGCCTGTGTGTTTGGTTTAGAGAAGTTCTACTGTGTTCCTTTAACCCTTTCAACCTTAAGGAACAGGAATGGACTGTTATGTTAATGTTTCGACCAATCCAATGGTCACAAAATGATTTTCAGATTCGTCCATTTATGAAAAGGAGGTGTTTTTGTTCTCAAAAATATCTATTAATTACTTTCAAAAAGTGCAGATCCTGATGAGACGGCTCGTTACGAGCCGGCTCATCTGTATCTGCACTTTTTGCATAAACCGATATAGCGGGATTTCGGGTTCAAAGGGTTAATATTGAAAACAGTTCAAACTATTTTTCAGAGTTGACCATGTGTTATGCAGTGAACACATGTTTTCTCAACCCATTAAGTATTCTTATATTATATTTTGAAAAGTACAGCCGGAATAAAATCATGTATTTCTCACTAAACATACCTGTGTAAAACCATCAATGACCATGTATTGTAAATATTTCAATAAAAAAATACTATTTTTAGTCAAAACTATTGTACCGGACTTGTTTCGATACCCCTTCTCCATTGCAGGTCCCACGGTAACATTCACGAACGTGAAAACGGCCGTCATTGCGGAAGTGGCGAAACTTCGCGCGCAGGGTGTCAAAATCATTATTGGACTGAGTCACGCCGGATATGTGGTCGACCAGCAGGTGGCGCTGGCGGTGGATGGCCTTGACGTCATCGTGGGCGGGCACTCGCACACGTTCCTCTATGATGGTAGGTATCTCGTTCTCAAAATGGTTGACTTCAAAATGACCGCCATACTCCGCTTGGTTCGCATACATTATTATGTTGCAGGTCGCACGTACATGTCCATAGTTAAAACATAAAAGATACGGTTGTAAATCAACACAGCATCGCTGTCAGCGTGACATTACTAAAGCATGTTATCGGTTTTTCATATTAGTTAACGAACAGTGTAAGCCCTGATTAGCATGAGCTGATGTGAAGGCCGACCCCAAGATCACACACTGTGTATGTGACTGAGAAATGGGGCTTAAGGCATTTCTGTAGCCGATATACCAAAATTGCGAAGAATACTTATCTAGCTATGTATATTTTGAGGGAGTAATCATTTATGTTTCCCGAAAATGCATTATTTTATATAGAATTAACAACTGCATATATGTGATGGTTATGCAGAATTATTATAATGAATGTATTACATTATCACAGCCAAAATGGCTGTGATAATGTAATAAATCCAGTATAATAAAAAATAATAAATTTATCCTTAAATTGAAATTCAAGATAAGTATACTTTGCAATTTTGGTGAAATAGGCTACTGGTCAGTCTAGATCCTGATATCAGGGGCGGATCCAGCATTTGGGGAACGGGACAGGAGTACTTGCAAGAGTTATCGTTCGCAACTAGGGGGTTGTCCTATTTTCGAGATCTTCGGAATGCATTTTCCTGTGTTTTACGGCATTTAAATTCAGACTCCAACTGGTGGTAAACTGTGATCTATGTAAACTCCGTGGCTGAACGGGGGTGGGGGGGGTGCAACCCCGGACCCCCCCCCCCCCTCCCCCTCCAGGTCCGCCCCTGGTATAATCTTCTAGCACAATCATGCAGTGTTATACGGATATATACTATATCTGTTATAAGTAGGACAGGTGATCTGACGCTATTTACCGATATATATATATACAGTTGAGCACCAGTACCTCGAACATCAATATCTCGATGATATCCCCTAAAGTCCCAAATTATATCCTTATTTGTTTAATATAAATTTCCTCGGCTATCTCGAGCATGCCCTATATCGTATATGTTCGCTATATCGACTGTTCATTCGGTCCCTTCGTATAAACATAAGTTAAAAATCACTTCGCTATCTCGCTTCTTTGGTTCATTATTCCTTTATTGTTTACTCGTGATCTGATGGGTAACATGATTTTATATTTTTTGGCGAAAATATTCGACCATGTCACTTCATCGCTATCTCGAACCTAGTCCTATCTCGACTAAAATACGATCTCCCTTCGACTTCGAGATACTGGTGCTCGACTGTACATGTATAATCTAAACCAGTATAGCCAAATTGATAGATCGTTCTACTTTCAATAGCTACACAATTACGTAACTACTATGAAATGGAATGTATTTTGGAATATAGATAACATTTCATTTGTGGCTGTGACTGGAGAAATGGTGCTTATGGGATGTTTGACCCTGATCAGATAGCACATACCTGTGTCAAAGTTTGCATGCTAACAATTCATAAATTGCTTGTTATAAGCATGGCGGGTGTTTCATTGATAAGATGGCGAACAGTGCAGATCCGGATCAGACTGTGCGGATGCACAGGCTGATCTGGATCTACACTGGTCGCAAAACCCATAAGCCTCATTTCTCCAGTCACAGCCACATCTATAATACTAGATCACATTACCCGGATAGCGTGTAATGCAACATATCTCTGGTGTCTAGCACGCGACAGCACCCAATACTAATAACGCTTTGCATGGATAGTATCATGGTTAAATGCCTATAATTATTCTTAGAAACCAACAAAAACTCAGATAACTAATAATGTTCATGTTATGGCCATGGAAACCAAATACCACCACCGATAAAGGCCCATTATTAAAAAAAATTATTTCTCTAAATAGCTGGTTGTTTCTAAACATACTTATGGATTCTTTAATCATGTTGCCAGCTCTCCTGGGTACCATTAGCATGTGGCAGGCATCAAAGTGGGATCGCCATAAATGCCTTGTAGATCCCCCTACTGTTGTAGATCCCCCTACTGTTCGCCCTCCCCTAGTGTAACCCAATGCTCAAATTACCAGCAATTGACAATCTCAATTGACAATCTCAACTGCGATATCGCCAGCTAAATACGTGAGATATCAAACGCAGACATTAAATAACATATATATATCTACATTAGTCGTCACCACTGGGGGATGAACAAAAGTATGGTTGACCCTCCCCTAGTGTAACCCCATCAAAATAGCGTGCTACCATGGCAACTACAACATCGGAGACCACACACCTAAGATATCGAACCCAGATACATTCTGTAAATAATCTAGTCCGTGTTTAGTGGCCAACTTTCAATGCCATCCTTGGTAATAGTTGTTCTTTACAGGGGTTACATTAGGGGAGGACTATAGAACCCCCTACCGTTCACCCTCCCCTAGTGTAACCGGGGTTACATTAGGAGAGGACTATATAACCCCCTACCGTTCACCCTCCCCTATTGTTACCGGGGTTATATTACGGGGAGGACTATAGAACCCCGTACCGTTCACCCTCCTCTAGTGTAACCGTGGTTACATTAGTGGAGGACTATCGAACCCCCTACCGTTCACCCTCCCCTAGTGTAACCGGGGTTACATTAGTGGAGGACTATCGAACCCCCTACCGTTCACCCTCCCCTAGTGTAACCGGGGTTTACATTAGTGGAGGACTATACGAACCCCTACCGTTCACACCTCCCCTAGTGTAACCGTATTTATTAGTGGAGGACTATCGAAAACCCCCTACGTTACAACCCCTCCCCTAGTGTAAACCGAGTGTACATTAGTGGAGGACTATCGAACGACCGACCGTCACCCTCCCCTAGTGTAACCGGGGTTACGTTAGTGGAGGACTATCGAACCCCCTTACTGTTCACTTCACCCCTCCCCTAGTGTAACCGGGGTTACATTTAGTGGAGGACTATCGAACCCCTACCGTACCCTCACCCTTCCCCTAGTGTAACCGGGGTTACAATAGTGGAGGGGACTATCGAACCCCCGACCGTTCACACCTCCCCAGTGTAACCCGGGGTTACGTTAGTGAGGACTATCGAACCCCTACCGTTCACTACTCCGCCCCTAGTGTAACCGGGGTTACATTAGTGGAGGACTATCGTACCGTAGAAGGCTTATGGACTAAACCCCCTTCCGTTCACCCTCCCCTAGTGTAACCGGGGTTACATTAGTGGAGGACTATCGAACCCCCTACCGTTCACCCTCCCCTAGTGTAACCGGGGTTACATTAGTGGAGGACTATCGAACCCCCGACCGTTCACCCTCCCCTAGTGTAACCGGGGTTACGTTAGTGGAGGACTATCGAACCCCCTACTGTTCACCCTCCCCTAGTGTAACCGGGGTTACATTAGTGGAGGAATATCGAACCCCCTACCGTTCACCCTCCCCTAGTGTAACCGGGGTTACATTAGTGGAGGACTATCGAACCCCCGACCGTTCACCCTCCCCTAGTGTAACCGGGGTTACGTTAGTGGAGGACTATCGAACCCCCTACTGTTCACCCTCCCCTATGTAACGGGGTTACATTAGTGGAGGAATAATCGAACTACCGTTCACCCTCCCTAGTGTAAACGGGGTTACATTAGTGGAGGACTATCGAAACCCCCGACCGTTCACCCTCCCCTGTGTAACCGGGGGTTACGTTAGTGGAGGACTATCGAACCCCCTACTGTTCACCCGTCCTACTAGTGTACGGGGTACATAGTAAGTTATTATCTATCGAACCCCCGACCGTTCACCCTCCCCTAGTGTAACCGGGGTTACGTAGGTGACGACCCCTATTCGACTATACCGTTCACCCCTCCTCTAGTGTACCGTAGTAACCGGGGTTCTTAGTGGAGGACTATCGAACCCCCTACTGTTCACCCTCCTCTAGTGTAACCGGGGTTACATTAGTGGAGGACTATCGAACCCCCTACTGTTCACCATCCCCTAGTGTTACCGGGGTTACATTAGTGGAGGAATATCGATCGAATCCCCTACCGTTCACCCTCCCCTAGTGTAACCGGGGTTACATTAGTGGAGGACTACGAACCTCCGACCGTTCACCCTCCCCTAGTGTAACCGGGGTTACATTAGTGGAGGACTATCGAACCCCCTACTGTTCACCCTCCCCTAGTGTTACCGGGGTTACATTAGGGGAGTGTGAACAGTAGGGGGGTTGTGCAGAGCCTACATTTAACCACAGGAGAATAACACATTAGGACATCAGCCAGTAATGGACTGGGATTTTTGCAGACATATATTTTCTGACACTACATTCAATCACGAGTGATATGTTGTATGTCTGCGCTTTGTAACCCGCTGCATGAATATGTGGCACTACTTTGAAGTATACAATCGTTAACAATCACAAAAATCATTTAAATTCGACTGTTGTGTATCATTTGAAACAACTGATATGGCGGTTTTGTACGTTTTCATTGTTGGTTGGTAAAACGGTTCAAATGTTCCCGTATATGCTGTAGTGTTTAATATTTTAATAGTCCATGCATATTGTCATGTAAAATTGACAGAATGTCGTAGTGTGCATATATGCCACGAGGTTAAATCCCACACTGATAAACATGCAATAAACATGATAAATACTTTAAATGTACTTTAAAGCCATAATCCAATATATTTTGTCATATACGGTGTGGAAAAAAAATCCGCCTGTGTCACCGGATCGATTGTAACACGGGCTGTATATCTTGACCGGCATGACAAAAGGAGGGTGATTACGATTTTGCCCAGTGCAGGGGCCCGTTTCACTAAACTTCGTACGACTAAAATGTTCGTAAGTGCAAAATTATGATAGTCGGTACATTTTACATTAACAATGTTTTCTTGTAAACAATTATTGGATTTACATTTATTGAGCATGTGCTCGTTTGAAAGGGACGATCAGAGACACTCGAACAACCAGTACTTCCCAATACCTATCATATATGCCAGGCAACCCGCAGGAAGGCAAATGGAATACCATTAAATTTATCTAGCTGGCGGCTCACCAATTGTCCCACATATCCAATCTTTAGAAAATGATTTTCAGACTGGTCGATTTATAAAAAGGGGGTGTGTTTTTTCTACAAACTATGTAAATTACTTACAAAAAGTGAAGAATCTGATTAGAAGGCTCGTTACAAGCAATATTGATTTTATTGCGAAAAGAAAATGTTCCCATGTTAAATCCCTATAGACATTTCACATGGGAATCCCCATAGTCATGTGTCTATGGGGATTTAACATGGGAATTTGTTTCCTAATTTCAAAAATAGTGGACCGATTTTCAAAATTTAACTTTTGTTTTCTTAGTTAGATCATTTATAAGTTATCTATCCGGTTTCTGGTTCCATTTCCAAATTTCTTTTCTTTGTTCGACTCCTCCTGTAGCTACTCCAGCTCATTTCACCCATATTAAATTCCCTTAGAGAAATCATTTAACGTAATAAAATAAATATTTTGCAAAATTTCACGAAATAAAAAGAAGGCGCATTCTTAAATGTTGATGAAATTAAATATTATCGAAACAAACTATTGTTTTTACATTTCGGATATACAATGTATCCGTACAATTTGGACAGGTTTCGTGAAACAGACAGTAGACGTACGCCCTGGTTACAACATAAAACCAGCGTGCTTTCCTTCAGGTCTAGCGCCATCTAGCGAGAAAATAGAAGGTCCTTACCCGACCGTGGTCACACAGAGCAATGGACGGAAGGTGTTGGTTGTTCAAGCATACGCTTGGGGAAAATACATGGGCTTCCTCAATGTAACGTTTGACGGTGACTTCGAGGTACAGAGCTGGTCGGGTGATCCTATTCTACTGGACAATTCCACTATACAAGGTGGGTATTTGAATACCGTGGAACCTCACTAAACCGGACATACTGGGAGGTCCCCGGTGTGTCAGGTTTAGAGATGGCTCACTGTAAGTTTGGTATAATTATCACTGCATGTCGTGCTTACGTATTTTACGACCATGAAACCAATTTAATATTAGGCCGTACAAATTTCTTTCTCTGACCACGTCCGCGTGCGGGTAGGTTTTGAGAGTGGTTCTGTGAAAAAAACAAACGCTATGCTATTTGACACTATTTACTGGTGAAGTAATATGAAAAATGATTGGGGACATGTGCACGTTTTATATCCGTTCATGAATTTACACTCGATAAGTTCAATTACAGTATTCTTCTTATTATTAGCCGATCTATTTATAGATCGGCTAATATGTTGGTTATCCATCGAATTCTGAAAAAGTTTGTAGCAACCCTTTTCTCCGCTATTCGGTAATCTACGAACGCGAATTTTTCTGTATCACTTCCAAATTGCATCAACCGATAAAGTTTGCATTTTTGGCAATTATCTCCGTTTAAAACTTTACTTATAGCCAAATAACACAATTTTGAATACTTAATGAGCTGAACGCCTGAAGAGATTTAACCCGGAAGTTATTGTTGTTGAAGTCCATAGTTGGCTCTAATGGCCATATACGCCAACATACGCCGATTATTGGGCTAATTTCAAGCTTTTATTTATTAAACAGAACAAGTTTCAGCCACGTATAATCGCGTAAAATGTGTTTATTCGGCTAATTTATAATCGACCTCTGCTCAAAATCTCCTTACTAGTAACCCCAGCATTTTCGGGTTTATCCCAGCATCTCGGGTTTATCCCATTGGATCGCGTATGCGCGTCATTTGACGCTAGTTAATATTCACACAATTTTCCACCAATCAAAACGAAGAATTGCCCTTCATAGCCAACTTTGATTTGTTTACGTATCATGCAGGGATGGCAGGGATGCATCCAGCTCGCGCGATTACGGCAATACCCCTTAATTATTGTCAATGCCGCAAATTATTGATTGTCTTGCGCCCGACATCGCGCAAAAAATCACGGATGGGGCACATTAGGCCAATCTGGGCATGTGCCTGAATACGCAGGAGCTTGCGTCTATTTTTAGATGACACTTTTGTATTATGCTTATATTTAACGGCGGCACTGGCTCTAGGACCTTGCATGCCGTCTCCCAAGAATGGGAGAATGAACGGAGGTAGAGACTTTTTGAGAGAAGCCGGTAATTCGTATTTACAGAGCAACTACGAATTATCGGTACCCATCTACAGCTGGGTGAACTGGAGCAGTGTGGATAAAGTGTCTTGCTCAAGGACACAACGCACGCCGCTAGTCAGGCTCGAACCCACGAGATGACACTGTAACCGCTAGATATATATAGCCCTGGTAGCTCCGCCCACTCGCATGCTGCCACAGAATTCGGACAAACACACACACAGTGACTACAACTTTGTGTATTGCGGAGTGTAATTTGTAGATAAATAGAGCATACAGTACAGGTGTTACGCTGGAATATTTCGCAACATAATGGTGACAACAAAACATTGCTGCTATGGCATTGCTGCTATTGGATGGATTTGGGAACGGGTTTCCAAAACCTGCACAAAATCGAGAAAAATGTCAACGCTGGGTACAGAACTGTGGTCGAAAATAGTTTACCATTGACAATGTTACCAGAGACACCTACATATGTTCGATGCGCTTTACCCTGATTTGATCGGCTAATAACATCATGCTCTGCATGACTTTTCATTTTTTCTATTGCTTGCTGGCGGATATTTACATTTATGCTAAAAACGTCTCAACCCTTTGCAGACAGCAAAGGGTTGAGGAAGTTTTTAACATAAATTTACATTACTTTTATTTCAAGACCTTGTTTGTTTTTAACGGATACGTAGATAGGTTTTGGCCATCTTGGTGCACGCTTAACAGAGAAAAATTATGCCATGGCCTTATAGATAAAGTACAATGAAATCCATAATAAATAAACAAGTTTATCTGTGCGGGATGTTCGATTTAGAGAGGTTTAACTGAGTGTACAGGAAATGATACGTATATGCGTATCGCATTAGCCGACTGTGTTTGTTTTTTATTACAAAAACAGTAATATTTACCATAAATGCACAGATGTGGCTGTGACTGGAGAACTGGAGATTATGGGTTCTGTGACCAGTGTAGATCCAGATCATCCTGTGCATAATCACAGCCTGATCGGGTTCTGCACTGTTCGCCATTCAATCAATAAAACGTAATTGACATTGAACGTAATTTAGATTGGTTAGTCAACGCGCCCCGCCAAATTTACGTTCATTGTGTCACATACATTGTTACAGATTGAGTAATAAAACAGTTATTTCATGGTAATTCGGGGAACAGTCAAACATATTGCCCCGCAGTTCGGGAAAAGTAAATGATTACTCCCTCAAACTATACTTAGCTAGAGAAGTATGCTTAGCAATTTTAGTGAAATAGGCTACTGATCACTCATTATTACAGACCCAGAGACGTTGGCGGACATCGAGCGAATGAAACAGCCGCTGATAAAGATAAAGTCGAAGATCGTCGGCCGGACTGCTGTCGCCTTGGAGGGGGACCCAATACAGTGCAGGCTCAGAGAGTGCAATACAGGTGCCTGTCCATGCACTCAAACACTGGAAACAGATATACTAGCTTTCAGGGGCTTGTTTCATTAAACTTCGTACGATAAACATGTTTGTACGAAGATGTCTATAAATTTTCTTCTCACATTAACGTGTTTCTCCAATCCTACCGTTTAGTACCTACGGTTTTTTTTCATTAAATGTTAAATGCAGCACGTCCACAAAAGCTTTTCCAAAAGTTGCTGTCGGAACAAACGTTATTGTGGATTTCAATTTTGCACTTACAAACTTCTGAGTCGTACGAAGTTTAGTGAAACGCGCCCTTGATGTTCAATCGTGCTTAAAGCCATACAAAAGTACAGATATCGCCGCGTCAAAAAAAATCCCTGCGCGTCGAGCATTTTATCGTCATGGAGAAATAAAATCACACTGTAAATTCGCCACATGATCAGTTAAAAACACTATCATTCAACAATATGTTAAATCCAATCATGTCCGACGAAACTGTTGATTTTCCAAGTTTAAAGAGGTTAATATAGTAACTTTATATAACATGCATGCACCTCGCGACTTGAAAACAATCAGAGTCGAACATCTCAAACAAACAAAATATATTAACAAATCCGCCCTGCGCGTCACACACCCGTGTCTGAGAACCAAAGCACTTTTGTTATCGTCTTACTTACAGGTTAGAACACACCAAATAGTTTTACCATATAATTAAACAGAATCCCATCCAATAAGGCCAGTCTCTCCTACATTCTCTATTCGTATGGATGCTATGGGACCTACTTGTACATGACCAGCAGTCAGTCTGTACTGATTCTGCATGAATTAAACAATAGGTTCACTTACTCCTAAGAAAGAAAAATACAACATCGCCATGTCCCTCAATATTGGTTACATTTTTTGGGCCACGGAAACTCTGTTTACATCACGTGACCAACATGTTAATTGTTTTCTTTTAAATTATACACATGTGCTGAAAACTGGTGTTAAAGGCACTCCACAATGTTCATCAAGTGAAACCGGGTAGTAATGGATCAAGAGTTGCAAGCAAACTGTGTCTGTAACCTCAAAACGCCCGCAGTACTTTTTTTTATAGCGGACTACTTATGCATACTCCCTGGGCGAATTATCGCCCTTTAGTATTCTCTAACCTACAGACATTGCGATGAAATATCACATGGTCCAATTTGACTTAGACAAAATTCAGTTGGTCTGTATTAACCCTTACAATGCTGAATTAAATTTTATCGCCTGTTGTTTGTTTTTATTTTCATGTTTTATCATCAAAAACGTGGTTTGACAAGACTTTATAATCATTTCGATTGGAAATGATTCTAAAGTGTTGTAAAACCAAGTAATAGTTTTATTGAGAAAGAAATATAAAACAACAGCAGACAGACGGCAATTTCAGTTTCCCGCATTTTAAGAGTTAATTTGCACCATGTGATAGTTAATAGACAATCCATTTGCGTTATGACGTATTTGACAACATACATGAGCTGACAACAATGTTAGATATGATTGATCCTGCGAAAATCCGTTGAAATTTATAGTAGACCTGATATAACGTTTCTCATGTTAACTTTAATACTGTATTTATTGCATACAATGGGGTTTTAGCAGTGCATTAAAGGTACATGCCCACTCAGTAGGCACACAATGTTCTTTATAGGAATTAAATAAGTGTATAAGTGTGTCGCTATTCCACCAGTTCTAAAAATGGTATCAGGCTAATTTCATATGCAAATGAGGCATGGTATTTTTTAATTATTTATGCTAATTAAATGCGTCACCTGAAAACATATTATTTTCGACAGATTATAATGTAAAATAAATACAGAGTATAAATAGTAATGTCCGTTAACATTTTAAGGAAACACATCGCCCCTGACATCAGTGTGGAAAGTTACGTCTGACATAAAATGTATAATAATGTCAATCAATACGTGAGGTAATGGTGAATGAATATTTAATTTGCCAGAAAATGTCTCGGATGATCATCTGATATAACGAACATTTTTGCCTACTGAGCGGGCATGTACCTTTAATACCAATTATAATACACTAGTGCAAATGAGCCCGCTACAGAAAACATGTTAGGTTATCAGTAGCTGATTTCACCAACATTGCAAAGTATACTTTTCTAGCAAAGTATACGTTGAGGGAGTAATCATTTATTTTTCCTGAAATGCATTATTTCATATAGAACTAACGACTGCATATATTTGATGATTAAAAATATGCAGAATTATTATACTGAATGTATTACATTATCACAGCCAAAATGGCTGTGATAATGTAATAAATTCAGTATAATAAAAATTAATAAATGTAAACTGAAAATTTCTCCTTCAAAGTATACTTTGCTAGATAAGTATACTTTGCAATATTGGTGAAATAGGAGGCTACAGAACAGCTTCCAATTGGGATGACATGCTGATGGAATAAATAGAATCTAACATTTGTGTTGATTTAATATGATTTTTTTAAGCTCATATTAAATCGTAACTCATGTAAGATCCTCTATGTATTAGATCTACGACTTGTTTTTCAAATTCACCGTTTGCCATTGAATAAGTGAAAGATCACATTTTGCACCGGGACATAAATATGCGCCATAGAACACATCATGTATATTCAGGAATTTAATTTATCCCGTCAACACAGTGCGTATGTGAAACACGGTGCCGTAAAACATTTTTGATATCCAGTCAATACAATTTTTGCATTTTACAGCCATTTGTAGGTGTTGACGGGATAAATAGAATAGTAGGTTAGTGCCGTGAATGGGAAAAAATATCTGGCGCGGCACGGAAACGGGATGTGCTCGGCAGAGCCTCGCCCATCCGTTTCCTGAGCCTTGCCAGATATTTTTTCCCATTCACGGCACTGACCTACTATTCTCTATCTATTTTCCTTATTTCTAAACCAAAGTATATGTTGTGACCACTCATTTGAACCGTCTCGGCGAGACGGTTCAAATGAGTGGTCACAACATATACTTCTGATGAGAAATAAAGAAATTCTTGAGCCTTGCCGGATATTTTTTCCCATTCACGGCACTAACCTACTAGTCTCTATTGAATGACCTTCGTACATGTAGTATAAAGTATGGCGGAATCAGCCCAGTTCACCATTTTGAAAAATGACATGCGCTGGCACCATCATATTGTATACATGTACAACACGTACTGATCTTGTATTTGTGGCAGGCAACCTGCTGGCAGACGCCATGATCATGTATCACGTGGACCGGAAGGATGCAAATGACACGTGGGCGCTGGCGTCCATAGCGTTGCTTAACAGCGGAGGTATCAGAGCTTCCACCGAGCCAGGTATTTGACTTACAATGAGGAATTAAATTGTGTAGTCTGATGTTTAATTTTATTTTCCATTGTTCTCATCAACGCATGGTTCGACAACACTTTAGAAGCAATTCCAACAGAAATCATTCATAAGCGCTGGGTTTTTTTATTGAGAAACAAGAAAAAATATAAAACAACAGCGGACGACAATTTGTGTTACCCGCAGGCCCCACCAATGTTGAGAGTGGAGTGGGGGCGGAATATGATTTGGCCTCCCCAATAATCCACGTATACATTGCTTTGGTAGGCGCGTCGGAAGGCAGCTGACATTGGGGCTGGTAGGCCCCCTCGTAAAAATTGGTTAAGGACGCGCGAGTGCGAAGCGCGATGCGCATCGTACGGCGGAGAAGGGAGGTTGTGGTTCTCCTCCAAGAAAATGTGGAAAACCAGAACGCCTCAGACCCGATTTCCCGGTACACAGGTCACTATTTCACCTGCCACATGTACTAAATAAATTCCCCAAGTATTTTAATATTAGGGCCACACAACCTCCACCCAGCTTGCTAAAATATTGCGCCAAAATATGGGGGCCCCAGCTGCGACGCCTCTGTTTGGTCACCTCTCCCCCAATATGATAATGTACATGTAAGTCTACGAGAATAATAATACATTGTGTTATATTTAAAGGGCCAGCTTCTTCTTCTGACCCCTTCAATGTTGATGGAAAACACCTCACGTGAGGTGTTTTCCATCAACATTGAAGGGGTCAGAATCCGCCTTGAACAAATGTATGAAAGGTGCACATTGTCACAACGATGATAAACATGTTTATAAATATATCATATCTCTTGCCCAAATTGGTCGTGAGCATTTGAATTTGCTCAGCCGGCCACTTCTATCACTCAATGGATCATCATCAAAAGATAAGATAGTGTTGTCTCAATGCCAGGCCCATTTGTGTCTGTGACTGGAAAAATGAGGCACGTGACATCTCTTGATTCGTGATTGTGGCTGGAGAACTGGCGCTCTTGACATTTGTAGCCAGTCTACGTTTCGAAACATGGTGGTTATGCAGGGTTCAAACGACTGTCTGTTTCACGAAACCTGCCCAAATATTCATTTTATAACGAAACAATATTTCTCGTGGAGGAGTCGAAAAATGAAAAAATTGTTTAAAGAAATTGACTCTGAAACCTGGTTAGATAGCTTGTAAATTATCTAACCACGAAAACAACAGTTAAATTTTGAAAATCGGTCCACTATATCTGAAATATAGAAAACAAATCCCCATGTGAAAATGTCTATGGGATTTAACATGGAATTTAACATGAGGTAAAACTCGCAAATAAAATCAATATTTACCAGTGAAAACCGAAACACGCCGAATGCGTGTGCATGTACTCTGTAAATAATGTCAACTGTTGACTTTATTTATGAAAAATATTGTAATTTTTTTTGTAAACGTATTTGCCCGAGGGTACAAAGTCACATGACGTGTCTCATATACAGATATGTAAATTTCAGGTACAATCTCAAATGGTCAGGTGCTGACCATTCAACCGTTCGGCAACTATATTGACCTCATTAGGATCAAAGGCCAGTACATCCGGGCGGCGTTCGAACATTCGGTACATAACTACAACCCACAGGACCGACCCGGGGCTTTCCTACAAGTATCAGGTATGGTGATGAATGTGCCTGTGACTGTGTGGCTGTGACTGAAAAGTTACAAGTATCAGGTATGGGGATGAATGTGTTTGTGACTGTGTGGCTGTGACTGAAAAGTTACAAGTATCAGGTATGGGGATGAATGTGCCTGTGACTGTGTGGCTGTGACTGGAGAAATACAAGTATCGAGTATGCGCATTAAGGCTGGAGAAATGGGGTGTATGGAACATATCGATGGTCTAGTAATATAAGGTTGTAACTGCTATGCTAAAGCATAGCAGTTACAACCTTATGTTACTAGACCATCGATATGTTGTGCGACAAGTGTAGCTCCAGGTGTTACCTGTGCAGGTATTAATATTGGTGGCTGTGGCTGAGTAAATGGGGCTTATGGATTTTGCGACCAGTGTTTATCCAGAGCCGTCTGTGTATCCACACAGTCAGATCAGGATCTGCACTGTTCTCCATTCCACGAATGAAACACTCGTCAGTGTACACTGTATGTGTTTTCATATGTGGCTGTGACTGCAGAAATGGGGCTGATGGGTCTTAGCGACCAGTGCATATCCATGCGGGTTGCACTTTTTAAAAACACGGGTCTTACAACATAAAAATAGTTTTAGCAAATTAGCTTAATCGCCTTTTCATTTATTCTCTGCTATCAGGGATAATACATGTAATATCCCTTATACAAGTAACAGAGAAGAATACGAGTTTTTAACTGTTTTATTTCTTAATTATAGATTGTTTTTGTATAATTAATACAGTTATAGACCTTGGTCCATTACGTCAAGCCTGTGCCTGTGATTCCAAATAAATCAGGAGATACACCCACATATAGAGGCGTTGACAAGTAGCACTGCTGAGTATAAAATAATACAATACCAATTAAATAAAAGGTTTTTCTACTGAAGTACAATGCAATTAGTAGATTACATCTGACACCTGATTGACAAAAGTGATCTTACTAACGTTACACCCAGCATAGATCAAGACAAGACAGAATGTTGTTTTGCCATGAACAAATGTACGTGATCATGATCGAACTATGAACGATTGGTGAAAGAAATATATCGTTTTAGGTAAGAAATACAAATGTAATAATTTATAAGACACGATGCCAAAAAAGGGTATGTTGTTTTTACTCGTGTAGCTTTTAATAACCTACCACAACCTGATAACGGTCAAAATTATTTCTTACAGGCACCACTAATTATTCAGATGGAACGGAGAACAGTACGTGTATGCCCTGGCCAAATCAGTCTGTGCGGATACGGATGCGCAGTCTGATCTTGCAATACACTGTTCGCATTCTCAACAAAGCTAATTTTGTCAAGATGGTTAACCCTTTCAACACCACAGACCTCTACAGAGACAATGTTTGCAAACAGTGCAGATCCAGATGAGCCGGCTCGTAACGAGCCGTCTCATCAGGATCTCCACTGTTTGTTAATGGTTATCAAATTTGAAAAAAATACCCTTTCTGAAGAATGGAATAGCCTGAAAATTTGAATGGACCAATGAAATAGCATGAAACAGTGGCATGGAACAGCCCATTAAGTTACTTGGCGTTGAAAGGGTTAACCCTTAGAATGCGGGAAACACAAAAGTGTCGTATGCTGTTATTTATATTTTGTCTTCTTTCTCAATAAGAAACATGGCTTGGCAGCACTAGAGAATCATTTCCTTTGAAAATTATTCTAAAGAGCTGTCAAATCATGCCCACTCAGAAGGCACAAAATGTTCTGTATAGGAATTAAATAAGTGTATAATTGTGTCGTTATTCCACCAGTTCTAAACATTACAAGTGCAAATGTAGATGTAAATGCTTTGATTTAACGATGGCACTGGCTCGATGAACTTGCATGTCGGGACCGACTGTTTAAGTCCCCATCCGATAGGACTAGGCTAGCACGAAGTTGTCTTGCCCAAGGACATGCCGAATCGACCATTCGCAGCGGTCGAGGTTGGAATCGAACCCGGGGTCTCACTCGCAGTCCGACGCTCTACCTACTGATCTAATCCGGCCACCAATTACAAGTGTCCGCTATACAGATATAACAATATAGTAATATTTATTTTACTGATAGTGACGCGCGGTGGTATCAGGCTATTTTCATGTGAAAAATGAGGTATGATATATTTTAATTATTTACACTAATTAAATGCGTCACCTGAAAAAAATATTTTCTAATAATTCCAGCACAAAAAGATTTACACAATTCCCTAACATTTGATTGGCCCGTAGCAAGTCTCTGTCCAAAATGTATATCCCAGTAAACTCCCACGCCGAACTACTTTCCGTAATCGTGAGGCGCAGTTAAAATAATTCTTAAGAAAACGGAAAATAAACACATTTTCTTGATGAATTTATTTCAAATGCTGGAATTATAAAGGAAGGCCTCGTCCAGTATTCCCGCGACTTTTCCAAGTTTATATCCCCGATAAATTCAACAAAAAGGCCATTCATTCCTATATTGTACAGATTATAAAGTATGATCATTGCACATCACACAATCAATACAACGAATAAATAGTAATTTTCGTTTAACATTTTAAGGAAACATGGTTATCGCCCCTGATATCAGTGTATAAATTAACGTCTGATATATAATGTATAATAATGTCAATCAATGCGTGGGGTAATGGTGAATTAATGTTTATTTTGCCAGAAAATTTCTCAGATGACGTCTCTGATATAACGAACAGTGTGTGCCTACTGAGTGAGCATGTACCTTTAATGAGAAAAATGGAAATAAACAGCAGACGACAAAATTTAATTCAGCATTATAAGGGTTAACATAATCTCACTTCCGTCACGTGTCACACTAGTTACACTACCGTCTGCGTTGTCAATTCCTTTGTTTCAAAATACTTGAATATTGTGATTGAAATCAAGGACATTGATTGACTGACCCTGAGCTGTATTACAACTCATGCTCAGACAATAAAATTGCTTGACTGCGAATTGACATTGCCAATATACAGTCAAGCCTCTCTAAACCGGACACTACGAAAACACCTGTGATTTTATTTTTGATGAGTTTTTTGGTCTTTTATCTCAGGTGATATGTCTGTTCGTGATCGCATAGCACACATATATGGCTCAGAATGATAAAATGCCTGATTTACAGTGAAACCTCTCTAAGCCGGACACAGCATGGGTGTCCAGTTCTGGTATGTTTCACTGAATGTTTAGAAACTTTGATAATCTGGGCAAGATTAACGCAGGCGGTTGTGTAGATAAAGTCAGCAGGACTACATTACATATTCAGCTTTTTCTTTGTTATTATGCCTTCCTAACTGTTAGTGCCTGTCTTAATTTGATTGGTTACAACGCATGTGGTCTGTCAAATCAGTTGGCGTTCGTGACGTGTGTAAATCAAAAACAAGCATAGATCACATGTTGGTGTGACAGGCAGGCTATAAATGGATTAACCCGAAGACCGTTATCTTATTTTTTTGTCGTCTGCTGTTTATTTTCTATTTTCCATTGCTATCATCAAAAACATGCTTTAACATCACTTTAGAATAATTTACAACATGTTTTGATAGCACTTCAGAATCATTTACATTGGAAATGATCCTGAAGTGCTGTCAAAACATGTTTTTATTGAGAAAGGTCTATGGGTTAAATACGTATAAAGAATAAAAAATATTAACTGTTTGATTACAGCAATGCTATTTTATAGCAGCCAATCACCAACTAAGAATTGAATGGGTAAACGGTTGCTCAATATCAAGTGTTTGAGAGTGGTTGAAGATGCACACTACTTGTTTGTCACTTTGTGCAAGTATGGTGACTTTAACAAAGGAATTGAATATTAAATAAATGCGGCAAAAGTAGGCCAAGGTCACTTGAAGTTCATATGTCAGAGTAGATGTTGATGCACACGAGTGGCTCATGTTATTCTGCAAACATGGTGGTTGTGGGCCTAATATATATTAGTATTGGGGTTAAAGGTACATGCCCACTCAGTAGGCACATAATGTTCTTTATATCAGAGACATCATCTGAGACATTTTCTGGTAAAATAAACATTCATTCACCATTACCCCACGTATTAATTGGCATTATTATACATTTTATATCAGACATAAATTTTCACACTAATATCAAGAGCGATAACCGTGTTTCATTAAAATACTAACGGACATTACTATTTATTTTATCTGTATTTATTTTTTGATGTGCAATGATCATACTTTATAATCTGTTTGTGTAGGTGACGCATTTAATTAGTATAAATAATTAAAAAAAAGTATCTTGCCTCATTTGCATATGAAAATAGCCTGATACCACCGCGCGTCACTATCAGTAAAATACATATTACTAAATGATTATATATGTATAGCACACACTCGTAATGTTTAGAACTTGTGGAATAGTGACACAATTATACACTACTTAATTCCAATTAAGAACATTTTGTGCCGACTGAGTGGGCATGTACCATTAACGACAGCAGCATACACTGAACATGTAATTACAGTCGACCCTCCGCGAATGACCACCTCCCTACAACAGCCCCTCTCTATAACAGCCGATATTTTATATCCCAAATGGACAATTGCCTCTATATTTAATCTCCATACAACGACCACCTCTCTACAGCAGCCAGTTGTGTGTCTTTCCGTACCACATTGATCCTTAACCCTTTCAACCCTTAACCCTTTCAAACCTAAGGAACTGGAATGGACTGTGATATGCTAATGTTCCGACCAATCCAATGGTCATAAAATGATTTTCAGATTCGTCCATTTATGAAAAGGGGGTGTTTTTGTTCTCAAAAATATTAAAATTGCTTTCAAAAAGTGCAGATCCTGATGAGACGGCTCGTTACGAGCCGGCTCATCTGGATCTGCACTTTTTGCATAAACCGATATATAGTGGGATTTTGGGTTCAAAGGGTTAATAACTGGAATGCATTTTGATATGTTAATTTTCCGACCAATCCAATCGTTGCAAAATGATTTTCAGACTAGTCCATGTCACGAGCCGGCTCATCTGGATATATACTGTTTGCAAACACTGTTATAGAGCTATATGGTGTTGAAAGGGTTAAGCTTTCTCGTTTGCATACACTATGTGAATGTATTGCATAACATGGGTTTCCGTAATGCAATAACACTGCGAAAGCCCATTTTATTCAATAAAATAAAATAAATCAGTTCTGTAGATTTTTTCCCAAAAATAGCATACCATTGATGTGGATATTATTTTTTAGAATATGTCGGTTCTGTATTTCTCAATTTGCAAGAATAGACGAAACAATGTCCTTATAATTATTATAATGCTGATGTTTTAAAATATATCGCTTCGTTCATACTGTGTCCAAAACATATTAAATACCAATCGAGATTACAGTTAATATTCACAGGTTAAAGTAACGAACGAAGGTCTATATGTACCAATGTACATTAAATATACCTAAAAGCATCAATAAATGAGAGAAACATTTGTGTTACTCTTATAACGCATTACTATTATTAATGTGTTTAGCATGTTTAGGAGGGTGGAAAGATTGTTTTTAGCTTATTTATGTGTTCACTTATTGATGCTTTTTTGTATATGTAATGTATTTGCATATTTGCATATGGTCCGTCACTTCAACTGTGACTGTGTTGTGGATATTTGCCAGGTGTGCGAGTGAAGTACGATCTAGATCGAGACCCGGGCCAGCGAGTTATCTCCCTATATATGCGGTGCCTCGAATGTACAGTGCCGACATACGCTCAACTGGATGATGATCAGGTCTACAGTGTGTTGCTGGGCACCTTTGTCATCAAAGGTGGGGATGGCTACGACATGATCAAGAACAACATTGTCAAGAAAATTTCGTTAAGTAAGTTTTGTCTGATATGAGGGCATATGTTTATTATAAAAGTATATACCGTATTCGGTCGCGGTTTACGCCATTTTAAAACGCGCCGAATCCGTTCCTACGATGAATTTCACATAAAGATAGATGCATACATTACATTTCAAGCTCTTATATACGGAGCCCCGCAGTGGACGTGGATTTTTTTTATTAATTCGTTCCGACGAAAAAAACATTTGTTCCCTCAATTTAACAATTCGTTCCTTCGAATTAACAATTCGTTCCCACGAATTAACAATTCGTTCCCTCAATTTGACAATTCATTCCCACGAAATAACAATTCGTTCGGATTTTGTGGGAACGAATTAATAAAAATAAATTATACGTCCCTGCGGGATTCCGTAATTACATGAATGGATTTATCTGTGAGAGAAACGCCGTAATTTTCAACTTACAAATAAGACACCGTGAAGAGAACACCAGGGGCCCGTTTCACTAAACTTCGTAGGACTAAAATCTTCGTAAGTGCAAAGTTAGGATCGTCTGGAAATTTCAATTGATGGATTTACATTTATTGAGCATAGGCTGCATATGCAGCCTATGCTCAATAAATGCAAATCCAATCATTGTTAATGTGCAATTTGTAGACTATCATAATTATGCACTTACGACCATTTTAGTCGTACGAAGTTTAGTGAAACGGCCCCCAGTAATCAACCGCGCATACTCTCCCGCAGTCGTTATAAAATAGGCATCGCCCACAACAATTCATACACAGATGCAATCGCACTCGAAACATTATCAAATGCATTTTTGTTCGAGAATGGTGTTCAGAAATCGCTCGTGTACGTCGGCTTTCGCGTAAACAACTCGTTCGCTTCACTTACTCGTTGTTTACGCGGAAGTCGACGTACACTCGTGCATTATTTCACGCTAGTCAAACACGTACGATGGAATATCGTTCTACTCTGCATATTGGTAACTCGAAAAATAAGCATAGTACAGAAAGAAGGCTCTCCAATACGTTAGTGTGGCTATATGAAAGGACCAGCCAGTTTTGATTCATGAGACACTATATCAAGGTGCATGATCACGTGGTTAAAACAACAACAACAATGGCTGAAAGTGTTGAAAGCGCGCCCACTCCAAAGTAAGTATTATCTGATATTTTCCTTAATAGGCAACTGATGTTGATGAAATATGGCGCAGCAAATGCATCTTCATGAGCTGCATTTGGTGGTCCCGTCCCGGGAGTTCGGCACATACTTATGTAATTTTCAGTAGACACGGAAATCGACTGTTCGCAAAAACGACAGAAGTATGTGCCATAGTTCCGAGAGCACCAAATGCAGCTTAACAAGACGCGTTTGATGCGCCATATTTCATAAAAATCCGTCACATAATAAGGACAAAATAAAAGAATACGTACTTTGAATCGGAGGGCTTCTGGAAGGTTCAGTACTTGTTGTTGTTGTTGTTGTTGTTGTTGTTGTTGTTGTAACCACGTGATCATACACCTTGTATACATATTCTGTGAACATCAGTACTAACGCCGCACCTGAACTCGAATAATAGCAACTCGTATATAACGATAAGCCCGCGAAATGACAGTAGCTGGGCCCGAAAACATATTACATCATACTTTGCATAACCCAATATCGATCATTCCTGCCTGATATGTTTTGCCCTGACCAACCGTCAAATATCATCAACATATAGGATAACACTGTTACGGCTGAGTCTCCATATATCACATGCACTCACACTTTCACGATCTTACATACCGGCTTCGTGCGATAGGAGAATGAACTAACTAGGTTAAATTAACCGCCTCATTGCCTCCTTCATTTAATGCACATATTTCGACTGTATGGCAGATATTAGTCAATTCGGAAACAAACGGGCCAACGGTCATTGGCCTGCCATTTTTGAGCTTAAGATAATAATAATAATAGTACTTCCCAATTCCTATCCGTTTGTTAGGCATCAGGCAGGCAATTAGTAGCCTAGTATTAATTTAACTAATTGGCAGTCACCACCCGTCCAATATCTGCCTAAGGGAGGCACGAACCTTCGACCTCACAGTTCCGGGGCGGATGCCTTATCCACTAGGCCACGCAGACGGTGGTATATTCCAGTATCATACATATTATTTTAGCAACCCCCATTTTTTCCAGGCGACTTATAGGTACGTTTGGGTTCGGAAATACGATAAGTTGTAAGCTATTCTGTCCTGATAAGTTTCATCACTATGCCACAGTGGCGTCGGAACAGGTCCGGCGACTGCCGGATCAATACTTTTGACATATTTTTAATTCATATATAAACAAACGGAATGTACATATTTTTTCAGCATTTTTTCTCATCAGAAGTGTATGTTGTTACCACTCAGTTGAACCGTCTCGGCGAGACGGTTCAACTGAGTGGTAACAACATACACTTTGGGTGGGTAGCGGGTGCACCCACTATAGATTCGCCGGACCAATCTTATGATGCTTCCGGCGCTCCTGTACCAGGGCCGTAGGAACAGGTCCGGCAGAAATATGATTTTTATTGAGATATTTAGAATTCATATAATATAGAAAAACGGTTAGGATTGTAATTATTATTACTAGCATATAAGCCTGTACTATACATTTTCCATACTGATGTCGTGAGCATGGATTTCCGGTTTTGTTTTTTCCTGTCTGCTAGATCTCGTTTGGTATATCAGCCGATGCACAACATTCTAAATATTTGTCTGCATTTTTCTCATTTCTCATCAAACGGTTATGTTGTTACCACTCAGTTGAACCGTCTCGACGAGACGGTTCAACTGAGTGGTAACAACATACACGTTGGTAGCTGCACGTTTTCCGCTTTATAAGCAACGGGTTATGTAATGCAGTTTAACGAAATGTAATTAGAGGTATGTACCTAGAACTAACACGTTGGTTGATGTGCGTTGTTGGTGGTGTGGGCACCCCAACCTTCGCCGAACCAATCTTACTATGCTTCCGACGCCCCTGTATACACATCTGAAACCCAGTGCCTTCAACATTTTCTTTCAGATTCCCTCGATGCGGACATTCTCCGATCATATCTCCAGAAACACAACCCCGTATTTTCCGAGGCTGAGGGAAGGATACAGTTCGTTAATTCCACCGTGCCCGAGCCAGTTAATTCCACCGTGCCCGAGCCACAATGTCCCGTGTTACGCCCGTGTCCCACTGCCCCACCCTCACAAAACACCCACGGCAGCACATGTGACGCGCCACCCCTCTATCGCCACCTTCAAGCCGTGGTCTGGGTGACAATGTTATATGCTCTGAGATTACTGTGATGAATGCCTGCAGGGCCGTAACCAGAGGTAAAAACCTGGGAGCCGTTTCACTAAACTTCGTACTACTACAATGTTCGTAAGTGCAAAATTATGATAGTCTGTAAATGTCACATTAACAACGTTTTCTTGTAAACAATTATTGGATTGACATTTATTGAGCATAGGCTGCATATGCAGCCTATGCTCAATAATTGTAAATCCATCAATTGAAATTTCCAGACGATCTTAAATTTACACTTACGAAGATTTTAGTCTTACGAAGTTTATTGAAACGGGCTCCAGACGAGGCGAACCAAGTTTCGATATGGAGGTCAGGCAATATATCATACAGTCACGTAGTTTAACTTCTTCAGTGTCAGGGACTTCAGTATTGCCTCTTTCTTAAACAAACTCGGCTAAATGACAGCGACCGCCTCGTCTGCCTTGTCCTGGTTACTGCACTGGCATGCAGTACAAACATGTATATAAACTAAATTATAAATAAAACTAAAGATATCTTTTTTCGAGCCCAGTCTTACCAATGAAACGGGCAATGTGTCATAATTGGTCCGTATCAGTAGTATGTTACGGACGATATGGGAGTTTTGCAGAGTTACTGTCCGCAACTAGTGTCATATTAGAAGGCAAAGAGAAAGTATAGGTGATTTGAGAAACTGTTACGAAAACTTTAAAAAATAAAATAAACAGACAGACGGACGGACGGACGGACGGACGGACGTACGCTCAGTAGATAGGGTAATTGTATTAATGCTGAAGGATGTGTCGTTACAAAGTAATGCATGTGTGCAATATGAAGATATTAGCTGAAGGCAAACAGAAATTACACGTGATTTGAGAAACTGGTGCAAAAACTTTCAAAAATTAAAGGACTGAAAGACGGACAGACAGACAGACGGACAGCCAGAGCGAAACTGTCCCCTTGGGGCAACATAGTAAAGCAGTGGTAGAGATGAAATGTCAACTATTTCTACATTTAAAACTACCATTATGCGTGTGGAATTTTAATGAATTAGCACATGTAAACTAAAGAATAAAGCGCACATTCTGAATTATTTACATTATAGTCAATGTTTTGTCATACTGTCCCATTAAACAATAGTTAACAGAACTGTCACCAGATGTATCACACCAGTTTAGCAGAAGGATACTTTGCGGCCATTATGGCGGCCATTATGGCGACTTGTGAGGCCATATAAAGTTAATTTAGTTGAATATCATCCGAATTTTGGGGAAAACAGGGCGGGTGTGTGTCTTATTTTTTTATTAAAAGTTGTGGTAAATTGTGTTAACAAACAATAATTAATGAGATATCTTCAAATATATTCAAATAACTAGAAATGTGGCCTATTGGCACACGAATGCCCCCGCTGGCAGCCAAAGAAAACGAGGCATATTTGAAAACACAGAGAACCAGAGAAGCATGGATCTGTTGTCACAGCATGATAGCATAGCAGACCTTCAGAGCAATGAGTGTGTGAACCATCAAGCAGATCCATGCAAGAAAACAGACATTATAAGACACTTATCCGAGTTTCGAACACACCAAGTATGTGACATTGACCCTGGGCTTAGTGGGGTGGGACGATAGTGGATTTGTCACAGTGTGGTAGAGGACCATTAGAGCAATGCGTGTGTGAAATGTCAACCAGATCCAAGCAAGGAAACAGACAATATAAGACATTTACCCGAGCGTTAAGGCTTCAAACGCACCAAATATGTGACGACCCTGGGCTTAGAAGGGGCGGGACGATCATGGATTTTTCACAGGGCAATAGAGGACCATTAGAGCAATGCATATGAGAAATATCAATCAAATCCGTGCAAGGAAACATAAATGATAAGACATTTACCTGAGCGTTAAGGTTTCAAATGCACCAAGTATGTGACATTGACTCTGGGCTTAGCGGGGGCGGGATGATCGTGGATTTGTAACAGGGTGGTAGCGTTTACATATTTGGGTGGGCTATGCGAAGCATTGGCAACACAACATTTACGGAACAAGTGTAAATTACTTGTATTTCTCTTTCAATGTTACTCTATCCATATATATAGAATATATTCTATGTCTACCCAATACGAAAAAGACGCTACCATTATTTCCCTAGCTGCTGATTAGATCCAGCCGCTGATTTTTCGGCTCATTCTCTCCCAGGCACATACAGTACGATAGTGATGTTGGTTTATTGTCGTCGGTGCGATGGTGTGGGTGTTTGGTCTTTGTTGAATAATAAATTAAATCTGCCGATGTAGCTGGGTGCCAGACATCACCATTGTGGGTGTCTTCATAAATATTCATATTATTTGAAAATATAATGAATAAAATATAATTGGATTGATGGTGAACATCAATTTTAATTGTTAGATTATGCAAGTTAAATCGGAAGATTTTCGGGTGTGCAAAGTCATGTACACTTCCATGTGTTTTCAAATGAATTCATGTACTATAACAGCAATGGCGGATCCTTGAGCTCGTATGAACTGTCTGACATGTGACACACACATTTCCAGTGTTGACTGTCATAGCTGTCAAAATACAAACAAAGGCGAACTTTATTTGTATACTTGTTTCTAATAAGTATCAAAATATATGTAAAGTGTGTGCGAAGCCATGTACAATGACTGTATATTTCTTTTTGTAAATATTCTGTTCTGATTTTGGGATTTTCCTTCAATATATACATGAAATATGGTACAAATTTTACAGCTATATAAACAATGCCAAAATAATATTATTTTCGATAATATTAAATTTAATCAAATCTTTTAAAATGTATTTCCTAAAATTGGTCACATATTGATTGTATTATGAATACATATTTCTCTATGGGAGTGTATCACTGGGGTAAAAGGAGGTGCAGAACTTGGAGGAGGAGTCGAACAACGAAAACGTTTGGAAATTAACAAGATAGCTTGGAAAACAAGTGAATTTTTGAAAATCGGTCCACTATTAAGTTCTGAAATTGGAAAAAATACCCCTCGATAAATCCCCATAGACATGGGATTTAACATGGGAAATTGTTTATTTGCAATAAAATCGATATTGAACCAAATTTCACGAAATAAAAAGATGACTGATTCTTAAATTTTGCTATAATTTAATATTATGTAAAACAAATAATTGTTTTTGCATTGTTTATCATGTTTATATAGTCATAGCGTGGGCAGGTTTCATGAAACAGACAATATGGTTGCAGAGATAATAGGTACTTGACAACGCTAGGGCACCACGCCTCAGATGATATCTCATATTCAATATATGTGGTTGGTTTGTTTGTTTGTTTCTTTGTTTGTCTGTTTATTGGTGGTTAACGGCCTATCAACAGCTAAGGTCATGTAATGCCGGGCAAAATGATTCGATCCTATTTTAACCTTTTGCATTGGGGGAAAATCCCAAAATCAGAACTGAATATTTACATAGAGAAAAAATATATTCAGCCCCTTCCCCTAAAATAGGATTATGAATAATCGTAATACTCACATAAGGGGTATAACCAAATTCAACTGTCACATACAAAATGTCAAAGACGTATGCGAGGGCCAAACCAGTAGCCTATTTCATCAACATTGCAAAGTATACTTTAGTAGCAAAGTATACTTTGAGGGAGAAATTTTCAATTTTATGATAAATTTATTAATTGGTATTATACTGAATTTATTACATTATCACAGCCATTTTGGCTGTGATAATGTAATAAATTCAGTATAATAATTCTGCATACTTTTAATCATGAAATATATGCATTTGTTAGTTCTATATGAAATAATGCATTTCAGGAAAAATAAATGATTACTCCCTCAAAGTATACTTTGCTAGTAAAGTATACTTTGCAATGTTGATGAAATAGGCTACAGGTCTCCAGTCGGAATTCCGTTAAGGATGAACCCCGATCGTTAAATTACCCATCGCATGCTCCCACCTGCCCTCCACCAATACTATGTGGTGGTTCATGCACTGCGAATGCCATATGCAGCTGTACTGTAACGAGATGGCCGCGGCACGCATGTCGCGCCCGTCGAAGCTTTGATAGTATAGAGAACAACTTAAACCATTTCACCCCTAAGTAACTGAAATGGATTTTGATATGTTAATTTTGCAACCAATCCAATGGTCACAAAATGATTTTCAGACTAGTCCATTTATGAAAAGGGGGTGAAAAGTGCAGAGCCTGATGAGACGGCTCGTAACGAGCCGGCTCATCTGGATCTACACTTTTTGACAATATCACTATACAGGCATGTGGTGTTGAAAGGGTTAACAAAAAAGCTTTAACCCGTACACATACTACCCATGTCAAGTTTGAAGTTAATCGGTGAAGCGGTTGCAGAGATCGTATACGTAAAAACTGTAACCAAATTTTTCTAAAAACAGGGGATGCACAGGTTGTGCATAGAATGAAACTATGGATGATGATAAACACATGTGATATAGTGTTCTTAAAAACTTGAACCTAAATCCAAAAGTAATGTGACCTTGATATTGGGCACAGAGCCGCACGGCCAGGGCGTATACTGATAAACTAATCATGACGAGGCTTTGATAGTAGACCAAAAGAAAACTTTAAACACAAACTTAAACCGGACGCACGTACATATGTACGGACTGACGTACATACACCAAGTCAGTCCGTACGCCAATGTGCCGACCATATCGCGCTGTCGCAAGCGAGCGCAACAAAAATTGTACATACTGAAAAACGTTGCATTCCAATAGATCAAATTATTAATGACAAAAGCAAGAATAATATTGGTGAACAGCACATGTTCTGCTCAGACCATAGGGCCAGTCGTCACCCATTTGATCCTTTCATATCAGAAATAGAGAAAGTGAGCCGTATACGTATACCCCCGGCCGACGCCTGGATCAACAAACAAGAATTTTAACGCAAATATTTAAACAACATTAACGCAATTTGAAAGTAATTTGATCTTGACCTTAGACATGAAGGCCGCCTGGGTGTGGTATGGTATGAAAATATGGATGATCATAAGGAAGTATATGAAGATTGAAGTCGATCCGACTTACCGTTGCAGAGATAATGGGTACCCGAAAACTAACAATATCTTACTGACGAACGGCAGACGAACAGTTTGTTTGTTTGCTGGGGTTTAACGGCCTATCAACAGCTAATGTCATTTAAGTCAATGGATTGTTTAGTACTAAATCCCATATATTACCTGTGCAAATGGGGCAAAATCCCAAAATCTGGACTGAATATTTACAATAAAAAAACTATATATTCAGCTTTGAAATCAGTTTGTTTATTAGTGTTTAATCCCAAAATCAGAACGGAATATTTACATCGAGTAAAAATATACCCAGCCCTAAAATTAGAATAACCCGACCTGGTGCCAGGTCCATACCACACCAGTCACTTGGCCCCTTCCCCTAAAATATGATAACGAATAATCGTAATACTCACATAATGGGTATAACCAGATCCAACTGTCACATACATGAATGCCAACGTCGTACGTGAGGGCTAAACCAGGGGGCCGTTTCACTAAACTTTGTAAGACTAAAATGTTCCAAAGTCCAAATTTAGGATCGTCTGGAAATTTCAATTGATGGATTTACATTTATTGAGCATAGGCTGCATATGCAGCCTATGCTCAATAAATTTAAATTCAATAATTGTTTACAAGAAAACGTTGTTAATGTGAAATTTACAGATGATCACAATTTTGCACTTACGAACATTTTAGTCTTACAAAGTTTAGTGAAACGCACCCCTGGTCTCCAGTCGGAATTCCGGTAAAGATGAACCCCGATCGTTAAATTACCCATGCATACTCCCACCTGCCACCCACTACCAGACCTGGTGCCACGTCCATACAACACCAAAGTCACTTGGCCCCTTCCCCTAAAATAGGATTACTAATAATCGCAATACTCACATGAGGGGTATAACCAAATTCAACTGTCACATAAAAAAAATGCCAAAGACGTATGTGACGGCCAAACCAGGTCTCCAGTCGGAATTCCGGTAAGTTTAATTGTTTGTTGGGGTTGAAACCCCCGCCTATCAACAGCTAAGGTTGTTTAACATATGTCCTGCTAATATATACAACAAAAATCAAACTTCAGTTATAAACTTTATATTTAAATAGTGAAAAACATGGTAACTTTGAAACTGTTGCTTTGAATCACATTTGTACATGTAGCACATATAACCAGAGAACTTCATTTTTCTCTGAAATACATTATATAACATTAACCCGTTTCATTTTCAGGATACATTTTTTCTGAATGAAAATTTGAAGAAACAAAATTTCTGCATGGATGTATATGTTGTTACCACTCATTTGAACCGTCTCACTGAGACGGTTCAAATGAGTGGTAACAACGTATACTTTCATTGAGAAATAAAGAAAATAGAAAAAAAATGTTTGTCAGTTTAGATACCTGTAAATAGGTAGCTGGCATGAAATGGGTTAAAATCAGCTATTACGGTGTACATGGAAGACATACAATACGAATATCAGGTTGTGTGATCACATGCTAACGTTTGTAACAAAGTGAAATATGAAGTCATTTTACAGCCGATTATCTTTAAAGGTACATGCCCACTCATGAAATCAGAATGATCCTGATCTGATGCCAGGTCCTCGCCACACCATAATCACTTGGCCCCTCCCAAAAGCAGTAAGATCAGTAATAATCTTACTACTTTTATAATGGGCAATAACCCAATTCAACTTCCAGGTACCAAAAGAGCCAAAGATAAAAACGTACCTGAAGGCCAAACCAGGCAAATTGTGTTTCATTTTGTTACCGGTATGTGTAAACATGCAGAAAAAGATGGCATTGAAAATGAGATACACAAACATGTACATGTAAATGAGTGAATGAACGATGATAAAAATCTTAGTGATAAATATAGAAAATAAAGTTCAGGAAAATAAATGTATCTACTGCGCAGCACGAGAATGAGATGTTCTAAATATCAGAAGTCTGATCATTCATGTACGTGTAACATACCGTGACAAATAGAGGTCAGGGCTCCATATAAGGAATTAGTAATTGAGTATTGTTACTCCATCATTTCTGAAGCAATTGGGTATTTCAAAATTTTAATTGGGTAAAATAAAATCACACTACTGTTTACACATCAACAGACCGCAATTATTGAGTGAGTGAGTGAATAGGGTTTAACGTCCGCTTTTCTGACATAGAGGTACAAGCCTCAGGGAGTCTACACGCAGACGGGTCAACGGGGTCGAGTCCCATATCCACCTGTCCAAGGGGGGTAAATCCCAACTTCAGAACTCAATATTTACAATCAAAATATATATTCAGTCCTGAAATTAGAACAACCTGATCTGGTGCCAGGCCCTCGCCACACCAGCATCATTTATCCCATCCCCTAAAAGTAATATGATTAGCACTAATCTTACTTTTATATATGGGGCATAGCCCGACTCAACTCTCACATACAATAAAGCCAAAAATGTACACGAGGGCCAAATCCGGTATAGTGGGTTCCGGAAAGTATGAACCCAATCGTTAAGCCAGTTTAGTCGCCTTTTACGACAAGCAATGGCTACTGCAGCACTATTCTCAGGATCAGTTGATCCCGCCCCGGTGCCTGCACGGGGCTCCGCAATTATTGAATAGTTTGCTTCGAAATGAAAACATGTCTTGACATTTCATTAGAATTGTCTCCTTGGAGACAATTCTAATGAAATACCAAGATGTGTTTTCATGGAAAATAAGAAAAATATTCTATATTTGTGGTCTGTTTATTGTTTTCTGCAGAATGATAAAGGTACCACACAATATGTATTGCTTTTTGATACTCAGTACTTCTGATTTCAATTGGGTTTTTGGCAATTTTAATTGGGTAGTTAAGCAAATACGCAGCTAATCTGGAGCCCTGTAGAGGTTTTGACCTGTGTACATGTCCTACTAATCAGTTAGCAGCCTGTAGACGATTTCACCAAAATTGCAAGTACACTTAACTTTCTAAGTGCACTTTATGTATTTATTTATTTGTCTTGAAATGCAATATTTACATAACAAATGCTTGTTTACATTGGTATGAATAGCCTGAAGGGCCTGCTGTTGTTTATTACATTATCGCAGCCTAGATTTGTTACAAAATCTTTTATTTCATTATGATTAAATAAAATATTAATTAATGCATGAATTGAAAATTGAAAATTGCTCGCTCAAAGTGCACTTAGCTAGGTAAGTGCACTTAGCGATTTTGGTGAAATTGGCTACTGATAAAGATGTAAATTATTCTTGCCAGGGTTGACACTATTACTCGAGAGTAAGGGTAGTGCTCCATAGGACAAATTACATACAAGCATAATAGGCTCCAAAAATGTTAAACCTTTCACCCAGAAGTAACCATAAGTAACTGACATGGAATATTTCATGTTAACCCTTTCAACCCTAAGGAACTGGAATGGACTGTGATATGCTAATGTTCCGACCAATCCAATGGTCACAAAATGATTTTCAGATTCATCCATTTATGAAAAGGGGGTGTTTTTGTTCTAAGAAATATGAAAATTACTTGCAAAAAGTGCAGATCCTGATGAGACGGCTCGTTACAAGCCGGCTCATCTGGATCTGCACTGTTTGCATAAACCGCTATAGCGGGCTTTCGGGTTCAAAGGGTTAAGTCTCACACTGTTTGACTATGCTGAAATAGTAGTTGTTTTGCAAATATTAAAAAAGATCCTCAAACAGTGCAGATCTTGATGAGACAGCTCATCATGATCTACACTGTTTGCAAATATAGGAAGCTGGGGCCCGTTTCACTAAACTTTGTACGACTAAAATGTTCGTAAGCGCAAAATTATGATAAATTTCACATTAATAATGTGTTCTTGTAAACGATTACTGGATTTACATTTATTGAGCATAGGCTGCATATGAAGTATATGTTCAATATATATAAATCCATCAATTGAAATTTGCAGGCGATCCTAAATTTGCGGTTACGAACATTTTAGTCGTACAAAGTTTAGTAAAACGTGCCCCTGGTCCCTACTGTTGAAAGGGTCAAGGTGTTTGATGAATACATTGCTATCATCAAATGTGGCTGTGACTGGAGAAATGGGGCTAATGGGGTTTGTGATCATCTACACAGTCTGATCAGGATCTTAACTATTTGCCAGTCCACCAATGAAACAGCCGTCATGCTTCTAACGGGCAATATAGATCGTTATCAGACTACAGGAGTGTGCCATTTGATCAGGAGCTACACTGGTCACAAATCTCATAAGCCCCATTTCTTCAGTCATAGCCATAAATTTGACTGGAGTAGCTCCTGCTCAACCAGTACATTCCTTTCTTTGTTTTGTTGTTGGTGTTTAACGGCCTATCAACAGTTACGGTCATTTAAGGTCGGGCCAATGGGTTCGATCCCATATTGAACCTGCTGCATTAGGGGGAAAATCCCAAAAATCAGAACCGGGAAATTAGAATAACCTGACCAGGTACCACACCAAAGCCACTTGGCCCATTCCCCTAAAAGTAATAGAATTACGAATAATCATATTACTTATATAAATGAAAACCGATCGTTAAATTACCCATCGCATGCTCCCACCTGCCACCAATCACATTCCTTTAAATTGGTCCGAGCAAGCAGTCACTCACACACATGACCATTGTTTGCCACTGGCAATATGAATCATTCATGGTGCCACCATACAATAATAAATATACATTGAATGTATATCTGACTGCAGGATTATAAATGAAGAACAGGAACTACAATGGTCAAAACCTCGTGTGCTATGACAAAAATGTCCCCATTCACCTTATTGTACCATTTCTACAAATACATATGATCAAAAGAATCTGAGCTTGTGTTCAAACTCAGTAATATGATTTTTTCAAGCTAAACCCAGGTTCAATGATTTTTTTTTAGCACAATACTGCACCTTTTTGAAGGTTTTCACAAGGATAAAGTTGCAATTCCAAGTTGGTGGACACTATCTATAGCTATCAGATAAATGTGTTTTTGTTCGCCGACTTCTTCTAGATGGTGGGGTAATGTTTTCATTCTCAGAACAACTGTTTCCTGAACGGTGTCTACATTTAGTTGACGGCACATCTCTTGCTGTACAACAACCAGACCTCTTATGTCTTCTGGAGCAATTTGAATGCTTTTCATGTTCAACACTATGAATGTCGTCCTTTACAGAGGAACTGCCTGATTTCAATGAATGTTTATCATGAACACATGGTGACCTTGAGCGTCTACGTTTAGCACTGTGAGATGAACACTCGGGCGAAGAGGACCTTAAACGCTCATCTTCTGACGTTGAATAATGCCTCTTTCGTCTCTTATAACCGTGGGGTGTATTATTCTCACATACATGTCGATGTTTATTCACGTCAGGTCTTTTTTCTGAAGCATGCTTTGAATATCTGCCTTCATTTTCATCACTCGAAGTGTCCGTGTGATAGTGCAGTATTGGGGTTTTTAGCACATCTTTATTCAAGCTCATGTTCAAGTTCTTATCCCTCAACTGATGTTTCTCCCTACAATTACATCTTTTATCAGACAGTCGTGAGTATTTTCCACGGAAATACGGCGAGTTTTCTAATGCTCTGGATCTTGGGGAAATTGATCGTCGACGAACTTTCCCCCTTGGGGATTTTGATCTGTGTCGACCTCTTGAAGGGGGTGATTTTGATGTCCTGCGAGTCCGACATTTTGATGGGCTTGTTGATCGTGACCTACGGTTTCGCATAGATGCATGTCCTGCCGAGTCATGTCCCCGGTGTCTCACTGGGCTTTGTGACTTAGATCTTCTTCCCTTCCCTCTAGATCGAGGTGACGTTGATCGCGCTACACACCTATGTCTATCTAGCAGAGGCGATTCTGCTACAGATGAAGCTGAATCTGCCCTTTCTCTAGATTTTCTCTTTTCATTTCGTTTTCTCGTAAATCTGCGATCTGGTGTTCTCTGCCGTGTACTTCGTCCATTATTTGGAGATCTTGATCTCGATCTAGTACGATGTTTTGTAGATAGCACTTTTGAACAACGTTTACCATGCAATGGTGATTGTGAACGTGATTTTGACCGAGACATTGTCAGAACTTTCAGAGACCTTTTTGTTTCATAGTTGCTATGCTCAGGTGACCGAGATGTAGATCTACTGCGGTGTTTCCAAACAATTACTGGAGATTTTGATCTGGATTTGGTATTATTAGATTTCTTTTTATTACTTTGACCATGTTTAGGAGACTTGGACCTACTTCTCTGGCTGGTAGCACATGCTGGAGATTTAGATCTCAACCTTCTCCGAGTTTTGATAGATGGTGTGTTTTCATTACTTTTATGGTGTTTGGGTGACCGAGAGAGCGATCTACTTTTATGCCTTGCTACAGGGGAACGACGAATGCCTCTTTTTCTCCTACCAATACTACTTGAGCGTGATCTACGACTATCTCTTGGCCTACGTCTCTCTGGAAATCTAACAGGACTCAGTCTAGAATCTGGTTTTATTATATCACCTTTTGGCAAATTTCCAGGAAGGACATGCATTTTATCCCCAATCATTGCATTACTACGCAGGTTTTTTGTCTCACTGTAGCATACCGGAAGTTCTAATTCTTCATCACTGTCAGTTAATTCTCCATCTTCTATACTTGCATTATTAGTGTCAACATTTTTTAGTATTGTTTCAGAATACTTTGAAAAATTATGGACACCTGGACTGTTTTCACTCCCATCGTCATTTTCATTTTTCAACAAGCTATCATCTGTTGCCATGTTGTCCATGTAGTCTATTCCATCCAGTGTGTCTTCTGCATGGAATATAAATGTGTCCTTGCTTTTATTAAGACAATGTTTTGTGCTTCGTTCATTGTGATCTATTTGATTTTTAACAGAAACGGTTATTGGCTTTCTTGGAGAGCCAAACTTATCACAGCTTCTTCTTTTCAAAGTCTTCTCTCTATTTATTAAATGCTGTACCGCTTCAGATGAACCAACATTATCTTCCTTTGTTGCCTTATCAACAACACGTGTATCATCATGTTCAACATTTACAGAGCTCTGTTGAGACAGCAGTCCAATTAACTTGTTTTCATATTTAGCATTTACCATATGATGAGCACCATTTGGGTCGTCGGTGTCATACATTGGTGTACAGAAATCTTTCTCATATATGTCACGTAAAACCTTTTCTTCATCATAGGAGCTATCATAATAGCATTCTGTTATTTCATCTGATAGATTAGATTTATCTGTAAATGGCAGCAAACATTCAGCATCATTAGTATGGACAGATGTCTTAATATGTCTATCAATAGAACTTTTTCGAACATCACAACTTTCCATACTCTTTGGATTTGCTACATGTTTATGTTTTTCTACTACTTGTGACTTGTTTCTAACATTACATGCAGTTGTCTTTGCGAGCTTATCCTGCTGAATTTTCGTATTCTTCCTAGAATTAAGCATATAGTCTTCATATTTTTCCATCTGATTCTCGAAAGAAGGCAGTCTTTTTGACCTTACACTCGGAGAACACTTCTCCTTTTTATCATTAGTTTTTGTCACACGATGAATTCTTTCATTTTTAGAAGGTTCTTTATCTATTGAAATAGGGTGTGACATACTTAATACATTTCTTGACACATTTTTAGTCTTTGATTTATCAGTTTTAGAACTTTTACCATTTGATTTTGTATCCTTGACATTGTGTGAACCATGAGCATCAGGATTCATTCCTGCTGCGCGTGTTTTACACTTTGCCCCTTCATTACCTTTATTTAGTCTTTCAATAGTTAACTTAGTAGCAGACCTTGTACTTTTAGCAGGTGATTTATTGAGAATTTGCTTATAAAGTTTGTCTTGTTGAGCTGCTGTTTTCAGCTTATTTGCCTTTGGAGTGTCATTGACCATGTTGCTTCGGTCTAATTTAGAAGTTTCCCTTGTGTCTAGCTGATCTACTTTACTAACTTCTTTTCTTGTTGACTTTACCATCTCATCAGATATTGTGGAAACCTGTTTTATCTTTTTTGTCTCATTACCTGTTTTAGAAGACTGCTTTGTCTGTGTTGTCTGATTAATGTTAACAGCACTGTACTTTTTGTCATCTTTATTTTTACTGTCACTAGTCGTAGTTTTCTTTACTTCAGGGCGTTTTTCAGCCTTATTTGCCTTATCAGTTGCTTTTGCATTTGAGCAAATCACTTCTTTTAAAAATAAAACTTCTGTACAGTTTTTACCCACATCTGTAACAGTGGTTTTATTTGTCTGTAACACAGCTTCAGCATTTAGTTTGTTTTTAGTACTAAAGTACACATTTTTATCCGTGCTACTGCTATTCAATTTCTTCCTTGGACTTCTTCGTTTTTTACCGTCTTTGTCATCTAAATGTTCACGCTGTACGGTTTCAGAGAAAACAGATTTTGTTAAATGTTTGCCCTTGAAGGATTTACTTGAACTGCCACTTTGTGTGTCTATATCATGATGAGGTATTGATGATTCCTTTCTAGGACTAGACAGGCTAGTTATTTCAGTTATTGCTCTGTTGTTTTCTATCATACTTGTCTTTACACTAACTGCCAATGGTTTGTTGCATTCACTATTGTCCGCTGCACATTTTGAATACTTGATATTTGATACTCTATTTCTTTCACCACATTTGTCATTAGTCTCTTCCAACTCTGATGTAGTTTCAGACATTTCAACATCCTGTGTCTGTACAATACATGTCTCACTGTTTTTACCATTGTCAATATGTCTATTGATATTGTCATTAGTTTTCCTATGACTTCTCTGTTCCGATGCATCAGTAGCAACTTTGTTTTTGTCGCTATCCATTGCCTTTGAATTAATTATGACATCTGCGAATGCCATAGAGTTTTCATTATACTTTCCTTTAAAACATCTTTCATTCTCACACAATTTCTTACTGCCTTTTGATCCAGTATGGTATGAATTGTAGGTGGTTTTCAAATTCTCGTCTGCCACTGGAAGTTGATGTTCAGGTGTCACATCCTCCGAGATTTCAGCATTAATTTTATCGGCACGTACCTCAGTCACATTCTTATCAGATTTATTTTTCTCAGTTTCAGATTCATTACTGTCAATAGGATCCACACCATTTTCCAAGAATGATAATTTAGCATCATTATCAATATATGTGTTTTCTTCTGTTTTGCCTTCATCAGTATCAAGTATAACTGAAGTAAGGGATGCTGAAGCTTCCATTGTCTCAACTGGATTTTGAAAGTTTAATATTTTGGCAACATTTTCAATATTAGCGTTCTCATATTTTAAATCAGGAACACAATCAGACTGAATTACACTTGTAGCATTTAGTTCCTTCACATCAGATTTGATTGATGATGTAGCCTTCATTGTTGCTGTATTAGTGTGAATAGCTGGCTTTTTAACAGGGTCACTATTGGCAATATTTCCCGTTTTATTACTATTTTTTCTAGCTTCAGATTGGAACGGAAAGCCATGTTTAGATGGACGTTTATAACTTTGTTCATTAATATGTGAAGTAACTGGTGGCACTTTTGGATTTGGTATAACCAAAAGTTTCGCAGGACTGAGAATAATAGCATTGCCTTTTGGACTATAATTATTAATTCTAGCTTTTGATGGACTTGAAACATCTACCACATTGGTGAGGGAGGCAGCTGGTGACACTGCTGCACTGTACAGAATGAATACTTTGGCAGGACTATGCATTTCCGTATTTATAACTTTCTCAAAATTTACAGTGGATTCAGTAAAATTTTGACTCACAGAAGTCATATTATCTGGTGAATTCTTAAGTAGTTTAACCTCACTTGACGGATTTATTTTTATTGGACTTGTTCTCTTATTTGGTGTTGACTTTTTATTTGAATTATTGATAGAATCCATACATTCCGTTTCATATCCATCAGTTTCAAAAATGTCTGTATCAGAGACAGTTGGTGCGGTCAAAAACATGGGCTCTTCATCTTCAACAATATACTGGCTATGTCCAGAAATGTTTCTCAGATGCTCTGCACTTCCATTATTCAACATGTCAGAGGTTGAAGATGCAGTCATAGGTGTTAGGTCTTCATTTTCAGCTGTGCATTTCACATTTTCTTTAGCTTCGACAGTGGAGACATTTGTCATAACTTCACCCATATCAGTTGGCTTCCTTTCTACAATATCTTTATGGACACTCTCATTTGTGGCTGTGTCATGGTTAGAACTGGAATTGGAACATTTTTTGACAATTGCTGTGATGTTTTTACTCTTGCTACCTAACTTTTCAGGATTCCTTCTGCTCATACTGTTTTTGGTTGGTTCAGTTTCAATGGCTGTGGATATCACACCAAGTAGACGTTGAAGAATGTTAGATCTGTTTGTTTGAACTGATCCTATACCAGAATCATCTGAGACAGATTCAGTTTTGTTACTGGTAGGGCTACTGTGTGCCATATTATATTCAGGCTCTAATGCTTTATCCATGTTGTTCATGGTTGCACTATTTGTTTCTAATTTAACAGTGTCTGCCCCCTTCGATTCACTGACTTGCTCATTGTTCTGATGTAGATTACTGGATATTGTCTCGTCCACAAATGCATTGTCACTCTCCATTGTCATCACTTGACTATCAGTATCAGTAAATTTGGCATCATCTACTCTTGGCTGAATTTTCATCACGCTCAATGTATTGTTTTCACTTATTATTCTAATATCCATGTCATGAGTTTCTTTCACAATGACTTTGTCAAAAGGTTTAGTGTTTGTATGTGCATTATCAATATGTTTCATGCATAAGGTGTTATCTTTCAGTTCAATTTCCACAGCTTCTGCCATACTGTCCTGAGTAGCTGTTTTTTCTGTCTGAATAGAAGCACGTTTGTCAGCACTCGCATCGGTTACTTCACCAGCATCATTAATATTTGCAATATTTACATCCACCTGAGCTACATTTACCATAGGATGTTTAACATTCTCTTCCATTGATGCATCAGAACTTGAATCAACATCCAAACTGGATTCGGAATCATCTGTACAGGATGAGAAATACAAGTCTGAATTACTGGTGGTGTTGTCGGAGTTATGATCATCTGTAGAATAACTGTTACCATCTGAACTATCACAGATACTATCATCATCATCATCATCATCACTAAAATAGCATGAACTATCCGTCAACATGGATGTATTTAAAGAAGATGTTTGTTCAGACAAAATATTGGAACCGAAACTGCCTCTAGATTCAAGAGATGTCTGCAAACTTTTCTTTGAGGTATCTGAGCACTTTTTTGGTTTTCTTTCCTCTGTAGAGGACTTCCGCACGTCTTCCGCACAATTGTCATCTTCTGATGAATCATCACCATAAGATACCGATGAAATAGTTTCTGATGTCACACCACGATGCACAGTGCAATTAGTTGTAGATTCATCTGTAGATAGTGGACTAGTTGCTTCCTTACATGACGAAATTGTACTTGACGAATTTGTAATGGGCTCCAAATCTGATATAGATAGATTTACTGCAACCAATATATCTGAGTGTGAAGATTTCACATCCAAAAGTGATGATGTTGCATCAATGCTGGAAGGTGTTGGACTTAATATTTCTGTATTTGCATGTGAGGAAGATATTTGAGCTGAAATGCTACCTATCAATTGATCTGTAGATGACTTTGTAGAAGAAATAGGACTGGATTGTCCCGACAGACTAGAGTTTGGGTCAGTCCAGTCTGTTACAAGACTGGTGTCGGAAGAATTTGTACAAGATGAAAATTTTGCAACAAAATCTGGACTCGCGACAGGCACAGAATTTGGACTCAAAGCAGAATTATTTCCTGTCGGTAGTACATGTATTTCCTCAACATCCTGCCTATATTGGATTTTCTCTAGTGCAATGTTTTGTCTTTTAGAATTGTGTGTATCTTTCTCAGTTGCACTGACAGTTTCACTACAACATTTCTGGTTGAAATCAGAAGTATGGATCGAGATGGTGTCATCGCTTCGACAACTCTTCCATTTTCTAGCATCCGCTAATTTTATGCCGATATCATCATTGATCACTGCATCTTCAATGTCTGTTTGGCTATGCATCATGAGCAAATTTTCATTATCCGAACTATTCTTTTCTTTACTGATGCTATTATTTGTATCTTCCACATGGTTAACAATTTCTTTATTAATGTTAATCAATTTAGGAAAGTCTTCTTTAAACAATTCTGGTTTCAGTTCATCTGACGTGCTTTGTTTCTTTGATTTATTAATAACCATATTTTCACTTGTGATTTTTTCCACTGCTTTATTGTCCTTACCTAAATGGTTGGCAGTAGAAACTGTAGCTTTTGATTGGTGTGAAACTGTTGTCTTAATTATACTGTCACTGGCATGACACTTGCTTGACTTAAGTGATTCACAAAACCCACTACTTGCTTGTTCTACCTCCTCAGCACACACATCAAAGAGATTATCTGAATCATTGTATTGCACAATGGGTCTAGACTTGTTTGCAGATGAATGTGAAGTTGAGATCGGATTAATATGCTTGTCCTCAAAAACTGAATCTACCACATTTCGTTTTAACTTTCTGCATTCAGATACAGGTTCACTTTCATGGCTTGAACTGAATGCATGTGTACCTAGAATATTTTTATCCGACTGCGATTTTAGCCTTTTCTGACGAAGTTTCTCCCTGAGATCCATAGGTTTCTCGTCTGCGCCTTCTACAGTATTGTTTCTATTGCTTGTTGGTTTTTTTTCTGAATCATTGATGTCAAATACTATGGGTTTTCTGTCAGAAGTGTGTCCTCTTGTATTGTTTTGTGATGATGATTGATTATCATCAACATATTTTTCTCTGATATGTTTATCACTGGCAGATTTCTTCTTTGGTACAACTTTCACTGTTCTAAACGATGGTGATAGATCGTCATGCTCATGCTCAGGCGCTTTGCTATATTTGTAGGTCTTCTCAGCGGTATGCCTCTTATCGGATGAATCCTCAATTATTCTATGTCTATATTTACCATTATATTTATCACTTTGCCTATCCACATTGTCTGGAATTTTACAAGAATGGTTTGATTTTGCTGGATTTCCCTGATTTAAATTAGGTATCACTTTCGATTTGTACCTAGAATTGTCTGTATGACAACTAGCCTTATCACTAACTGCACAGTTCTCACGAGACTCTTTATTTGCATATTTGAATTTTTCAATAAATCTCTCAGCATTCCTATTAGAGTCATGAACATTAGAAGTCACATTAGTGCTCTTTCTTCTACTGTCCTCGGATGTTGTTTCGACCGCTGGACTGGAGAACAGCATTGGTTTGAAGTCTGAATCAATAGAATAACTGTTCTCAGCAGTAGTGTTGCATTCCATTGTATCTGTGTCTTTTTCTGAGGTGCTACTGCTTATACGTGAGGAAGAACCAGCTACTCTTTGTCGTAAATCGGTCTCGGCTTCTCTCGATGAAAATGATGAATTTCTATCAGTGTCATCTTGTGTGGAAGACTCCCTGTTGTTGTAGTTCCGCTGTCTGCGAGGCAGCTGCCTACCTCTCCCACCTCTCACGGATGACTGTGGAGAATCCTGCATATTCCTGGGCAACCTTGTGTCAGATAGCTTATTCCTGTAAATAAACATAAAGAATATAACTTAAAAGGTGGCAACAAATATTTTAAATTGCATATTTTCATTGTTTATTTCTTCACAAAAATATGTTTCTGGCAGTCCAGTAGAATCATTTACAGTGGAGTCAATTCCCATGTACTGTCAAAACACGTTTTGTCAGGAAATACCAAATTAATTCATGGGCATGGAACTATTAACTATTTGCATGCTGAAAAACTTGTGCGCTATAATAGTATAAATAATAGCCAACGACAATTCATTATATGTTCTTCTTTTCTTTCTGTAAATATCATGAATATGTCTTGCAATTTCATGTCCGGATGAAGCAATTCTAATGAAATTCCAAGATATATTTACAGAAAGAATTAAGACAAGAATTCCGCCACGGAAGCGGTGTCGCACCTGCCGAGGCTTTGACCGCAACATCATAATGGGCATGTGGTAAAGTAAACATCACAACAACCATCAGAGAAGTTGATGCTTAAAACACGAAATAGGTCAAGGGTGAAGAAACTTTTTGACATAAAAAAAATGACTATAAGTGTTTCCACAACCATGTGAAGGTAAAAAAGGTCAACGTCATGTTAATGGCGGCACGAGTGTGTTCCAAATGCTTAGATGTATCAAGTGTCCAAATACTGAAGCAATCCATCAAGTAATATTAATGTTATACGATGATGAAGAAACTTGTACAAACATTTTGACGCAAAAAATGGCTAAGAGTTTCCGCAAAAATGTGAAGGTACAAAAGGGCAAGCTCATGTTAATGGCAGCATGAGTGTGTTCCAAATGCTTACATGTAACAAGGGTCCAAATATTGAAGCAATCCGTCAAGTAATATTAAAGTCATACCATGATGACGAAACTTGTACAGACTTTTTGACATTTCGAACGACGACGACACGGACAACGACGGAAAAAGCGGCGACTATAGTCACGACTTCTGCTAAAGCAGGCGTGACAAAAACAACTCCTAATGAGTTGGCTTTTATTTTCACCGATAGCATGCAAAGAGTTAAAGAAAGAAGTTTGAATGCTGTGAAAAGTTAGTGAAATATCTTCTACCGCTTCAGAATTTATTTCCACATCACTGTTAAATGATGGCTCCTACCTTAGGAGCCATCATTTAACAGTGATGTGGAAATAAATTCTGAAGTGGTAGAAGATATTTCACTAACTTTTCATGTCATGTACAGATTTGTTGACTGATTGCATGCAGGTTTATTTATAGGCATTTGCAGAAAATATATCCAAATCTCTTTCCAGGTTGATTACAGATATTGATAAACATAATAAATATTAGAAAGACATCTGACAAATAATAGGATACATTACGGCAAGGGGTCAAGCAAACGGAAATTACAAGAAGTGTGACCCATTTTAACTGTTTTTCAATGTATTAAGTATGTGATCTTGGTATTAGCAGGGATAGGGGGTGGAAGGTCATTGATATGCTTGAACACACAGTTTAAAACTAAGCACTTGTCCAACCTGGGATGCTTCGAAAGAGTGACCATTGAAAACTAAATGCCTTCTACTCAGTTTACACTACACTCAGAGCTCCAGATAAGGTGCGTATTGGCGTATTTTACGCAATTATTGTAGCTGAATACGAATTGCTTATCAAAAGTGGGAGTACAAAATACGCACAGCAATGTGAAAATACGCATTGATTTTCAAATTGAGTAGTGAAAATACTGTCATAAAGTTGAAAATTCACTTTATAGTTGAGCTGTAAAAAAAATCTCAAATAAGTGAATGTTTAAATTTGTTATATATATTTTATATATTTTTTGTAAAAGTAAAATATGCAATGATTTTGAAATCAGGGGGTATAGTACGCTTTAGACACAAAGCTTATCTGGAGCTCTGCAGGGATTCCGCTGGGGGGGGAAAAAAATGCCACTTCAAAAAATTGGCGACAAAAAATTACAATTTTCGAAAAGAATTTTTTTTTTTTCTTCCGAAAATTGTATTTTTTTTCGCCAATTGTTTATTTTTATCGCCAATTGCGAAAGTGGCGATCGCCAGCGGAATCCCTGGCTCTGTACACTTGCTCGTTTTATTTTCAACTCTCAAGTGGATGAGTGGTAACTTTGCACACTGTGAACAAAATAGAGGAAACAGTATGTGATATATATATCAAGACATTCTAAGAATGGAAACAGAAATTTACAAATTTACCGTAATGTTATTTTTTTTATAAATATATCTCTATTTTTATATTGCACCATTGTACATTTGTGACTATCATGGAAATTCTGTGTTTATACGTATTGTCTGATTGATTGGGTGACCCAGTTTCGCTATAGTACTATTTTGGCAGTGTTGTTCGTTATTTCGCCGTCCTCATTTTTTATAGCGTCTCCCCTATTTTCGCATTATTTACGTTTCATTTGTTTCTGCATGTTTGCTTTCATCCTAACTTTGTGGATAACAATAATAACTACAGATGATGATGCAGGTATTATTCTTCCACTTCATACAGGTGAGCTAAAATCACATATTGAATATCTAACTTTTACACTGCTGAATTAACTCTTTGCATGCTAGCGGCGAAAATATCCGCCAAACGAATTAGGAGTATATGTTTTATTTCTCTCTGTAAATATGTCTTGAAATTTCATTAGAATTGTGTCCTCTGCATACAATTCTAATGAAATTCCAAGACATATTCATGACATTTATAAGGAGAAATAACAGAAAATATATTGAATTGTCATCTGCTATTTTTTAACTATTTATAGCCCACAAATTTCCCAGCATGCAAAGAGTTAAAGTGTGTGTCGTCGACTGCTTATTTTCTGTGTTCCATTTTTCTCACCATAAACATGATTTAACAGAACTTTAGAATCATTTCCAGTGGAAATGATTCTAAAGTTCTGTCAAACCTCGTTTTTATTGAGAAAGTTATGTCAAACCTTGTTTTTATTGAGAAAGGAGATAAATATAAAACAACAATTGACAAGTTTCCTTTTCCGCATTCTAAAGGTTAAGAGCCTTTAAAGTGTGAAAGGTTACCTCAGTCGAGTGATTTCACCCTCCTTTCGCAACAGCTCAGCCCTGGCTGTCTTGATGAGGCTAGACATGTTGTTCTCGAGTAGCTGAACCGTCACCTGTGTGTTCGACAACGCCGATTTCTCCTCTTCCAGCTTCTTGATTGTGTTCACGGCATCCGCAAACTTGGTACACAGCTGTCAACGAGACATGAGATATAGATTGTGTTTTAAAAATTGTGTTGTTTTTTTTTACAATTGTTTTTTTTTTACATTAGATTACAATTAGCGAATGCGAATGCGCAGGCTGATCTGGGCCCACACTGATCGTCAACTCAATAATTCCAGCACAAAAATATTTACACAATTCCCTAACATTTGATTGGCCCGTAGCAAGTCTCTGTCCAAAATTTATATCCCAGTAAACTCCCATGCCAAACTACTTTCCATAACTGTGAGGCGCAGTTAAAATAATTCTTAAGAAAACGGAAAATAAACACATTTTCTTGATGAATTTATTTCAAATGCTGGAATTATAAGGAATGAATGGTCTTTATGTTGAATTTATCGGGGATATAAACTTGGAAAAGTCACGGGAATACTGGACGAAGGCCTCGTCCAGTATTCCCGCGACTTTTCCAAGTTTATACCCCGATAAATTCCACAAAAAGGCCATTCATTCCTATAATAACCCCATTCTTTGTCACAAGCCAACTGTGCATGTAAATGGCCATGGAGGCAGAGTCCCAGTTAAGGTGTGTAATTTGACCAACTTGGGGTGAAATTTTGTTATTTCTTCATCAAAAATGGCAAGATGGGAGTGCTCTAGAATCGTCTCATTGAGACAATTCTAAAGCACTCCCAATTTGCCATTTTCGATGGAGAAACAAGAAATTTACCTCCAAATTACGCACCTAAACTGGAGCTCTGCATGGAGAATTTAGTAAGAAATAAAGCTATATTCTGTCCTACATGTACATTCTTTTCATGGCTACATTATTCAAATGTCACAGGGCGAGAAAAATGTGCATGGGCCCCCCCCCCCCCCCCCCCCCACCCCCCCCCCCCCCCCGAGACTCGAATCCGGCATCTCTGGTTTACCTACCATTGCTCTAACCATCTGAGCTAACCGTGCAGGCACACCTTCTGTCCATCGTCAGTTACATATCAACCGTGACATACTCTTCCACCAAATTGATATTCCATTGAAGTCATCCCCGAATTCCTGATTTTATGTAACAGAGATCTACATTGTGGTTGATGTCAGAGTATATATCATATACGGTCGCCCAAAGTCACAGGGAAAGAAAACTGTAAACCAGCCAGGGCCTCAAACTCAGGATCTCCGGTTTACTGTACCATTGCTCTAACCGATTGTGGTAACCGGGCACGAATACACACCGTCTGCTCAGAGGGTTTGTTTGTTTGTTGGGGCTTAACGGCCTATCCGGGGTGTAAAAATTTGGAAAAATCCACTCGCCCTGCAGGACTAGTAGAAGCAAAAAGCTACTCGCCGTTTTACCACTCGCCCTGCACAATCCATGTAACTAGACACGCAAAACATTATTTTCCCACCTGCTGTATTCTATTGTATCCTCTTTAACTGTGTGCATGTAATTAAACAGCATGAATGTCAATATTTTAGACGAATAGCAAAGTAATCTGTTTAAATTCACTTAAAATACAATTTATGAACTTGGATGTGCATAAATTCTGTATATTTAGTTAATACCAAACTGAAATATCGGGTTACGGTAACATCGATTGGAAAAGGTACAAAATTGTCCGAGATATTTATACTTTTTCATGTTTTCTGACAATCGAGTTAGCCATATTTGGTTGATATAAATAGTTAGTAATGTAATAAACAGTATTTGTTTTCGGCATCAAAGGATTTCATCAGAATATATAAATTTTGTATGTAAATTCTTTCACACTTTTCGGTGAAACAGAAAGCTGCAATCATGGGCCTTCCGCATTCGCTCATCCCCTATGAAGGCCACGACTCGGTTCGTCAGGTGGCGCCTCGAGTCGGTATACCCACAATCGTATCTAACGATTGGATGCTATTTTTATTTCGGAAATGGAATCCCACATAGCGTCATAATCTGACAAAGTTTGTAGAAAACTTACCACCGGGCGACCCAGCTTATAATTTTTGCTAGCCCCGACCCAGAAACGACTCGCACAGGTTGTCCGTTAAAACGAGTGTTTGCTTGTCTGGTGGAGAGTATTTAGAGGGAGTTAACTCTACCCAGAACGAGCGAGATGGTAACTTGGCAAATGTGCTATTGATCGACTGACCTGCACGTGGCTTCGAAAAAACAAAGTGAGTGCCGACAATACACACTTCATGATCAATCGCCGATAGATCTATTGCCGACGTTTTTGATGACAGTAACCTGTCAATCATGCATCAGCTTAACACTAAGGGCTGCCGTTACTTACCAGCAATTGGCTGTTAAATAACTTCGCCACGTGAATAACACGTGTTTTAAACTGACAATTATACTAGCCAGAAGCCATGATGGCCCTAATTCGCTCACCTGACTCCATCTTTGACCCCAATTTGACCCTACGGGCCAAGCCCATTTTTGACCCCGGGGTCACCATTTTTACAACTTTAAAAGAGCATTGTACATCGATCATTCTTACCAAGTTTCATCGAAATCCTGCTGGCGGTTCATGAGAAAAATATCTTTTAAGAATTTGTGCTATTTTTAGATGGCGGCCAAGTTGGATTTCAGGCCAACTTAATATCAACAACTTTGGAAAGGCTTCACCTAAGGAACATACAGGTAGAGTTTGCTGACAATTGGCCAATCGGTTCATGACACGACGATGTTTAAAATCTCTCATAAAAGGATGACGTTTTGTCTACCATCTTGGATGACATAATCATCCAATTCCGACAAATATTGCACCAGAGCAATCGGCTAATCGATACCTTCAATTTGATATATGCAGGGTTGGCCGGGAAATACCGGGGGCGGGAATTCCCGGCGGGAAATACTCCCCAAAGTGGGAAATACCGGGAAATACCGGGAAATATGAATTTTGATGTTATTATTTGATAATTAAAGTAATTTAAATTAAGTTTTAAGCTCAGTAATAGTTAATTAAACAATCAACAACTTAATAATTAGATATAGGGGTTAATTACAATGTATAGATCTGTTTCATTCCCAACTAGGGGTACTCATCAGGTGGAATATTTGGCAACCATGACATTTATATTTTGGTTGTATTATTTTTTTGTAAATTACTTTTTCATTTTTAAGGAAGCATCTGAGTGTCTGCTAAATACAATTCACAAGGATAACGTCATCATGATCAGACTGTTAATTGTCAACCTTCTTCCACACTAATATTCAGTATCAAGAAATGAGAATAAATGATCTTAGCATTCATGATGTGCATACACATATTCTCTTACAAGTCTTATATGACTGACAATGTACTGATGTTTTATGCTTTGCATTTGTATTACTTATTTGCATTATTATTATGACATTTATTTAACGTGAAGACTATGGGCCACGATGGTACGTATGAGATACAGTACCTAAAATCGTTACAATTAGCCAAAAGCCTACTAATGTCTACTTATTTGCATGTACATTGATGACTTTAATATACTTTAATAAACCATATCAGACTACGACAACAGGCTGTTAATTGTCAGCCTTCTCTCACACCTTTTGTGTCATACTGTATAATAAGAACCCAGGTGGTCTGTATATGGTCATGTCAAGTTGTAAAACAATTACACTTACACTGTACATGGATTATCCCTGTTATCAACAGGGATTTTCTCAAAATTCCAAAAGCAGCTTTTATTAGTGGCAGGTTACTATAGTAATGAGGGGCGTTCTCATATACAATAAAATAGACATTTGGCAAATACTACATAGACTTGTATATACGGAAGAAAATTGTCTAGAAAATAATGATGTTTTTTTCTCTAAATAAACTTATTATTTCTTTTTTTATTGCAGAATGTTTTACTTATAGGCTTATCAGTCTACACAGATATAAACCATAGTAGATATAGGGGAATATAGAGACTCATCTTGACATTTTGGAATGAAAAAGACCACCAAGATTCATATTTCCCGGTATTTCCCAGTATTTCCCGGGAAATTGCCAACCCTGGATATATGACATGAGCATATTTGGTAAAAAATAAAATTTGACCCCAATTTGACCACACGGGCCACGCCCATTTTAAACCCCGGGGTCACCATTTTAACAACTTTGAAAGAGCATTGTACATCGATCATTCCTACCAAGTTTCGTCGAAATCCGGCTAGCGGTTTATGAGAAGAAGATTTTTTAAGAATTCATGTTATTTTTAGACGGTGGCCATCTTGGATTAGCGATGACCTCCATTTTAATAAATCTGAAAAGGCTTCACCCATGGACATTACCTTGGCTACCATGGGCCAAGCGGTTCATGTGAAGAAGAATTTTGAAATATCTAATAAAAGAACGACCTTTTGACCTTTCGGCGGCCATCTTGGATGACATAACCATCCGATTTTGACAATAAATGCACCAGAGTGATCACCTCGTTGATACCTTCGATTTGATATATGACGTGACCATATTCGGTCAAAAATAAAATCTGACCCCCAAGGGCCACGCCTATTTTTTACCCCGGGGTCACCATTTTAACAACTTTGAAAGAGCATTGTACATCGATCATTCCTACCAAGTTTGTTAAAATCCGGTTGGCGGTTCTTGAGAAGATATTTGAAGAATTTGTGCTATTTTTAGACGGCAGCCATCTTGGATAAACAATTTTGTAATCCCCCTACCTAAGTACCATGACATGAAGTTTGGGGACTATAGGCCCAATGGTTACCGAGGAGAAGACGTTTGAAAATGTTCACGGACGGACGACGGACGGACGGACACATTGCGATAACAATAGCTCACATGAGCTTTGCTTAGGTGAGCTAAAAATCTATATATTCAGCCCTGAAATCAGAATAATCCGGATCTGATGCCAGGTCCTCGCCACACCAGAATCACTTGGCCCCTCCCAAAAGCAGTAGGATCAGTAATAATCTTACTGTTTTTATAATGGGCAATAACCCAATTCAACTCCCAGGTAACAAAAGAGACAACAATAAAAACATACCCGAGGGCCAAAGCAGGCAAATTGTGATTCATATAAGGAGGAACCCCAACGTTAATTTACACCGTCGCGTTCGCCCGACCAGCCACCCACCTGCTCAGAGTGAGTTACATACCAACCATGACAAACATGCACTCACCTGATCATAGGACACGTTTTGTTGGTGCTGTTCCTCAGCCAATATATCGTCATACAAATCCATGTCAGTGATCCCACCGCCCCCACCTCCCCCGTTATTCCCGGCGTCCACGCCATCCGAGGTCATGGCTGTGATATCGGCATACAGGTCCGTCTCATCGGCATCCTCTACCTCACCATCTTCTACGACATCGGGATCCCCATCTGGATCCTCATTTATATCCATCAGCTCGGGGTCCATGTCTTGCTGTAATGAGGCTGTGAATGGAGAAATGTGGCTTATGGGATTTGTAACCAGTGTAGCTCCTGATCAAATAACACACTCCTGTAGCCCAATAATGATCTATATTGCTTGTTAAAAACATAGCAGGCGCTTCATTGATGGAATGGCGAACAGTGCAGATCCTGATCAGACTGTGCGGATGCACAGGCTGATCTGGATCTACACTGGTTACAAACACCATAAGCCCCATTTCTCCAGTCACAGCCACAAATAATACACATAATGTGGCCACGACTGTGCCAGCAGGGATATCTGTGTGTCGACAGGCGACATTTCTTGTTTTGAGTTTAAAATTTTGGTTGAACAACTATGATGGATGTAATGGCATCTGAGCAAACTAATCTAATGTGACAAAACAAATTGTAAAAAGAAAATGATTTTCCACTTTTTTGCAGAGCTCCAGATAAGCTGCGTATTGGCATATTTTACGCACTTATTTTAGCAGAAGAGTACAAAATACTCACACCAATGTGAAAATATGCATTGAATCTCAAATTGAGTAGTGAAAATACTGTAATAAAGTTGAAATTTACTTAGTTGAGCAGCAAACAGCAAACACTGTTTGCTATTTGTCAGTGTTTTTTGTTTTTTTTTTTTTTTAAATAATGTGTTCCTAATTAATAAGAAAGAAAAGCAATAATACATTTGTAAAAGTAAAATACGCATTGAATTTGAAATATGGAGGTATAATTCTTTAGATACAAAACTTATATATGGAGTTCAGTTTTTGGGACAGCACGACGCTACCAAATTTGGGCATGATCCGGCATCATGCTAAGACAGGCTGCGGGGCTGTGGGAATTTCAAACTCAAAACAAGAAATGTGGCCTGTCGGAACACAAATGCCCCCACTAGCAGCCAAAGGAAATGAGGGCGCATTTTGAAAACACAAAAGGCCGGAGGATGGTGGATTTGTCACATGATAGAGGATCATTAGAGACATGCAAGTATGAAATATGAAGCAGTTACATGAAAGGAAACAGAAACTAGACATAATGTTTGTAGAACATGGATATGCCCCATAGGCATACTTGACTGTAAAAAATGGTTACGTGTTTCAGCGACCTTGTGACGGTAAAAAAAGGTCAATGTCCTATTAATGATGGCATGATTGTCTGACAAATGTTCAGGTGATTCATGTGTCCAAGTATTGAAGCAATCTTTTGCGTAATATTGAAGATATTACATGTTACATTGGGGACAACGACGCGTGCCTGGTGATGCTTGACCTAGGGATTAGCGAAGACCAGAGGATCATGGAATTGTCACAGCATGATAGGGGACTGAGAGCAAGACATGTGTAAAATATCAAGAAGCAGCGTGAAAGGAATGGAATGGGCGTGAAAGGAATGGAATGGGCGTGAAAGGAATGGAATGGTGCTTAGCGGCCCATCAACACAAAAGAGTATAATACAGGGCCAAGCAATTTAGATCAAATAATTGGGTAAAATAAAACTATGATAAACAATATAAATGAGCAACAATATGTTAAATTTATAAATGCACTAACATTGTTATATTTATGAACACACTAAGATTGTAACCTTGACCTTGGGGCTAACAGGGGTAAGACGGTAGTGGATTTGTCACAGCATGATAGAGAATCATTAGAGAAACGCTTGTGTGAAATCTCAAGCAGTGGAACGAAAGGAAACAGAAAGTTCAACAAATTTCCCTCAAGGCTAAGTTTATGAATGCACTAAGATTGACGTTGGGGTTAACGGGGGTACATGTATGACGGTCATGGATTTCTCACAGCATGATAGTGAATCATTCGAGAAAGGCATGTGTGAAATATCAAAACGTTTGGTGAAAGGAAACAGAAATTATAATAAATTTCCCCCCCAAGACGAACAGACAGACGCCGACTACGACGCCAAGGGTGTGCCATAAGCACTCCTTCCTTCGAAATAGTACCGGCAGAAGGTCACGTAAATCTTTGGCGAGATCGAATCAAGGTGTCGGTACACAGATAGGGATGGAATTATGTAATTCTTTTACATTGTGATTTTCGCAATTTGTACCGCTACACAGGCTAATGACACTATCTATGGCTAGCAGCACGATTTCCGATTTATAGGCAACAGATTTCACAATATCAATATACATGTACCACAGTCAACGGTATAAATTTGTGGAATAACATTTCCATTTCGCGCACTAAAATATCGTAAAAATCTGCAGGGCGTTGACATTCATACTTTGCTATATTGTTATTAAGAAACTTTGACAATACGAGACAAAAATGTTATCATAAACTCACCTAATAAAGTGTGTATTAGCAAAGGTCTTATAAACTCTCCACAAAGTAGAAAGTACGTTTTTAACCAATAAAACCATTATTTTGTTAACTGATAACAATAAAACCAGTCCCAAATTGTTTGTTTAGATTAATGTAATGGAACTGAACCGCCAATGCAAGTCAAACATTTATATATCGTCTGAAAAATGTAAACTATTCTCGAATATATATCGAGCTCTGAAAGCGGTGAAATCTGGTTGCACATCCTTACATAGACGTGTAAACCTCTTTACATCACGACGTTCATTGGCTGACATCTAATAATAGCGTGACGGGGGATGTCGTAGTGCATTTGACTATCCAATCAAATGGCGAGCCACGCATTTATCTCCGCTTTCATGGCTCGTTGGAAAATTGTGCAATCGTATGGCTTTTAATATTTTAAATGTAGTTACAGATCAATGCAGTTCACATATTCTATCGGCATCAGCAAATTGATATACATCTCCTGAATCAATGGAACCCGAATTTGTGGTTTAAAATTTATGATATACCGGTAATCGATCAAAAAGCAACGCATGTTGGAAATTTTATTGGCCAAATATTGAAAAAGCTTTCTTTCCTTTGGATATTTTGACAGTAAGAAAGGGGCCAGAAAGTTTGGAACGGTGAATGTGTAGATAGTTGACGATTTCTGTTGTGTGTAATGATTGAGCATTAGTAGTTGCACAAAACTATGTAAATTACCCAAACCAACGAAATCCACCCAAATTCCGATATGACACCAATATTCTGACCATCTGTTCAACACAGTGTGTAACCAATCAATTTACAGATGATGTGCCACCTATAATTAGGAGTGAGGGGAAGCAGGGCTCCAGATAAGGAATTAGTAATTAAGTATTGTCACTCCATCATTTCTGAAGCAATTAGGTATTTCAAAATTTTAATTGGGTAAAATAAAATCACACTACAGTTTACACATCAACAGACAGCAATTATAGAAAAGTTTGCTTTGAAATGAAAACATGTCTTGGCATTTCATTAGAATTGTCTCCTTGATGTGTTTTCATGGAAAATAAGAAAATTATGTTATATTTGTGGTCTGTTTATTGTTTTCTGCAGCATGATAACGGTACCACAAATTTTGTATTGCTTTTTGATACTCGCTACTTCTGATTTCATTTGGATTTTTGGCAATGTTAATTGGGTATTTAAGCAAATATGCAGCTTATCTGGAGCACTGTAATTGTTCAAGTTGCCGGCCCGCAGCGCCTCCCACTCCATGCCCTAAACAGGAAACACAGTTTTTAAATCTTTTACTGTCACCATGTCCTTATCAGACTTTTAAAAACATTAAAGATACATACTCACTAAGTAGGCAAAAATGTTCATTATATCACGAGACATCATCCGAGACATTTTCTGTTTGTATTGTTGGGGTTTAACGGCCTATCAACAGCTAAGGTCATTTAAGGCCGGGTCAATGGGTTTAGTACTAAATCCCATATATTACCTGTACAAGTACATGTACATGTTCAAGTACATGTACAAATGGGGGAAAAATCCCAAAATCAGAACTGAATATTTACAATAACAAAACTATATATTCAGCCCTGAAATCAGAATAATCCTGATCTGATGCCAGGTCCTCACCACACCAGAATCACTTGGCCCCTCCCAAAAGCAGTAGGATCAGTAATAATCTTACTACTTTTATAATGGACAATAACACAATTCAACTCCCAGGTAACAAAAGAGCCAAAGATAAAAACGTACCTGAGGGCCAAACCAGGCAAATCGTGATTCCTATAAGGAGGAACACCTACCGTTAATTTACGCCGTCTCATTCGCCCAACCACCTCCCATGAGACATTTTCTGGCAAAATAAACATTAATTAACTATTCACATTTTACATCAGACGTAAATTTCCACTCTGATATCAGGGGCGATAACCGGTGTTTCCTTAAAATGTTAACAGACATTACTATTTACATGTAATCTCTGTATTTATTTTTTGATGTGCAATGATCATACGTTATAATCTGTTGAAAATATTATTTTTTCAGGCGACATATTTAATTAGTATAAATAATTAAAAAATATCATGCAACATTAGCATATGAAAATAGCCTGATACCACCACGAGTCACCATCAATAAAATAAATATTACTAAATGATTATATCGGTATGACGGGCACTCATAATTTTTAGAACTGGTGGAATAGTGACACAATTATACACAATTCCCATAAAGAACATTTTGTGCCTACTGAGTGGGCATGTACATGTACATGTAACTTAGTCAGTACAACACAGTAAAACCCCAGACTTTTAAAAAGTCTGGGGTTTTACTGTGTTGTACAGACTAAGTATATGTGCATGTACATGCCCACTCAGTAGGCACAAAATGTTCTTTTATATCAGAGACATCATCCGAGACATTTTCTGGCAAAATAAACATTCATTTACCATTACCTCACGTATTGATTGGCATTATTATACATTTTATATACGTAAATTTCCACACTGATATCAGAGTCGATAACCTGTGTTTCCTTAAAATGTTAACGGACATTACTATTTATTCTCTGTTTTTATTTTTTGATGTGCAATGATAATACTATATAATATATCAAAAATATTATTTTTTCAGGTGACACATTTAATTAGTATAATTAAAAAATATCATGCCTCATTTGCATATGAAAATAGCCTGATTCTAACGATTCGATGCACCGCAATATTTTTCAGACAATGCGATTCATGATGCGCGACACTGATATTCGATTTGATACCGTTTTGGAATCAAATTACGTTATGGATATATGAGCAAATATTAAAATAAACTTAGTGGGAAGAATATACACAAACCAGTCCAGTGGTCTGGAACCATTTCATGCATTATATAGCATACATGGACCATTGAAAATGTATTTTGTGAAGGAGGTACTAGTATCCAGACATTCGGCGTGTTTCGGCTTTCATCGGTATACATGTAACTCTATATATATGAGCACGGTTTCTAACTTTGGTCGGACACGACCTCCTATCATAACACATTTCGCAATTTTATTAACGCTAATGTGAATATTTTGGCGCAAAGTGCACATGTTCATTTGAGAATTATTGTAATCTCGCTAAAATAACATACCGTATTTTGTCGTGTATAGGTCGCAAGAGTGTATAAGACGCACCCCTATTTTCAGTCCAAAATATGGGGAAAAATGTCTACATGACCCACTTTTCCTAAAAAAATGAAACAAAAAACTTGTCGAGTTGTTGTTGTTATTTATTCCCCCCACACTGTTTTTTATCGTACCTTGGACGTGTGTCAACTATTCAACACCATTTACTGTCAATCGGTGCAATTTCAAAACATAGCCTAAAAGTCAAAGTTTACAGACTTGTGCTGAATGATGTTGACACATGGCTTAGAGTTATTGATTTTTTACACAGAGCAACACAGGAATTTCGTCTGTGTCTTGTGTAATCGCGGATTCAGAAATCATTGGGAATTTAGCCAATTAATTTGTGGCAGACATTAAAATAATAATTTGTGGCAGACATTAAAATACAATCAACTTCTATAAACATGATAAATAAAGTTGAAAACTGACATAAATTTCAGAGCAGACATCTTATTTTGCCGATATTGATTTTCAATATCAGTCGTATCTTCCGTAAATGACGCTGAATGTTAACAGAAATTTCAGAGCAGTGCAGCCGAAATTTATACAGCGATCCGATTCTTACGCGATCTGGTGACTTGGCTCCCATTCATCACATCAAAACCTTAGGACATGTGAGACCAGCATAGCCCCGGATTCACATGCCGCTGCGCATAGACTGATAAGGGGCTATGCTGGAGTCATGTATTCAGGTAGTACCGTATAATAGCAGCGACCGTTTATATGTCTATTTTTAAACCTAATCAATAAACAATGAATACACACTATCTGTACCTACGTATGTCCACGGTGTGTCAACCGTGTCAATATTTGGCTGGGGGGAATTGTTTATGGCCCGTTTCTCATGTGCAGGTCACTAGTATTGTTATTTTAATATACATCATCGTATTTTGCCGATATTGATTTTCAAAACCAGTCATATCTTCCATAAGTTGACAGAAATTTCAGAGCAGAGCGGACGATATTTATACTGCGATCGGATTCTTTCGCGATCTGGTGACTTGGCGCCCAATTATCGTGGTATATTAGAGCTAGAGTGGCTCCTCCTGATCAAGCCCAAATATTTAAGAAGCCGATAGCTATGATGAATTTGCATTGTCCACTGACGTAATTATGATGTTTCTAATTAGAATCCACCGGTCTGGCTGCTAATACAAGAAGCCGGGATTTGTCAGAGATAGAGACCCAATTCACATAAACACGTTTGCTGTGTCATAAATAGACTGGTTCCCGGTAGTATTGTTTCGCTAGGCACGCATCAGACAGGGCACCAGTCTAGTGACGAATACGAAATTGACATCAGCAACCGCGTGTATTGATCTTTGATATGGCTTTGTGCGCCGCGGGTGAAATTTACACTTGGTAACTCTGGACACGCGGTGTGTTTGATGTCGGCCAGCTGGCTTGCCCCTTTTAGACGAATCGGCATCGTATAAACACAGTTTCGAAACTAATGATGGAGTTTTATAACTTACATGGAATTGCATTATCAGGGATTCCGCTGGGGAAAATAAAAAAATTGTCACTTGAAAATTGTAATTTTTTATCGCCAATTGCGAAAGTGGCGATCGCCAGCGGAATCCCTGCATTATGTATATTGGAATACATGGCACATAATACATATCGGGACTTACCGTTAATGGCGTCATGCAATATTTTTCATGGCAAAATGACACCGAACGATATGGGCCAGGTAAATGTTTTCAAAAGAGAATTCAAATGATAGAGGCCAGATTGTGATTCGGCAGAGAAATTGTCGACCGAATGTGACACAGCGTCGACACCACAGGCATTCGGCGTGTTTTGGCTTTCGTCGGTATAACTCTATATATATAATATATATATATAGTTATACCAAGGAAAGCTGAAACACGCCGAATGGTCATTTTTGTTGATATTTCGTGGTGGAAAAAAAATGCTCTTGTATCCAAACGTGTGTATAAGACGCAGGGGCTTTGTGGGATGAAAATCTGGGGAAAAAAAGTGATTCTAATACACGCAAAAATATGGTAGTTAGAACATATTTATGCAAATAATATCGAATTTCAGCTCCTTTTCCTAGGTCAGACACAACCTCGTATCATAACAAATGAAATAATGTGTTTCAGGCTCTAACGTCAATAGTGTAGTGGCAAGATCATTTGAGAATTATCGATATCCTGCAGAAATACATCTATAGTCCCTATTCTCATGGATCCGTGCCCCTAAGCACTTAAATTTATATTGTGTGTTATATTCTGATTAAGTCCTGAAAATGTATACATCAACATAAAGTTCAAACACTTGACTATGAGTGCACATAAGGAATTCGACAAAATTGTTGTTTATGCAAGTCAAAGAGTCCCTAGAAATAACCCACCCAAGTTGCCTAAATGATTTTGAAACTTCTCATCAGGTTCGTGCTCTATAACTTTTTGAACATTTGAGTGGCATTCCTTGATCACTCATACAATAAAGAAGTGTTGCTACCTAGATGCATCAAATTTAAATATGGTGAAGTCCAGATTCACATAGAAATCAACATATATCACATTTTATGCATCATTTGCGAACAGACCCTCTTCAGATTAAGGAAGTATGTAGAAAAAATCACAAAATAGGTGGTAAATCACAATTGTATGTAACTGTAACTTAGAAAACCGTGGGAAACAACTTAAAATAATTTTCAATTAACACTATTCTTAGAATATGCTTGTTCACTTGTTTTCTAGGGACACGAATCAATGAGAAGGCACGAATCCATGAGAATTGGGGCTACAATGCATAAAAAATTACAATTTTAAACATGTTATTTTGTTATGATACAAGGTCGTGTCCGACCAAAATTAGAAGCATTGTTCATATATATATATGGTTAAACCGATGAAAGCCGAAACACGCCGAATGCCTGTGCTAGTATCGCGAGATGAATCGTATCATGACCAAAGTATCGTGATACGCATCGTATCGTGAGGTATGCGTATCGTTACACCCCTACTAAATGATTCACATTATATCTGTATAGCGGGCACTTGTAATTTTTAGAACTGGTGGAATAGTGACACAATTATACACTTATTTAATTCCTATAAAGAACATTTTGTGCCTACTGAGCATCTACCGAGTGGGAATGCATCTTTAAGTTTAAAGTTTAACCTTCCATCTCATTCCAAACTTGCTTCTACTACTTTTCAATAATTCTGCACGGACAGCGCACCTGCACATAATTCTTGGGTGAGGGTGATGCAGTATTTGAAGATAGATAATATGCAGGTGGGCGAAATGGACGAAACCCGACTTCCAGACGAATCAAAACGACAAAAGAATAATTGTTTGTCGACTTGACGAGATGGCGCCAAAAATAATGAATATAGGGATTTACAAGTTATTGTTTCGTTTGAACATGCACGATTGAGAGGAATAACAGTACTAATTACAATTACTTTTCTATTCACCGAATCACCACAGATGTTGACAATTTAAAATCATTCTTTTCTTGGAAAGATTTAGAACGAATTTCTTCAATTTCTGCGCTTTGAACAACAAATTTGGAATGCTTGATTACCAGTTTTGACTCACCGAATGAAAAATCCGGTAAATTATGTATGCGACCATTGTATGAGTACTGTATATAGCAAAGCTCTAAAATCGTGTAGCTATGTAATGTGTAAACAAATAAATGAACTGTACAATTATCTCAAGGTTTACGCCGGCGGACATTATAACTGTTGGAAATTAACTTAAATTATTCTTATTCACTGGATTGTTACTTCTGGATTTGCGAAAAAGTATGTCGCGGCTGGGGTGGGCTTGTGGTGGCCGGGGTGATTTTTCGGCTGGAATTGAGCTAATTTAGACTAGTTGCTTGGACATGTTTTGTTCTTATTTTTTCCATTCCCAGTGTTCTGGGTGGTTGATTGTGGCACCTTGTGGCTCTGCCTGGCCGCCGATTAAAGCGGACTGATAGGGCAGTTGCATGACTACTTGGTGCATCCGTCTGCCACTTATAAGAACACAACCCATGCGTGCATAGCCCTTCTGGAACCGGAACTGGTTAGTTTAAACAATATGTATTAAAGTACAAGTCATGTAATGGAACAATACATGGTATGATACAAACATTAAAGAGTGTGTGGATTGGAAAACAAGCTTACAAAAATATTATATTTCAGTACCAAACAAGGGAGAGAACACAGATAAAAAGATCAATGTAATCGAAATTATAACTAGAGTATGAGAAATTTTATCCGGGGTGGGGAGGTGGTAACTGGCGATAAAGGGATGGTGCACTCATTTCTGACATGGTGGCTCGTACTGGACATATATACCCACAAGTCTCCTCAATTGCCGAAACGCCTTGTAGCCACGATGAACTTCTACACCTGCTGAAATACGAAGCTGTTTCTTCGAATGTCAAATGTTCATTGCCGCGGAGCAGTGTGTCTGCTGTGGGAGGACATGGATTAAGTTTGTTAATATGTGTGTTTCGCTGAAGAGTATATATGTGTTGCAATACAAGAGAAAGTGGCTGACTGTTTCTATGGATCCGCAGTAAATCCACATAAGGCAGCAGGCCCAGACTCAGTAAAGCCATGTGTCCTTAAAGAATGTGCCAACGAAATTGCCCAGTATTTACTGCATTGTATAATAAGTCCATAAATATAGGAATTGTTCCATCTGACTGGAATCTTTTGGTTTGGTTTGGTGGTCACGCCCATCTTTAAGAAGGAGGAAACATTCAAAGCAAACAAGTACATGCCCGTATCTCTGACATGTATTTCCTGTAAGTTCCTTGAGCACACTGCCTGTAGCAATGTCCTTGACTACCTTGATAACCATCAAATCCTAGTTGACAACTAGCATGGCTTCCGTGCTCGGTGATCGTGTGATACACACTTGGTTTGCTTCATTCGTGATCTTGTGCAATTCATGCGGGGATTTCAGGTTCATGTTGCCATCATGGATTTCAGTAAGGAATTTTATGTTGATATTCATGGTAGACTCCTATACAAGGCTTCACACTATGGTATCAGGAGTTTCTGAGCAACAGATCACAACAGATGGCTGTGGATGGTTTTTCCTCCAGCGGAGCTTCAGTGGAATCGGGTGTCCCGCATAGATCTGACTTCGGACATTTTCTGCTTTTTGGATATCTTTTGGTTTGGTGGTAATTCATGATGGCTCTAATTAATGATGTAAAGTGCAGACGACACACATGTTTATATTATGCATTCTATTTATAAAGTCCGTGGATAACTGACAGGCTAGAGACGCTATCAGTAATTGGTTATGCCCTTCCTTCTAATTCAGTAACTCCTTCTAATTCGGTACCAGGGCATCGAGGTTGCCCCTTTAAGCGGAACGAGTTGTTACGGAGCGAGTATGTTCAGGTTGAGACAATTTATTTTTTAAATAAATCGAGCATATCCCACAAACCGGAAGTGACCATGTCCAACAGTTTGCGACAGACTCCGCTGACTTGCAGTGGTCACACGCGACCAGTTGTGTATCTGTCATTTAGTGACGTAACCCCATTTGGTTACTTTTTAATAAGCGCATGCAAAGGTATACTTTTCATTCTCATTAGTTTTCTCTGTAAACATAACCGTATCATAATGTGAACACTAACCTGTATCCGTGGCAGACCTATTACCGACTAGCATGGCATGGAATCTATGCTTGCCATATAACCCCGGCTCACGAAATATGTCGATTGTAATAACGTTTTCACGTCAATGTCTGTTGTCCATCTGTAACAGAAAAACTTAATATTTCGAAATTTCGGTCCAGGCATTGGCCGGGGGTATCCATGAGACATAGCTGCATGTTATCCGATTTATAGGCAATAGGTTGCTCTATGCAGTTACACTGCAGTCAACAGTAAACATTTGCGGATTAAGGTATTGCTGACATTCATACTTGACTATATATTGTAGTAGTTGCAGCCTGTGACCGTACCGTACGTACCAGAGTTACAGGCTGCAAATATATATATTGTAGTTGAGAGACAAGGCAACAATGCGAGATAAAAATATTATCATAAACTCACATAATAAAGTTTGTAATAGCAACTGTCTTAAATAATGAAATACGTGTGTAGAGGTATTTTTATGAATTATTACTTGTCACATGTATATATGTTTTATCAATTTTAACATCGGGCACTGGTCATTTATATTATATATTGACAATTGTATGTAAAAAAAAAAGCACCATTATTTCGAGCTGCCTTATAACGCAAAATTGCAAATACAATTTTGTCATAACTGTAATGTAATTGTAATTGGTTTTATTAACAAAAACAGAAGGGCTGACAATTCATTGTAAATAAAATGTCAAAAGTAGGCTACAACTGCTGTTTCATTGAATATTTGTTTTTTATTAACAATATTTTATAGCAACAAAAAAAATCAAAGCTTAACATTACAAATAACCTGGTAAAAAGTATGATTGACGCACGATTTGAACTCACACAGTCGTGGAATATGAATATTGGTAAAACAAAATAAAATTATCGGCGCTATCTACTGCGCTACTGCGGACAGACATATTACAATTTGAAATTTAGTTATACATATACCTATGTCGCCTTTTGCCTTGGGATCCGGACACAGTCAATGTCACTGAGGACTTGTTTTATCGAGGCTGCCAGCAAGGGGATTAGCTTCGTTTAACGATGCCAGTTCTTGTTTAGTTGGGGGCTTAACTCTACAAGACTCGTGTACCGTCCATAGCATACACTACAGACGGTACTTGAGTTTTGTAGAGTTACTGCCCAAAACTAGTTATCATTCTAGTTACTTTTCTTTCAGATGGCAAGCCCATGCTACGTCAAGGGGACACCGGCGACTGGATTGGGACATTCGAGGGTCACAAAGGTGCCGTATGGGGTGCAGCTCTTAACCGAGATGCCACGAAGGCCGCAACAGGCGCTGCAGATTTCACAGCGTTAGTACTATTGAATCTCTCAGCCAGACACACTTGTGGAGTTTTAACCTCCCATGGTCTCGGGTTTGGAGGTTTTTATACGCCCGTTTAAAAAAAAAAAGGGACGTATTATGTTTTACCATGGAGCGGTGGGCGGCGAACAGAGAACTGCAGTTTGTGTACACTACACCTCTCACACCTTTCAGTCTATCGATCTGAAACTATACACACGTCTTCTACACATATTTAAGATGTGCACCTTGGTGTTTTTATGCCAAACACTTATTTTTTAACACAAATATCACCTTTTTCACTTAGGCATTTTTTCTACATTTTTGTATGCTGTTCTATATAGGGTAAATAATTTGTGTACACTACTCCTCTAAAACCTTTCAGTCAATTGATCTGAAACACGTCTCTACACATATTGTACATGTGAATCTTGGTGTTTTTATGCCGAAAAGTGTGTTTCAACAAAAAATATGACATTTTTTCAACATTTTTGTATGCTATTCCACAGGTGGTAAACTCGGACATGTATGTGACACAAAAAAATGCCCATTACCCCACCCACTTGGTCTCGTACAGTATACTGGCTACATGTCGACGGGCGTATATTGTGACCTTCGGCACTCTTGTTGTAATTTGTATGGGTATGTCTGCTATGGTGGCAAAGCCAAACAAACATATAAAAACATTAATTATATTAGAGTCTATCTACGAGGGTCATCCACTAAATAGTGAAAACGAATATGTAACTTCATATATAGTGCGTATATCTGAATCAAATTTGGCATACAGCTATATTGACACTTCGTCAATGACGTCACATTATATTATGTCACTACGTTATATGTCGTCATCGTGGCGTGACGTCATTATCACATACGTCAACCGTCGTGGACTCGGTGATGAGCGACTAGAAAAATAACTTGGTAGAAACATTGCGTTTTTCAACGAGCGAACCGGCATAGAAATGCATAATACGTTGGTACAACGTTGCGACATTTAGGATCGTGTATTTTGCATGATATAACAACTGATTTTTGGATGAAAATCAAGAATGCTTGTATTTCTATTGAACCCCTCTCTGGAAATAAAATGAGAAATACTATCAACATTTAAATAGATAACAAAAACATATTACTTGGAATTTGTAGACGATATGTATGTCAACAGATAGCTAAGACTATTGGAAATAATCATATATCAGATCAAACAATTTAAGAATAAGAGATCGACAGCCACGCAGTGGTGTCCACTCTGTCAAAAATAACTTGAAAATGTATGCAGTTGACGTCATTAGTGACGTCATATCTATGTGACGTCATATGTCACCCTCTCCAGTCTTGGGATTTAAGTTTGTGGGACTTACACATATTTAGCGATATCAATAAATCGGTATCTCACCTTGGGTAACACGTCTTAGAGAAGCTTAATTATGCCGTGGCCATGGGAGGTTGATGCGTCCCCTGTGGTTGCCTAGCAACCAGTATAGTACATGTAGCATTCCTGAGTAAATGCAAATCAATTATAAAACACGGAGATGGTTGCATTGTATGATTATGGATAAGTGGCTAGGATTGTACACTCTAAACTAACAATACTAAGATGTTTTCACTATATATTGGATGACCCTCGTACACTGGACACCCTGGGGAGCCCTATGGTGTCCGGCGTAGAGAGATCCACTATAAATCATGTTATTAGACAGTTTTTTATGGTCATTCGGGGAACAGTCAAAACTATTGCCCCTCCGTGCTATTGCTCAGAGGCCCTATTGCCCGGAGGCGATAGTGCATCGGGTCGTCCACAGCATGGAGGGGCAATATGTTTTGACTTCCCGAATGACTATGAAATAAATGTTTTATTGCTCAACCTGGAACCAGTGTATGCAAGACACCATGACAATTAATTTGGCGTGAGGCGTGTCGGCTGACTGTTGAATTGTATGGCGTAATCTTCGACAAAAATCATGTTGTCATGATTTTCAGGGGTGAAATTGTTTTCACTATTAACCAGGCATGCAAAACTATTGACCGGGCACGCGGAACTATTGACCGTGCATTCGGAACTATTGCCTAGGCACGTCAAAACCCAGGGGATTAGTCAACACTATGGAATATCAACTTATATAGGGAGTTAGGTAATAAATTCATACATTTGTAATTTTGTATAAGGGTTTTTACGTGCCTAGGCAATAGTTCCGAATGCACGGTCAATAGTTCCGCATGCCCGGTCAATAGTTTTGTATGCCTGGTTAATAGTCAAAACAATTTCACCCCTGGAAATGATGACAACATATAGATAAGTGTTATAAATATTATCAGCGATTGGTTGTGGCCTCAGAACACATGACTTCCAATCCAATTGGTATTTCCATGCCACTGGTCATTCGTGGTCCATCCAAATGACCGTAGCTGTTGCTGGAACGTCAAACTCATTCACTCTCACTTCTATAAATTGGTTATTAAACTTGGAAAATCATGAGTAACTTGCCTTTGAAATATTTCCGTGGCATCCATCAGTATTACTGATTCCTTGTTTCCAGGAAGGTGTGGGATGCGGTTAGCGGGGAAGAACTACATACGTTCCAGCATAAACACATCGTGAAGTCGGTGCAGTTCTCCACGGACGGAAAGTACCTGCTGACCGCCAGTCAGGAGAAGGTCCTCAGGATCTTTGATCTCGAGAAACCTGAGGAAGGTTTGTATTCGTCCACTTAAACAGGGCTTTATCCGATTTGTCTAGTTTTGAGCTCGAGAAACCTAGAACAGTTTGTATTCGTCCACATAAACAGGGCTTTATCCGAGTGTCTAGTTTTGATCTTGAGAAACCCGCTGAGGTTTGTACTCATCCACAAAAACAGGGCATTATCCTAGTAGTTCAGAAAGTTCTACACATCGTTGATCTAGATAAACCTGAGGAAAGCTCGCATAGTGGAACCTCTCTAAACCGGACACCCTGTAATGCAGAAGCCTGACGAATGTTTGTTTTTGTCCATATAACAGTTAAAAACTCAACTCTTTACCTTTTAGTAAACCCCAGATTTGGTAAGCAGAGCTAACTGAAATTATTACCCAACTCCCTATATAAGTTGATATTCCATAGTTTTGACTAATTCCCTGGGTTTTGACGTGCCTGGGCAATAGTTCCGCGTGCCTGGGCAATAGTTCCACGTGCCTGGGCAATAGTTATGCATGCCTGTGGAATAGTCAAAACTATTTTCACCACCCGAAACTCCTGACGTCATGATTTTTGTCGAAGATTATGACATAAAATTTAACGTAATTTAGATTGGTCTATCAACACGCCCCGCCAAATTTACGTTCATTGTGTCACATACACTTACAGGTTGAGTAATAAAACAGTTATTTGATGGTAAATAGTTTTGACTGTTCCCCGAATGACCATGAAATAACTGTATACTGTTAAAGGCACTGTATCTCAAATGAAGTCTCGATGGTAACATTTTGTTCTATGATGTTATCATGGCCAGGCACATACGCAGGAATTATCGACGGCGTGAAGGGCTAAACTTTTCTCTTTTTTTACACATCAACGGACAGACCTCGGCAGATTAACCCTTTCACCCCTACGTAAATAGATTTTGATATGTTTATTTTGCAACCAATTCAATCATCACAAAATTATTTTCAGGCCAGTCCATTTATGAACATGTGGTGTTTTTGCTCTCAAAAGTATGAAAATTACTCTCAAAAAGTGCAGATCCTGATGAGATGGCTCGTCATGAGCCGGCTCATCTGAATCTACACTTTTTGCCGATACCACTATACAAGCCTGTGGTGTTGAAATGGTTAAGGGGCGCACCACCTCTGCGTACGTGCCTGATGACGTTTCATAAGACAAGTCAAATGAGGCATGATATTTTTTTTAATTATTTATACTAATTAAATGTGTCGCCTGAAAATATAATATTTTCAACAGATTTTAAAGTATGATCATTGCACATCAAACAATAAATACAGAGAATAAATAGTAATGTCCGTTAACATTTTAAGGAAACACGGTTATCGCCCCTGATATCAGTGGAAATTTGCTTCCGATACAAAATGTATAATAATGCCAATCAATACGTGGGATAATGGTGAATGAATGTTTATTTTGCCAGAAAATGTCTCAGATAATGTCTCTGATATAAAGAACAGTTTGTGCCTACTGAGCGGGCATGTACCTTTAATAAACAATTGTTCTTGTCATGATTGGTGATATATTTTCAGAACCACAGCAGTTCACAGGTCACAGCTCTGGGTTAATAAAGAACGCTCTTTTCACACGTGATGGAAAACAGATAATCAGCGCAGCTGAAGACAAAACCATACGGTAAATCCCTGATTTAATAGCGACAAGTACCGACCTTGATCAAAGCATTCACTGGCTGATCTGCATCTACATTGGTTGACTTGTAATGGCCATCATAAGCCCAATAATTCCAGCACAAAAATATTTACACAATTCCCTAACATTTGATTGGCCCGTAGCAAGTCTCTGTCCAAAATTTATATCCCAGTAAACTCCCACGCCAAACTACTTTCCGTAACCATGATGCGCAGTTAAAATAATTTGTAAGAAAACGGAAAATAAACACATTTTCTTGATGAATTTATTTAAAATGCTGGAATTATAAGGAATGAATGGCCTTTTTGTGGAATTTATCGGGAATATAAACTTGGAAAAGTCGCGGGAATACTGGATGAAGGCCGGAAGGCCTCGTCCAGTAATTCAGAGCTACCAACTGCTACGATTTTTCCGTATTTGTTCCGGAAAATACGTTAGAAATACGGAAGTACGGACAACAATTAAAAAGTACGATTTTTAAAAAAATCAGCGCAGGAATATCTGGAAATAATAATTTCGTTTCACAATTCTGCCAATAAATCCTATTTTTTTATTTACCGTTAATCATACTCGCCTAGGCGCTTACCATTTCAATTCTTGTGTAGTAATCTGGTAATAGTAGTTTCAAGCGCTCAGCGATATTGATTTATTCATCACGTAAATTCATAAAATGTCTGCTCCAAAGCGTGCAGCCAACGAATTTGGGTATTTTTTATCGAAAGAAGTTAGGAGAACACATATGTTCATCACTGATTACAGCGAGACATGGCCCCATTTGGTCCTGTCAAAGCGCGGTGATGAATTTGCATCTTGCAAGCAGTGTAATTGTGATTTTTCGGTTAGTCATGGTGGCCGAGACGAGGGCCAAGGCTCTAAAAAATTTACTTTATGCATATAAGTGAGTACTGATTTGTGTTCCGGAAATCATATGTGGCGTTCCTGAAAATAGCCCCTTTTTCACTCCATGTTCCTCATGTGACCGACATGTGGTTGGCAGCTCTGCAGTATTCCGCGACTTTTCCAAGTTTATACCCCGATAAATTCCACAAAAGGGCCATTCATTCCTATAATATCTCCAGACACAGTTTTACTATTTTACCTTGTTGTTGAATGGCTGTAAGCCCTCATTAAATGAGTATGTCAATCTGCTGTCTGTTCCACATTTTTCTGCCAACAAACTTTTAGCTATTAAACACATTAAATCTAAAAAATATTTAAATGTAAGTACTTTTTCACCAATAACAAAAAAGTCACCCTCCCCCAAAAAATGTATTTGATGAAATTCATTCTGCAATAACATCTTTACTATGAGCGATTCACTTCATATACATGTTTGTCATCAGTCATATTTTCTTTCAGTAGATGCATGCATGTTCTTCTATTCTCCTATAACTTCTTTACCGTATCAGTGTGCATGTGTGTGATCCAGCCACCACCGCGATGGGATACATGCCGTATATCAAAATTACTTGATAAAAGTGCAGATTCCGTATATCAACGGCTCGTCACAAACAGGCTCCTCTGGATGTACACTGTTTGAAGCACTGCTGTAGAGGGCTGTATTGTTGTGCACTGCTGTAGAGGGCTGTATTGTTGAAAGGCTTAATCAGAGCTCTAGATAAGTTTTGTATCTAAAGAGTATTTCAAATTCAATGCGTATTTTACTTTCACAAATTCATTATTGATTTTCTTCTTTTAATATTTAAATAGGGAACAAATTATAAAAAATAAAACAAACATAAAAATTCACTTATTTGAGTTTGCTTTTTGCAGCTCAACTATTAAAATAGTTTCAACTTTATTACAGCATTTTCACTTCTCAATTGAAAATCCATGCATATGTTTGCATTGCTGTGAGTATTTTGTACTCCCACTTTTGATAATCAATGCCTGGTAAATCCAATAATTATTTACAAGAAAACAATGTTAATATGAAATTTAGAGACTATCATAATTTTCAACTTACAAACATTTTAGTTGTACCAGGTATCTGGGGGCCGTTATGATAGTCTCTAAATTTCATATTATCAATGTTTTCTTGTAAAGAATTATTGGATTTACATTTATTGAGCAGCAGCCTATGCGCAATAAATATAAATCCATCATGAGCCATATTACAGATATAACGCACGATATGGTTGTGTGATCAGTGACACGCGCTTGCTACTCTACCTGAATATCAGTCTCGGACTCGTCTCGTTGCGCGTGAAGAGTCCTGAGAGTGTTATTCAAAATGTGATATTTACCTCCAGGTGAAGATCACAGTTCGAATGTAATTCTCAGACTCGTGCGAGACGAGTCCGAGACTAATTTCCAGGTGAATCTCATTGGTTGAAATTTTCAGTCATATAATAATAGCTGATACGTGTACATTAAACACTTATCATAATTTCCGAACATGCAATGCTGCCTGCATACATGTGTATTCCCGTCTTGAATGTATGCACAATCCCATTCAACCAACTCCCATCACTATTCACTGCAAAACATTCATACGAATCATTTGAGACACGCCATGTGATTTTGTACCTAATTTATTAAATTTTTCATGAAAAATATTTACAGAAATTGTGATATTTTCGGTAGATGTCGAAAGTATCAAATTGTCATAGCAAATGTGTAATTCTATTCAACAATTGCTCTGAACATGTCATCAACGTTTGACGTCATGTATAGAAAGATCATAAACTTTGCAAGTATTATTCATGAGATATCACACATCTTCTTGTGAGTGGCAGGTGGGAGCATGCGGTGGGTAATTTAATGATCGGGATTCATCCTTACCCGACCCGAGACCAGTAGCCGATTTCATCAAAATTGCAAAGTATACTTATCTAGCAAAGTACACTTTGAGGGAGTAATCATTTATGTTTCAATCAATGCATTATTTCATATAGAACTAACGACTACTTATATTTGATGATTAAAAGTATGCAGAATTATTATACGTAATTTATTACATTATCACAGCCAAAATGGCTGTGATAATGTAATAAATTCAGTAAAATAAAAATTTGAAAATTTCTCCCTCAAAGTATACTTTGCTAGATAAGTATACTTTGCAATTTTGGTGAAATCGGCTACTGGTTTGGCCTTCATGTACGTCTTTGGCTTTCTTGTATGTGAGAGTTGAATTTGGTTATACCCCATACGAGTAATATGATTAATCGTAATCATATTACTTTTAGAGGAATGGGCCAACTGGCTTTGTTGTGGTATGGACCTGGCACCAGGTCAAGTTATTCTAATTTCAGGGCTGAATATATCCTTTTTTCAATGTAAATATTCTGTTATGATTTTTTGATTTTCCTCCCAATTTCCTCTGACAGCAGGTTAAATCGAACCCGTTGGCCCGGCCATAAATGACCTTAGCTGTTGATAGGCCATTAAACACCAACAAACACACATCTTAGGCTCAAAATCCAGGGATTCCGCTGGCGATCGCCACTTTCGCAATTGGCGATAAAAAATTGGCAATAAAAAATTTCAATTTTCGAAAAAAAATCAAAAAAAATATTACTTTTTTTTCTCCGAAAATTGTAATTTTTTATCGCCAATTTTTTTATTTTCCCCAGTGGAATCCCTGAAAATCACATGGCATTTCCCATAGTAACTTGATGAATGGCCGTAACACTGCATAACTCCATCAATGTACAATGTAGAGTGTGGGATCGGAGCAGCGGCAGTGAGATCAAGAAGATTGAGTTGCCATCGGCGCCGACTAGCCTGGAGTTGTCGCAGGATGGCAGTGTTATAGTGACGACCCACGGTTGTTGTACCAGCTTCTGGAACGCACACACGTGAGTAGTTATTTCTCAGACATATCATTACCGTTATAACCCTAAATATTCAGACACCATTTATTTGGGCAAACACATATGGTTTCCCTACAACAGTGAGCATGCCAATATTTAGTGTTAGTATGGCAGTACTGGTTTCATCACAATAACACTGTATTCGGATACAATTTGCTTTGGGAAACCCCTATTTAATAGGGGTTTCCCAAAGCAAATTGTGTCCGAATATTTAGGGTTATGATGTGTATTCACTGAATTTTCGCTGACTTATAACAAATTGTTATATCCTGCATTTGACTAGAGACAAATATTTGGGTTACAACGAACTTGAAATCAATGTTTCATTGGTTGAACGGTTTGACCCTCGGGTACATTTTTGGTTTTCTGGTGTGTGAGAGTTGAATCCGGTTATACCCATTATAAAAGTAATAGGATCAGTACAAATCCTATTACTTTTGGGGAGTGACTCTGGTGTGGTGAGGACCTGGCACCAAGTCTTATTCTAATAGAATAATTCCAGCACAAACATATTTACACAATTCCCTAACATTTGATTGGTCCGTAGCAAGTCTCTGTCCAAATTTTATATCCCAGTAAACTCCATGCCGAACTACTTTCCGTAACCGTGAGGCGCAGTTAAAATAATTCTTAAGAAAACGTAAAAAAATAAACACATTTTCTTGATGAATTTATTTCAAATGCTGGAATTATAAGGAATGAATGGCCTTTTTGTGGAATTTATCGGGGATATAAACTTGGAAAAGTCGCGGGAATACTGGACGAGGCCTTCCAGCCTTCGTCCAGTATTCCCGCGACTTTTCCAAATTTATACCCCGATAAATTCCACAAAAAGGCCATTCATTCCTATAATATACTTTTTTTTCTGATTTTGGGATTTACTCGCATCACAACAGGTATTATTTAGGATTCGACCATTAACCCGGCCTAAACTGACCATAGCTGTTGACAGGCCATTAAACACCATTACATCATTGGTTGTCACAGGACATTACCGAATGATGTCAATGTAATGACGTGGGGGTTACTAATTTCTTGTTTTCACCTCACCAATAGGCAAGATGGGATATAGCATTAGTCCATGTACGCACATACGTGCTTACCTTAGTAACACTCATTTTTCAATAACTCTTGAACCGCTTCATATATTTTGATAATATTTGGCCACAATGTGTGTCTAGGGATTGTGCATTGTTTTGCATACGACCTACGTCCGACCGCCCAAGGTCAAGGTCACTGAGGACTTATGTTCACCTTGTTTGTAAGGCAAAAATGTTAAAAGTTTTTATTTCCTTTTTTATTATCAAGACTGACAGTGAGGGGATTAACTTTATAGTGATAACAATGCACTTGTTAGTTCAGTAGTGAATTTTCAAAATTCTACAAACCCTCGTACAGGTGTTTCCCATCTGTATATGACCTTGTTGTTGAACAGACATAAAGCCTCACACAATCAATTTGTGGCTGTGACTGGGGAAATGGGGCTTATGGGTTTTGCCACCAGTGTAGATCCAGATCAGCCTGTGCATGCGCAGTCTGATCAGGATCTGCACTGTTAGCCATTCCATCAATGAAACAGATGTCATGCTTCCAACAAGCAATTTAGATCATCATCAGGCAAGAGGAGTGTGCTATTTGATCAGGATCACACTTTCCCATAAGGCCTATTTCTTCAGTGACAGTCACACAATATGGAATTGCCTATTTTGTGGTTAGGTTGTAAAAAGTCCAGTAATTGATTTGCTCGTATTTGAGCCACTGTATGCTTGTTTATCATCATCCATTATTATACCCCCACAAACAAAGTTTGAGGGGGTATATAGGAGTCAGCTTGTCTGTCGGTCGGTCTGTTGGAAATTCCCTTCCGCTCTATATCTTCTACACCCATGCATGGATTATCAAATGGCTTGGCACAAATGTTTCTCATGATGAGAAGGTGTGTCGCGATCAATAACTACGCACCTACGTCCAAGGTGAAGGTCACAGTTGAAGGTCAAAGGTCAAACCTATTGAAATTCCCTTCCGCTCTATATCTTCTACACCGATGCATGGATTATCAAATGGCTTGGCACAAATGTTTCTCATGATGAGAAGGTGTGTTGCGATCAATAACCACGCACCTACGTCCAAGGTCACAGTTGAAGGTCAAAGGTCAAACCTATTGAAATTCCCTTCCGCTCTATATCTTCTACACCGATGCATGGATTATCAAATGGCTTGGCACAAATGTTTCTCATGCTGAGAAGGTGTGTCGCGATCAATAACCACGCACCTACGTCCAAGGTCAAGGTCACAGTTGAAGGTCAAAGTTCAAACCTATTGAAATTCCCTTCCGCTCTATATCTTCTACACCGATGCATGGATTATCACAAATGTTTCTCAGGATGAGAAGGTGTGTCACGATCAATAACCAAGCACCTACGTCCAAGGTCAAGGTCACAGTTGAAGGTCAAAGGTCAAACCTATTGCAGGCGGCAGACAGATAAACAAAACTGCATAGTTTGTGTACACAACTCCTCTGAAACCGTTCAGTGGATTGATCTGAAACTATACACACTTTTTATGCCGAACAAATTTTTTTTTTTACAAAAATATCATCCTTTTAACTTAGCCATTTTTTCTATTTTTATTAAATTGATTCATTGCGTTCTTGACAAACTCGGCACAGAGTTTTTAATCAAAATCATATTAATCCATTACTCGTCTAAGATCCTCTATAACTGATGAATGAATTTTCAAATGTTTTCAGATTATCTCATTTTCATTGACCACGTACGCAGGTAAAAGGTCAATGTCACACATCTCTAAGGCCAGCATTAAATAATGATCATGAAATTTTTATTCAAACCTATAAAACTCTTCTAATGTTAAGCTATTTGTAAGTCCAACTCTTTGTGGGGGTATTATGATCACTCCTGTGATAGTTCTAGTTAATTTTTATTATCCTGAATTTATTACATTATCCCAGCCATTAAAGTTCTAGTTTCATTTAATTGCACATACATGTGGCCTGCATATCCAAGGCCAAGGTCAGATGACCGAAATTTGCTCTGTTTACAATACGACTCCATTACTCTAATATTTAAACATTTCAATATCATACTTACCAGGGATTCCGCTGGGGTAAATAATCAAATCGCCACTTCAAAAAAAATAAAACAATTGGCGATAAAAAATTAGAATTTTTTAAACATTTCAATATCATACTTACCAGGGATTCCGCTGGGGAAAATAAAAATATCGCCACTTCAAAAAAATTAGAATTTTCCAAAAAAAAAACCATTGCAAATGAAATAAGACGTCACATTTAAGCACCAATATTTACCAGATATGAGAAACTGCGGGAGTTTGAGGCGCCCACCCAGATAAACACCGCCTCCCTACACCCCGAGAAGACTATATTTATCTCCGGTGGCGACGACTTCAAGATGTACAAGTTTGATTACGAAACTGGCACAGAAATAGGTTCGTATCCATGTAGTACAGTACTGCTGTAGCCTGATGATGATCTAAACTGCTGGTGAAAAGAATGACAGGTGTCTCACTAATTGAATGGTGCTTAACGGCCCATCAACACAAACGAGTATCTTTAGGGCCAGATTCCTTGGTGGAATGGCGAACAGTGCAGATCCTGATCAGTCTGGATCTACACTGGTCGCAAAGTCCCATTTCTCCAGTCACAGACACACTGAACGGAGATCAAAACTTTAAAGCAACCGCTGGTTTAGAACTTTTCTGATTGTGACTTGCTGCCAGTCTAGTTCCTACATGCGATCTGCTAGCAGACAAGCCTGACAAGCTTATTTGTTAGCCGCATTTCACATTTGTGTCTGTGACTGGAGAAATGGGGCTTATGGGATTACTGACCAGTGTTGCTCCTGATCAAACAGCCTCACTCCTGATAACGATATATATTGCTTGTTAGAAGCATAACAGGTGTTTCTTTGATGGAATGGCGAACAGTGCAGATCTTGACCAAACTGTGCGGATGCACAGGCTGATCTGGATCTGTGCGGATGCACAGGCTGATCTGGATCTATACTGCTCATAAGCCCTATTTCTCCAGTTACAGACACATTTGACAGATGGGCAAATCAAAACTTAACTCGAAATTGTGATTTGATCTATTGAAACACTCGGAATGTTTCTGTAATTAACCTTGTTGTTTTTCTTTGGAAATATTTAAGCTCTGTTCCCAATTGAAACAGTTTTCCCACATCATGAAAAAAGTTGCAGAAACGGGACAGAAATTTGCCTGTGATCAGGATATTGTCACTGCAGAGTCTTTATTGTACAGTGGAGCTTCTCTAAAGCAGCCACCCTGGGAGGTTTAGAGAGGTTCCACTGTAATTAAGCACTCAATGGTTAATTTGTGTCATTTTATGTTATGAACAGACAGGACAATGACATAAATTACATAGAAACCCATCTAAATTAGACACAATGGGGTCCTGAGGACGTTTGGTGTGAGGGATTCCACTGTATTATTACATACATATATTCCCGTTTGTATATGTGGCTGTGACTGGAGAAATGCGCCTTATCAGGTCTAACCAGGATCTGCACTGTTCGCCATTCCATCCATGAAACACATGTTTTTAAACAGAAATATAGATCGTTATCATGCTACAGGAGTGTGCCATTTGATCAGGAGCTACACTGGTCACAAATCCCATAAGCCCATTTTCTCCAGTTAGAGCCACATATAACATTGCTGTTAAACAGACGTAAAACCACAAACAGTCAATCTTCACCAAAAAGTTTTCTTCATTGCAGAATCCCATCCCTCAACACTTTCACCCCTAAGTAACTTGAATGGATTTTGATGTTAATTTTGCAACCAATCCAATCGTCACAAAATTATTTTCAGACTAGTCCATTTATGAAAAGGGGTAGTTTTTGTTTTCAAAAACATGAAAATTACTTGCAAAAAGTGCAGATCCTGTTGAGAAGGATTGTCACGTCTGGATCTACACTGTTTGCCAATAGCACTATACAGGTCTGTAGTGTTGAAAGGCTTAATGACCGTAGCTGTTGCTGGGACGTTAAATCCATTCACTTTTTACAGTGGAACCTCTCTAAACCGGTGACAGTTTCAGAGAGACTCCACTGTAAATCATGCATATGGGCACTGCAAAACAGGTATGCGTGGTTTGCGATCATGAACAGACGTTACCAACTGTGAGAGATGACAATTAACACATACAGTTAAGCGGAGATAGATTGTATGGGTGTCCGGTTTAGAGAGGTTCTTCTGTACTTCATTTCAGAATCGTTCAAGGGCCACTTCGGCCCCGTTCACTGTGTGAGTTTCTCCCCGGATGGTGAGGTATATGCGAGTGGCAGCGAGGACGGAACTCTGAGACTCTGGCAGACAACGGTTGGCAAGACGTACGGACTCTGGAAGTGTGTCCAGCAAGATGAAGTGATCACAAACTCTGACACGACACCCAACAAGGCGGAGGCGTAACATCGAGGATATCGTTACTACTCACTGGTGCTGTACTTCGCGCCGGCGTAAAATGTTTTGCGTCGAAATATGCACCGGTTTCCTGACGAGATGTCGCTCATATCTTTTTTGAGTTATCGCATAAATTCATTTTTTGTCTAGTAACTGGCGCAAATTTCTTGCACCGGTTTACTAGACAAAAATGTGTTTATGCAGTATCTTCTATGTAGCTGATTCGTCAGGAATCCGGCGCCTATTTCGACGTGAAACATTTTACTCCGGCCTGGAGTGCAGCACCAGTGCCACTAGTCACTTGCTGCAGCAGCCAGGCATGCCGTTCATGTGGTGGCTGGCATGGTGCAAGATCTGAAGTTCTGAAGTTCTGAAGTTCTGAAGTTCTGAAGTTCTGAAGTTCTGAAGTTCTGAAAGAATTCCTGTAATAATTTGTGACTGGAGAAATGGGGCTTATGGACCTCCAGATCATCCTATGGCATAATTGCTTCGTAACTGTGATGGGATATATGCATAACGTGCATGTGAACATTCTCTTCTTACTATGTCCAACACGGTACATGGACATTCCATGTCGGCCATGTTAGTGTGTACAAGCTATCGGCCAGTTTGACCTCTTGAGGCGTTTGACAAATACCACTAATAATATGACAAACACATGAATAAACATTGGTGCAACATGATCGTAAGATATGAGAGAACAGTGTGCTATGCGTTGTTGTCATCATATTCATATACAAAGCACTGATACCTGAAGCGTTTGTTGACCATTTGCTAAAATGTTTGAGAATTCAGTAACGACTGTGTAACACACAGTGCAGTAACTATATATAGATTCAGATATAGTTTCAGATGGGCATTAGGACACCATATTGACATGTAGAATCACAATAACTTCTAGTATTACCATACATACTGGGCCGACTATATCGTTATTTCGATGTAAATATTCCGTTCTGATTTTGGGATTTTCCCCCTAATGCAGCAGGTTAAATGTGGGATCAAACATGTTGGTCTTAGTTGTTGTTAAACACCAATTTAAATAAAAAGTTTTTACATGGCCGTTTATATGGCTGTAAAATTTTGGCAGGTTTCATGAAACAGACAGTAGGCTTACTCCAAATGCCATAAGCACCATTTCTCCAGCCAAGGCCATCGGGACCTAAACTAAGCCAAGTTGGAGAATCATGCCTGATACATAGGTGGATAGGATATCTGACTATGAATGCTGCCTGGTCCACAGGTGACATTATCGGGATAAGATTTCCATCAAGATCAGTTCCAAAAAAAAGATATAGATAAATGGGATTTTTTTTTTTTTGGAACTGATCTTGATGGAAATATTATCCCGATAATGTCACCTGTGGCCTGGTCAGACACTGCATCATTTACACACTCGGCCACTTTTTGTTGTGGTGGAAGTTCAATTCCTCGTATACGCTTTCTTCATCATTTGCAAAATATATCAGGGATGGGTTATGGCCTATGGGTTAGAACACCGGACTTCGAATCCGGAGGTTGTGGGTTCAAACCTCACCTTGGGCATCAAAAATACTTTCATAGTTTTTCCATTCCACTGGTCTGTCGGATGAAGACACTTTAAACTGTGGTTCCGTCTCTATATGACCTTAGCTGTTGCTGGGACGTTAAACCCATTCACTTTCACTTTACATACAAAAGATATCACAAATCTTTGGAATCAATCTCAGAAAATCATCATGCAATATTAGTTTAGATGGTCAGTAGCCGATTGCACAAAAATTGCAAACCATACTTATCTAGCTATTAAAGTATACTTTGAGGCAGTAATCATTTATTTTTCCCGAAATGCATTATTTCATATAGAACTAACGACTGCATGTTTTTGATGATTAAAAGTATGCAGAATTATTATACTGAATTTATTACATTATCACAGCCATTTTGGCTGTGATAATGTAATATATTCAGTATAATAAAAATAACAAATTTATCATTGAATTGAAAATTTCTCCCTCAAAGTGTACTTAGCAAGATAAGTATACCTTGCAATGTTGGTGAAATAGGCCACAGAGCTCCACTGGAATACAATGATTGTGCAAATTCCGGGATTTATTTTCTTGTGAAATTGTTGTCCTTGTTGAAAAAAAAATGTAAACGTGTAGTTGTATGCTTGCGTATGTATAATTTATTTGAAAATAAAACATTCAAATAGCTGTTCACAAAATCTTTCTGTGATTCACTGCTAAAGGTTGTAGGTATTTGTTTTTAACCCTTAGAGCGTGGGAAACGAAAAGTGTCATCTACTCTTGTTATACATACGAAGTATGTCGAGGGGTGTATAGTTTTCGTATTTATGTCTGTTAGTTTTTGAGTACCCATTATCTCTGTAACAGTAAGTTGGATCGACGTCAAACTTCCTTATCATCATCTATATTTTCATTCCATACCACACCCATGCGGTGGGTGGCAGGTGGGAGCACGCGATGGGTAATTTAACGATCGGGGTTCATCCTTACCGGAATCCCGACTGGAGACCTGGTTTGGCCCTCACATACATCTTTGACATTTTGTGACAGTTGAATCTGGTTACACCCCTTATGTGAGTATTACGATAATCGTAATCCTATTTTAGGGGAAGGGGCCAAGTGACTTTGGTGTGGTATGGACCTGGCACCAGGTCGGGTTATTCTAATTTCAGTGCTGAATATATTTGTTCTTGATGTAAATATTCCGTACTGATTTTGGGATTTTCCCCCCAATGCAGCAGGTTAAAATGTGATCGAACCCGTTTGCCCGGCCTTACATGACCTTAGCTGTTGATAGGCCGTTAAACACTAATAAACAAACAAACCACACCCATGCGGCCTTCATGTCTAAGGTCAAGGTCAAATTACTTAGAAATTTGCGTTATAAATCGAGGCTGTTCCCGAAAAGTGTGTTTGGTTGGTTAGGAGTATGTGATGGGTAATTTAACCAGAGACCTGGTTTGGCCCTCGGGTAAGTTTTTGGCATTCTTGTATGCGAGAGTTTAATCTCGTTATAACTCTTATATCAGTAATTAGGATGATTATTCCTAATCCTATTACTTTTAGGGGAAGGGGCCAAGTGACATTGGTGTGGTATGGACCTGGCACCAGGTCCGGTTATTCTAATTTCAGGGATGAATATTTTTTTATGTAATATTCCGTTCCGATTTTGGGATTTTCCCGCCAATGCAGCAGGTTAAAACGCGATCAAACTCGTTCGCCCGTCCTTACTTACCGCCCCGTGCAGGCACCGGGGCGGGATCAACTGATCCTGAGAATAGTGCTGCAGTAGCCATTGCTTGTCGTAAAAGGCGACTAAACTGGCTTAACAATTGGGTTCATACTTTCCGGAACCCACTATACCGGATTTGGCCCTCATGTACATTTTTGGCTTTCTTGTATGTGAGAGTTGAGTCAGGCTATGCCCCATATATAAAAGTAAGATTAGCACTAATCCTATTACTTTTAGGGGATGGGATAAATGATGCTGGTGTGGCGAGGGCCTGGCACCAGATCAGGTTGTTCTAATTTCAGGACTGAATATATATTTTGATTGTAAATATTGAGTTCTGAAGTTGGGATTTACCCCCCTTGGACAGGTGGACACGGGACACGACCCCGTTGACCCGTCTGCATGTAGACTCCCTGACGCTTGTACCTCTATGTCAGAAAAGCGGACGTTAAACCCTATTCACTCACTCACTCGCCCGTCCTTACAGGACCGTAGCTGTTGATAGGCCGTTAAACACCAATACATCAAATCCTCTCAAAAAGCTTTAGATTCCGATTATGAGATGGGATACTGTACGCCATTTACAACATTTATAGATAGATTGTCCTCTAGCACATTCACTCGGTATGATTAGAATCTGATCAATGGCGAACAGTGCAAGCCCAGATCAGACTGCGCAGTCTGAATGGGCCTATGCTGGTTGCAAACGTCGCATGGTCCCTTTTATCAGCCAGGGGCCCATAGAACCTCTATAGATATGAATTGAACGAAGAAACACTCGAACTATCCATGCACCAACAATAATTTATTACACAAAAACATTGTTCTGTGATCAAAACTGTATTACACAGTAATACTACAATCTGTCTAGCTACATTTGTTTATTTTACTGTTATTTGTCCTGTTTTGCATATCTAATGTTTTTTAAGTGTTAAAGTGACCACTGTACGCATGTGGAAAAAATCCTTCAAGTTTGAATGGAATTGGGCAGTAAATGCAACAGTTGTAGTTGGCAACTACAAAGAAGTTGACCTACTTCACTGAGGTTTCTACTGTTTATATAGATGACAAACCAAGGTTTAGCCAAAACAAGGATTGAGTATACTAAGCTGTTAAAATGTCAAAGAGAATCGGTATCTATAAACATTGCAATCCAAAATGGTACATTTTTTCAGACGGTAGCCCAATGATATATACATGTACATCGCATCTCCGTTTAAAATTATGCCAAATTTTCTACTTTTCAAATTGTTTGTACAATGTAGTTTTTACAGAAAAGAACATGTGACCACTCATTTGAATGATTTCCACGAGACATTTAGTTTAAATGCTGGTTAAAACATACTTCGAGAATATTTTAGTACAGAATCATTTGGGATAATTTATAATACGGTCGAAAACTTCAAATTCAAGACAAAGTTTAACCCTTGCAAAGCTAAAACAAATTTTTTCGTCCACTGTTTATTTTTAACTTCCATTTTTCTGAACGAAAAACATGAACGAATTCATGAGAATCAAATGGAGACGATTCTCATGCATTGCCAAATCAAGTTTTTGCTAGGGAATAAAACAAATAGGAATAAAAACAGCAGGCAAAAACGTTTTCCACCGTTTAAATGTTAATGACAATTCACGACACACAGATTCTCTATTCTCCAGTCGACCGATTGGCCAGGTTATATTTTTGGCTCCACTGGTTCAAAGGTGAAATGTGGCCCACTCTTCAAACCGGTCCGGGCATCAAATGGGTACTGCTTCACTGCCTGTAGTGGACATACAGAAACTACAGATAATGTACACATCAGGCACGTCGCCGGACGGAAACCAATAGACGATTTCATCAAAATTGCAAAGTATACTTTATATCTAGCAAAGTATACTTTGAGTGAGTAATCATTTATTTTTCCCGAAATGCATTATTTCCTATAGAACTAACGACTGCATATATTTGATGATTAAAAGTATGCAGAATTATTATACTGAATTTATTACATTATCACAGCCAAAATATGGCTGTGATAATGTAATAAATTCAGGATAATAAAAATTAATAAATTTATCTTTAAATTGAAAATTTCTCCTTCAAAGTATACTTTGCTTCCAGCTAATTTATTAAATTTTAGTTGTGAACGGTAACTCTTGAAATCTATTCCCGTACCGACCGGATATCTAGAATACTTCATCGCCATGCTTATTTTTTGTTGACAATATTAGATTCTCACCTTCATGGATTAACCCTTAAACTGCTGAATTAAATATTGTCGTCTGCTGTTTATTTTATAATTACCATTTTTATCGTCAAAAACATGGTTTGACAGCAGTTTAGAATCATTTCCAATGGAAATGATTCTAAAGTGCTGTCAAACCGTGTTTTTATTGAGAAACGCAAAATATTAACAACAACAGACAAGCATTTTCTTTCCGTCTGTCTAAGGGTTAAATATGAACAACTGATTGATATACTCCATGCATTGTGAGCAATCGCATTTATATACTTGTGCACATTTTTTAACCTTGCACTCGCTGAAATAAATTTTGTCGTCTGCTGATTATTTGGAAATAATTCCAGCACAAAAATATTTACACAATTCCCTAACATTTGATTGGCCCGTAGCAAGTCTCTGTCCAAAATTTATATCCCAATAAACTCCCACGCCGAACTACTTTCCGTAACCGTGATGAGCAGTTAAAATCATGCTTAAGAAAACGGAAAATAAACACATTTTCTTGATGAATTTATTTAAAATACTGGAATTATAAGGAATGAATGGCCTTTTTGTGGAATTTATCGGGGATATAAACTTGGAAAAGTCGCGGGAATACTGGATTAGGCCTTCAGGCCTTCGTCCAGTATTCCCGCGACTTTTCCAAGTTTATACCCCGATAAATTCCACAAAAAGGCCATTCATTCCTAAAATAATTCTAAAGTGCTAAACAGAACACCCTGGTGCTGCAGTCTGAACTGCGTAAAATGGTTTACGTCAAAAAATGCACCGACTACCTGACAAGATGCCACTCATCTCTACTTAGTGCTATCGCACAAGCACATTTTTCGTCTAGTAACCGGTGAAAATTTCTGCGCTGGTTACTAGACGAAATTGTGTTTATGCTATGCAGAGAGATGGGCCGTGGCCTAGGGAATATGGCATTGGCCTTCAATACTGGAGGCTGTGAGTTCAATCCTCACCCTAGACCTGAAAAATACTAACAGTATTTCCATCCCATTGGTCTGTCGGATGACACTGAGGTGCCGTCTCTGTATGACCTTAGCTGTTGCTGGGAAGTTAAACACTTTCACTTTATGCTATGCAGTAGCTTCTGCAAGCAGATGAATGGGAATTCGTCCGGAATCCGGCGCCTATTTCGACGTGAAACATTTTACTCAGGCACGGAGAGCAGCACAAGTGGTTAAACAGGGATTCCGCTGGAGAAAATAAAAAAATCGCACACTTCAATCGCCACTTCAAAAAAAAAAGAAAACATTTTTTTTTCTTTCGAAAATTGCAATTTTTTATCGCCAATTGTTTATTTTTATCGCCAATTGCGAAAGTGGCGATCGCCAGCGGAATCCCTGGTTAAAACCAACGGCAATACATACCCTGTGTGCCGTAACGACAGGTGAAAGTCCCAGTAGCCAAATATATAGTGAGACCGTCAATAGACACATCCAGAGCATCCGTCCACTGAAATCACACGGAATTAGATGGCAATCACAAATGTGGCTGTGACTGGAGAAATGGTTGCTTATGGGTTTTGCGACCATTATAGATCAAGATCAGCCTGTGCATTCGCACAGTCTGGTCAGGATCTGCACTGGTTGCCATTCCAGCAATGAAATAACCATATTGCTTCGAACAAGCAATATAGATTGTTATCTTGCTACAGGAGTGTGCTATTTGATCAGGATCTACACTGACCAGAAATCTCATAAGCTCCATTTCTCGAGTCACAGCAACAAACTAGAAAGTGTGGCCTGTCGACACACTTGGGGGCCCCAATTTGAGAAACTGTTCAAATAAATAGACAGACGGACGGACGGACGTACGATCAGTAGCGAGGGTAATTGTATTGTTGTAGAAGGATGTATCGTTACTAAGTAATGCATGTGTGCAATATGAAAATATTAGCTGAAGGCAAACAGAAATTATAGGTCATTTGACAAACTGTTAATTAATTAACCAAAGTGATAATTATTCACAAGCACATTTATGAAGGTCAAAAGGTCCGGCAACTCCGGCAAACTTCTTAATGACTGTGAAAAAGTTCAAAGTTGTGAATGTCAAAAGGTCAAGGTCATATTAAGGGCAACATGGATATGATGGCATTTGTCCTCGAGTCTGATGTATTGAAATATTAAAGTAATCCACTAAGGGATATATACAGTAGTGCTTTTCTGCTCCTTACCTATTTGTATATACTAATATCGTATACATATCGTAATCGTATAGTATTGGTATATTTAATGAGCATATCGTATGATCATATAATATTGGTATGTTTGTATCATATCGTATTGTACGAATGTACTACATTGTATACGAATATTATACAAACATACGATATCCGTTCGTATATACGATATATCCGTACGGATATGGTATGAATATACACCATAATCTGGTATGTTTGTACGATACAAACGTACCAGAATTATACACATGTATAAAAATTGTATAAACGTACGATTTGAATGGTATATCTATATGATATTGGTTGGTATGTACGGTACAAACATACCATACGTTTATATTATATGCATATCGTATATAAAATATATCGTATTGGTATAGTATACGTATAGTATTGGTATAGTACGTATAGTTGACCTGCAGAAAAGCGCTACTGTAAGTTATGAGAGAATTGAGAAACTCCGGCGAACTTCTTAATGTGAATTAACAGTTCAAAAAGTCAAGGTCATATTTGTCCACAAGTATGATGTATTGAAATAGTGAAGTAATCTATCAAGGGATATAGAAGTTATGACAGAATTGAGAAACTCTGGCAAACTTTTTAATGTGAATTAAAAGTTCGAAGTGGCATGGATGTGTGGAATTTGTCCACAGGTATGATGTATTGAAATATTGAAGTAATCTCTCTGACAAGGGAAAAAGAAGTAATGACAGAATTTATCAACTCTGGCGAACTTCTTAATGTATGAAAACGTTCAAAGCTGTGTAGGTCAAAAGGTCAAGGTCATATTAATGACAGCATGGATGTGTGGCATTTATCCACAGGTATGCTGTGTTTAAATATTTAAGCATCCTTCAAGGGATATAGAAGTTAGGACATACAGTCGAGCACCAGTATATCGAAGTCGAAGGGAGATCGTATTTTAGTCGAGATAGGACTAGGTTCGAGATAGCGATGAAGTGACATGGTCGAATAGTTTCGCAAAACAATATCAAATCATGTGACCCATTACAAATTTGTTTTTAATTAGTTTACTGACAAATTTTAATCACCCATTAACTAATGACCAAAGGTAGTAAACTACCCAACATTACAGGTGGCGTCACAACTCTCAGTGAATTGCTTAAATGACCAGCGTGATATGCTTTTAATAATGAATCGTGTCAAACACTCAAACAAATCGAGGTGGACCAATTAAGCAAACAACCCAAGGCAGGTGTGAATTTATTTTGTTTTGTTTGATAATAGGTTTTGAAAATTAATGTTAACCAAATCGATCTTGGCAGCCAGGCGCTTAGGTGATTTACCCAAGCGTCTACTATGTTCGAGATAGCCAAGGAAATTTATATTAAACAAATAAGGATATAATTCGGGACTTTAGCGAATCATCGAGATAGGGGATATCATCAAGATACTGATGTTCGAGGTACTGGTGCTCAACTGTAATTGAGAAACTCCGGCGAACTTCTTAATGCGCCGGACACACAGTCCAAACACTATATGCTTCCAGCGGGAATAATAAATAGACAGACAGGGCGAAATCGATTCTCGGCGGGGCCCTAATGATGGCCACTACATAATATACAGAGCAGGTGTTTACACAGGATTAAAAAGTGGCACGGTAAGGCCAGAAAAATGTACAGCTGAAAAAAAAGGGGGCCTGGTCCCGCCATTCAGAACGAGAAACATTTTTAATTTTGTTTTCATCATCATAAAAAGTTTAGTAACTGAGTTTAATGATAATGCCTGTAATGGTGCTTTATTTGGTTAGGGGGTGGGGTTGTGTTTACAAATGTTTACAGATTCAGCATGGCGCCACCAAAATCGAGGTAAGAATTTATACATTGGGTACTGCTATCACCAACTTTTAAAATCCATTGGCTATTTTGAATTGGGTATTTTAAAGTATGCAATTTATTTATTTATTTTGAGTTTTTTTAAATGTGTATTTACGTAAATTTTTAATACGCTACTTATCCGGGGTCCTGAATATTTACATGTATTACATGTAGATACTGAAAAGATGAAATTAGCCTGACCGGAATTCAAAGGGTGTCCAGTTTAGATAGGTTTCACTTTAATTTCACTAAATATGTTTAATCCATATCATGCTGAGGAAACTCCATTTTGTTTGTGGAAAATCCTACATAATAAGTATATGTGCTTAGAGGTCTCTGTCGTGATAACCATCTGAACCGTCTCGTGAGACAGTTCAGGGGCCCGTTTCACTAAACTTTGTACGACTAAAATGTTCGGATGTGCAAAATTATGATAGTCTGTAAATTTTACATTTAGAATGTTTTCTTGTAAATAATTATTGGATTTACATTTATTGAGCATAGGCTGCATATGCATAGCCTATGCTCAATAAATGTATCGAAATTTCCAGACGATCTGAAATTTGTACTTACAAACATTTTAGTCATGCGAAGTTTAGTGAAACGGGCACCAGATGAGTGGTCACAACATATACTTCCATTGAGAAATAACAAAATGGAAAATTATTTCTAATTTTAGTTTTTATTATTCATACTCACCTGAATGGTTGCAAACTGATAGGTTGCTATGAAATCGTCCTAATAATAAAAATCTGCCTACTCTAATCACTCAAATAACCCACCATAGACCATTCCGCTCTACCCACAGCCAATTGGCTAGTCCGCTATTTAGACTCCTCCTATTATTGTTAGGTATACAGCTTCAAAAGTAAATCATTTCCATATGGAAATGACACTGCTAGATAAAAATAGCCTGAAGTATACTAAGTAGGGAGAAGATAAAACCATCAAGCGGGGACGGGAGGAGGGTCTACCTTACCATTCAGGTGAGTATGAATAATAAAAACTAAAATTAGAAATAAATCCATTAATGTAAATTTGCACTTACGAACATTTGAGTCGTACGACGTTTAGTGAAACGGGCCCCAGATATCATCTTCAGAAATAGACGAACCTCTGTAAGGCGGACACCTTGTACATGACTGTGTGGGTAATTCTGATGGGTTTTATTTGCATTTATCTCTGATTGTACAGTCTGTTTGTGATTGCAAAGCATGAAAACATGTCTTGGAGTGGTCATACGACTGATTTGCATTGGAACATCTCTATGCCAGATGCCCTGGTGATGTCCCAGGGTGTCCGGTTTGGAGGGGTTCCACTGTGTCTGCTTTTGTACATCGTCACGACAACCAAGACTTAATGTGGGCGTGGGTGGCTTGGTGTGTGAGCGTAGTTTTTTCTCGAACTGCTGCAGTGGTTTTTTTTTATATTTTTGCTTTATAATACATGTAACACACTAAAATACTGGTAGTTGTTTTTCGTTTCTGTGTTAAAAATTGGTTAATACATGTATATTTCCATATTGTCATCTATAATACATCTACCGGGTATCGCAGGAAGCAGAAACTAGGAGCATAAAGCAAGAATAAGATCCCATTTTATGCTGATGGCAGTACTATTTATGTTTGTTATGTCCTGGTTCCTGCAGCCTGTGATACTAAGCCACATTTTAGGGAGAAGATTTATATAAGCTTGCTTTCAATCCAATCCCATTTGTATAATTCTGTATATACTACGATTGATGCCTTACTTGTAAACTATATACAAATAAAATATGTTTAAACCAGAAATAGACGGCAATGGCACCATTGACCAATGAACGAGATGTGCCAACTATATGGTGGAGGTTCATGGGCGGACCCAGCATTTGGGGGGGGGTTGTCTAGTTGCGACGGTAACTCTTGCAGTCTACTCCCGTACCGACCGGACGGGAGTAATTGCAAGTTACCATTCGCAAATAGGGGGTTGCAACCCCGGAACCCCCCCCCCCTCCAGATCCGCCCGAGGTTCTGTACTACAGACTTACTAGGAATATCTATGATGCTCCACAGGCGTCCACCGATCTGCCGTCATCAAGTCTTGATGCAAGTGCACCTGAAACAAGGGCATCGTTATCATGAAGCTAATCCCCACACTGACAGCCATGACAATAAAATGAAAATCTCCTCAGTGACTCGACCTCTGGTGTTCAGACATAGGGCACACACAGGTGGCCCTCGGACCCTTTGACATAAACAAAATGCAGAGCTCCAGATAAGTTTTGTATCTAAAGAGTATTATACCCCCATACATTTTGTATTTCAATTTTCAAATTCAATGCATATTTTACTTTTACAAATGTATTATTGATTTTCTTCCGTATTAAATAGGGAAAAATTATAAAAAAATAAAAACAATTTAAAAAATTCAGTTTGCTTTTTGCAGCTCAACTAAGTAAATTTTCAACATCATTACAGTATTTTCACTACTCATTTTGAAAATCAATGTGTATTTTCACATTGCTGTGAGTATTTTGAACCCCCACTTTTGATAATCGATGCGTATTCTGCTACATGTATATATAAGTCCGTAAAATACGCCAATACACACCTTATCTGGAGCTCTGGAAATGCCCATTAAAAAAATCCCATTACCCTAGCTACCTGGTGACATACTGTATGTTACGTATTTATAAACCAGACACCACTGTAGCCCATTTCATCAACATTGCAAAGTATACTTTAGTAGCAAAGTATACTTTGAGGGAGAAATTTTTAATTTTTTGAAAAATTTATTAATTTTTATTATACTGAATTTATTACATTATCACAGCCATTTAATGGCTGTGATAATGTAATACATTCAGTATAATAATTCTGCATAGTTTTAATCATCAAATATACACAATCGTTAGTTCTGCATGAAATAATGCATTTCGGAAAAATCAATGATTGCTCCCTCAAAGTATACTTTGCTAGTAAAGTATACTTTGCAATGTTGATGAAATAGGCTACTGTAGCCAATTTCACCAACATTGCAAAGTATGCTTTTTTCAGGCAAAGTATACTTTGAGGGAGTAATCATTTATTTTTCCTGAAATGCATTATTTCATATAAAACTAACAACTGCATATATTTGATGATTAAAAGTATGCATAATTATTATACTGAATTTATTACATTATCACAGCCAAAATGGCTGTGATAATGTAATAAATTCAGTATAATAAAAATTAATAAATTTATCCAAAAATTGAAAATTTCTCCCTCAAATTATACTTTGTTAGAAAAGTATACTTTGCAATTTTGATGAAATAGGCTACAGGTGGGTAGGGTAATGGGATTTTTAATGTGAATTTTTTTGTCAAATAGTCCACTGTGAAATGGGGTTGCATGCGAAACAAAGCACCACCCCTAGACACACATTGTGGCCAAATAGTATTAAAATCTGTGAATGGGTTATGCAATGAGAAACATTAGTGAGTGTCGTTCGTAATCGCAGACTTCGCGGCGCTGCCCTCACATTGGTCCTATCATTTGATCTACCTCGGCTATCTTCCGACTGTATTCATAACAATAGAATCGATCAAGCGAACATCTGTCAAAACTTTTAATTAATAAAATGCCGGAAACAAACTGTGTTGTACCCGAATGTCGCAACAATGGTAGTCATATTCTACCAGCTAACGAATTACGCCGGGAAAAGTGGATTCAGGCAATCAGGCGTGGCAAAAATGGACCCGGAACAAGCAAGTTCGAGAAATGGTCTCCTCCAAGCAAATACTGCTACGTATGTCGGGATCACTTTACGGACGATGACTACATCACAATCACATTTCACGGTATGTTTTAACTTAATTCTTCGCTATTTGCCTGCTTCATGCGCGCTTACATACATGTATAGCGTGAGGTGTGACAACGTGTTACGTTGATGTAAACACCGCCGCGTCAAAACGTACCCAAGCCAACACGTCCCCAAATGGTGTGGATCAAAACGTACCCATACATTTAGCACGCAATTTGATAAATAAATCAAGTCCAAAACGTACCTATTGGTTTTAAACTTCTATTGGAAATCATAAATTCCTTATGCTGCTGCAGGAAAAAAAATGCAGTCTGCTGCTTTTGAATATTTTATCAATTTCTGTGCTAAAACCTGCTTTGAGTTTGACAGCATATGGGCTAATTCCCATGTAAATTTTTATTTTCTACAGTTTTGCACAATTAATGGAAGAAATTATGTATTTTTACATGGTAGATTCCAAGAAACTTGATTACGTATGTAAAACTAAATTTACAGGTGTAGCTATACAAATATACAGGTGCACCTGTAAAAAGAAATACAGCTGCACCTGTAAAAATACAGATGCACCTGTAAAGAATACAGCTGCACCTGTAAAAATACAATTTAGTTTTGACCCCGTTTGTACACCATATGTATGAACGGGGTCAAAACTAAACTTACAGGTGCAGCTATACATTTACATTTTGTTTTGACCACGTTCGTACACCATAATTACGTGGATTACCTTGATTACCTGCAGTGCTGCTTCTGGGGGCCGTTTCACTAAACTTTGTAAGAGTAAAATGTTTGTAAGCGCAAAATTATGTAAATATCACCTTAACAATGTTTTCTTGTAAACAATTATTGGATTTACATTTATTGAGCATAGGCTGCATATGCAGCCTATGCTCAATAAATGTAAATCCATCAATTTAAATTTACAGACGATCCTAAATTTGCACTTGCATTTTAGTCGTACAAAGTTTAGTGAAACGGGCCCGTGATTCCTATAATAACCTACAGTATCTCCTGTTTCGCGTAAGAGGCAAGTAAAAGGAGACAGGGCCACGTCGCTCCAAATGGCTTGAGATGCAAGTCAAGGAGTCATGATAAAACATCATTTAATCATCGAAGAACCTTGTCTCATGTGAGGAAGCACCATATGGCTGTGTGAAATTAATAAATTTCTTGATTGTATATTTTCAGGGACAGCTGTAGAAAGGCGAACCCTGAAGAAGACGGCAGTTCCAAGCCGATTCAGTTGGTCCACCAAAAAAATGGAAGAATGTCACAGAAAACGGCGATCACGTTACGAGGAGAGGTCCAATAAACGCAGAAAACTATTGGACGATATTACGAATAATGTCACAGATGATGGTGATAAAGGGGATAGTTATATTAACGATGTCAGTTCCTGTGCTGAAATTCTTGTTGATGAAACGTGTGACGACAAACCACTCATTAATGATAATGACTGTGCAAAAGAGTTTGTTTCGGTTCCAACTCAAACCCCTAAACAGCGCATGTATTCTATTGAAAATTTTAGGAAAGACAGTGCAGGAGTTCATTTCTATACAGGCCTCGAAAACATATTCAAGTTTTATTTTTTGTTCTTCATACACTGGGCCCTGCAGCATATTGTTTGAATTATATATACCATAATTACAATTGTTACAATTGACATTCCCGATCAATTTTTCATGGTGTTAATGAAGTTGCGTAGACACACAACAAATTTTGAACTTTCGAGAATGTTTGGGGTGTCTGAATTGGTTGTGATTAATGTTGTAATCACCTGGATTAACTTTATGGCTCTACAATGGAAGGAGGTGAACATTTGGCCATCACTACAACTTGTTTGACTGTTTACTCCATCTGGATTCAAGCGGTATTTTCCAAAAACTAGAATAATTGTTGATGGAACCGAGTGTCCTATAAAAAAGCCAAAAAATCCGAAATCTCAACAAGACGTTCTCAACTTATAAAAACCGTAACACTGTTAAAGTTTTAGTAGGAGCTTCACCCGGTGGACTGGTTTCATTTGTTTCCGATGCATATGGTGGAAGTGTCAGTGACCGACAAATAACTGAACGCTGTCCATTACTGCATCTCTGTGACCCAAAAGACAGTATGATGGCAGATAAGGGATTTAATGTCCAGGACCTTTTTGCACCATGTGATGTATCAATAAACATACAAACATTTTTTAAGAAAAAGAATAGAATGAATGGACAAACTGTACTTCGTGATCGGAGAATTTCGAGTAAACGTGTCCACATCGAACGAATAATAGGACTTGCCAAAACAATGAAAATTTTAGTACAGCCAATGACCGCCACAGAGTCAAAATTGTCATCTGAAATAATTTTCATATGTTTTATGCTATGTAATTTCAGAGTTTGCATCATTCCAAAGCATGCTTAACACTTTCAACCCCACAGCCCTCTATAGAGGCCAATGTTTGCAAACAGCATAAATCCGGACGAGCCAGCTCGTAATGTGCCGTCTCATCAGGATCTGCACTATTTGTTATCCGAGCTCCAGATAAGATGCATCATTATGACTATATTTGGGTATATTTCATCGATTTTTCAAAAGAACAAAGAAGTTTGGGGTTCTTTAGAATCGTCTCATAAATAACAACACATTTCTGTGTTTTAAAACAAAGATCTGAAAACTATCAGAGCTCCAGATAAGCTGCGTATTTGCGTAAATACCCAATTAAAACTGCCAAAAAAAAACAATTTAAATCAGAAGTAGCGAGTATCAAAAAGCAATAACAAATTTGTGGTACCTTTATCATGCTACAGAAAACAATAAACAGACTACAAATATAGCATATTTTTCTTATTTTCCATGAAAACACATCTTGGTATTTCATTAGAATTGTCTCCAAGGAGACAATTCTAATGAAATGCCAAGACATGTTTTCATTTTGAGGCAAATTATTCAATAATTGCTGTCTGTAGATGTGTAAACAGTACCCAATTAAAATATTGAAATACCCAATTGCTTCAGATATGATGGAGTGAAAATACTCAATTACTAATTCCTTATCTGAAGTTCTGAACTATAGTGAAACAAACGTAGCTGATATGGAGCTCTGATAGTTATGCTATTCAATATAAATATTACAACAAGAAATATTTCACACCGATATGTGTATTGATTTCTTTTTTTAAGTCATTGAACACAAACTACATGTAGTAACAGGTCACCCACTGTATCCCGACAGATTGTTTACATCTAAAATGTTTATAAAACCAACAGATCATGTGACACAACAATAGCCAATAACATACAAACTGGAGAAAACATAGTATTGGCTATTAGTGTGTCACATGGAAATCCAATATTATAAACAAGCTGCCAGAATACAGTGTGCCCATTACAGTCAGATTAAAGTTTGCACGTTATGAATGATTTTAATCTTTGTAATAAAATTTAGCCAACATGGCAGGTTCAAAATATTTGGAATAAAAATCCGAATTTTTTTTAATCATACTGGAAATGAAGGCATTGTCTCTTTCAATCCGTATGCATTTCACATCGGCCAGAGTGTACACAAGAAAGTCGCAGTATCGCCTGCCAGTGCAAAACAACTGGCCTTGTACCTGGTAAAAATAATTATTATTTTTATCAAGTTCCAGACTATTTCTTTGTGATTTCAGATATGACACAGTAACTGGTGTAATTGGTTTGTCCTTAGCAGTGTATGGACATTTAACTTCCAGAATCACATCCTTTGTAATTATTCCATCTGGAGAACTACCTAGGAAGGGCATAGTTTTTGATACCCAGATTCCCGATTCGTGCACATGGCAGTGGTGAAGTCGTTCGTATTCCTTTGTTGCCACCTTTTCATATTTCTTGCCATGATCAGTAGCCTTAGACGTAAATTGTTGCGGCTCCAACAGGCTCTCCGCCAACTTATTAAAGTCGGTTCTGTCTGTTGCTTTGCATATTCTTCCGAAATTTGACGATTGGATACGCTTGCTCCTTTCTTCTCCACAACTCGTTTGCCGACTGACCTCGCGTTCTTTTTTCAATATTCTCAATTCGGTCACTAGAAATATTCACTAAACCTATGTGTTCAAGAAATGTGTTCATGTGTGTGAAATAAATAGTCATGATCATGGGCCATTGCCCTGGTGTTTGCTGGTTCAAACAGTTGGAATATTGGCATCTTTGAAATACCCCTAAAGTTTAAACACGCATTTCTGAAGTGGGCCTCATACGACTTGGCACCGCGATACGTTTCCGGTCGAGGATCAAACCTAAGACTTGTGCTTTCGTCTGCTCCAGGCATTTCAAGGTCACGAGCCTTTGAAGGTGAACCAGTGTACTTTTTCACTTGATGAAATGACTGCAGCTTTTCAGTACATGTACTTTCAACATTCACAGAACCAGTTACACCGAATATATAACATGCATATAACACTGTGCATACATGTTTACAGTGTGCATTTGGGCCCATCCCTGCACCACATTCACATTGAGATTCAAGAACCTCTTCTTCTCTCGATACACGAATGTCGACAAGATAGACGACGTACTTCTTCATTTCAGCTCGACATGCACTCTTAACAAAGTAGCAGTCCTGGTCCTCCGAGTCATGCATTCGAATGTAGCACAGATATTTTTCTTTGTACAGACTGACTGGAGTGTTGTCAAAGTATTTTTCGAAGGTAGCCAGATAAGACACGATGCCCTCCATTGACACTGCTGCAAACTTCTTGTCACTGTTCAGATCCTGGTAGCTCATGGGGTCCGGCACCTTCATAGCATACTCTGATTGAAGTGGACTGTCGGGTCTCCCAAAATTTGAGTTTCTGTCATAGGCATCCAGTCTGAAATTATAAAGTGTTTTATGATATTATAAACTGTTGTTAGTAATGACATTTGTCTATAATATCAAATTTCGACTAAATTTTGGTACATTTCATTCCTTTTTCAACAGAACATTGAAGTCTGGAGTTCTTTAGAATCGTCCTGTCGAGATGATTGATTCTAAAGAACACCAAATTTCTATGCTTTAAATAGAAATCAGAGAAAAAAAAACAAGAGATGTGTGTCTGTAAGACACGAGGATGCGCACTGTGGCAGCTTTGACCTAAATGCACCGAAATGTACAAGGTGAACATTTTGTTATAATGACCTTTACCTTGGTCATACGGACCAGAGGTGGGTGCATAACACGCCATAAGCACAGGACACACATGCATAAAAATATTTTTGAAATCCATCAAGCGGTTTCACCTAAACGTAAGTGTGGCAGACGGACGGACAAACAGGTGCAAAACGTAATAAATCCCGACTATTGTCAACGGCACGTAAATATAGTAAAACAAGAATGTCGCGTGTAAGTTAAACTCGTCATTTATCTATTACATAATTGCTATGCATTTAAAAGACGGTGATTCAAAGAATGTATTAAGCTATGTACCAGTTAACATGTAAAACTATTTTCACCGCAAATAATTACCCAACAATATAAATCAAAGTTGTATCCAAAGGAAATAGTTTGAACACGCAACTATGTAACAGCTATTTTTTTAATATATCTTCTTTCTCTCTCATAAAAGATTTATATCATGGGGTCGTTTTGACTGGTGCCATTTTGGTTTGGGGCCGTCTTGACCAGGTTCCCATAAAACAACATCATCAAGCATATTTGTTTGGCATTCTCGGCATAAACGTGCCTTCTTTTGACGAACAAAGAATATCATTCAACAGCTGTTCAATATGGGTCAAGTTGTTTACACAATGTTTACATTGAATATACGCGGCCTATTTTTACACATACCTCTCAATCAGCTCCTTCAGCGTCTTCGCGTGACGTTTTCTCAGTTCATCTCTCAACTGATTCAGGTGCAGCGAGTCGAATTTAGATGACATTTTGAAGATTTTGTGATTGAATGTTGATTTCTAAGCAGGAAGTGACAGTAGGACCAATGTGAGCGTAGCGCCGCCTATCGGCGATAAGGGAGATAATCCACTAATGTCTCTCAGTATTGAGAAATAAATAATTAATGTACTTGTCTTACAAAGAAGGCAAACATTAAGCATGCATTAACCCTTACTACGCTGAATTAAATTTGTCGTCTGCTGGAAACGTTTTATTTTCAATAATTCTCGACAAAAACCTGGTTTTTCTCATGTGCAGTTAAAACCAGTTTTTTGTTAAGAATTAAAGCAAAAATGAACTAGAAATGTGGCCTGTCGGCACAAAAATGCCCCCGCTGGCAGCCAAAGAAAACGAGGTATATTTGATTACAAGCCATTTACCCGAGTATGGACGGACGCCGGTAACACTATATGCCCCACTCACCATTCGGTTGCGGGGGCATAAAAAGGTGAAGGTCAAAGGTCAAGGTCGAAGTACTGGGTGGTGGAGTGAGTGAGTGAGTGAATAGGGTTTAACGTCCGCTTTTCTGACATAGAGGTACAAGCCTCAGGGAGTCTACACGCAGACGGGTCAACGGGGTCGAGTCCCGTATCCACCTGTCCGAGGGGGGTAAATCCCAACTTCAGAACTCAATATTTACAATCAAAATATATATTCAGTCCTGAAATTAGAACAACCTGATCTGGTGCCAGGCCCTCGCCACACCAGCATCATTTATCCCATCCCCTAAAAGTAATAGGATTAGCGCTAATCTTACTTTTATATATGGGGCATAGCCCGACTCAACTCTCACATACAAGAAAGCCAAAAATGTACACGAGTGCCAAATCCGGTATAGTGGGTTCCGGAAAGTATGAACCCAATCGTTAAGCCAGTTTAGTCGCCTTTTACGACAAGCAATGGCTACTGCAGCACTATTCTCAGGATCAGTTGATCCCGCCCCGGTGCCTGCACGGGGCCTGGGTGGTGGAGTGTGTAGGGCATGTTCATATGTATCATGTGTATAAATATTTAAGGGATTGGCAAAAGTATTGAGAAGTTATTGTAGGATTGAGAAACGTGCACGTAGATTTGTACCAAAGTGCTAAGTAAACATTTAAAGTAGAAAAGGTGAAACGTGAAGGTCGAAGTACTGGGTGGTGGAGTGTGTAGGGCATGTTCATATGTATCATGTGTATAAATAAGTGCCAAGCAAAGTTAGCAAACAATTAAAGTGGAAAAGGTCAAGGCCAAAGGTCAAGGTCGAAGTACTGGGGGGTGGAGTGTGTAAGGTATGTTCATATGTATCACGTGTATAAATATTGACATAATATGTGAAGCCATGTAGAAGTTACTAAAGAATATAATATCGGGACGTACGGACGGACGGACGCCGGTAACACTATATGCCCCCGTACCTTTCGGTAGCGGGGGCATATAAACAGCAGATGGCAATTTTCGTCAACAGCGTAGGAAGGGTTAAAGGTACATGCCCACGCAGAAGGCAGAAAATGTTCTTTATAGGAATTAAATAAGTGTATACTTATGTCACTATTTCACCAGTTCTAAAAATTACGAGTGCCCGCTATACAAATATAATCATTTATTAATTATCAATTTACTGTTAGCGACGCGCGGCGGTAACAGTCTATTTTGATAATGTGCGGGGACGACGACTTTCACATCACGGTTTGCGGTGTGCATGCGCAGTATACTACGCGCGCCAGTAGGCTTCCCAATATGTAAACAAGAATATCAACATGTCGAAACGTCCAGGATGGAAATTGTATGAAACGGCGTCGGCCCAAAAAAAGGCGAAATGTCTGAGGGACAGGCAGTACAGAGAGAGAGTGGTTAATATTGGCGACCAGATCACCAAATGGAAAGAGTTACGTGGAGATTTAGATTTGGACTCGAACTGAGATTTTTCTTCTCAACTTCCGATACTTCACTGTGCATGTCAAAGATGTGATATGATTGACCGTGTCACGTGATGCGTATTGGTAAAAATAGCACGAGGTCGGAAAATACCCTTTCTGGTCGCGGCATATAAAATGCGATTTAACACCAATTAACACGCGCCGTAATTGAAAATAACTCGTTAGTGGGTAGACAAATGGCTCATATAAGGCATGACAGAAAATGAAAAGTAGTAGTACAGTGTAACCTGCTGCGTGGGCATGTACCTTTAAAGACTTAGCTAGCCCTGAATGGTCAATTCCATAATGTCGCCAATTGGAGAAGACTATTTACCGGATCACCATAGTTACGCCTTCGGTCTGGCTGATCCCAGTCTTCATACGGATCTCTCATCAGTTCAGGGACTTCCCCTAAATCGGGATAGTCTCCGAGCGCCGTGCCGGTAGTCGGATCCATCGGTTGGTAGTCGTCCGGATGGAGATGGTACTTCTTTGCGGCGGCAACTCGCTCTTCCTCATTCTTGGGGGCGGGCCCGGGTTTCCAGTCTTGATTCCAATAACCTGATACAAAGTTAAAGTGAACAGGTTTAACGTCCCAGCAACAGCTAAGGTCATATGAGACACACCATGTGATTTTGTACCTTCGGGCATCTGCATAATTTCATTAAATACGTTTATAAAATTTACAGTAGTTTTTCATAAATAAAGTCAAAAGGTGACAAAATTTTCAGAGTACATTCCAATAACCTGATACAAAGTTAAAGAGAACAGGTTTAACATCCCAGCAACAGCTAAGGTCATGAGACACACTATGCGATTTTGTACCTTCGGACATCTGAATAATTTCATTAACTGTTTACAAAATTTACAATATTTTTCATAAATAAAGTAAAAAATTGACAAAATAGTGTGCAGCCGCGATGTGCTTTACGACAGGTGATTAAAATAAGCATCACTTGATGTACATTTATAATATGTCCTTTAAAATGCCACCGAATCCAGTGTTTTGACTAAATACTGGTAATTTTTTTCATTTTAGGCATTTAGGTAATTTTGTTCACGAACCATTAATCTGCTCTTTAATATTGTTAAAATCATAAAACAATAGAAAAGTTTAAAGTTTTCCTTCAGTGTGCCTCATTCATCTGCGAGATGATCAACAGCAAATGAAAACTCGGGACAAATTAGCAGATTTATTCACAATTTCGGAACATACCCCAAAAACACCAACCATAAGTCAAGATGGCTGAATCCTTTGTTGCTAAACGCGCTGACGCGGATTTTAATCTAACAACAATCTTATTTTGAAGGCAACAAACAATGAAAGAAATGTTTAGCATTGGATTGAACTGACAAGTAAGCTCACATGGTATGTTTTATAAAAATCGCTAGTTGATGAACTTCTTAATACCCCGAAAACTAGACCCACCATCATACATGTATGTAACTGTAACTTAGCAAACTGTGAGAAACAACTTAAAATATATTTTTAAAATCATTTTCAGTTAACACTATTCTTATAATATGCTTATTCACTTGTTTCCTAGGGGCATGAATCAATGAGAAGGCACGAATCCATGAGAATTGGGGCTACAGTGCTGAGTAGAGGTCACGGGAAGTTTCTTTTTCTTGCCTTTGCTGGTATTCGCGTCTAAAATTGCATCTTCTTCTTTCAATACATCTTGAAATCCTAAGTCATCTTTCAGGTCATTATCCTTTCCGGAACATACTGACGTTGTAGTTGAGATAGCCCGTCGTTGCGATGCCAAAAGTCTACGGAACAACAGGGGCAACCCTCTGCTAGCGCCAGCCACAGAGGCCATTTTGTTTGTTGGTTGTTGTTGTTGTTGTATGTCTATAATTCAGGCGCTTATTTTTCGCCTCAATCTATCTACAGCCACAATGACTGTGGGAGCATTGTTCCGACACACCCATCAGCCGGGTGACCTTGGCCGGACATAACTCAGTACAAGTACAGAGACATTGGTGCAGCTGCTCAGGCATCGAATAACCACAACAGACAAGCTGCCCACCATAAGGATGGGGCACCGAATCATCAACACACCTGCATCATCAAGCGCAGAGCGACACACCCACTCTCACTAATATTGGGTTAACTCAGCGGATTGCAGAGAAAGCTCTCACTCAATATTTGCAATCAAGTTCGGGAAAGCTCTCAATCTCTTGCAAACAAGTTCCCCCAGAGTCCGCCATGTCATAATACACCACCCACAATTTCAATCACCCTTATCACAGTACATCTATATCCAGTGACGGATCCAGGATGATTTCACCAACTTGAACGAGGTATGCTCGTCGTTCGTCGATTGAGTTTGCTAGTGTGGGGGGGGGGGGGGGGGGGAGGGGTTCGGGGGTATTCCCCCCGGAAAATGTTTGAATTGAGGAAGCCATTTCCTGCATTCTACGCTCAATATTTCGTAAACAAAATAACAAAAAAAAAATCAAAACAATCGGGATATGCTCGTTCGTCGACTGAGCGGTGCGAGGGAGTTGGGGTAGGGGGATCCGGGCCATGCCCCCCGGAAATTTTTTGAATTGAGGAAGCCATTTCCTGCATTCTACGCTCAATATTTCGTAACAAAACAAAATCGGGATTTCTGAAGGGGGAGGGGCGGGCCCCCCGCCCCCCCCCCGTGAATCCGCTACTGATATCTGACTAAATGGCGAACAGTGTAGGACCAGTAGCCGATATCACCAACATTGCAAAGTATACTTTTCTAGCAAAGTATACTTTGAGGGAGTAATCAGTTATCATTTATTTTTCCCGAAATGCATTATATCATACAGAACTAACGACTGCATATATTGATGATTAAAAGTATACAGAATTATTATACTGAATTTATTACATTATCAGTCACAGACATTTTGGCTGTGATAATGTAATAAATTCAGAATAAAAAAAATTAATAAATTTATCCTTAAATTGAAATATCTCCCTCAAAGTATACTTTGCTAGAAAAGTACACTTTGCAATGTTGGTGAAATAGGCTACAGATCATATACCACATGTGTGTGTTGTTGCTAACGACAGTACTTACAGCTATATGTGACTGAATGGCGAACAGTGTAGACCCAGATCAGATGTCACATATCTTGTTGCCAACGACAACACAGCTATATCTGACTGAATGGGGAAAAGTGTAGACCCAGATCAAACGCCACATATGTTGCTCCTAACGACAGTACATCTATATCTGACTGAATGGCGAACAGTGTAGACCCAGATCAAACGTCACATATGTTGTTCCTAACGACAGTACAGCTATATCTGACTGAATGGCAAACAGTGTTGGCCCAGATCGGACGCTACATATTTTGTTGCTAACGACAGTACATCTATATCTGACTGAATGGCGAACAGTTTAGACCCAGATCCAATGTAACATATGTTGTTGCTAACGACAGTACAGCTATATCTGACTGAATGGCGAACAGTGTAGACCCAGATCAGACGTCACATATGTTGTTGCTAACCACAGTACAGCTATATCTGACTGAATGACGAACAGTGTCGGCCCAGATCAACACGACACATATGTTGTTGCTAACGACAGTACAGCTACATCTAACTGAATGTCGAACAACGTAGGCCCAGATCAAACGACACATATGTTGTTGCTAACGACAGTACAGCTATATCTAACTGAATGGCGAACAGCGTAGGCCCAGATCAAACGACACATATGTTGTTACTAACGACAGTACAGCTATATGTGACTGAATGGCGAACAGTGTAGACCCAGATCAGACGCCGTATATATTGTTGCTAACGACAATACAGCTATATCTGACTGAATGGCGAACAGCGTAGACTCAGATCAGACGTCACATATGTTGTTGCTAACCACAGTACAGCTATATCTGACTGAATGACGAACAGTGTCGGCCCAGATCAACACGACACATATGTTGTTGCTAACGACAGTACAGCTATATCTAACTGAATGGCGAACAACGTAGGCCCAGATCAAACGACACTTATGTTGTTGCTAACGACAGACTCAGTACAGCTATATCTAACTGAATGGCGAACAGCGTAGGCCCAGATCAAACGACACATATGTTGTTGCTAACGACAGTACAGCTATATCTAACTGAATGGCGAACAGCGTAGGCCCAGATCAAACGCCACATATGTTGTTACTAACGACAGTACAGCTATATGTGACTGAATGGCGAACAGTGTAGACCCAGATCAGACGCCGTATATATTGTTGCTAACGACAGTACTGCTATATCTGACTGAATGGCGAACAGCGTAGACTCAGATCAGACGCTACATATCTTGTTGCTAACGACAATACAGCTATATGTGACTGAATGGCGAAAAGTGTAGACCCAGATCAAACGCCACATATGTTGTTGCTAACGACAATACAGCTATATCTGACAGATGGCAAACAGTGTAGACCCAGATTAGACGCCACATATGTTGTTGCTAACGACAGTACAGGTATATTTGACTGAATGTCGAACAGTGTAGACCCAGATTAGACGCCACATACGTTGTTGCAAACGACATTACAGCTATATCTGACTGAATGGCGAACAGTGTAGACCCAGATCAAACGATACATATCTTGTTGCTAACGACAGTACAGCTATATCTGACTGAATGGCGAACAGTGTAGTCCCAGATCCAGGTGCGGATACATAAATAATTGCAGGGTGGGGAATCTGTAATTACAAGTCGTCTTAGCCGACCTCCGCGAGCGCGAAATCGTAAGGTATGGGGGTCCCCCAGGAAATTTGTAGATGCCAGATCGGCGCAGATGCGATTTCCTGACACCTAGGCCATGAAAAAGTCATCCAACTATTCGAGTATTGTTTATTTTCGTCTTTTTTTTTGTTTGCCGGGAGCAGGGGGGGGGGGGGGGGGGGGGGGAGAGGTGGTCCGGACCACCTGGACCCCCCCTGTACCCGCGCCTAAGATCAGACACCACATATGTTGTTGCTAACGACAGTACAGCTATATATGACTGAATGGCGAACAGTATAGACCCAGAACAGACACCACATATGTTGTTGCTAACAACAGTAGAGCTATATCTGACTGAATGGCGAACAGTGTAGGCCCAGATCATTCGCCAAAGATGTTGTTGCTCACGTCAGTACAGCTATATCTAACTGAATGGCGAACAGCGTAGGCCCAAATCAAACAACACATATGTTGTTGCTAACAACAGTACAGCTATATGTGACTGAATGGCGAACAGTGTAGACCCAGACCAGATGCCACATATGTTGTTGCTAACGACAGTACAGCTATATCTGATTGAATGGCAAACAGTGTAGGCCCAGATCAGACGCCACATATGTTGTTGCTAACGATAGTACAGCTATATCTGACTGAATGGCGAACAATGTAGACCCATATCAAACGTCACATGTTGTTGCTAACGACAGTACAGCTGTATCTATCTGAATGGCGAACAGTGTGGACCCAGATCAAACGACACATATGTTGTTGCTAACGACAGTACAGCTATATCTGACTGAATGGCGAACAGTGTAGACCCAGATCAGACACCACATATGTTGTTGCTAATGACAGTACAGCTATATCTGACTGAATGGCGAACTGTGTAGGTCCATATCAGACACCACAGATGTAGTAGGTCTTTAGCTAACTGAACGGCGAACATCGTAGGTCCTGATCACTGTTCGCAAATGACACAGGGTCCGTTTAGTTCGTTGCCTGAGCATATTTTGTTTATGTGACACATCATATCAAACAGGGGCTTAACAACGTGACAAGTTAACACAATAGTTCGACATAACGTGGTAAGTTAATTATATCTCAATATGTTGACATAACGTGATATTTTATCTAAACATGTCGACCAATGAAAACCCAGACTAGACATTATGTTTGTAAAACATGGATATGCCCCCATGGTATACTGGACTCTAACTAGAGATTGTGTATCAAAAGGAAAACTTTAATTTTACACAAATTTCAAAGTCATTTGAGAAAGTCTTACAAACCTTTCGACGCAAGAAAATGGCTAAGTATTTCAGCACCATTTCGAAGGTCGCAGAAGTCAAGGTAATGTCATTGGTGGTGCGAATGCGTCACACATGTTCAGGTGAATGAACTATCCAAATATTAGAGCAATCCTGCAAGTAATATTGAATATATTACATGATGGAGAAACTCTTACAAACTTTTTGACGTACATGTACACGTACAGACGAACGTATGGACGGAAGGACGTAACGAACCTCAAGTAGCAACGCATTCTGCCCCGCACCCCTTGCTATCGCATAGGGAGCATACACCTATGGATGATGAAAATGTTGAAGTTCAAGTCAATTCGACTTTGGGTTTCAGAGATATAAAATAGATATAATATAGAAATATGCGTTAAAGTTATTGGAGAAGTAATTTCACCTTGACCTACATCTTCACATAGAACACATGGACCGCATGGGTGGGATATAGAATGAAAATAAGGATGACGACAAATAAGTACGTGTACAGTCGAACCCCTCAAAACCGGACGCAAATAAAAGTTAGTTCTACTTAATTGTAATTGGTTCATTGCCATCTATCTCCACTGAGTATGTCTGTTCGTGATCGCAAAGCATTCACGCCTGTCTTGGAGTAGTTGTATGTCTGTTTTACAGTGGAACCTCTCTAAACCGGACACCCTGGGGACCTCCCAGGGTGTCCGATTTAGAAAGGTTCCACTGCATATGACGTTCGACTCCAATCCGACTTGGGGTTGCAGGGACATTACAGATAGTCATAAACTTTACAGCAACTTTTAGAAAACACACATTTCTAAGTAATCTGACATTGACCTTGGGCACGTGGGCTGCATGGGTGGGCTATGGAATGAACATATGGATGGTGATGAACAAGTATATGAAGTTTCAAGTCGATCGGACTTGGGGTTACAGAGATAATAGGTAGTCCAGGCCAGTACGCAGGGGGTGTGCGACGGGTGCGTACGCACCCCCCTAAATTCGCCGAGGTCCGCTATTTTTCAAACAGTAATCTCAACAAATCTTGAAATGCATTAATATACAGGTAATTTGCATGAAAATGTCACAATTTACCACCGTTGAAATCCGAATTTAAATGACATAAAATGCAGGAGAGTGCATTTCAGGCCATCTAGGTTTAAAAAATTTCAGGGGGTGCGTCAGGGGGAGCCCCATGTAGTGGCGCGAGTACGCTAGGGGGGTATCCCCCAGCGTACTCGCGCCACTACATAGGGGGGTATCCCCCTAGCATACTCGCGCCACTACATGGGGCTCGCCCCTGACGCACCCCCCAATAGAAAATCCTGCGTATAGGCCTGGGTACCCAACAACTTCGACGCAACTCGGAGGGATGGATAGACAGCGGTATACCACAACACATCAGTAGCCGATTTCATAAAAATTGCAAAGTATAGTACCAAGTATACTTATCTAGCAAAGTATACTTTGAGGGAGTAATCATTTCTTTTTCCGAAATGCATTATTTCATACAGAACTAACGATTGCATATAGTTGATGATTAAAACTAGGCAGAATTATTATATTGAATTTATTACATTATCACAGCCAAAATGTCTGTGATAATGTAATAAATTCAGTATAATAAAAATTATAAATTTATCCTAAATTGAAAATTTCTCCCTCAAAGTATACTTTGCTAGGAAAGTATACTTTGCAATGTTGGTGAAATAGGCTACAGGTTTTTCCAACGGGCGTATATAAAGAGGTAACATATTAGCTTATGTGAGCGGTTTGTGCAGGTGTTTGTTTATTGGTAATTAACGTCCTATAAACAGCTAAGGTCATTTAAGGCCGAGTAACGGGTTCGATCCCGTGTTTAACCTGCTAAACTAGGGAGAAAATCCCAAAATCAGAACGGAATATTTACAGCCCTGAAATTAGAATAACCCGACATGGTGCCAGGTCCATACCACACCAACTCGATTGGCCCCTTCCCCTAAAAGTAATAGGAATAATCATATTACTCATATAAGGGGTATAACCAGATTCAACTCTCACATACAAGAAAGTCAAAGACGTACCCGAGAGCCAAACCAGGGGCCTGTTTCACTAAGCTTTGTATGACTAACATATTCGTAAGTGCAACTTTAGGATCGTCTGTAAATCCCAATTGATGGATTTACATTTATTGAGCATAGGCTGCTAATGCAGCCTATGCTCAATAAATGTAAATCCAATAATTGTTTACAAGAAAACGTTGTTAATGTGAAATTTACAGACTATCATAATTTTGTACTTACGAACATTTTAGTGTACGAAGCTTAGTGAAATGGCCCCCTGGTCTCCAGTCGGGATTCCTGTAAGGGTGAATCCTGATCGTTAAATTACCCATTGCATACGCCCACCTGACTGCCACCCACTGGTTCAAGTGAGCTAAATATGCAGATGGTGTTTATTTTCATCATATATGGAGATCCAATGTTGAGTTACAAACTCCCAAAGGAGGGGAAACCCCTATCCTCAATTGTCCTTAAACCTTAGAATGCTGGCAACAACAATTGTCGTCTGCTACTGTTATATTTTGCCTTCATTCTCAACAAAACACGGTTTAGCAACACTTTCGAATCATTTCCACTGGTAGCTGCATGATTACCGCTTTATAGGCAACATGTTATGTAATGCAGGGTAATGAACTGTAATTATAGTTAATATGAACGATTCCACTGAAAATGATTCTAACGTGCTCTCAACGCACGTTTTTGATGAGAAAAAATGGAATATAAATAAACTAGAAATGTGGCCTGTCGGCACACGAATGCCCCCGCTGGCAGCCAAAGAAAACGAGGCATATTTGATTATAAGCCATTTACCCGAGCGTTAAGGTTTTGAACGCACCTTGACCCTGGGCTTAGTGGGGGCGGGACGAATGTGGATTTGTCACAGGGCGGTAGATGACCATTGTAGCAATGCGTGTGTGAAATGTGAAGCGGATCCGAGCAAGGAAACACAAATTATAAGCCATTAAACTGAATGTTAAGGTTTCAAACGCACCAAGTCTGTGACCTTGACCCTGTGCTTAGCGGGGGCAGGACGAATGTGGATTTGTCACAGGGCGGTAGAGGACCATTGGAGCAATGCGTGTGTGAAAGTTAGTGTAGGATTGAGAAACGCGCACGTAGATTTGTCCCAAAGTGGCAAGTAAACAATTAAAGTGGAAAAGGTGAAGGTCAAAGGTGAAGGTCGAAGTGGTGGAGTGTGTAAGGCATGTTCATATGTATCATGTGTATAAATATTTAAGCGATTGGCAAAAGTATTGAGAAGTTATTGTAGGATTGAGAAACGTGCACGTAGATTTGTCCCAAAGTGCTAAGTAAACATTTAAAGTAGAAAAGGTGAAGGTTAAAGGTCAAGGTCGAAGTACTGGGTGGTGGAGTGTGTTGAGAAACGTGCACGTAGATTTGTCCCAAAGTGCCAAGCAAACATTTAAAGTGGAAAAGGTCAAGGCCAAAGGTCAAGGTCGAAGTACTGGGGGGTGGAGTGTGTAAGGCATGTTCATATGTATCACGTGTATAAATATTGACATAATATGTGAAGCCATGTAGAAGTTACTAAAGGATATGGTAATATCGGGACTTACGGACGGACGGACGGGACAGACGGACGTTCTTACATTAGGGTACTTATGTGGCTTATCACATGTTAAATATTAGCCACATAAAACGATTTTTAGCCACATAAAACGATTTTTTAGGTGGCTAATTGTAACCAACCCTATCCTTTAACAAGTCCATAACCCTGTGGGGCTAGCCACATAAGTACCCTAATGTGTGCCCGGACGGACGGACGGACGGGACGGACAGACGGACGCCAGTAACACTATATGCCCCCGTACTTTTCAGTAGCGGGACATAAAAACAGCAGGCGACATTTAATACAGCAATGTAAGGGTTAACTTGGAAAATAAATGAGGAACAAAAACAGATAAATATCAAGGACATTTTACTTCGGTCGTATATCAATGTCAACAATAATGAATATAATGACAGGTGATATCAACAATAATGAACATATGATAAATGCATTATTCGTTAACATGTAGTAAAACAATGATTGCAGAATAAATAACACAAATGTGGCTGTGACTGGAGAACTGGGGCTTATGGTGTTTTCGACCAGTGTAGACCCATCAGGGTCTGCACTGTTCACAATTCGGTCAACGAAACACCAGCGAATTTCTGAAAATGAACAGATTAGAACATTATCAGGGCCCGGTTGCTCAAAACATCCGTTAGCTTAACGGACTGTTAAATCCTTAACTGAATGGTTAAAATCTCTGTTAAAGAGATTTTAACCATTCAGTTAAGGATTTAACAGTCCGTTAAGCTAACAGATGTTTTGAGCAACTGGGCCCTGGTTGCAAGAATGTGCGAATACCTGAGAGCTAGACTGGCCACAAATGTCACGAGCCCCATTTCTCCAGTCACAGCCACAAATACACAAACATACACAAGTCAACAGGGTTACGCCAAGTAAACAGTTTAATCAACTATCAGTTTGAAATATGGGATTTACTCTACCTTCCACACAATGCTTTGTCCCCTAAGTAACTGGAATGGAATATTCTATTGCATTTTTGGGCTATTCTATTAACCAGAAAAGTGAGAATTTTATAAACACTATAAAGGAAATATTCACAAATAGTGCAGATCCTGATGAGACGGCTCGTTACGAGCCGGCTCATCTGGATCTACACTGTTTGCCAATACCACTATACGGGTATGTAGTGTTAAAAGGGTTACGTAAATCACCCAAGGGCCGACACTTCCAACTCTAGTTATCTGATCTGGACTTTTATTATTGAACCCATTCATTACATCTGCTCATCTGGATCTACACTGTTTGCAAACATTGAGATAGAGGCCTGTTTGTTTGTTTGTTGGGGTTTAATGGCCTAACAACAGCTAAGGTCATTTAAGGCCGGGTCAATGTGTTTAGTACTAAATCCCATATATTATCTGTACAAGTACATGTACATGTTCAAGTACATGTACAAATGGGAGGAAAATCCCAAAATCCGAACTGAATACATGTATTTACACTAAAAAATCTATATATTCAGCCTTGAAATCAGAATAATCCTGGTTTGATGCCAGGTCCTCGCCCACACCAGAGTCACTTGGCCCCCTCCCAAAAGCAGTAGGATCAGTAATAATCTTACTACCTTTATAATGGGCAATAACCCAATTCAACTCCCAGGCAACAAAAGAGCCAGCCAAACCAGGGAAATCGTGATTCCTATTAGGAGGAACCCCTACCGTTAATTTACGCCGTCGCTTTCTGCCCGACCAACCACCCACTCCTGTGAGAATGGGTGAATCTGATGGACTTGTCGCTGTATATGTTGCAAAAGCACCAATGGGAATTAATCCTGTATTTCAAACTGATAGGCTACAAATCAATATAAGCAGGAATGGATTGATTGATTGATTATTGGTGTTTAACGGCCTATCAACAGTTAAGCTCATTTAAAGCCAGGCCAACAAGGTTGGACTATCCCGTATTTGACCTGTTCATCACAGGGAAATTCCCAACATCAGAACTGAATATTTACAGAAAAATATATATTCAGCCCTGAAATTAGAATATCCTGACCTGGTGCCAGGTTCATTCAACACCAGAATCACTTAGCTCCAACCCCAAAAGAAATATGATCAGCACTAATGTTATTACTTTTAATGTATAACGCGATTTAGCTGTCAAGTATTAGAAGGCCGGAATGGAAGTGAAAATGTCACATAAAAGTGCATTTTTAAACGTCATTAAGTTTTTACAACCTACTGCCTTCTGACAGTTTTCTAAGCTGGAAAGGATGTCACATGAGATTCTAGGAGGAAATCACTGGTACTGCACTCCGTGCCAGTATAAAATGTTTCATGGTGAAATAAGTGCCGGATTCCTAACAAATTCCCATCCAGCTACATGCAGAATATACTGCATAAACACGTTTTCTTCTAGTAAAAGAAATTTGCACTGGTTACTAGATGAAAAATGTGTTCATGCGATAGCTCCAAGTAGAGATGAGTGGCATCTTGTCAGGAATGAAGTACATTTTTCAACGTGAAAACAAGTGGAAAATAATCCCTCTACATCAATCAAAATTGTCTTTGGCTGGTACAAGGAATACTATAAAATTAAATGATTAAATCAAATTCAACGGGTTTCTGAGTTTTAATATTTCCAACCTTCAGCTGCGGTTCAAAAGATTATGGCAATGGTGAAATTCATCTAGCATATAAATTATGTGATATGTTGTTTGTAATATAGACACATTATCATACACAACATCACATCATGTCATTATTATTTTCCTTTAACTTTGTGAGTTACATCCCATGCCACTAGAATAAATATCATGTGACGTGAAGTTGCGATGTTACTTTTTTAAAAAATGTTTGAACCCATGAAGGTCTGCATAGAAAGCAGTGAAACACAGAAACCCGTGAAATCAGATTTAATAATATACAATCAAGTTTGAAAGTTCATTTTAGACATTTATCTTAAAAAATATATCCATGGCATTCAATTTTTCATTAGGCCTAAAGAATAGTTGTGGTGCAGGCAACAGACCAGAATATTCTATGTAGGGTCGGCTTTTTAATTTTTTTTAAACCCTTTCACCCCTAAGTAATTGAAATGGATTTTGATATGTTAATTTTGCAACCAATTCAACCATCACCAAATGATTTTCAGATTAGTCCATTTCTGAAAAGGGGATGTTTTTGTTCATAAGAATGTGAAAATTACTTGCAAAAAGTGAAGATCCTGATGAGACGGCTCATTACGAGCTCATCTGGATCTGCATTGATTTTTTTATCATTAATTGTTTTTATTTCTCAAAGTATTTCACATTTTTACAGATACACAAGTATATTGTTTGTTTTTTAATCTGCACTGTTTGCATAAACTGCTATAGCGCGCTTTCGGGTTCAAGGGTTAAATTGTGTAGACCCCGACTAGATTGTACAGATGTGCAGATGTGCCTGGGTCGATTCTGGTCACAGAAAGCAGTTTTCCGAGACTGTCGTTCAAATGCTTAAAGGTACATGCCCACTCGTAGGCACAATGTTCTTTATAGGAATTAAATACAATGTACGTGTATAATTGTGTCACTATGCCACCAGTTCTAAAAATTACGAGTAACAGCAATACAGATATAATCATTTAGTAATATTTATTTTACTGATAGTGACTCACGGTGGTATCAGGCCATTTCATATGTAAATGAGGCATGATACGTTTTAATTATTTATACCGTACTAAATAAATGAGTCACCTGCAAAAAATAATATTTTCGATAGATTATAAAGTATGATCATTGTACATTTGGAAATTTACGTCTGATATAAAATGTATAATAATGCCAATTAATATGTGGGGTAATGGTGAATTAATGTTTATTTTGCCAAAAAATGTCTCAGATGATGTCTCTGATATAAAGAACAGTTTGTACCTACTGAGTGGGCATGTACCTTTAAAACATTAGGATTGTTTATACCAATGTTTATTTTTTGTGGTTACTAAGGCATGGATGGCGATCATAATGGATATTCTGGTAACCTGAATGTTCTGGCATATGCACTTGGTTATTTATACAGATGTAGGATGCTAGCAATTAAATCAGGAGCTAGACTAGTCATATATGTCATAAGCCTCACTTCTCCAGTCCCAGATCTGTAGCCGATTTCACCAAAATTGCTAAGCATACTTATCTCGCTAAGTATACTTTCAAGGAGTAATCATTTATTTTTCCCGAAATGCATTATTTCATATAGAACTAACGACTGTATGTATTTCATCATTAAAAATATGCAGAATTATTATACTGAATTTATTTAAATACATTATCACAGCCAAAATGGCTGTGATAATGTAATAAATTCAGTATAATAAAAATTAATAAATTCATCCTTAAATTGGAAGTTTCTCCCTCAAAGTGTACCTAGCAAGATAAGTATGATTATCAATTTTGGTGAAATAGGCCACAGTAGTTGGCATGAGAATTCCACTTGTCTGCTCGTGATGCATGCAGGACGAGCAGAAATTCTGAGTTTTCTAATGTAAATTTCTTATTTTTGCCATCTCTGTCGAAGTAAGGACGAGGGAAAATTTTAACAATTTTCGTGCGCTGGTTGGGACAGAAATATCAAAGGTCTGCAAATCTGGAGTCGGCGACAAGACTGTAGATGCAGAGAACGGTTGCTCTTGAATGCTGAAATTAACATCTACCACTGAAATAGGAAAATGCCAAAACATCATATGATATTAAAAATACTACAAACAATTACTATGCAAGTACAGTAGAACCTCTCTAAACCGAACATCCTTGCGACATCGATGCATTCAATTATGACCCATTTCATCGTCGTCAAATATCACTGATGTACTGTTGTACATCAGAGTTCATGATGGCAAAGGACACAAGCATGAGTTTCAGTGCTCTTACATTGGAATTACAGTGAAACGTCTCTAAACCGGACACCCTGGGGACCTCCCAGGGTGTCCGGTTTAGAGAGGTTCCACTGTACATTTTCTGAAATGTATATTGTTGCAGTTTTACAGTTAGAATAGTCAAATATTTTTATATTGGTTCTCGTCTTTATTTATTTATTTTTTGATTTATTTATTTATTTATACTCACATTACCATGGCAATGGATTAAACAATCCAATTCCACACCAGTATGTTTTGCAGAGAAAGTGTAATTCAACTGACAAATGTAATAAAAATAGTTGAAGATATGTGCCCCAAATTAAAATATGTAAACATAACGGAAACATAATGGAAATATCCGGGGAGGAAACGCCATCATGCATCATTCAATCCACCACCTGTAGCTGATTTCACCAAAATTGCAAAGTATTCTTATCTTAGTTATCTAGCTAAGTATACTTTCACAGAGTAATAATTTATTTTTCCCGAAATGCGTTATTTCATATAGAACTAACGCCTGCATATATTTGATGATTAAAAGTATGCAGAATTATTATACTGAATTTATTACATTATCACAGGCGAAATTCTTACTGAACCGGGTTCCTAAAAAGAGAGGTTCCATGGTGTGGGAAAATTAACTCTTTGCATGCTGGGAAGTTTGTGGGCTATAAATATTTCAAAAATAGCAGATGACAATTCATTATATTTTCTTTTATTTCTCCTTATAAATGTCATGAATATGTCTTGGAATTTCATTAGAATTGTGTCCGGAGGACACAAAATGAAATTTCAAGTCATATTTACAGAGAGAAATAAAACATATACTCTTAATTCGTTTGGCGGATATTTTCCCCGCTAGCATGCAAAGAGTTAATGACAAACTCACTGGATAGGGAAAGGAACATAAACCATTTTTCAAAGGGAATAAATGTAGAGCTTCTCATGGTCTGTTCGTGATCGCAGAGCACACAACTATAGCTCAGAATGATCAAATGCCTGATTTACAGTGAAACCTTTCTAAGCCGGACACCCTGGGGACCTCCCAGCGTGTCCGGTTTAGAGAGGTTTCATTGTATATGCAGAATACTCCATTGTTTAAGTCCAGGGACTGGAAAGATAGAACTTATAAGAGGACAGAATGCAGAACATTTAGCTCAGACATGCTCTTGGATAATACAACTACCATTATACTCTGTTCAAACACCCAGCCAAGCAAACTATTGGCTGATATTTATAAACGTAGTTTGAGAATTAAAATGCGACTTGATATAAACGAGAGACATAGATTTCCATGATCATGATTATAACACTTTCTGAACATGTACCAGATTTGAGGACTGAAATCAAGCAGTTTGATTGGCTGAGGCTGAGCTGTGCTCAGTCTCAGCCAATCAAACTGCTTGATTTCAAGAACAAATGTAAAGTTAATGTTGAGAAATGTTTATAACCACATGTCCAGAATGATAGTCAGACCGAAGCTCAGCGGCCATGCTTGTACAAACATGCAGAGAATTTTATATAAAAAATAATTTAACATAATAATAAGGTGAGATAAAAAACTGTACACAAGTGAAATTTAATTAAATAAAATATCATACATGTACAATAAAGCTGTGTTTATGCCATTATGCTCACAATTATTTGCAACAATGCATATCTGGAAAAACCTCGGACCAGCTGAATTCACATAACATTCTTACTTAATTCTCCTTGTTTGGAAAATCAATGGCAAGATAATAATGGGACTTATTTCATTATAATAGACCCTGGCCATGTATATGTTGTAACCACACATTTGAACAGTCTCAACAATACAGTTCAGTGTTGTGGCCTAGGTGTTATTGCACAGGACTTCCAATCCGGAGGTTGTGGGTTCAAACTTCGCCTTAGGCATCAAAATAAATTTGTAGTATTTCCATCCCACTGGTCTGTCGGATGAGACTTTAAACTGTGGTCCTGTCTCTATATGACCTTAGCTGTTGCTGGGACGCTAAACCCATTCATTTTCACTTTTTTTCAAGTGGTGACAACACAAGTTGTGAATACACAAAAACAATATTACAATTGTTTTTGTCAGAGCAATATAGAGCATCCTCCATATGAAATCAGCTATACATTGATTAATTGCCGAAACAGCCAATAGGAAATGGTTTGCATATTGCTACGACTATTCTCTTGTTGACATAGTGAGGATTAAAGATGGGATACAATTATAATAGTATGAAACTTTTACGAGAAAAAATCCCTATTTTCTTTACTTCATCTCGAAACTATATGTTGTTACCACTCGTTTGAACCGTCTAGACGGTTCAAACGAGTGGTAACAACATATAAATTCATGGAGAACAAAATAAAATCATGAGATTTTTTTACAAAAAATATCATATCCTCAGACTGAAATGGGTTAATAGTTACGACACATTCACTCCCAACCTCATGAAATATACCTGTTAAAGTATACTATGCTACATTGCCTGATCATGCCTATGTTTATGTAAATATTTGCCTGACCAACCATGCGACGACCCCATGTCAAACACCAACGATTACACTACACAATGCTACATCGACTGATCATGTCTTGACCTACATGTATCGTATATTATTATTTGCCTCACCAATCATGCAGCTACTAATGACGTACTAGCTGACCGGAGACCGTACTCACTAACCATGCATATATTGACCAATGACAGCTGATATTGAGACTAATATGGTAGCCATGGCATTCACTGTATTGAACAGGCATCAATATCCATGTATATTGTTTGTTGACAAACTTTAAAAATAAATTAATATGGATATGCATAAAAGGAGTTTTATCCTATCGAGGGTTCACTAATCTTTTATGAGAACAAATTTCATCTCAAAAGTATATGTTGTTACCACTCGTTTGAACCGTCTCGGCGAGACGGTTCAAATGAGTGGTAACAACATATACCTTCATGAAGAAATAAACAAAATAATGAGATTTTCTTTACAAAAAGTATCATATCCTTAGACTGAAATGGGTTAAAAGATGTTTCACCATTCACCCCCATATGATACTCATACTGTAAGCTACCATCCAATTTCTTGTTGATCATTTCGTCGAAATTCCATGATAATTTGTCATGGCACTTACAGCATATCTGTGTGACATAGTGAAATATTAACGAAATAACAAAAATGTCCAGGTCACAATTGGGTTTGCGTGTACCCAATTTTCTCCTGGCAAAACATGTGCAACATTCCAAAATCAAGTCAACTCAATTTAAATATGTTACCCATTACATACACAGGGATTCCGCTGGCGATAGTACATGTACCGGTAGTTTGTTTCATTCCTAAGAAACATATTTTGGCATGCGCTAAAAACCATACAGGGATCCTCTAGATTATCGGACAAAAATGGCAGTTTTTTTTTAAGATATTTTTCTTAAAATAACAGCTATACGTGCATAAAATGTTCACAGAACAATCGTCGGTTCTTGCTTTCTCAATGCATGTAAACTATTTAGCAAACTGTGCCATCTTTCTCACTTAAAATTGGGTCAGATCATCAGTCGTAAGATTGCCCCAAAATTACTTGATTGGAAGTCCCCGCGCGACTTTTGACATTGTAAACAACTTGTGGACAGAGTTGAGGAATGTTTTCAGCAAATTTTACTAAAATGTTTACCTTGGCGATATATTCTTCACACTGGCATGGAAACAGCAAGCACCTGAGTCACTTAGATGTGTTTGTTGCAAAATCGGATCAAATGAATGCATTTAATTAACAGGGCCCGGTTGCTCAAAACCTCTGTTAGCTTAACAGACTGTTAAATCCTTATCAATGCTAAGGATTTAACAGTCAGTTAAGCTATTAATAGAAGCTTTGAGCAACCGGGCCCAGGTATTTTCATTTGTCCGATAAACTGATTGTCCGGATAACTGGTATGATCCCTGTAGAGTGAAACATAAATAAAAAATATTGAGAAATAAGATGATATATTAAAATATTTCCTTGATTTTAAACTTTCCTTAATTTCCCATATTTTATCAGCATATATATATATAATAAATTATCACAGAATGATAAAAAAAAAAAAAAAATGAAAAAAGTCAAGAATATAATTATATTATTTACATAATTTATTAGAATTAAACTTTATTTAAATGCTGTCGGCTATCTGTGTATGCTTGTAATGAGTTGCATAGCGGCTGAAAAAAAGAAGAAATAAACAAAAATTGTAGGTGGTACAGGATAATTGGAAATCCAAATCAACCATTATTTCAATTAGCCAGCACATAATGCACACAATAGGGCCTTGCAATCAAACCCATGGGCCCGTTTCACTAAACTTCGTACGACTAAAATGTTCGTAAGTGCAAACTTGTAATAGTTTGTAAATTTCACATTAACAATGTAAACGATTATTGAATTTACAGTTATTGAGCATAAGCTGCATATGCAGCCTATGCTCAATAAATGTAAATCCATCAATTGAAATTTACAGACGATCCTAAATTTGCACTTACGAACATTTTAGTCATACAAAGTTTAGTGAAACGTCTCAATATTTACAAACACTGCTGATCCAGATGAGACGGCTCGTAACATGTGAAAAAAGAGTAAATGTCGAATATTAAATCCATTGTAGTCCAAGGATAAAATACTTTTTCATTCAAAAAATCTTATTTTGTTTATTTCTCCATAAAAATATATGTTGTTATGACGCAGTTGAACCGTCTCGTCAAGACGGTTCAGATGAGTGATAACAACATATACTTTCAAGAATTTCATACTTCTGTATTTGTATCTGACCTTCCGGTATATTGGGTTAAGAGTCACTCTTTTAATGTGTGATTTGAGGCTGCACATATGTTGTTACAACTCCTTTGAAACGTCTCATCGAGACGGTTCATATGAGTGGCAACAACATATGCTTTTGAGAAGTAATAAAGAAAAAGTCACTCTTATAATGTGTGATTTTAGGCTGCACATATGTTGTTACAGCTCATTTGAAACGTCTCGTCGAGGCGCTTCATACGAGTGGCAACAATACACACTTAGCAAAAGAGTCACCCTTTAAATGTGCGATTTGACCTTGTGCGTCACTTCTATACACGGTCTACAACGATTGCTACGTCATGTGCTGGCTCAAACAAAAGCAGGATATACAAGTCCAGGTGTGGCAGGCAAGGTCCAGGCATTCCACCCACAATACTAAATTACCTGCGCGGACAGACACACGCTAACTCAGACAAACTGTTCGACACGAGTTTCTGACTCGCAATCACTCTGAAACAGTGGAAATGGTTAGTTACAAACATGAATACCGTATTAACCATAAATATTTGGACACAATTTGCTTTGGGAAACCCCTATTAAATAGGGGTTTCCCAAAGCAAATTATATCCAAATACATTGTTATTGTGATTAGACCACTACTGCCATACTAAGTACATACTAAATATTGGCACGATCACTGTTGTGTGGACACCATCCCCAAATAGATGGCGTCCGAATATTTAGGGTTATTACGGTAATTTACATGCGAAGTAGTTGCGGGCGCGTAACTATGCAAAAACTCCCGAAATGGGAGTTTTAACAGTAACGAGGCTGTAACTAATATGAAAGCCGTTAATGATTTTATGGATGAGTGATTGATTAATTGATTGACTAAATTAATGGAGTTTTATGTCCGCTCATCAACAAGGTAGCTAATGTGTCATATATGGGATGAACCATGAGAATATTTGACATATCTCATACGAGACAAGCCACGTGATTTTATACGTAAGAAGATGTGTAATATCTCATGAACTACCGTACTTACAATCTTTTCCATAAATGATGTCAAAAGTTGACAAAATTTAAAAAAAATTGGCACCATTTGACACCATATACAGAAAACATTATAAATTGTTGTGATAAATTTCAACAAAATATGGAGATGAAAAAAAACACGGACTGACCCATACTATAGGTGAAATTTCATCATGTACATCATACAATGTCAATTCATGTGATAACTTGAGGATCTTACACACGTGATGATTTATTATGAATAATAAGAAACTCGACTCTGTGTATCACATTAAATCAACCAGAACATTATTCTATCTATTGCATAAGCACATCATCATACATTAAAGCCGTACTGATCCCCTGTCATGTTTAAGGTAGCTGTCTCTTTTACACAATTATTAATTATTAACCCATTTCTTTCGGAATACACCTTTACCGTTATGAAATGTATTAAATATTTTATTTTTGTTATTCCTCAATGAAAGTATATGTTGTGACCACTCATTTGAACCGTCTCGTCGAGACGGTTCAAATGAGTGGTCACAACATATACTTTCATTGAGGAATAACAAAAATGAAAGTATATGTTGTGACCACTCATTTGAACCGTCTCGACGAGACGGTTCAAATGGTGGTCAAGACAACTACTTCTGAGCGCGTAGACGGAAATTATTTAGGATTTTCTGCAAACATAATGGCGTATATCCTCAGCATGAAAAGGGTTAACGATGTTAATACTTTGTGTTATGACGGTGCAAAAACCCATTGTATGTAAAAAATCATTTTTGGTAAATATCACAGACACAATCAATGCATCATAAAACCAGATCTGAATACAACCAGTAGCCTATTTCACCAACATTGCAAAGTATACTTTTCTAGCAAAGTATACTTTGAGGGAGAAATTTTCAATTTTATGATAAATTTATTAATTTTTATTATACTGCATTTATTACATTATCACAGCCATTTTGGCTGTGATAATGTAATAAATTCAGTATAATAATTCTGCATACTTTTAATCATCAAATATATGCAGTAGTTAGTTCTGTATGAAATAATGCATTTTGGGAAAAGTAAATGATTACTCCCTCAAAGTATACTTTGCTAGAAAAGTATACTTTGCAATTTTGATGAAATCGGCTACAGATCTCAAAACATGTATCTATGTTAGCTTACAATTCCAGTGTCTTTTTCAGCAACATATAAATTTCATTACCAAAAAAAAAGATAAATATAAAGCTTTTCATCGAAAAACTATATAAAGCTGTATCACAACATGATGAAAATGACGGAAATTGACACAAATACGCTATATCCAGGTTTCTTTAAATAAATATTCACTTAAAATCGATGTTTAGAAACATATGCATTGAATACAACTACAGTAAAATTATTAATTTACTTTACAAAATAGTATCGTCACCGAAATCTGTGACCTTCCTACACTAATTATGCAATTTAAGTTGAGTGTCCGTAAACTAAACACGACTCATCATAGGGCAGTGTTTAAAATCTGAAAAGCACTGGCAAACACTGTAGATAAGCCAGTTCGCTATAAGACGATTCATCTGGATCTACAGAGCTCAAGAGCCTGTAGGGTTGTGAGGGTTAGTATTTTGCTCTATACAACAAAAAACGTCACAATCAATGTGAATTTAACCCTTACGATGCTGAATTAAATTGTGCCGTCTGCTGCATATTTTTTATTTTCCACTTTTCTCATCAAAAACATGGTTTGGCAGCACTTTGGAATCATTTCCAATGGGAGAAAAGACAAAATATGAATTAACAGCAGACGACTATTGTCGGTTCCCGCATTCTAAGGGTTAATTCTGCATTTGTAACACAGAAGGTTCACAATACAGTGGAACCTCTCTAAACCGGACACCCTGGGTGTCCGGTTTAGAGATGTTCCACTGTAATTCAGTCATATGACATGCGTGTGTCTTTTGCAATCATGAACACACATTTCAGCTGTTACTTCATTAACACTCAACTTACCACTGCAATACTGGATTCAATTTCGTTACAACTCTTATTTAACATTTGTCGTACTGCTCAATAAAAACAATATTTTGATTACACATGAGAATCATTTCGTTCAGACATGTTTCTTATGCGATATAAAAACATTGAATAATTGAGAAAGAAATATTGTTAAAATAAATCATCATTTGTTTACCACATTATAAAAGTTAATTCACTTACTTCTTACCACAATTTGGCAGCTGCTGTCAAATACATGTACATGTTTTATGTGCAGTTTATAATTTGCAACAGGGAATTCAAAAATATTTAAAATCAAAGAGTTAAAAGTACAGACAGCAAAATTTCACTATGGTGGCTGTATCTGAAGATTCACGTCTGGAAATTTATCATGTAAGCACATACATCGGTTGAGATATCATACATGACAATTTCGAAAAATATTCTCCTTGTCTCTTCATATGAGGCACGCCATGTGATTTTGTACATTCAGGACATCTGCGTAATTTCATTAAATATGTTTACAAAATTTACAATATTTTTCATAAATTAAGTCAAAAGTTGACAGAATTGTCAGAGTACATGCGGAATATTCCGCATGTACTCTGAAAATTTTGTCGACTTTCGACTTCATTTACGGGAAATATTGTAAATTTTGTTAACGTATTTAATGAAATTACGCAGATGTCCAAAGGTACAAAATCACATGGCGTGTCTCATATAAGAACATGTTGCAACCAACAATTGAATTGTCGGGGTAAGACATTATACTATACAGTGCGACCCCGTTAGTACACGGAAGTCCGGCGACATACAACCTTCCGTGTTGCTTATCCGAACCGTGCTATATCCGTTCTCGCCCAAGACGCGTCATAATGTCAACAAAAAATACATGTACACTGTACACTGTGACTGCGAATGAGCGACGTCGCCAATGCCTATAATATGCCATAAGTTTTCACTGTTATCTTTGCATGTAATAAATATATTGAATCCAAGAATTGTTAACATCATGTTTTATGTATTCATCATGTTCTGTAGAATGTAGATCTACGCAGGTCCGTGCAATCCATTATTGTAAACGCGTGTAGAAAAAAGTGTAGTAATGATGACGCAATGACCCAATGACCGATATCCTGTTCCATCAGCTGCAACGTCACGGACAAGCTCGTGCGTTGCAATCTGTGTTTACTCATATGGTGAGCACAGGTGGAAGACTCGGACCTACGACACCAAAATAAATGCCTATTAAAAAAATCCCATTATCCCACCCACCTGGTATCGTACTGTACATGACGTTAATAATAGAACGAGATCAAGTGGGTAGGGTAATGGATATTTTTGTAATGGTCATTTTCTTTGTGTCACACGTCCGACTATTCCACCTGTGGGTTTGAGTACAGACCTGTATAGACATGTTTTTCCCGACGTGTTATAATATTGCGCCAGTTCATGAGGTAATCAGGCTTATCACGTGAGATTTTCGACGAAGATGAATCTGATGTACATTTTCTGTAAACGATATCGAATGTTGACGAATATTAAATTAGTAATTATTACGCATTTGCTCTGAAAATGTTATCAACTTTGCAGAAAAAAGTCAAATCATTCTCGGCGAAAATCTCAGTTATATAATAAAGTGGATTATCTCATGCACTGGCTCAATTATGATGTAGCGAAACAAGGCCAGTTGTCACGTACACATTTGTGTACATGCGCCGGGGGCGTGGGCAGTGCTGTAACAATTTAGTTAATCTGGGTCGAGTTAATCTGCGCGACTGATATGCGATCTCCGATTGGTCAGCCTTTACACCTAATTAATATTCCACCAATGGTGAGCGCGAACGCATGCTGGAAAAATGAAATAGAGCATGGAATTGTTTACATAACACTTAGCACTGCTTTGTTACTGGGACCAATAATTGATCTTATTCCCAGTTTGCTCGGATTAATTTACGAAATGTGCAAACGTAATCAGCTGCACATTCACATCGGTGAGATAAAAGGAGGCTATGCGTCCATAAAAAAAAAAAAAAAAAAAATCCATTTTGGGTCTAATTTGGGAAAGAATCGCAAATTTAACACGATTTCTGACAAAAGTTGTCGTGTTACAAATTTAACACGATTTTGATATACAAATAGGAAAAAAATTCGGGAGCCAAGGCACAACCGTGTACTAACCGAAATCGTGTTATAGTGAAGCGTGTACTAACGGGGTCGCACTGTAGTCATAGCACATACCTTAAAAGGCGGGAAATCAATATTGTCGTCTGCTGTTTTCTATTATTAACAATTTTCTTAACACAAAACATGTTTTGGCAGCACATGAGAATCATCTCCAAGATTCTCATGCGATTGCAGAACATGTTTTCATCAAGAAACATGGAGAGAAAAAAATCACCAGACGACAACATTTAATGCAGCATTTTAAAGGTTTATGAAAAAATTATTTTTATAAAAAAGAGTTATTCATCAACAAAATTCTTCCAAATAAATCAGCTTAACATTCCGTATCCTTAATTACAAATGGCGCAGGTTTCGAGTCCAGCAGTAAAGTTGTCGACTCGACCTTGACTTTCTCCGCTTTGAGACCTAAATGCTTGACTAGGTTTGCCTCATTCCGGGGTTTCCACACCGGTGACCCAACAGCCTTGAAGGTGCTTACACCCGAATGCTTGACAGGATTAGCACTAGAAAAAGTCAACTTAGCCATGGAACTGTTACTTTGGTGACTAGAGACACTTAAATTAGAGCAAGACGAGTTTTCACTAGACCTCCCGCCGTTCTGAGTGAGCTGCGTCTCACATTCGGCAGCTATAAATGCTTCATTCTCCAGCTCCTCTGGACTTACTTCGTTTAGATCGCCCACCGTTTTACTCCGTGTTCGAAACACAGGATCACTATCACTGAGACGGAACTTTTCCGATAGCTCCATGCTGTGCCGTTCGATGTCCTGAGCTTTGCTGTTATAACTGCTGCGCTTCGAGCTGAGCGTACTACGAGAATTTGAGTTTAAAGCTTCGAGACGCTTCCCGCCGCACGGAAAGTATCTGCTTTTGCTAGACTGTTGCACGCTGGCAGGGAGAGTCATTTTTCTCACACTATCACGTATAGTCTGTCGGATTATTCGCATGAAGTCTGTTTTGGCCTCACATGTGCTGCAAGGGAGACAATTCAAACATATACAGTGGAACCTCTCTAAACCGGACACCAAGAAAACACACAGGATCTTATTTTTGACAAGTTTCTTGGTCATTTATCTCGACAGGTGATAATGTGTGATCACATACCACACAATAATGGCTCAGAATGATCAAATGCCCGATTTACAGTGAAACCTATCTAAACCGGACACCCTGGGGCCCTCCCCGGGTGTCCGGTTTAGAGAGGTTTCACTATATGAATAAAAGTATTTATTATACACCTACCCATGAAATACATAGCTATACGATGTAAATAAAAGTCATATGTTCTCATCGATGAAATAAACAACTTACGGTGAAAACACGACTACTTCCGCTATCTATATTCATATTCTGTATTTAGAAAGAAAACAGCGCAAATAGGCTGCAAATACACATTCACTACCGTATACAGTCTAAAAACTGCTAATTTCCATGGAGCGGTATATAATAAATAGAATATTCATATTTTTTCAACGAATATGACATATGTTCATCGAGTGGTGTGAAATGTTCATATTTCACAAGTAATATGGACAGTTCACACCACGAGATGAACATATATGTCATATTCGTTGCAAAAATATGAATATCCTCTATATATTGGACAATATTTTACATCTGTGACTAATGTAGATACTCGCATGCATTATAACCCAGAAAAGGCAGAAACTGAATGTTCTCATCTGCTGATTTCCATTTCTATCTTATTTCATACAAAAAAACATGTTTTGGCAGCGCATGAGCATTTTCCCAAGTTCAACCAATCAAACATTGATTTTCTACATTGAATACTTTCTCAGACTGTATAATAAATAGAGAATACCAGGCTACTTTCTTTTGATATCAAGTTTATCAGGCAAGGCTAGGAAATCCGAGGCTTGTCGAGGAATTCCGACCGTTTCCGAGCCGAGCCTGATAAACTTGATATCAAAGACAGTAATTTGGTATTCTATTTATCAGGTAACGTTTTATGCTGGAAAATGACCACAGATGACGTCGTTATCTATGGGCAGAACGTGGACTTATTTAGCGTTGTGTACGTCATTTAGTAACATCACGTGACGTCATCCGACCAATGGAAACTCAGTTTTCACTTCATTGTAACCCGGATGTTTGTTTTGTTTGTTTGTTTATTGGTGTTTAACGGCCTATCAACAGCTAAGGTCATATAAGGCAGGGCAAACGGGTTCGATCCCATTTTAACCTGCTGCATTGGGGGGAAAATTCCAAAATCAGAACTGAATATTTACATCAAGAAACATTATATTCAGCCCTGAAATTAGAATAACCGACCTGGTGGCAGGTCCATACCACACCAAAGTCATTTGGATGTTTGTATCAGGTCAATGCCCGATACAACAATATGTTATAGGTCAGTACGTATTCAGTCAATACAGGGCAGGTTACCAGATAAACACAGATAAGCAGCAAGATTACCAAACTGGCAGCGTACAACAGTATTATATATTGCAGAACTGCTAGCTCAGGCTCCGCCAATCAAACTGTTTGATTATGATTTCCAATTGTGAATACATTCTCAGACCATTTTATAATGTGTATACAGAGCTCCAGATAAGTTTTATATCTAAAGAGTATTTCAGCTCAACTAAGTAAATTTTCAACTGTATTACAGTATTTTCACTATTCAATTTGAAAATTAACGCGTATTTTCACATTGCTGCGAGTATTTTGTACTCCCACTTTCGATAATCAATGTGTATTCTGCTAAACTAAGTGCGTAAAATACGCCAATACACACCTTATCTGGAGCTCTGTGTATATTCAGCAAGATTAACCCAACTGGTAGTATACAACAGCAATACGTACCTATTGCAGAACTGATACACGCGTTCCGGCCGCGCCTCGTTGTCTGACCTCGAGTGCACCAAATCCCACCAGTAATGGCCGTCAATGTCACCCATCTTGCCAATACGCACTTGTAGGTCCAGCACCGGAATCAGCGTACGAAATCTCTCCACCGTGTCAAACGCGTCACAGAATAAGCCTTTGTTAGGGGTATTACCCTGTGGATAAATAGTGAGGTCATGTATGTGGCTGTGACTGGAGAAATTGGGCTTATGACCAGTGTAGCTCCTGATCTTCTAGCACAGTCCTGCGGTACGACACAGACCTATAAATGTTTGTTAGAAGCCGGTCAGGTGTTTCATTGATGGAATGGTGAACAATGTAGATCCTGATCAGACTGTGTGGATGCACAGGCTGATCTGGATCTACACTGGACGCACAACATATAATATTCTCTATGAATATTATTAGGAAGGGGATACTTTTTATGTCAAAGCTCTTACTCAGTTTTTTATCAAAATAGGAAAAAAAACACATTAGTTTGGAATCAACAACTGTGCCACTGACATGAGTGTGATAACTGTAATGCCAAACTGAAACTCGGACGTTGTTTAAACTTGGTCATATTCAAATTTCTCTGCAGAATATTCAGACTAACTACAAAGTAATGCTGCTAAATTTTGGTATAACACATAGAAGTGTTGCAACTGCTAATTAAACAAATGTAGTAACATATTTTACTGTACTACATGAAAGTAAACACTGGCGGCCATCTTTGATTTCAGCGGACATCTTTGATAAAAAATTAATTATTATTATCTTAAATTCATCGCGACGGTTCAACTGAGTAGTAACAACATAAACTTTTGATGACTTTCGATGACAAATGAGAAAAAAAGCAAATAGAAATTTGTTTTTGGTCGAGATCTAACTGACATGAAAAACAAATCGAAATTTCATATTTAAGTCAACAGTAGCCAATGACAAATGCATATTCAGGTGTATATAATATTAATAATAATTACATTAAGATTTTTTCTGTATGTATGAATTCTAAATATTTCAATAACAAATGGAGGTCATCGGAACAGGTTCGGCAACTGCCGGACAAATAATTTTGACAATTTCGACAAAAATATGTTTTTTATTGAAATATTCAGAACACTGTAAAGACACACGTAATCTCCCATCCTCAAATTTGAATTACTAACAGTGTCTAGCTATGATGTAAAGCATTGACTTACAATTCTAGACTTCCGTCGTTGTTTCAATCTCTCACGGCACAGGAAGACAACTCCGGTCTTGAAGACAAACACGGTACTCTCGAGTTCTGTGCCCTTCTTGATCTTGCCGAGGCTGTCACTGACGTTGTACCATTCCACGGTGCCATACATCTGTAGCTCGCCCACACTCAGGTCCACACACTGGATGACACAGATTGATTGATTGATTGATTGGTTGCTTGATTGGTTGATTGATTAACTGATTGATTGACTGCTTGATTGATTGACACTCAGGGCCCGGTTGCTCAAAACCTCTGTTAGCTTAACAGACTGTCAAATCCTTAGCAATGCTAAGGATTTAACAGTCTGTTAAGCTAACAGAAGCTTTGAGCAACCGGGCCCTGGTATACACATTGACCAACAAACATGATTGATTGATTGAATGACTGATTGATTGATTAACTGATTGCTTGATTTACTGATTGCTTGATTGATTGGGCTCAACAGCAAAGTTATATAAATGGTGACAGCTTGGCTCAGGTTAGCCAATCAAAGTACTTGTACTTAATTTTGAGTATGAATTTTGAGAGCTTAAACTCTATTAATCTTGTAACACCCAACTACTTTAAACTTGTTCATGCTAAATTTAGACTTGTTGATTAATAAATACTGGATGGCCGCACCCACCAAGGCTTTGATAGTATACCGAAAACCTTTAACCAAAAGCTTTAAGTGGACGTATGTACGGACATATGCCAATGTGCCAACAATGGAGTTGAACAGGTACAGCCATACAGTACAGGAAAAAGTTTGTTGCCAAAATAGATTTGCACTGATAACAAAAATATTGATCAATAGTTATGCATAAATAAACATCAGCAATTGCTATATAGCAATTGCTGATGTTTATTTATGCATATGATCTGCCATTGTTTTGAAACCTACCTTTTTCTGAGGGTACAGATCTTTGAACATTTTTGCGAGGTCGTCAAAGATGCCCCCATACTCCTCGTAAATCTTCTGCATTTCGTTGATATGTTCAGCTACGGCTTCCATTGCCTTCCGCGCCTCTGTGATGATATACGTGAAACATCAAGATGACGAGATATATAAATTATACAACACTGTATTTCCGTAGTTATTTGTGCTGTTATATGGTGTTGCACTAATCTCTGGTGCAATGCATGGGCGGATTCAGCGGGGGGCGGACCCGGCGCGCGCCCCCCCCTAAAATTCGCCGAGTAAAGATTTTTTACAAGTTACAAGGCACGTTTCATGCCAAGTTCCATGTATTCCATGCATTTTTCGGTCGTTTTGTTATTGTTTCAAAATTTAAACGTTTTCAATCAAAAATCATGTCTAAACATACTGTGACAGTGTCAATATTTTAGCTCCAAAATGCGCCAGAACGCAGGAAATGCGATGTAGATTTCAACAAATTTCCGGGGGGGGGGGGGGATCCAGACCCCCCTATAACGCTATCCCGATCTCCGCTCGGTCGACTATTCTGCAATATTTGACTATATTATCGAACGAGCGATAATATAGTCAAGTATTGCAAAATAGTTACGCCCCCCATAACCCGAAATCCTGGATCGTCAAACATTGTAACACCAATGTTTCCATGGATGTTAGTACTCAGTTATTTCATTGTCATTTGGGGAACAGTCAAAACTATTGCCCCGAGGTGCTGTGGACGACCCGAGGCACTATTACCCTGAGGCCGATGGCAATAGTGCATCGGGTCATTACACAGCACTGGCCACTGATACAGGCCGAAACATCCACGGTCCAAAGCGTCCGTAGGCGTGAATCTGATCACCTTTAATGATGGATGCTGTCTTGATATATACATTACCAGTATATTAACAGTTTTAACAGCTGTACCATAAAGACCAAAAGTGGGCCGAAACGTCTTCGTCGAAAATGTCAATAAACTGACAAACAGTACAATCAGGCCATCCAGGACTTCGGAGCCAGTGGTGATTCTAATAAAGGCCTGGGCATCAATTAGAATCATTACGGTATTTATAAGACTGATCTATTATCACTGGCCTTTCCATGACCATATTTAATCCTAGGGAATCACTTTTTCCGCCTGCCTTACCAGAGAGATGGTGATGTTCATCGGTGTCGTCGTCGGTGAGGTTACACAGCTGTTGGAGCAGCAGCGGGTATTTCAGGATCCTCTGTATCGGCTTAATCAGGTACGAGTCAATAGTCGCCGAGTGCTCGTGTTTCGGATTCCGCGCCTCCAGGAACTCTTTTAACTTCTCATTTATCGTATCTGTTGGTTGATTCATTGGTTGGTTGGTGGGACGGTTGGTTGGTTGGTTAGTTGTAAAATTTGTTGGTTGATTGAATGAGGTTTAATCTGCTTACTTTATTCTTTGCATGCTAGCGGTGAAAAATTACGGCCAACAGATTAAGAGTGTATGACGCAATTCTAATGAAATGTCAAGACATATATATTCATGACATATACATGGAGATGTCAAGGAAAATTGATTGAATTTTCATTTGCTATTTTTATTTATAGCCCACAAGTTTCCCAGCATGCAAGGAGCTAACACAAAATCATTTGAAGGAAGTTGTAAACAGTGTAGACACTATAATAACTGTCTCAACTAGATGGTTCAATTGACGTCATAATATATATTTGTATAAATAATATATTTATTCTGAGTAAAATGTCTGTCTTCAGCATAAACTTGGTTACATGCCTCAGATCCTCAGTATTTCCTGTAGTTTTACAACATTCTGAGCATGTTTTCTAATTTTTAAAAATTAGTATTGCAGAACTAGCAAGTAACCTGAATTGAGTTACCTAGATGGTGGAGTATTATCTAGATCAATGGGTATTTTCTGAGATCGGTAGTTGAGCGTTACCTGGGTCGAGTCTTTTCTGAGATCGGTAGTTGAGTGTTACCTGGGTTGAGCATTTTCTGAGATCGGTAGTTGAGTGTTACCTGGGTTGAGCATTTTCTGAGATCGGTAGTTGAGCGTTACTTGGGTTGAGCATTTTCTGAGATCGGTAGTTGAGTGTTTTTTTTTTTTTTTTTTTTACCTTGGGTTGAGTATTTGCTGAGATCGGTAGTTGAGCGTTACTTGGGTTGAGCATTTTCTGAGATCGGTAGTTGAGTGTTACCTGGGTTGAGTATTTTCTGAGATCGGTAGTTGAGTGTTACCTGGGACGAGTATTTGCTGAGATCGGTAGTTGAGCGTTACTTGGGTTGAGTATTTTCTGAGATCGGTAGTTGAGTGTTACCTGGGTTGAGTATTTTCTGGAGATTCGGGTGTTGTGATGCTGGGTTGAGTATTGGAGATCGGGGTTAGTTGAGCGAGGGTGTCTGTGTAGGGTTGAGTTTTCTGAGATCGGTAGTTGTGTTAAACCTGGGATTGAGTATTTTCTGAGATCGGTAGTTTGAGCGGTTACCTGGGTTGAGGATTTTATTTTTGAGATCGGTAATAGTTTGAGGTGTTTACCTGGGTTGGTAGTTTTTCTGAGGATCGGTACTTGTTAGTGAGCGTTACCTTCCTGGGTTGAGTATTTTCTGAGATCGGTAGTTGAGTGTTACCTGGGTTGAGTATTTTCTGAGATCGGGAGTGGCTGGCACAGAAGGAGCTGTAGACCTTGAAGTGGTTGGCGTAGAACAAGAACGACCCTCCCAGCGAGAACAGCACACGCTGTAATCACAACCAATAATCACTGGTCACTTGAGTTTTTTTTAAATGAACAAGGAAACAAATGGGGCTTAACGTCACAGCAACAGCTAAGGTCATATAGGGACGGATGATTGTTTTTGTTTTTTATGTCACAAATGTACAATAGAAGTCATTTCCATTTATACTGCAAGCAATGCTGTGCATTTCCATTTTATACTGCAATTCTCAGTTTATCAGTATCTAGCACATGTGACGGGTAAAAAAATCACATGACAGTATATATCTATAGTATATAAATTTATCCTTAAGTATACTTTGCAATGTTGGTGAAATAGGCTACAGATCAGCCTGTACATGCATACAATCTCATCTGGGACAACACTGACCATCATTTGTTATTCCCGAGAATAACAATCTTGAGCTCAGTTGCTCAAAACCCCTGTTAGCTTAATGGACTGTTAAATCCTTAACACCGTTAAAGATTTAACAGTCCTTAAGCTAACAGAGGTTTTGAGCAACCGAGCCCAGCCGTTAAGCTAACAGAGGTTTTGAGCAACCGAGCCTAGCCGTTAAAGATTTAAGAGTCTGTTAAGCTAAGAGGTTTTGAGCAACCGAGCCCAGCCGTTAAAGATTTAACAGTCCGTTAAGCTAACAGAGGTTTTGAGCAACCAAGGCCAGCCATTAAAGATTTAACAGTCCGTTAAGCTGACAGGTTTTGAGCAACCATGCACAGCCGTTAAAGATTTAACAGTCAGTTAAGCTAACAGAGGTTTTGAGCAACCGAGCCCAGCCGTTGAAAGAATGAACAGTCCGTTAAGCTAACAGAGGTTTTGAGCAACCGAGCCCAGCCTACTACAGATTGATTATCAGAGTACACATGATGATCAGGATTTATGCCAGTCACACATGTCCAAAGGAACTACCGGTATTTAGCAACTGACGCCACATATACACTAGCATGTACAATACATTACAACACAGTTACAGTAGACCTTGCTGCCACAATTACAACAGTCAACATACCAACACCTCCTCCTCCTGGTTAGCAGATGGTCACAAAATACAACTCAGGAAATTAACATCACAGAGGTTATTATTCGCTTTCCACAATGCAAATAACCTATATTAACCCTCACTACATGCGAGACGAAAATTTTCGTCTGATGTTTTTCATCTTTGCCCTAATTCTTAACAAAGAACCTGTTTTGACAGCGCATGAGAATCGTCTCCAGTGGAGACGATTCTCACGCGCTGCCAAAACAGGTTTTTATCGAGAAAAACATTTCCAGCAGACGACAAAATTTAATTCAACGTAGTAAGGGTTAACAAGGGCATTGTTATTACTAAGCTAATCCCTTCGCTGGCAAGCTTAACAAAAAATAGAACAACAACAACTTGAACGCATTTGCCTGACAAACAAGGTTGCAAAAGAAAACGTTGAGGCCAAATATCCAAATCGGTGAGTCGGTTCACAAGTTATTGAAAAATGAAAGGTGTTACTAACGCATGTCTGTACATGGACTTAAATGCAATATCCCCTCTTGCTTATTGGCGATGGGATAATTAAATACATTCAATTCTGAAATGTATGTGTTGTAATCAAGATTAGTATACCTCATCGTAAATTCGATGCTTTGCATTGGTCAATTCCCTACCACGTGGTAAAAAGCAATTGGCCATATGTACCCTGAGGGCAATAATGCCATGAGATAATATAATTATGGACCGTTTCGCCCGAACGTACCCGAAGTCTGGTCACGGAAACTACCGAACATTAATTGGAGTACCTTGTAGTTTATCGCGCATCGAAACCGTAAGTACCGAATGAGATGAAAGCAGACGCTGACTGGTACCCCCGTTTTATTACCCCTATAACAGTAAGGCATTGTAAACCGGGCACCAGCTGCGCAAATGTAAACAAAGATGGCGGAAGCCAGTGGAAGCAATGTGTGCAATGTGAAATGTTAGTTATATTCGGTATAATAAAGTAAATGGTGCCCTTGGTTGAGGGGGATATTGTGGATTATCTCCCCTTGAGAACATTATCCCCCTCAACCAAGGGCACCATTTATATAATATACTATCTGAAAATATGATAAACAAGGGAAATAATCTGGTTATGCATTTTTGCTGTATCTTTTAAAATACAATCATTTTCTGTTGTGAAGGACACATACTATGCCAAATGTTGAAAAACGTTTTCCATTATTGAGACTAGTTAAAGTAATGTAAATAATGCAAATAACATAATTTAGTCAATTGCAAAAAAATAGTACTTGCAATGTTAGTTATTTTTATTATTACATTTTTGTCACCAGATTTTTTAAGGCAAATCAATGTACAAATAGCTTTTGATGTAGAATACAAATCTATTAACCCTTACACAGCTATCTTAATTTTGTGTCGTCTGCTGTTTATTTTCCATTTTTATCATCAACCATTACACCGCTATCTTAATTTTTTGTTGTCTGTTGTTTATTTTCTATTTTCCATTTTCATCTGACATCAAAAACATGCTTTGACAGCACTTCAGAATCATTTCCATTGGAAATGATTCTGAAGTGCTTTCAAAACATGTTTTTATTGAGAAATAAGGCGAGATATAAAAGCAACAGCAGACGACAATTGTTGTGTGTAGCGGGTCTAAGGGTTAAAAAGACTATTTTTCTGCTTAGACCTAATTGTTAAAAAATAACATTTTAAAATTGTTTGACAGTGGAGAATGCCCATCGATACAAAGTCGCACCTGAGCAAAATTACCTCATGCAAAATAATATTATATACAGAACTGAATTTGAGTTTCTCACAAATTACTATAATCAGCCCTGAAGTGCAGATCCATGGTTTTATGGAATATATGGAACCCTTTCACCCCTAAATAACTAGAATGGATTTTGATATATTCATTTTGCAACCAATCCAACCATCACAAAATGATTTTCAGACGACTAGTCCATTTATGAAAAGGGGGTATTTTTTGTCTCAAAGATATGAAAATTACTTGCAAAAAGTGCAAAAAGAGCCGGCTCATCTGGATCTACACTGTTTGCCAATACCATTATACAGGCCTGTGGTGTTAAGAAATGCCACAAGGACAAATCGCCACCTACCCTATAGTGTTTCAGGTCGGTTGCGCTGAAGGAGATGTCTGGCTGTATGATCACAAGGTAGACCCAGACCAGCCTGCGTAACAGCGCAGTCTGGACAGGGTCTGCACTGTTTGCAATTCAGTTAGTGAACAACCAATGATCAGTAGCTAGAATGGCCCCATTTCTCCAGTCACAGCCACAAACAGTCACCTACCCTATAGTGTTTCAGGTCGGTTGCGCTGAAGAAGGGACTGTCCGGCTGTATGGCCTCCTCGAGACTGATGAGGAACTGGCGCTGGAACTGGGCGATCTCCTGGATGTTGCCGAACACGTGCTCGATCTCGTCCGTCGTGAAGAATGTCTCGTCACTCAGCGGCTCAAGGTACCGATCCAGCAGTAGGTTCAGGTCCTATGGAGGAAGGGGGGATTCAGTTGTCTGTGTAACTACCGTCATGAAACCTGCCCAAATTTTACAGCCATATAATTCCAGCACAAAAATATTTACACAATTCCCTAACATTTGATTGGCCCGTAGCAAGTCTCTGTTCAAACTTTATATCCCAGTAAACTCCCATGCCGAACTACTTTCCGTAACCGTGAGGCGCAGTTAAAATAATTCTTAAGAAAACGGAAAATAAACACATTTTCTTGATGAATTTATTTCAAATGCTGGAATTATAAGGAATGAATGGCCTTTTTGTGGAATTTATCGGGGGTTTAAACTTGGAAAAGTCGCGGGAATACTGGACGAAGGCCTTTTGGCCTTCGTCCAGTATTCCCGCGACTTTTCCAAGTTTATACCCCGATAAATTCCACAAAAAGGCCATTCATTCCTATAATAAACAATGCAAAAACAATATTTTTTTGGATAATACAGTGGAACCTCTCTAAACCAAGAAAACACCTATGATCTTATGTTTTATGAGTTTCTCTCATTTATCTCAGGTGATAATGTCTGTTCGTGATCGCATATCACATAACTGGCTCGGAATGATCAAATGCCTGGCTTACAGCGAAACCTCTCCGGTTTAGTGAGGTTTCACTGTATTAAATTTTATCAAAATTTAAGAATGAGCCTTCTTTTTGTTTTGTGGCATTTCCAAGCTGAGAATTATAAACTTGATATCGCAAGACACTAGAGGACTAATGTCTGTCTCACGAAACCTGCCCAAATTGTACGGCTATACACACAATGTCTGGGGATTTAACATGAGGAAATCTCTAATTTCAGAAATAGTGGACCGATTTTCCAAAAATGTAACTTTTGTTTTCTTAGGTGGATCATTTCCAAGCTAATTAGCCATATTTCGGAGTTACTACTGACTGAGGTGTATGATCCGGTCCTACAGGGGAAGAATGGGTTGGTTGGTTGGTTTATTGATTTGCTGATTGATTAGTTGGTTGAGTCGCTGATTGATTGGTTGATTGATTGAATGATTGATTGGTCGGCTGGCTGGCTCACTGACTGACAAATCGGTTCATAGGTTAATTGACTGCTATTTGATTGGTTTGTTTATTGATAGGCTAACTGATTTGGTTAGCTGATTCATCACTCAATGTTACCATTCTGACAATGGTTTCAGAGGTCATACAGAGGAAGAATTCATTCATTTATTGATTGTGAAAATCAGCCATATTTTAGTCGAGTGCTCATATAATGTACTGTATTTATTCTAATAAACGCCCCCGGGGTCTATGCAAAACATGGAAAATAAGATCAAAATATGTTATTTTCACATACAAAAGCCATTTAAAACGTTTTAAATGGCTTTTGTATGTGAAAATAACATATTTAGAATGCAAGCATGGGAGGGGCTACTATTAGAGAGGGGGCTACTATTAGAATAAATATGGTACCTAAATTACAGTGAAAGCGCTAAACTAGACACCCTGTAGCTGATTTCACCAAAATTACTAAACATACTTATCTAGCCGAGTATTCTTTGAGGGAGTAATCATTTATATTTCCCGAAATGCGTTATTTCATATAGAACTAACACCTGCATATATTTGATGATTAAAAGTATGCAGAATTATTATACTGAAATTATTACATTATCACAGCCAAAATGGCTGTGATAATGTAATAAATTAAATTCAGTATAATAAAAACATTAATAAATTTATCCTTAAATTGAAAATTTCTCCCTCAAAGTGTACTTAGCAGGATAAGTATCCTTTGCAATTTGGGTAAAATAGGTTACTGTGGGGATCTCCCAGTGTGCCAGGTTTAGAGAGGTTCGTTCCCCAGTGTCCGAGCATACCTTGACGTATGCCCTCTCCGTATCTATGAGCTCCATGATGACCTTGCGTAGTTTGTCCACCTCCGACAGTTGCCGGTTACTCGAGATCGAGTCAGTGTCGCTGTGCTCGCGGCAGATCGCGGTCACCTGGTCCGCACTCTGGAACATGGATCAATAAAAAGAGAATACCAAGCTAGTGTCTGTTGATATCAAGTTTATCAGGCAAGGCTAGGAAATGCGTATTGTTTCCGAGCCGAGCATGATAAACTTGATATCGACAGACACTAGCCTGGTATTGTATTTATCAGGTTAACATTTTAGGCTACAGAATGCGCAATTATGACATAGTTTTCGTCCAAAAGAACACAGACTTGATGGCGTGACTTCATTCCACTGATGTCATTTGGCAACATCATGTGATGTCGTTCGACCAATGAAACGTGAGTTAGTTTTCAATTTGTATCAGGTCAATTCCTGATACAGCAATGTGTTATCAGTCAGTAAGTATCTGGTCAATACTAAGCTCGTAACCTGATAAATTAATATGAATACCGACATTCTTTATTTTCATCAACACCTGTATGAACAATGATCGGCACCTCTCTACAACAATCGACTCTCCGAAACAGCCACTATTTTATAGCACAAAAAGGGTGTCAAAGTTCACAATAGACACTCGTCGGGGCATAGTCGTCAAACAAGGGGAGATAATTCGCAGGAAAAATGTGAATATCAATAGGGATCTTTTTAATGCCTACTAAATTTGATTAAGGTATATACACATTCGTGGAGAAATGAAGAAAATAGAAAAACAGTATCCAAACATGTACCCACCTGTAATAATGCGTCCACCTGGTCTGGAGAGAGGTGGGGGTGGGGACTCTGGCTAAGTGGGGAACTGTGCATACTCGTGTTGGCGGAACTTAATGCTGAAATGGATGGAAGGCAGAGTTGATGTGAGTACTACAATGAGGAGATATTCAGAAGTCATGAAGCCATCTTGGTCCTCGAAAGCAACCAAGTATTAATACATATAATTACAACAAGGGCATCGCTATCACTCAGCTACTCCCTCGCTGGCAGCCTTGATAATAAAAAAAAGTCTTCAATGACCTTGACCTACACACATTGTGGCCAAATATTATAAAAATCGTTGAAGCAGTTTATAAGTTATTGAAAAGGTGTTACTAATGCACGCTCATTCGTATGTACACGGACTAATGCTATATCCCCTCCTATATCCTCCCGATTTACACCTTGTCTGCAACCATGACAACTGCCATAAACATAATACACGAAAACAAATAGTGCAAAACAAATACGTAAACTAATGAAGAATTGTGTTACCATTTACAAACTTTTATTTCATCTATATATTCATTATCATCCACAAATGATTATTTTATCTATGGTTCAACACTACCTTGAATATTAGAATAACTGTCCAATTACCTACATTGCTGGGAATTCCCATTCAAAGTTAGAAAAAAATGGCCGACATCGCTAATGCTTGCTTGTCGAGCTTGACATTTTACAGTTTTATAAGTGGATCACTTAATGATTGTAATAGTTATATATGGTTGTGTATATTCACAGTGCATTTTTGAAATTATATGGCGATGAATGTTGGTAAACGGCTGGGGTCATAGGCTGTATAAGGACGTGATTTTCCACCCTTTGCTGGTGATTGTGGAAGTCTACTTCAAGTAGACAGTATTGTTTTACGGCATTTAAATTCAGACTCCAACTAGTGGTAAACTGTGATCTATGTAAACTCTGTGGCTGAACGGGGGTGTTGCGACCCCGGACCACCCCCCCCCCTCTAGATCCGCCCCTGCACATGACCTTGATGCTGGATAGGTAACAGCTGTTGATTGGATACAGAGTTTGGAGGGCTCTCGTCTTCTTGATTTTGGAGAATAGCCGAATAGTGACGTTTCTGGTTTTCCGAACAATCTCTATTGTAGGATTCATTACAGTGCATTAGAATTTAATATTATCGAAAAAAGTATTGTTTTTGCATTGTGTATACGGCCGTAAAATTTGGGCAGGTTTCATGAAACCGACAGTGGGCACTGTAAAAATATAGATGGCTCCCCTGCTGCAAATATCTAAGCTGAAAAGTACAACATATTATGTTTGTTGTGGGTATGACATTCTACAATATTTGATAAAACATTGATATGGGACATGATCTGACAAGATTATTGCCTTTGCATCCAGTGTAGACCCAGTCTGATCAGGATCTACAGTTTTTGCCATCCAACTATTCTAAATAATGCTAAAATGGCACTAAAATATAAAAAATTAAATTCCAAAGACAAAAATATCAGAATTAAGTGAATACCTGAAGACGAAGGCGGTGGTATCCTGAGGTTGCCCAGACTGTTGTCACTGATGCGCGACTGGGTGGGTGGTGGGGGACAGATGATGGGCGGGATGATCTTCACGTTGGTGGTGGGCGCGACCAGGGTCTGCACGGTGAGGCACAGGCTTTGTGAATCCTGGAGTAACGTCTCCACAAACACCATGTCTAGTTCCGACACAACTTTGCCGTTTATTACTAAGATTTCGTCTCCACTTACTAAACCTGAAAAATCAGAAAACAAAAGGATGGTTATCAGCGTAGCTGTATATGAATGATATAAATTTATTAGAAGTACTGTAATAACCGTAAGTATTTGGACACCAATTGTTTTGGGAAAACCCTATAAAATAGGGGTTTCCCAAAACAAATTGTATCCAAATACAGTCGAACCTGTGAACAACGACCGGCAAAGGGAAGTGGCCAAAGTGGTCATTGTTGACAGGTGGTCGTTGTTCCAAGGGTCGAACATTTACCCAGTTTCACAACAAAGTCGGCCATGTTTTTAGCATTCTATTGTAATATATATGCATGCTTTTCATCAATTAAAAATTGCACGAAAATGGCTAAAATAGTCAATTTATTTTGTTGTGTCATCTTGTTGTTAGTGTTCTGAACCCAGCCTCGCTTTGGAAATTATATACAAAGGGGAGTAATTATCTTCACGATAAGTATATCTTGCGGCCCGCTTTGGTGCACCATTTAATAGCTTGTCGTAATTACATGTAAGTGGTTTAATTTAGCATGACCATTAGTATCTCACACCACCAGTTGAAATTAATAACGGTCATATAGTCTGTATTAAAACGATAGCCTATGTGGCGCGGCCTGTGAAAACCGCGAGTTTTTTTGTAACAAAAAATATTTCATTGAATGCGTCAATGGTCGCTAATGGTCGCTAATGGTCGCTGTTTGCAGTAAAAAAATGCCGCGTGGGAACGAAAATCGCTGGTCGTTGTTCGGAGGTGGTCGTTATTCCAAGGTCTTTTAAAGAACAAATTGGACGTGGGGGGGGGGGTTTAACTGGCCGTTGTGGACAGGTGGTCGCTATTCACAGGCGGTCATTAACACAGGTTCGACTGTACATTGTTATAGTGATAAACAAGTACAACCATTCATATTCATACATCATTTTCAGGGAAAACACTTTAGACCATAATCAGCATCACAATTAAATCTGACTGATCTACTATTTATAACAGACATTACAATGACAGAATGGTTGGTTTCCAGCGTATTCAGACCATGCAGATACGTAGACTGGTCAGGGACTGTGCCAGTCATTTTTATAAGATCTCCATCCTAGCTGGGGACAATATATACAAGTCTTATAAATATGTATGGTGGTATAACTTCCATACCAGGTATGGAAGGTGTTCGAGCCATTTCCCACCCTTGAATATAAGCCAAAAAGATTTTTAAAAAACAAATATCATGTCTTGATCGGTGAGTATGTCGTCTTGACAAGATACTTATCGTGTCAAGACGTCTTACTAACTGGTCACGACGGGATAAATTGTATTAAGTCGTCTTATTGTCTTTAATCGATGAGCAGAATTGAAGACATTGAAATAAAAATCGACGTCACTAGTGGGCAGCATCACGTTTTTGACAAGATTTCGTGATAATTATCGCGTCCAATTTATCACACCTTGACCAGTTAGTAAGACGTCTAGACGCGATAATTAAGTAGTTAAGACGTCTCCTATCAGGTGTAGTAGGACAACTTAACTATCACGTTATCACGTTTTGTAGATGGCAGAAATATGCCACCATAAATAGGTTACCTAACCGAGTAACTTCCCTTGGAACTTGACTCTAGAATTGGTAGCATGTGGATACATGGACTACAGACTGATAGACATGTGTGACCAGTGTAGATGATCCTGAAAGACAGTTGTTATCATATTATAAATAAATAGACTGATAAACATCTGTCATTCCTGAACACAAACAACTTTAGGTTTGAACAAGGGCATCGTTATCACAGCTAATCCCCTCGCCTTGACAATACACAAAAAAAAACAAACCCTTTAACGTTTTTGCTTAAGGTGAACTTAAGTCCTCAGTGACCTTGACCTTAGGCGGTCGAACGTGGGTCGTATGCGAAACAAAGCACCATCCCAAGACACACATTGTCGGCAAATATTATCAAAATCGGTACTACCGTACGCATGTGCACACGTACGCACATGAACTAACTCTATATCGCTCTTGTGTGGGGGTAATGCGCAGATGCGCAGGCTGATCTGGGCCTAAGCTGGTCATCCACGTAAAAAGATCCCTTAACTCCGCCAGTGACCTCTCCATCCACAACAACAACAGTACCTCTAGCTGCTGCGAGACCATCACTCCGGACTTCACAGACGTAAATACGGAGCTCATCGTCGCGGTCGGCATTCTCCGCGAGTTCCGCCTCGATCTTGATGCCAAAGTCGGAGTTGGCGTCGTCCTTGCCCATCTCCACCTGGTACGTGCTCTTCTCACACACCTCCACCAGCTCACACTTCTACAACGTCAACACCCAAGGCCAGAGGTCAAGGTCATAGTTGAATTGGTCAAATTTACTTAATGGTGTTCATTTATTTAATTTATAAAATGGTGTTTAACAGTCTGTCAACAGCGAAGGTCACCTCCACCAGCTCACATTTACACAAGGTCAATGGTCAAGGTCACTAATCAAGGTCATAAAGGTAAAAAGAGGCTGACTTTCAATATTTAAGCTGTTTGTTTGGTGGACATGCTTAGAAATATTTGTATAGTCCAAGTTCATAGGCAGAGGTTAGGGTCAGAGGTTTTGGTAAGGTTGATCAAATATGGTAAAAACAAGATGATTCTCAACACGAAGCTGATTGGTGGAGTACAGTGCTCCGATATTATGTTTTATATACAATACTCAAAGGTAGAGCTCAAGGTCAAGTTGAAATAAATAATATGGTTAAACAAGACTTATTTTCCACATCAAGCTGACTGGTGGAGGACATTTGATTAAAAGTATGTTTTATAATCAATACTCAAACTCAGAGGCAAGGTGTAAGGTTGACCAAATATGGACAAAAGGTGTGAGGACTGGGTAAGGTCGACCACATATGGACAAAATGTGTGAGTACTTGGTAAGGTCGACCACATATGGACAAAAGGTGCGAGGACTTGGTAAGGTCGACCAAATATGAACAAAAGGTGTGAGGACTTGGTAAGGTCGATCAAATATGAACAAAAGGTGAGAGGACTTGGTAAGGTCAACCAAATATGGACAAAAGCACATTTTCCACATCAAGCTCAGGTGCGGATCCAGGTGCACGTCCCCTCTAAAATTGGTCAAGTTTATATTTTAAACCATTTATTTCGTAACAGATCTGATTATTTGCTTATTTCTCACCCAAAGTGTATGTTGTTACCACCCAGTTGAACCATCTCGTCGAGACGGTTCAACTGAGTGGTAACAACATATACTTTTGAAGAGAAATAAGAAATGCATAAAATGATTAACTGAATTTTATGAAAGTTGACGATCATATGTGTCTCGTTTGCCGTTGAGAATCCACGCCCCCTATAGACCTAAATCCTGGATCCACCCCTGAAGCTGATGTGTGATTTGTGTTGTACATATGCATGTTTTTTTAATAAATGCTAAGTCGCAGTTCAAGGTCAACATCATAGAAAGGTTGACGAAAAGTGGATCTACATTGATCATAAGCCCCATTTCTCCAGTCAGAGCTTAATAGAAATTATAAAACATTAACATGATAAATTGCCAGACTGATCCATTCAAGCATTGTTGATCCAATTATCTGAAACCAATTGCTGCGATGCAAGCTTGCTTTATGATCAAATCAATTCCAGCTAACATGTTTGCGGGAGCGTAGCCCCATTCAAGGAAGTTGGAATTGACCAAATAACACAATCAGAAATTTATCCTATTACAACCCAGTTACGCAATGTAATAACTCTCCACAAAATAGTTCCAGAAGCTATTCTGTCATGGAAGCCATTTTGTCGACACAACCCGACATCAGCAGGGGTGCCGGAAGCATCATAAGATTGGTCAAGCAAATCTAGTGGATGCCCCCGCTACCCACCCAAAGTGTATGTTGTTAACTCTTGAGTTGAACCGTCTAGCTAATGATGTTTGTATGAAGAATTTTGTTGATTTGTTTCTGACATTAATGTCATTAACCCTTACACCGCTACAAAAAAACATGCTTTCACAGCACTTTAGAATAATTTACAACATGCTTTAACAGCACTTTAGAATCATTTCCATTGGAAATGATTCTGAAGTGCTGTCAAACCATGTTTTTATTGAGAAATAAGGCAAGATACAAAAGCAACAGCAGACGACAATTGTTGTGTGTAGCGGTCTAAGGGTTAACTAACATAACATTTTCCACCTACATGTGCACATCATTGCAAGTAAAGATTTCCCAACATTGGCTGTCAGTGTATGTCAAAACAAGAAACGTACGAGGCAAAGCCACGAAGGCCAGGTTTTTTCCAAGCATAGACACTTGGATAACATAATTATACCCACTTTTTGTAGACTAGATGGCCGTGGCCTGCATGTCGCGCCTTGGGGTGAGGCATGGACACTAAAAAAATAGATATAGTAGATGGAAAAACTTTAACGAAAAAACTTTAACCGGACACACGGACGTACGGACGGACGTATGCCAAAATGCCGACGATATCGCGCTTTCTGCAAGCGGGTGCGACAATGATGATAAACACCCATGTGAAGTATCAAGGTAATGGGTGAAGCAGTTGCAGAGATATAGTACACAAAAAAACTTTAACAAAAAAATTCAAAGTAATTTGACCTTGACATTGGGCACAGGGGCCGCACGGTTGGGGGGTAGAATGAAAATATGGATGATGATAAACAGCCATGTGAAGTTTCAAGGTAATGGGCGAAGCAGTTGCAGAGATATAGTATAACAAAAAACTTTTAACCAAAAAGGTTTAACCAGACGTACGTTAAAAAGTTAACGTTGAAAATGGCTAAGTCAATTACGTAGAAATAATAGGTGAAGGTAAAAAAATGGTCACATGCTGGATAGTTGTATGTGGTAGGCACCCCTCGATTATGAAGCTGTGAAAGTTTGGTACAGTAACAAAGAAATGGACTCAAACACGAAAACTTAACATTGTAAACGCGAAAACTTAACATTGAAAATGGCTAAGTCGACTGCGCGGAAAAAATGGGTGAAGTTAAAAAAAAAAGTAACATGTTGGATAGTAATATGTGGTGGGCACCCCTTGATTATGAAGCTGTGAAAGTTTGGTGGTCCTAGGTGGTACAGTAACAAAGAAATGGACTCAAACACGAAAACTTAACATTGATTGTGGACGCCGCCCGCCGCCCGCCCGCCGCCCGCCCGCCCGGCTTTCGCCAATCCAATAGCCTGGATTTTTTTCTTCAAAAAACCTGGCTAATAAAAATTTGCACTTACTAAAATCAAACTTTGCTCTTACAAACTTCTTAGTTTTACAAAGTTTAGTGAAACGGGCAGAAGGACAGTACTCGGGCTAAACTTACCAGCTTCTTGATGTTATGTCATGGCTGTGGGTAATTAGTTCATTAAAAATTAAATATATGAACTATAACTATCTTATTGTTTGCCCGCCCCTTTGCAAACACATTTCAGTTCAAATGTAGCCTCACCCCTAAGTGCCCTTTCGACAATACTACAACACTATTGGCCGTAGGTAATTAGTTTATTAAAAATTCAATATGTGAACTATGACTATCTTATTGTTTGCCCCGCCCCTTTGTGTACATACATGTTAAAATGTAGCCTCGTCCCTAAATGCCCTTTCCACTTACACTATCGGCCGTTTGACTGAGAATGTATTAATTATTTATGATTATAATGATGGCACTGATTGACTGTGCCCATGTTCAATTTACCAGTTTCTTAATGTTTTGTCCCGGCTGTGGGTAGAGATAGGTGCCGGGTGGAGCCCCGGGCAGGGTCACCCTGACATAGTGGTTACGCGGGCTCAGCTGTCGCTTGTTACACACAAACTCCAGGATATCAGCCGCCGTCGTCTTCTTTGATATGCCCAGGGTCACTGACTGTGAATAAATATCAGCCATGGTGAATTAACTGATCGACTCATTTTGGTGTTACGTCCATTCACTAGCAAGGTCATGATATTATACAGATGGGAATGCATCTGTTTGGAGAGTATTGGACATACATCACTAAACTTAATTAGGATAAAAACATTAAAAAGACAGTACGCGTGTCCTGATGCGATGTCAGGTACTTTTTGTTTCCAATAACAGCAGAGCTCCATATAACGCGCGTATTGGCTTATTTTACACACTTATTTTAGCTGAATATGTATTGATTATCAAAAGTGGGAGTAAAAAATACTCACAGCAATGTGAAAATATGCATTGATTTTCAAATCAGTGAAAATACTGTAATAAAGTTGAAAATTTACTTAGTTGACCTGCAAAAAGCAAACAGTGTTTGCTTTTTGCAGCTCAAATAAGTGAATTTTTAAATTTGTTATATTTTTTATCATTTGTTCCCTATTTAATAGCAAATAAAATCAATAATAAATTTGTAAAAGTAAAATATGCATTGAATTTAAAATATGGGGGTATAATACTCTTTAGATACAAAACTTATCTGGAGCTCTGTATATGAATTCATCATTAAGATACAGCACACCCTCTGGTTATAATACAGTGGAACCTTTCTAAACCGGACACCCTGGGAGATCCCCAGTGTGTTCGGTATAGAGATGTTCCACTGTAAATCGAGTGTCAAAGCAGACAAATAAATCAATAATACAAATCAGCCATAGTTTTCTACTAGATTGGTTAGTTGGTTGGTCGATCAGTCGACCCGTGTGTGGGTTGGTTGGTCGATCAATCAATCAATCAATCAATCAATTGATTGGGGATGTCATCTGTTCAACAGCAAGGTCATACACAGACGGGAGGTTACCTGTTTGTTGGAGCACTATGTATACGACAATAACATGAAGAACAAGAAAATTCAAATTTTCACAAAGACACATCACAAATTTTAGGTCATGTTCAAAATTAACCCTTACAGTTACACCGCTATCTTAATATTTTGTTGTCAGAAATAAGGCAAGATATAAAAGCAACAGCAGGTGAAAATTGTTGTGTGTAGTGGTCTAAGGGTTAACTTACTTAAAAAAACAAAACATGTTTTCAGTCGATGAAAATCGGCTCCAATGCTGACAATATACATGTGCTGTCAAATATATTTTCAACGACAAAAATGGGAAATAAAAAATATACAACAGACGACAAAATTTAATTCGGCTTTATATGGGCTAATGTTAGAAAGACCCTGGTTTAACATAGTTGACATAGTGGAGATACCACATACCTGTGTTGCCCGGTAACAAAGCCATGTTTGACCATTAGTCCATTGGTGGGTCACATGTATACGTTGTTGTGTACATACAAATACTTTTTGTGGTCTAGGTGGAAATTTGTTTGCCATTTTGCACAGCTTAATATTGGATATCAACCCTTAGACCGCTACACACAAGAATTGTCGTCTGCTGTTCCTTTTACATCATGAATTATTTCTCAATAAAAACATGGTTTGACAGCACTTCAGAATCATTTCCCATGGAAATGATTCTGAAGTGCTGTCAAAGCATGTTGTAAATTATTCTAAAGTGCTGTCAAAGCATGTTTTTTTATGATAAAAATGGAAAATAGAAAATAAACAGCAGCTGCAGGCCATTTACAAGTAGGTCCCACAGTATCCATATGAATAGTGAAAGTAGGAGAGACTGGCCTTATTGGAAAAATTTAAATGCTTGTAAATGCTTGGATTTAACGACGGCACTGGCTCGATGACCTTGCATGTCGTCTCCCAAGAAGGGGAGAAAGGAAGGAAATGGATGCAGAGGAAACCGGCCCCAGGAGGCCTAGCTCTTATTCGAATAGTCCCCTCTGGTTCTTTAACGTTCCCAGACTCTCCTTCAAATCTGATACACGGGACCGCCGTTTAAAGTCACCATCCGAAAGGACTAGTAGAGCAGGAAATAAAAAGTATCTCAGAAATACTGACGCCCTGGAACTGAACCCTGAATTGAACCCGGGTCGCCAGCGTGGTAGTCCGACGGTGTTACCCCTCGGCCACTGCCTGCTCATTATTGGATAGGATGCGGTTACATTATATAGTAAAACTATTTGGTGTGTTATAACCTATAGCATACCTGATTGTTTGGTACCGTTATTTTAGAGAGCACTTCCTGGGAACCAGTGGACTCGGTCGGAGAGCTGGTTCCATCTTTGCTGAGAATGTCACCCATAACTTCGTCAATTTCCGTGGCCTTATACACACACCTGGCGGAGAAAATGGGCTGGCAGTTAAGTATTGGATTTTTAAGGAATTAAATGCGAGCGAGCGTTAGTGACAGCAGCATTTAGTTCCTGGAAAATCCAATATGTGAGCAATCACATATTTATAATTAGCCAGGTGTATAATGCAGTCTCCCATCCGTGTATTGATTTTCTATTTGCTGTTGAACAGGTAGTCATTAAACCTGGTAATAAAGTGAAAGCAACAGCTAAGGTTATATAGAGACAGGGCCACAGTTTAACCCTTACTACGCTGAATTAAATTTTTTCGTCTGCTGGAAATGTTTTATTTTCAATATTTCTTGATTAAAACCTGTTTTGACAGCGCATGAGAATCATCTCCACTGGAGACGATTCTCATGTGCTGCCAAAACATGTTTTTGTTAAGAATTTAGACAAAAATAAAAAACAGTAGACGACAATTTTCGTCTCCAGCGTAGTGAGGGTTAAAGTCTCATCCGACAGACCAGTGCACAGGTGACGGGAAAAAAATCACATGACAGTACATATATATATAGTATATTATCTATACAAGTAACAACAGACTATCAGATTAGTTGTTTCGATCACCTGTGGACCAGTGGTATGGAAATACTATGAAAGTATTTTTGATGCCCAATGCGAGGTTTGAACCCACAAACTCCGGATTGGAAGTCAGGTATTCTATCCTTAGACAACAACCCATCCCTAAATCTGGTAATATGCAACTTGTTGGGAAAACAAATCTTGTAGTATGTGGAATAAGTTGAGCGCAATACAGGCCAGCGATTGGCGTAGAAAGTAGGGCGCATAATAAGTAATACTTATAGTTCACATATTGAATTATGAGTAAGTTAGTTTATTACAAATTCAATATGTGAACTATAACTATACTGGTATGTAATTGGCGGTTTGACACGAAGTGAGCGCGTGTGTGGACGGTAATATGCTTTGCGTCTCGTAAACTGATGACAAGGCATAAAATCAGTTCTAAATACAGCGCTGAACATTTAATTATTAATTTAATAGATATTGGCGAAAGCTTAGCAATATGCGATTAATTGAGACGAAATGCTGTTCTTTCATTGGTCGAGAAACAAGGCTAAACAATAAGAAAATGTACAATTGTAGGTCTTTGTCCCGAGATTCACTCGGTATGAGAGGCATCTTGTCAATTTGATCATGGCAGGCAACATACATGAGTGACTGTCTGGCAAACAGTGTAGCCCCAGATCAGCCTGCACAGATGTGCAGGCTGATCTGGGCCTACACTGGTTGCAAATGTCATAAGCCCCATTTCTCCCCATTTCTCCGGTCAGTCACAAATATGAAACGGCAACCTAGTGAAAATTACTATAAAATCAATAAATATAATTCAGCGAATAATATTAAGTTATCACATCTGATACACTGGCTGACTGCAAATATTCCAAAAATATGACAAGTACACGCCTGTCAGATGAAAAGATACGAGGCATGAAATTGACAACCTCCTGCCGACAGCTGTCAGAAGCAATCTCCACTATTATGACGTATTTCTTATATTAGGATTATGCCTGCACTTATCCTAATTTTGCACTAACGAACATTTTAGTCGTACAAAGTTTAGTGAAACGGGCCCCAAATGCATATGTTCTGTAAGAGCCCTGGGGCCCATACTAAAACTCCTTATGACTAAAATGTTTGTAAGTGCAAATTTAGGATCGTCTGGAAATTTCAATTCATGGATTTACATTTATTGAGCAATAATGCTCAATAAATGTAAATCCAATAATTGTTTATAAGAAAACATTGTTAATGTGAAATTTGCACTTTTTGCACTTACGAACATTTTAGTCGTACAAAGTTTAGTGAAACGGGCTCCTGTTCTGGAATTACTTTAACACGATGCAATATTTTTATTTTGTTCAAAATCAATATTTGCAAAACTAGAGAAAGTGAGCAAGGGTTCACGTATACCCCTGGCTGCCGCCTGGACCGACAAATAAAAACTTTAACCCAAATATTTAAAAAACTTTCACCCAAATTTCGAAGTAAACCAAAGCCGGGCCAACAGTTCGATCCTGTATATAACCTGCTGCATTGGGGGGAACTCCAAAAATCAGAAAGGAATATTTACATCAAAATAAATAAATTCAGCCCTGAAATTACAATAACCTGACCTGGTGCCAGGTCCATACCACACCAAAGCCACTTCCCTAAAAGTAACAGGATTAGGAATAATCATATTACTCATACAAGGGGTAAAACCAGATTCAACCCTCACATACAAGAATGCCAAAGACGTACCTGAGGGCCAAACCAGGTCTCCGGTCGGGATTCTGGTAAGGATGAATCCCGATCGTTAAATTACTCATCGCATGCTCCCAACCACGACCACTGGTTTTCATTGAAAGCAACATGTTGATTACAAACATTACATAGTGGATAGTCAATTACATCTTGTCATGTGCTTCAGTCAATGAACCTTTGGCAACAATTATTTGTAAAATCCGGACAGACCATGCTTGATAAACTGTATCAGCGCCAAGGCATGATTCACTTTGGTATTGATTAGCATGTATTTAGTCAATGCATAGCTGGCTAAACAATTATTGTCACATGACTGCCATTGTTCGACACCGCTCACAGCCATGTTCAAACGTACAGCGCGTGCTGTTCGACCATGGCTGTAGACAATGCTCATTCCGGGGCCAAGCCAACACCTACGTAATGCATGTGTCTCATGACGTTACTAGAACGCGCCATTACATCACCAACCTAGTTCACAACAGTCGTGCTGAAATTTTCAAATTGATGCGGCTTCATGACGCGCCGTGTACTGCGGCCCAGGAATATGTATGGGTAAATTAGAGTTTTTAATGCAGCAGATTATCAAAGTACCTAAAGTACTGCATATATGCTCAAATTGCATGATAGTTCCGCAGGAAATGCAACAATAAGGTTCGACCATGTCCGGCCGTGAGTAACCGTTTGCTGTGGCACTCGGGAACTGTTTGAACCCGCGGCCTACGGCCTTGGTATTCAAGCAATTCCCTCGTGCCACGACAAGCGTTTACCCATGGCTGGACATGGTCAAACCTTATATTTAGTCAATGCATAGCTGGCTAAACAATTTTATGCGGTCAACACAGTGCGTATGTGCCGTGAAACACTGTGCCGTGAAACATTTTTTATATCCTGTCGATACGACCTAATCACTGCGTATGAATATGTGCGGTGGCTGGGGTTACGGTATTTATTTTGCATTTTAAATCCATTTGTATATGTTGACGGGATAAATAGAATAGTAGGTTAGTGCCGTGAATGGAAAAAATATCTGGCGCGGCACGGAAACGGGATGTGCTCGGCAGAGCCTCGCCCATCCCGTTTCCTAAGCCTTGCCAGATATTTTTTCCCATTCACGGCACTAACCTACTATTTTCTATATAGGTGCACACCAGGGCTTCTAAAATTTCAGAATGCCAATCGGTCCAGAGTCCAGACATAACACTGTCGGCCATTGTCGGAGCAGACACCCCCCCACCACCCCACTTCTATTAAAAACTTTAACTGAAATTTCGAAGTTCAAACAAAGTACTAGAAATAATGGGATAAATGTCGTATTGGGATAAATAAATCGTGTTTATAAACAACAAAAGTGGACAAAATTGTGTATGCACCGGGTCACGTGGTGTGCCTAAATAGCGCAAAGACGGAAAAAATGCGAAACGACAGAGACAAATCGTGATGCCGATTGATTGCAGGTAAATTTTCGGTAGACTAAAATAAATTAAAACTTTACAAGTCTGTGTCTAGTTTTGTTTTATATTTATCCTCTCTGCCGGGTTGCCAAGCCGGTAAGTTGTCTTTGTGAATAACGACAAAATAGTTTGTTGTTCCATTTCAATAATAATCGAATGACGGACAGGGCCGTAGCCAGACCTAAAAATGAGACGAGGCGAAATATTGTGAACAAGCGAGCGCAAAGCGCGACGCGCACCGCTAACGCGGGGTGTTTGGGGGTCTTCCCCCAAGAAAATGTTGACATCTAGATCGTCATAGACGCGATTTCCCAGCACTTAGATCACCGGATACGGCAATAAATAATAAAAAAAAATAATCTCAAAATCTGAGACGAGGCGGCTGCCTCGTCTGCCTCATCATGGCTACAGGCCTGACGGACAACATAGAAAAAAAATGCGTTATATACCCACTCGTAATTCATTGCTAATTATGCTATTATCACTGTTCACACCGACTTCAAAATTAATTGTCGGCCTGTACAATTGAATTAACATTCAGTGTTTCTTTAACCCTCAGATCGAGTTCAAAGTACATCGGCGGTGTGATTTAGCACTTCAATTGATCCCTAATCCCTGATCCCTAATGAGTCACGCTTTTAACACGACAGACGTAACTTGTTGTTTATCAAAATGTTTGCGAATTGTAGATCACGTGAGCCGGCTCATCAGGATCTGCGGCATTCCTACGTACATGTACATTTTATATACACAAAAATGACCCCTAATACAGCGTAATGTAACGGTTCCTAACTAAATATGGAATAGCCCGGGCCGATAGTCTGTGTCAGTTACTTGGGGTTAAATATTACGAACACAGATAAACACAGTGCATGGTTTCTTTATTTTATTTTAACATCATCAGAAATGGCGAGTCTAGGAACTCTCGTATCTTTACGCTGAAGCCAGCCTATTTAAGTCACTAATCCGCTATACACCTGTCCCACGTGTGTGTTAAGAAAAATCGATACTTAGAGAAACTGAATACACAGCGAGTTGCACACTGGATTTAACACGGATATGGCCCGCGGATATGTGTCATAAATTACTTGGTGGTCAAAACCGGTAAATTTACAAGGTTTATAGTGAAATAGCAGCCGATTTTTAAGACTAGTTTTCAAATCTCAATCGGTCTGAGAGTTCAAAAATCGGTCCAGAACCGGAAAACTGAAAATTTTAGAACCCTGGTGCACACCAAGTAATTACTCTAGCAAAAGTACAAACATATGGCAATGAAAAGCATTCAGGCAAAACAACATCAACCTGCAGATACAGTAAGGTTGGTTGACAATCTGTAGCTGACAGCTGCTACTAATCAGGGATATAGATTTCCTGATAATTGTACATTCAATATGGCTAATGTATATAATTATAACTCGTTATTGAGAGACTGCAAGGGCATTTGTATTTATTGGTTGGATAATTACTGGTATCAGTAATAAGTAGCAATGTATGTCTGCTTATGATTAAAATTATTTATCAAAAATATAATCTTTATATTTGCACAAGTACAAATTAATAATAACATGTTCGTACAGTGAAAGCCACTTCATAGAGCAGTAGTAGTTTCAACCACTCTTGTGTTTCCCATATATGGAGAAATGACATCAGTAATGTATGTTGCATGTGACTTGTTTCCTTCAACCAATCAAATCATGTTCTCGGACCCATCCTCTGATTCGCAAAATAATCGCCTTCACTATGGCCCGTCTCCGGAAATTAATTTGCACAACTCCTGTAGCCTACTTCATCAACATTGCAAAGTATACTTTTCTAGCAAAGTATACTTTGAGGGAGAAATTTTCAATTTTAGAATAAATTTATTAATTTTTATTATACTGAATTTATTACATTATCACAGCCAATTTTGGCTGTGATAATGTAATAAATTCAGTATAATAATTCTGCATAGTTTTAATCATCAAATATATGCAATCGTTAGTTCTGCATGAAATAATGCATTGCGGAAAAATCAATGATTGCTCCCTCAAAGTATACTTTGCGCGGAAAGTATACTTTGCAATTTTGATGAAATCGGCTACAGGTCATATGTTACGCTTGATTCACTTTGTTTTTTATAGCACATCAAGTATGAAATATAACTTCTTTTTTTTTAATCAGATGAGCCAATATAATGCCCTTGTGACTGAATCCTACCGTTGAACATCCGTATCTGCACAGTCTGATCTGGATATGCACTGTTCCCCATCCCATCAATGAAACGCCCGTCATGCTTCAAACAAGCAATATAGATCACTATCAGGCTACATAAGAGTGCCATTTCATCAGGAGCTACAATGGACACAAATCCCATAAGCCCCACTTCACAGCCAAATTAAGCTAAACATCACCAATTCAAATCCCCGACTCTATACTTACTGTGCGCTTGAGCTGTTCATGGGTAATACTGATTTATTGCACTTAAACATGGTGTCGCCCCGGGGTGATAGGAGCCCGCCCTTCTGGACTCCCTTCCAGTACAAGTTGGGCATCACGAGTGGCTTCCGGGCACACACCAGGGCGTGGAACGAGGACACTGTGAAGATGCCCAGTCGACTCAGGATCACCTTCGATGCTTTGGACACACTCGACAGCAAAACCTGAATGGTTGGAATAACACGGTGGCCATCTTGAACGATATAGAAAACTACACAATATATTGTTTATATAAAATTAGAGGGGAAGAATGGGGCTACTCCACGAGGGATCAGTGAGAGAAGAAATAGGCTAACTCTATGAGGGGTCAGGGGAAGAAGGGGAATAACTCCATGAGGGATCAGTGAGAGGCTAAGTCTATGACGGGTCAGGGGGAGAAGGGGGCTAACTCCAAGATGGAGTTAGCCCCCTTCTTCCTCTGACCTCTTCAATTTGCAACCACAAAAACCAAAAGGAAGGTTTCACATTTAGATGTGAATTCTGCTAAGAATGGGTTCGTGGTCAATTATATACAGCATATTATATACATCTACCCAATCCGTCTGGACATAGATAAAGAGCTCAGGTGCAGCAAATCACATTACTTGATGCAGAAATTCAATAATATGTCCAGAAAGTTTAAAAAAATCAAAGCCCTGACCTTGGGGTTTGGCAGTTCTGACCTCTGTAGAGAGGTGGAGTAACAGCAAAGGTGTTACCGATCTACACAGCGCATCAGTCAATCTCCACGTTCTATAATAATTTTATATTGTGTATTATTTTTATAATATTCAAGCCCTGACCTTGGGGTTTCGCAGTTCTAACATGTTGTCTGCTTTGTGAAATATTGGATGATGTTCATCATTATCTGACTAATTATCAGAAAGTTTTATTAAATCAAAGCTCTGACCTTGGGATTTGGCAGTTCTGACCCCTGTAGAGAGGCGGAGTAACAGCGGAGACGGTACTGTTCTATATATAGCTTCTCCAGGTTCTGCTCCCATTGGCGGATCTGCTTGATTATTGCCTGCCGACTCCGTGGGTCGGTCACCACCGTCAACTGGAGTTCCGCCATCTTACGCATCTTTATATCCTGAAACATCAACATCACAGATGAGTTACATTTCTCTCTGGTGACAATGCTGTTTCCTTATTTCAATGCACACGTATATCTTTCCGAGGATTCATATGTCAAAATATCCGTGGAACCTCTCAAAACTGGACACCCTGGGGACCTCCCAGGGTGTCCAGTTTAGATAAGTCCCACTGAAATTAAAGTATATATCACCAATCAAGACTAAGGTTTCTATATGAGTAATGGATCGGCCCTTTGTCAACTTCAGAAGAGGTAGAATGAACAGTATTTGGTGCTGATGCAATTAGAGAGACCTCCATCCACACCTAGTTACACAGATGCCGCTTTTGCAATTTATTTATGCAGTGGGATAACACGATTTGCTTTCCTTATTCCGTCGAGGTCCTCCAACCTACACAATCACCCACTATTTCAATGCCAACTTTGGTGTCAAGCCAAATGTATTGCACAAACAGTAAATTAACACCAGCTTCTTCGCTTATTCTGCCAAGGTCCCCCAAACTACTTTACAACGATTACAAACAAGCGCGAAAGCACTTATACAAATGCTTTCGTTGGCACAGATGAATGTGTATGGGTGGTCATTAATGTGGGAGGAAACCGGAGTCCGTGGAGGAAATCCACTTGTCCGATTTGGCGACCACCATACCATCTCACATACTGCCCCGGCCGAGGATCGAAACCGGGGCCTCATTGGTGATAAGTGTGCTCGTTACCGATTGTGCTAACCGGACAACCCCCAAACTATACCATCACCTACTATTTCATGTACATGTACGTACAATGTCCACATTGGTGTCCAGTTTATAAAGTTCGGAGCGCAGCAGACGGACGGTGTTGTCCTTCCCATGCTGCTTAGCGAATGACGCGGCACACGCTGAATGTATTGCACAGACCCACGAGTTAAGCTCCGTCTGAGAGGCCGCCTGAAATGTATAAAATTAACATTATTGGTGACAGAATAAAATACACCAGGGCCAGGTTGCTCAAAACCTCTGTTAGCTTAACAGACTGTTAAATCCTTATAAATTTTAGCGATAGTCCAAATTACCCAACTTTTCTGCCTTTTGCACAGGGCTACACCAATCGCAAGGTAACAGTTGTCATGTGCAAACGCCAGAAAAGCTGGGTTATTTGAGTGTTTGTTTGTTTGCTTTTGTTTGTTGGGGTTTAATGGCAGCTAATGTCATTAAAGGCCGGGTCAATGGGTTTAGTACTAAATCACATATATTACCTGTACAAATGGGGGGAAAATCCCACAATCAGAACTGAATATTTACAATAAAAAATCCATATATTCAGCCCTGAAATCAGAATAATCCTGATCTGATGCCAGGTCCTCGCCACACCAGAATCATTTTACCCTCTCACAAAAGCAGTAGGATCAGTAACAATCTTACTACTTTTATAATGGCCAATAACCCAATTCAACTCCCAATTAACAAAAGAGCCAAAGATAAAAAGGCCAAACCAGGCAACTCGTGATTCCTATAAGGAGGGTTATGTGAGTGAGAGTTCCCTACACATGTTATTATATTGTGTACAACAAAGTTGTGTGAATGAAATTTTATTTCAATTACAGTGTACAAAATAGTCTGGTACGAATTTTCATAGACAAAGATGGTGGGTGTCTTCAAAAGAAAAATGACTGGTGTTCACATAACCTTGAAGATGGCCAGTGTTTGACACTACACTTTTCCCAGTTACTCTTCCTTCAATATTTTACACTGTTTGCATGATCATGCCAAACAATTTTAATTTAGTTTTCTAGACTTTCAGACAACCACAAAAATCTAGTTGGTCATCCTGATGAAAAAGCAACAAACACGTCATCCCCGAGTTGCAGACGCGGGGATGACGTGTTTGTTGCTTTTTTTTGCAGAAACAGTTCCTGTCGTCGTTACCTGGCAAAGGTAGCCATCTCCAAACGACGTACTCAGAGAGAATATGTTGTCCCGTTTTGGGTGTTCTGGTACCGCCTGGGCTATCCCACCCTCTATCACTGAAAATATAGCGAATAACATTAAATATTCGGACACAATTTATTCTAGAAAACATATACAGTCTAACTTGCACAAGCGACCACATGCATTAAGCGACTTTTGTCTTATGCGACCACTTTCAATTCCCCCCGACCATTTGGCCTATATAATGACAGTGTATTAAACGACTTTCCCTAAACGCGACCACCGGCCACTTATTTTGTAACCAAAAGCAATGGCCGTTTGTACTAAATGACCATTAATTGACAGGATGTCACTTTCTCCAAGTGAAATTAGCCTCAAGTGTGTGACAAACAAAGGAAACAAATCCCCTGTCACTGTCAAAGTATTATTCTATCAGCTGGTTTGGTTGTCGGTCAACGACTGGTAAAAAGCACCGGGGCGAAACATGTCTGGTCTAAAGTAATCGCAGTCACTAATGCCTATTTGCGATTTCAGCTGGGCGATTTTATTTCGCAATAACATCTATTTTGATAAAATAAAGCCTGAATAACTAAGAAAAGTGCACAGTAAACATTACCGGTAGTATTCTAATGTATTTATTTCTATGTTAATGTTTAATATTCGCGATTTCCAAATTCCGAATATTTCACCATATAACCGGTCATACTAGTACCCGGATTTCATTTTTTGTTTGTTTTTGTGTTAACCCTTTCAACACCAAGTAACTTAATAGGATGTTCCATGCCAATGTTTCACGCTATTTCATTAATTTTGTTCATTCAAATTATCCCATTCTTCTAAAAGGGTAATCTGTACGACGTTTAAAATTATTAACAAACAGTGGAGATCCTGATGAGACGGCTCGTTACGAGCCGACTCATCTGGATCTGCACTGTTTGCAAACATTGTCTCTATAGAGGTCTGTGGTGTTGAAAGGGTTAAGAGACCATTGTTCTAAGTGACCATTTTTGGTGTCTCCCTTGGGTGGTCGCTTAATGCAAGTTTGACTGTATAAATATCTGGTGATACACAACAAAGATTGTCCTAATATTTAGGGTTAATATGATTGTACTGGTTTATGACAATAACAATATATTTAAATATAATTTCTTTTAGGAAACCCATATTTTATAGTGGTTATATGGGTTTCCAAAATAGGGGTTTTCCCCAAAACAAATTGTGTCTGAATATTTAGGGTTATTATGGTGGTTTGTTAAATTCACATGTAGCTAAGAAGCCATCACTTATCTTCAAGGACCAGAGAATGAATCTACAAAACATGCTTTAACCCTTTCAACACCACATGCCTGTATAGTGGTATTGTCAAAAAGCGTAGATCCAGATGAGCCGGCTCGTGACGAGCCGTCTCATCAGGCTCTGCACTTTTTGCAAGTAATTTTCATATTTTTGGGAACAAAAACACCCCCTTTTCATAAATGTACTAGTCTGAAAATCAGTTTGTGACGATTGGATTGGTTGCAAAATCAACAATCAACATCCATTCCAGTTACATAGGGGTGAAAGGGTTAATGAACATAAATTTATTAGTGAAATTGATTTTGCTTATATATTCACTAAATCATAAAATTATGGTGTGACATTTCCAATGAAAATGCCACATTTAAATAATACATTTGATAACTTGGTAGAACCAGTCTGTACCACTAGCAAATTTGCAAATGCAACACTGTATGAATATTAACCCACTCGTTTTTGGAATACACCTTTACGGGTATGAAATTTATTAATATTTTTTTTATTATTTCTCAATGAAAGTATATGTTGTGACCACTCATTTGAACCGTCTCGACGAGACAGTTCAAATGGTGGTTGCGACATATTCTTCTGAGCGCATAGAAATATTTAGGATTTTCCACAAACATAATGGTGTATCCTCAGCATGAAAAGGGTTAACATTCCTCCAAAATCCTTGTTGCAAATGTGACAAGGCAAACAAATTTCATGTAGTTCATATACTAGAATTACAGTGTAATCTCCCAAATCTGGACACCCTGGGGACCTCCCAGGGTGTCCAGTTTACAGAGGTTGCGCTGTGTTTCCAACATGAGATTGGCAGTAATAACTAATCACATGATACCATTTTCATCCAATCTGACGGAAACTTCAGGGGATACAGAAAAAAAGTTATCAGGCAAATTTAATGCATATTGATATCTGGCATAAAAATATAAAAGTCTAGGTGATTGGCAGGAGAAATGTTGGTCGTATATAAAAGCTAGGTGATTGGCAGGAAAACTAGATTGTCAGTATATATAAAATCTGGTGATTGGCAGGGGAAGATAGATTGGTCGATATATAAAAGTAGGTGATTGGCAGGAGAAACTATTGGTAGTATAAAAAGTAGGCGATTGGCAGGGGAAGATTGGTTATATAAAAGTCTAGGTGATGGCGAAATAGTTGGTAGTATATAAAAGTCTGGTGTTGGCAGAAACTTTGGTCATATATAAAAGTCTGGTGATTGGCAGGAGAAATAGATTGGCATATATAAAAGTCTAGGTGATTGGCAGGGGAAACTAGATGTATATATAAAGGTGGTGTTGGCAGGGAAATAATTGGTCTTATATAAAAGTCTAGGTGATTGGCAGGAGAAACAGATTGGTCGTATATAAAAGCAGGTGATTGGCAGGAGAAACGATTGGTCAGATTATAAAAGGTGATTGGAGAAACTAATTGGTCAGTATATATAAAAGTCTAGGCTGATTGGCAGGAGAAACTAGATTGGTCAGTAAGCGAGGCGTGGGCCCAGGTACCCCAAAATATGTAAAAAATTCCAAGTGTGTGGGCTTGTGACCTTGACTCTGGGCTTAGCGGGGGCAGCATGAACATGAATTTGTCACAGGGTGGTAGAGGTCCATTGGACCAATGCGTGTGTGAAATGTGAAGCAGATCCGAGCAAGGATATAGAAGTTATAACCGATTTCTCTGATGTTAAGTTTTGTAAAGAGACTAAGTATGTGACCTCGAAATCAGTGGGGATTTGTCACAGCATGATAGTAGAGCCTTAGAGGAATGCATGCATGAAATATTGAAGAATTTTCGATGAAAGAAATAGAAGTTATAACATATTTCGCTGATGTTAAGTTTTGTAAAGAGACAAAGTATGTGACCTTGACCTTGGGATCAGCGGGGGTTGGACGGTCGTGGATTTGTCACAGCATGATAGTACAACCTTAGAGGAATGCACGACTGATTAAAAATGTTCAATGAAGGAATTAGAAGGGGGGGGGGTATAAAAAGCTGCTGCTATGGACCCTCTCTAAACTGGACAGCATGGTTGAATCCCGTCCCATGGGACGGGATTCAACCAGGATGTCCAGTTTAGAGAGGTGGATGTGGAAGACATTGATGGTACAAAACACCAAGGCACACAATAGTGGCCAAAGCGACATATGTACAATTTGTGGTAAAATAATAGCGAAAGCAATAACAGAAAATAGTGACAAGGGCATCGCTATCACTAAGCCAATCCCCTCGTGACCTTGGGCGATTGGACGTGGGTCGTATGCAAAACAAAGCACCATCCCTAGACACACATTGCAGCCAAATATTATCAAAATCGGTGAAGCGAGTCAAGTTATTGAAAAATGTAAGGTGTTACTAATGCATGCACACACATGGACTAACACTATAATAATATAGTAGACATGAACAAATCGTGGTAAATATATTAGCAAGTATCAGACATGGGAGTGGAACACTATCCCCAATCCTGAAAATTTATTTCAGCAGCGGATTGCGCTGCGATTTTCTAGGGGGGTCTGGGGGCATGCCACCCCATAATTTTTTGTTCAATTCTAGATGCTCTGTGCTTCATTCTGAGGTATATTTAGCATTAAATAGATCAGATTTTCCCCTGAAAAAATATGCTATAATTACGTAGGAAAAATTGGCAACATAATCCATTTCAATTGAAAATAATACTTGCAACATTGTAAATCCGTTGAAAATGGCAATAATTTTTTTTTTTTTTTTTTAAATTGTACTTTTTTATCGCCATTCTCAACGGATTTACAAGATTCACAAAAGTGGTCCCTGGGACCTCAAATCCGGATTTCCGGATTAATCCGGAAATTTCCCATGCCTGAAGTATCTAATATCGAGTATGTATGGCAACAAAAGTCGGCCAAGCTGGCGTAGAAATTGTACATTGAAAATCACACAATTTGTGATCAACAATATCACGTGTCTTATGTCCAGAATATTGAAAGCGTTGCCATGGTACAGGTGGATAAGAAATATACAAATTGTGGTCAACACTAACAAGTCCACACACACACAATATTGAAATTGTGGCCATAGTACTGCTAGACTAGACATACACAAAGTGTGGTCAACAATATCAAGTTTCCTGTGTCCAGAATGTTGAAATAGTAGCCATGGATGGCACAGCTAAACCAGACATACACACATTATAAGGCCAATATATCAAGTTCTCCTCAAGTGAGTAAAGCAATAAAACAATCAAACTGTACTGCAATGTTTTGTAATTGAGACTGGAAACAATTACTTTCCCATGGCAACGGGGCAGGCATCAGGATGGCAGACAGCTTAGGGAACAAAATCCACAAATATATGAGACAAGCCATGTGATTTTGTACCTAAGAAGATGTACGATATCTCATGAAAAGTATATATGTACGAACTTTACGATAAATGACATTGAAAAGAATTCTGCATCTGCTATGAACATTTCAACTTTCGATAACATTTACAGAATATATCAGTTTTTGTAAATATTTTTTCATGAATATCTTCTTACCGTCTGTTCCACGTTTTGCTGCCGACGAACTTTTGGCCATTATATAAGCACATTAAATCTAAAAAATATTTAAAAATAAGTACTTTTTCATCAATAACAAAAAAGTAACCCTCCCCAAAAACTTTCGTTTCATGAAATTCCATCAATATTGATTTTATTGCGAAAAAACGATTTTCCTATGGGAATTTAACATGGGGAGTCAATTTCCAAAATTTTTCATTTTTTTATCCTGAAGGATCAAAAAACGAAAATTTTTGGAAATTGACTCCGAAATCTGGCGAGATAGCTTGAAAATGATGTAACTAAGAAAACAAGTTAGATTTTGAAAATCGGTCAACAAATAAAAAAAATATTTAAATAAAATCTATTTTTAGCCCCATGTTAAATTCGCATAGGAAAATTGTTTTTCGCAATAAAATCAAATAATTTTTTTGGGGAGGGTGACTTTTTTGTTATTGATAAAAAAGTACCGTATTCATTCTAATAAACGCCCGGGCGCTTATTAGAATCATCGGTAAGTCACAGGTCGTGGTTGGGCGATTAATAGAGGCAATGGTTTTTGGTTTTAGGTCCCGAGTAAAAAATGTCAAAAAATGTCAAAAAGTGGAAGAAAACGATTGGATTTGTAAACCTTTAATACAGACGTTCTATGTACTCACGGTGTAGTCTTAGCAATTACTACCGTATCGGACGTTTGTATTCGGATAATCTGTATGTTTGGACTGGTCCATTTCTCATTAGAATAATTACTTTAGGATCAGTAAGTATTCGGACATACCCCAAATCCGTAAATTTCTCAAAATATCTCAACAATAACAAAGGGACATCACTCTTCACGTAACATATACTATCTGGTCAAATCGTCCCCAGACCAAAATCGTCCCCATACCAAATCGTATATATTTTTTTTGATAATCAAGCAAGCCCATCATCACATCTGGTTCCTGGTTTTGCTGTACAATATTGTGCATTAAACCGTGACCGGGTACCGATGGCTGTCAACGACGAATAAGGAAAATGCTAGGCAGCGCTCCAGTTAAGGTGCGGAACTGGATTGTATATTAGAACCAGATAACGACTATAGTGACTCTGCAATAATTGTTAAACAAGGCGAAACTGTTGTGGGGAGATATCACCCAGGTGATCGCAGTTACTTCTGGGGAACCGTGACCCTCCTCTATCGGGACATTTGCAAGGGGAGGTGGCCTTGAAATTCCATGTTCCTACAGAATATTTGGACGCAAAGAACGAAAGGCACATGTCCGCGCGTTACTAAAAAGGGAAATACGGAAAATTACAGTTTGACAGGTATGTCCATTTTTCTTTCCAGAGGAGGCCATGGGCGTTTATTAGAGGTCCCAATTTTTGTAAAATCGGGCAGAAAATGTTCATTTTTTTGCCCAAAAATGGGGGGTGGGCGTTTATTAGAGTATGGGCGTTTATTAGAATGAATACAGTACTTTAAATACTATTAAATAGTTTTTAGATTGAATGTGTTTAATAGCCAAAAGTTCGTCGGCAGCAAAACGTGGGACAGACAGTAGGTACAAAATCACATCCACGTCCACATCAAATTACACATGATGTGCTGACTACGCATGTCCCTATGAATGCATTTTGCAAACTTTGTATACCAGTATGTCCCTATGAATGCATTTTGCAAACTTTGCATACCAGTTCAAACTATGTCATCACAGATAGGGCAGACCCTGATCAGCCTGCAAAAAGTGTAGACCCAGACCAGCCTGCACGATCGTGCAGGCTGGTCTGGGTCTACACTCTTTGCAAAGCACAAGTTTCCGCGTTCACCAAAAACTGCTGATTTTCTTTTTTAAAGTGAACCAATGAGTGTCAGTTTGTGAGAGGGACGATAACCCCAGATAACCCATCATTTCATCTGGGTAATCGTAAAGCAATACAAGTTTTTTAAAGTTTAGACATTATCTGATAAGCAGATAAGGAGCATGTAGCGGGAACAAGTGTAACGAAGCCTGCACTCACCTGTTTCCTTCACATGTTCAACTGTAGACATGTTATAATAGAGGTCAAAGAGGTCAGTAGGAAGTTAATTGTCGAACTGACGGGAGAAATGGGGTTTAGGATATTTGTGGCCGCTCTAGCTACTGATCCGTGGTGACAAACGTATTTAATAAAAGCTCCTGGGAGGGTGGGGACTACGCAATTTTTTTGTGAATCAAAAATAAAGTATTACTGTAAATCGCAAAACTTGGAAAATATTATATTTAAATGGTCTTTGAATATCAAAATAGCATATTTTTACAGAATTAAGTGCATGGGTGGTGGTGGTGTGTGTGTATGTGTGTGTTGTGGGGTGGTGGGGTTACTATTAGAGATGGGGCTATTATTAGAAAGCATATGTACTGCTTGCTAAAAGCATGACTTGTGTTTCACTGACTAAATGGGAGGTTGATCTTGCTCAGCACTGATCATGAAGGACAGGTCGCCTTTCTCCAGTCACTGATGGCTGGATATCCATGGATTTAATCAAACTTTAACAAGAATACAAATTTTAACCCGTTCAGCCCTAGAGACCTCTGTAGTGGATTCTGCAAACAGTGTAGATCCAGATGAGCCGGCTCCTGATGATCTGTCTCATCAGGATCTGCACCTTTTGCAAGTAATTTTCATATTCATTTTAGAGAAAAAAACACCCCCTTCTTATAAATGGACTACCGGTAGTTTGAAAATCATTGGCTTGGTCAGAAAATTAACATATCACAGTCCATTCCAGTTATATAGGGTTGAAAGCTTTAAACCTTCTCATGCTGAGGATACGCCATTATGTTTGCATATTTTCCTTCTATGCACTCAGAAGTATATTTAGCAACCACCATTTGAACCATCTCGTCAAGACGGTTCAAATGAGTGGTCACAACATATACTTTTATTGAGAAATAAGAAAAATAAAATATTTAATAAATTTCATACCTGTATTTAAAAGGTGAATTCCGAAAGGAATGGGATACATGTTGACATTGCATCATCAGATCATTTCAACAAATTCAGTATTTAACCCTTACTACGCTGAATTAAATGTTGTCGTCTGCTGGAAATGTTTTATTTTCAATTCAACAAAAACCTGGTTTTGACAGCACATGAGAATCGTCTCCAGTGGAGATGATTCTCATGTGCTGTCAAAACCATTTTTTTGTTAAGAATTAAAGCAAAAATGAAAAACAGCAGACAGCAATTTCCGTCAACAGCGTAGGAAGGGTTAAACCATTTCAACCCCAGATCACAATACAACGCCATCATATGCAAACACTGTAAACCCAGATGAGCCGGCTCGTAACGAGTCGTTGCATCAGAATCTGCAGTATTTGTCGGTATAGTCCGATTCTAAACAAAAAACCAGCATTTTCTGAGTAATAGAATAGTCCAAAAATCACCATGGGAAATCAGTTTTGTATATTTAGGGGCGAGAGGGTTAACTGTGCCATACTTGATCATGCACTCAGAACATGGCATGTCCTAAGTGCATGATGGAGTATAGCACAGAATTAACCGTTACACCGCTATTTTTGTCGTCTGCTGTTTATTTTCCATTTTTATCATCAAAAACATGCTTTGACAGCACTTTAGAATAACTTACAGCACTCCATTGGAAATGATTCTGAAGTGCTGTCAAACCATGTTATTATTGAGAAATAAGGCAAAACATAAAAGCAACAGCAGACGAGAATTGTTTTGTGTAGCGGTCTAAGGGTTAATACTGACGGACATCATCTGCAAAAACCTCATTACCTAGTGGCAGTTGTACGACAAGTAGCAATCATTCCAGGAAGATAGATAAATTAAATCCTCAATCCCCCGTCTCTATATCAGGGATTCCGCTTGGGAAAATAAAAAAATCGCCACTTCAAAAAATTGGCGATAAAAAATTACAATTTTCAAAAAAAAAAAAAATAAAAACAAAAAAAAGGATTTTTTTTTATGATTTTTATTCGAAAATTGTAATTTTTTATCGCCAATTGTTTATCTTTATCGCCAATTGCGAAAGTGGCGATCGCCAGCGGAATCCCTGCTATATGACCGCTGACGGACGGACTGATTGATTTATTGATTGAGTGGAGTTTTACATCTGTTTAACAGTATGGTCACCTGCATGAAAATGCATCTGTATGGATGGAGCGATGTACATTCAGCACAAAAATATATTTTTTAAAATGCTTAGAAGACAATGTCCTGATCCAATGTCAGGCACTCTTACTACACGAGATCACTTGGCCGCAAGTGTGAATCCCAGTACGATTCACCTCTAACATATGAATCATTCAACCTGCGGAAAATAACTATCATTCTGACAAAAAAGCAGACAAACATACCTTTTTGCTATTGTTTTTTTGTTGCATCGAATATAAGTTGATTAAGTGGTACAATCAAGATTATTACCCACTTCCGGCCAGAACATAGCAACTGTTGAGTGAAATGCCAGAGATAGGACTAATTGACTGATAACCATGACGATATGAACATACAAACAACTGTTTCTGGATTCTTTCCTGATTTCTATGTCAGGGGCACAGCAAGCTCACAGAAACAGGGTTCTCGTGTATGTGAATCATGGTACACGCATTTCTGGTTATTATTGTGCATTGTATTTGGCGTAAGTGTTGGCCATGACCAGCCTGCGCATCTGCACAGTCTGGTCAGGGCCAACACCGTTCGCCATTCGGCCAGTTAAACAGAATTATGTGCGATACCTACATCAACTGAATGGCATGTATACCCATTGAAGTCTCTGGATACAACACGTTTTATTGAACAAATCTGATTAATTTCTTTATTTCTCCATGAAAGTATATGTTGTTGCCACTCATTTGAACCGTCTCATCGAGACGGTTCATATGAGTGGTAACAACATATACTTTCAAAAAGAATTAGAGAAAATAGCAAAAAATATTTCTCCAAATTTCATAGTACTGTCATTGTATCTGGTCTATAATGGGCTAACAGCACAGGGAAAAAAGTGAAAGTTTAACGTCCCAGCAACAGCTAAGGTCATATAGAGATGGGACCACAGTTTAAAGTCTCACCCAACAGACCAGTGGGATGGTAATACAATGTAAGTATTTTTAACGCCTATGGTGAGGATTGAACTCACAACCTGCGGTATTGAAGTTCAATGCCATATCCCCTAGGCCACAACCCATCCATTAACAGCGGAGGGAAACCGTGAACATTAAAACTCTTCAAATACTAATAGTATTCATATTGCAGTACATAATATACAAGATCATTATTGAGTGTCTAACATACAATTTAGTTTGCTAATGTAAAACTCACACTCCTCTGGTAATGTCCCTGAATATTGGAGTGTCAAACATTAAGACAATTAGCTACATCCTGATTGCCAATTTATGGTATTAACACTTCAAATGTATAATTACATTGGTAAAACATATGCACAGAAGGAAAGAGCAAATGGAATGCAGATCAAAGTCACTGTCAAAAAAACATAAAATGTTTCTGTTTTACAATTTTTAGTCATTTATGTTGAATGATGAATATAAAACAGTCATTATTATAACATCAAAATATAAAAAAAATTATATTGTCTGAAACCTTGTTGTGAAGCGTAAGATAATAATGCCAGTGAGTCCTGAATTACTTCTATGTCGATAGAAATTAGGTAAACCCATTTCAGCCGAAGGATACTATGATTTTTGTTGAAAAAATCTCATTATTTTGTTCATTCATCGATAAAGGTATATGTTGTTACCACTCATTTGAACCGTCTCATCGAGACGGTTCAAATGAGTGGTTACAACATATACTTTCGAAAGGAAATAAAGAAAATAGGGATTTTTCTCTCTCAAAAGGTTCATACTACTAAAAATGTATCCCGTCTGTAATGGGTTAAGCTGTTTCGCGTGAAAGTCTGACAGTCTGAACTCCTAGCACCTATTTAAATTTAACAGGATACACAGATTCTCTCATAGTTTTGGTGACTTGGTTTCTGACAGGTAATAAAGGTTGCCTAGACAATCGAAACATGAAATCAATATGCATATAAAATGTCCATTAATTCAAACATGGTTCAGGTGATGCATACTGTGGATCACATGAATAGGTAATTTCAGACACAGTCTCACAGTACAGCTCAGCCTCAACAGATTAACTAGATGGCCGCGGCCTGCATGTCGCGCCTTGGGGTGAGGCATGAACACTAAAAAAAGAGATATAGTAGACGGAAAAACTTTAACCAAAAAACTTTAACCGGACACACGTACGTACGTACGGACGGACAGACGGACGTACGCCAAAGTGCCGACTATATCGCGCTTTCCGCAAGCGGTCGGGACAAAAACTTGAACCAAAAACTTGAACCAAAAATTTAAAAGTAATTAAACCTTGACATTGGGCACAGGGGCCGCACAGGAGCAGGGTAGAATGAAAATATAGATGATGATAAACACCCATGTGAAGTTTCAAGGTAATGGGCAAAGCAGGTGCAGCGATATAGTACATGAAAAAACTTTAACCAAAAACTTCAAAGTAATTTGACCTTGACATTGGGCACAGGGGCCACACGGGTGGGGGGTAGAATGAAAATATGGATGATGATAAACAGGCATGTGAAGGTTCAAGGTAATGGGCAAAGTAGGTACATAGATATAGTACATGAAAAAACTTTAACCAAAAACTTTAACCAAAAGGTTCAAAGTAATTTGACCTTGACATTGGGCACAGGGGCCGCACGGGAGAGGGGTAGAATGAAAATATAGATGATGATAAACACCCGTGTGAAGTTTCAAGGTAATGGGCAAAGCAGTTGCAGAGATATAGTATAACGAAAAACTTTAACCAAAAAACTTTAACCAAAAACTTTAACCGGACACACGTACGTACGCCAAAGTGCTAACTATATCGCGCTTTCCGCAAGCGGGTGCGACAAAAATGATGTTGATATCAAGCATGAGCATTGAGTACCAACCAAGTTTTATAATCATGTACCCTTGACTTACAAAGCAAATGTTTAGGCACGCAGTGATTTGGTTGGCTAATGGAAAATGATGTCAGTCTCCAGTAACCAACCAAACCACTGCGTGCACATGATTGAAATATTTTCAAAGATGACGGCTAATATTTATTGATAATGAGGAAGTGAATGCGTTTGATTTTAAAAAGCGAATTTATGTTAGTGTGAACCGTTTTTGGCACAGTTTACACTCAAAATCTTTGAGATTTATGTTAATGTATTGGCAACTGTAAAATCTATGCCGAAAACCCACCCCAAACAGCAGATTCGACACGTTGTAACACGTTGTACAGGAGAGTATGAATTTACGACTTTGTGTGGGATTTTCATACAACGGTGGCAAATACTAGTGTTGTACCTTTCTCAAGTACATAATCTTCAGACCCGGGCGCATTTGAATTGATTTGTACATTGTTTAGAAATGTGTTTCATGTATATACAAACAATAATTGACACGCTAGAATCACCTGTGCATTATAGCTCGGCAATCAAACAGCCCGATTTCAAGCACGAGCACCGACTACAAGCTCAGAAAGTTTTAAAGTCACATCACTGAACCTACCCTGCAGGGGGCAGTTTTACTAAACTTTGTACAACTAAAATGTTCGTGAGTGCAAAAATTTCACATTAATAATGTTTTCTTGTAAACAATTATTGAATTTACATTTATTGAGCATAGGCTGCATATGCAGCCTATGCTCAATAAATGTAAATCCATTAATTTAAATTTCCAGACGATCCGAAATTTGCACATCCGAATATTTTAGTCGTACAAAGTTTAGTGAAACGGCCTCCAGGTGTTTAGGCACCCTGTCGTACATGGTGGTTTAGTTTGTATTGGTCCAATACATACTAACTGGTAACATATTGCTGTATCAGGCAGGCATTGACCTGATACAAATATCCGAATTACAACAAATTGAAAACTGACGTTCCATTGGTCGAATAGCGTCACATGATGCTACCGAATGACATCAGTGGAATGATGTCGCGGAAACGAGTCCACGTTCTTTTCAACGAAAACAATGTGATAATTGCTCATTCTGTAGCTTAAAATGTTACCTGATAAATAGAATACCAGTCTACTGTCTTTTGATATGAAGATTATCAGGCTCGGCTGGAAAACGGTTGGAATTCCTCGACATGCCATGGAATTCCTACATGTTTTCTAGCCTTTCATGATAAATTTGATATCAAAAGACACTAGCCTGGTATTCAATACGAGACAGATCCAGTACTTACCCAGGAGGTGTTTAGGCACCCCGTCTTCCATGGTGGTTTCGACATCCCCATCGTAGAAGAGGAGCACCGTGCCCTTGAGGCAGACCCAGTATTTCTTCCAGTTCCTCTTCGGGGCCAGCTCCAACTTCTTCTTCTTCTGGACCAGCCAGTTCTTCACAACCAACCACCTGGATTGAATTGGTTGGTTGAGTGGCTGGATGTTTAGTTGGTTGGTTGGTTGGATGTTTTGGTGTTTGGTTGGTTGATTGATGTGTTTGTTGATGTGTTCATTTATTTCTTCACTGATTGATTGGTGTGTTTGTTGATTTATTCTTGTGTTTGTTGATTGCTTGTTTGCTTGATTGATTGATTGATCAGTTGATGATGCTGTGTTGAATGGTTAATTACATTAGAACATATTCTCTTAAAACATCCATGTTGTACCTTATTTAAGTGTTCCACTTTACAATGGTAAAAGACCGAAATTCACTCACAATAGGAAAGGGTCCTTACCATGAATGTGTTCCTTGTATCTGAGCCTAACTAGGTGCAACGGAGCAATATACAGAGCAAATATGGCGATTATGAATTGATATTCACCAAAAACATGACAGGTCCGATTGCTAACTGGTGGCAATCCATTTCCCTGACAGTTCCATTGGGCTAACTGCCCTGCACTTACATCAATAGTGCCTTCTTACAAACATAATGGCACTAACTTGCCAACTCAATTTGTAACACATGGTGGGGAAATGGTACCTACAGGTATGACTTCTTGCAATTGGAAGTGAAGAGCTATCAAGCACTTCACTTGCAATTGCAAGAAGTAATATTCTGAATGTTTCTCATCATGGCAGCAACAGCTCTACTCTGGCAATTGCTAGAAGTAACATTGGCAGCTCATATCATTTGCAATGTTCACAATTCATTGCCTTTAAGTAGACACTGCACATTTCATTGCAATTATTGTTGCAAGAAGTCATATGCTGTGGCTGTAGTCAGGGCAGTGTGTACATTTCATTTGCAATGTGCACATTTTATTGCATTTAAGTAGACACTGGACATTTCATTGAAACTATTTTGTTTACAAATGGAACCAAGTTGTATATACAGCATGCTGAGTTGGGTGTACATTGGTTATAAATGATAAGGTGCGTATTCTATGATGTTCTAGCTGGCATATTTGACAAAGCTGCTTTAGCAAAGTCCATTGAAGTATCAGAATTGGTGCTATTATAGGGTGAGGTTCAGAACATGGGAATAATTGGGACATGGACAGTTGGCCACTTTAAAAACGTCCAGGGGGCCTCGTAACTGGGACGACAAAGTGCAGCTAGAACAAGTGGAATTTTTACATTAACAAGTAGTAACAGATCTGTCTGCAAATCCACACAGTCTAACCAGGTCCTACATTGGTTGCCATTCTGTCAAAGCAAACTTGGTGTAGGTCTTTGAAAAACAATGTTGATCTATCACTGACCAATCACGGATTGAACAAGTGTATGATAATGATCGGCACATACTCCGGCCACAAATGTCCTAAGCCATTTTTTTGCAAACCCGGAGTGTTGTTAAGGTCACTCACAAGGTCAATAGCTTGAGATTTATCTAAAGTGTAATGCCATACTTCAAACTGATTATTATTGAGTATTATGACAAACATTAGATACTAATATTCAACAAGCTCTGCGGAATTAACTCTTTGCATGCTGGGAAATTTGTGGGCTATAAATAGTTCAAAAATAGCGGACAACAAATCATCATAATTATTTTCTTGTATTTCTCCCCGTAAATATCAGGAATATGTCTTGGATTTTCATTAGAATTGTGTCCGGAGGACACAATTCTAATGAAATTTCAAGACATATTTACAGAGAGAAATAAAACATATACTCCTAATTCGTTTGGCGGATATTTATTTATTGTAGGTACTTACAGTCAAACTTGTCTTAAGCAAGCGGCCATGGGAAAGTCCAAAATTGCTTGCTTAACACAGGTGGGTGCTTAATGGAGGTTCATCTTGGACCGACTTATAACTTGTTCCATATAGATTTATATGTACAATTAATGTACAGTCAAACTTGTCTTAAGTTCATATGTACATCATGATATACAGTGTTTACTTTAACCCCCCCTGAATCCGCTACTGGATAATGTAAATACAATATGCACAATAGAATGGATTATCAAACGGAACGTTTAATAATTTGATGGGTCAATCGAGTGTTTGTTGTTACAATATGTACCAGTTCGTCCGAAAATCACCAGTTTGTCTGGCGTATGTAGTACTTGCACATTATGATGCATGCAAATTAATCCGTTTAAGTTCACTTAAAATATAATTTATGAACTTGGATGTGCATAAATTCTGTATATTTAGTGAATACCAAACTGAATTATCATAAAAATCGGGTTACGTTAACATCGATTGGAAAAAGTTGCAAAAGGACGAAACTACGTAGGTACGAAATAGCCGAAATTGTCCGTGATATTTACAGACTTTTTCATGTTTTCTGACAATACAGTTAGCCATATTTGGTTGAAATAAACGCGTGTTTGCGTGTTTGCATGTGTTTTTTTTTTCTGGTTGAGAGTATTCGGAGGGAGTTAACTATACCGGCCTTTACTTATCAGCGATTGGCTGTACTGTATAAATAACTTGGCCACGAGAATAACACGTGTTTTGAACTGACAACTATAGTAGCCAGAAGCAATGTTTGGCCACAGGTGGAAGACTCGGACCTATGACACCGAAAAAATGCCTATTAAAAAAAATCCCATTGCCCCACCCACTTGGTCTCGTGCATTACCATCTTCCTTTATAGAAGATGGTAATGTACGAGACCAAGTGGGTGGGGTAATGGGATTTTTTTAATAGGCATTTTTTTGGTATCATATGTCCGAGTCTTCCACCTGTGTGTTTGGCTAGGGGAATTATTTAAACTATCGACCCGTGACTTTTATTGTCACAGCGAGTAGGCATGATTTTAGTGAATCGCGTAATGATGTGATGAAAATTTGGTCAAACAATCGGGTGTCAAAAAACAAATTGAAATGGTATTGTAAACAGTTTGGCAGGCCTGCAATTAGCGAGATTTAGGTCACTGGGTGGGAAATGGGGATTACCTGAACGAATTTGGTTCCAGCTTTTTTTTTAGAATTTCCGATATTTTCCGAGAATGGTCGCTAAAACGAGGATTTCGAGTCAAAATGGACGATTTTGCATGGCCGTTGCCCGCGTTAGACAGGTTCACGCTTAATACAGGTGCATTTTAGAGTAATTTTCATTGGGGGGAAATAAAATGGCCGCTTAACGGAGGGAGACGCTTAATACAGGTGGCCGTTAGTACAGGTGCGACTGTATAACCATCATCCATAATAATAGTGCATATTGTTCGCTGACTGATTAACCCTTAGACCGCTACACACAACAATTGTCGTCTGCAGTTGCTTTATTATCTTGCCTTATTTCTCAATAAAAACATGGTTTCCAATGGAAATGATTCTGATGTGCTGTCAAAGCATGTTGTAAATTATTCTAAAGTGCTGTCAAAGCATGTTTTTGATGATAAAATAGAAAATACACAGCAGACGACAAAACGATAACAGTGTAAGGGTTAATGAAGATCTGGATGATGAATGGTGAAAAAGTGTAGACCATGATCAGACTGCACAGATGAGCAGGCTGTTATGGACTAACATTGGTGGTAAAGGATATATTAAGTTTTTCAGTTTCAAGGTGTATGATCACGTGGTTTCCTAACCCGATTTTCTGACGTGACGTAATCTGTGACGTCATTTTTACAGTAGATTTTCATTAAAATCTTCCTAACAAACGGATGGATGTTGATGATATGTAGCGCACCAAATACGATGGCATATGTGTTTTATGGGTGCTCTGAAAGTTCTTTACAATTTCACAAACAATCGAGTACCGTTTATTTCTTACATTCACGTGCCCTAGTTTTTATTAACATTTACGGTAACCGATTCTTCGTTAAAATGACATAATGATGAGACTAAAGCCGCCTATACAATAAAGGGCAACGTGTACCGCATTTGCTGCTGTATATGTCATAAAAATATGTCATCCCATTAGCAAGATATTAAAGAAAATCTACTGTAAACACATCTAAAAAACATGACGTCATGCCGTTCGGAAACCACCTGATCCTCCACCTTGAGTTTATGGCCTAAATATATGGCAAGTGTCACTTTGGATTCATTGATTTATTCCTTCATTTACTGCTTACATCATTCAATTAGTGGAGACCATAATACATCTTTTATAATAGCTGCTGTTTAATTGGCAAAAAATTATGTAATCCAAGTTGAAAGCTGGTGCAACTCTCAGAATAACGAGACATTTAAACATGTGGAAGTAATTCACATTATATACGCAAGGTGAGAGTGGTGGCTGCGCTTCTAATGACTGCTGTAATGTCCCTTTTTGTGAACTGGTCGTCAAATTTATTAAGTTAACAGATGCACATTGACCACAGAAGTATATGTTGATGATATAAACATGTTGAATCGGGCATCGAGCTCAATACAATGTATCACAGATCTGAAAACTAATTTCGCTGATGTTCCATTGGTTGAATGATGTCACATGATGTTATAAATGATATTAGTGTGATGGCAAGGTGTTATTAAGTCCACATTTCTACTTACTTTTTTCAAAATCATAAAATGTTACCTGATATTTTGAATACCAGGGTACAGGTCTCGAGATAAGCTTTGTGTCTAAAGCGTACTATACCCCCTGATTTCAAAATCATTGCGTATTTTACTATCACAAATGGATTATTGATTTTCTTCATTATTAAATAGGTAACAAATGATAAAAACAATATAACAAATTTAAACACTCACTTATTTGAGTTGCAAAAAGCAAACACTGTTTGCTTTTTGCAACTCAACTAAGTGAATTTTCAACTTTATGACAGTATGTTCACTACTCAATTTGAAAATCAATGCGTATTTTCACATTGCTGTGCGCATTTTGTACTCCCATTTTTGATAATCAGCGTATTCAGCTAAAATAATTGCGTAAAATATGCCAATACACAACTTATCTGGAGCTCCGAGGGTAACAGTTTAACAGGCATAAACTGTTACCTGATAAATAGAATACTAGTACCAACATACCGGTAGTATCTTTTGCTATCAGGCTCTGCTCTGTAGCCGATTTCACGAACATTGCAAAGTATACTTTTCTAGCAAAGTATACTTTGAGGGAGTAATCATTTATTTTTCCTGAAATGCATTATTTCATATAGAACTAACCACTGTATATATTTGATAATTAAAAGTATGCAGAATTATTATACTGAATTTATTACATTATCACAGCCAAAATGGCTGTGATAATGTAATAAATTCAGTATAATAAAAATTAATAAATTTATCCTAAAATTGAAAATTTCTCCCTCAAAGTATACTTTGCTAGATAAGTATACTTTGCAATGTTGGTGAAATAGGCTACAGAAACGGTATCAATTCCTCAGCATTTCAAGCTGAGCCAAGTATCTCTTGCATTATTATTACGTCCGTACCATAAAATATTTAATAATTCCAGCACAAAAATATTTACACAATTCCCTAACATTTGATTGACCCGTACCAAGTCGCTGACCAAAATTTATATTGCAGAAAACTCCCACGCCGAACTACTTTCCGTAACCGTGAGGCGCAGTTAAAATAATTCTTAAGAAAACGGAAAATGAACACATTTTCTTGATGAATTTATTTCAAATGCTGGAATTATAAGGAATGAATGGCCTCTTTGTGGAATTTATCGGGGTATAAACTTGGAAAAGTCGCGGGAATACTGGACGAAGGCCGGAAGTTTATATCCCCGATAAATTCAACAAAAATGCCATTCATTCCTTATAATTTCAGCATTTGAAATAAATTCATCAAGAAAATTTGTTCATTTTCCGTTTTCTTAAGAATTATTTTAACTGCGCCTGACGGTTACGGAAAGTAGTTTGGCATGCGAGTTTACTTGAGAGACTTGCGACGGACCAATCCAATGTTAGGGAACTGTGTAAATATTTTTGTGCTGCAATTATTAATTGATAAATAGAATACACAAATAGTATCTTTAGCTATCAGACCCTGCTAGGCAAGCCTCAGAATTCCAACAAGTTTTCAAGCTGAGCCCAAAACTAGCCAGGGCCTGGTTGTTCAAAACATCAGTTAGCTTAACGGACTGTTAAATCCTTAACTGAATGGTTAAAATCTCTGTTAAAACAGAGATTTTAACCATTCAGTTAAGGATTTAACAGTCCGTTAAGCTAACGGATGTTTTGAGCAACCGGACCCTGATATTCTCAATAACGCAGATACAGCCTGTGGATCAGCTGACCAAGTTATATCACTGGTGACTAGTAAATGTGTGAGCAACTGCAGAGGACAGACAGGTCATACCGTGAAATGTCTCTTTCATCCCGAAGTAACAGGAATGGATTTTGATATGTTAATTTTGCAACCAATCCAAACGTCACAAAATGATTTTCAGACTAGTCCATTTATGAAAGGGTGTGTTTTTGTTCTCAAAAATATGAAAATTACTTGTGAAAAGTGCAGATCCTGATGAGACGGCTCATCACGAGCCGGCTCATCTGGATCTACACGTTTAGCCAATACCACTATACAGGCCTGTGGTGTTGAAAGTGTTATTACTGTGAAAATCGTAATTGATTTTCGCCACAAATGTCTTGTTTTGCATTCAATTAATGAATGGATCGTGAAATTCAATGGCATTTCCAGACAAGCCGATTACCCCCGCTGATGTGCAGTGGCGTTAACACGACTGTCTGCAACAGGTAATTGTTATTTCATGTAAAACAGATGCATCAATTCAATGATGCTGATTTCGCCAATTTTCTTCAGATCGATGTAATATGAAAAGACATTGATTTACATTGTACATGTAAATTCCATTAAAATATGAATCTGGCAAATAATGTAATCCCGGATCAGTAGCCTATTTCACCAACATTGCAAAGTATACTTTTCTAGCAAAGTATACTTTGAGGGAGAAATCCTTTATTTTTCCAAAAATGCATTATGTCATTAGAACTAACGACCGCATATAGTTGATGATTAAAAGTATGCAGAATTATTATACTGAATTTATTACATTATCACAGCCAAAATGGCTATGATAATGTAATAAATTCAGTATAATAAAAAATAATAAATTTATCATTAAATTGAAAATTTCTCCCTCAAATTATACTTTGCTAGATAAGTATGCTTTGCAATTTTTATAAAATCGGCTACAGATTGTGCAGATATATAGAATGACCTGGATCGACTCTAGTCGAACACACTATAATGGCTCCTTTACACAACATACCATGTGACATAAGTCCTTTTTACAAGCAATTAGGCACGAAAATATACAATTTGGACCGGATTTCTATAAATAAATTCAAAGGGAGATAACTAGTTACAATCGCTGATTGAAACCTTCATTAACAATTAGGGGTTATACCATAGATTCACCTGTGAAGATATACCTGTCATCAAATTGATAAACAGAAGATATCATATACAATGCCACCTTGTTAGACTAACCCTTACACCGCTATCTTAATCTTTTGTCGGCTGCTGTTTATTTTCTATTTTCCATTTTTATCATCAAAAACATCATTTGACAGCACTTTAGAATAATTTACAACATGCTTTGACAGCACTTCAGAATCATTTCCGATGGAAATGATTCTGAAGTGCTGTCAAAACGTGTTTTTATTGAGAAATAAGGCAATATATAAACGCAACAGCAGACGACAATTGTTGTGTGCGGCGGTCTAAGGGCTAATATTGCATTACAGAATACACTATTGCATTACTGCTATGCGATATTATTAATTGTCAAATGCACAAAATTAAATAATAATACAATTATTCCACACAGATGATTAACTTATTGCATGGTATATCATATAAGTTGGCACGGGCTGACGAAAGGGACATTACTACGGCTGCGACCAGCACGGTCCCAGATCAGTAACCTATTACATCAACATTGCAAAGTATACTTATCTTGCTAAATATACTTTGAGGAAGAGATTTTCAATTTAAGGATACATTTATTAATTTTTATTATACTGAATTTATTACATTATCACAGCCATTTTGGCTGTGATAATGTAATAAATTCAGAATAATAATTCTGCATACTTTTAATCATCAAATATATGCAGTCGTTAGTTCTATATGAAATAATGCATTTCGGGAAAAATAAATGATTACTCCCTCAAAGTATACTTTGCTAGATAAGTATGCTCAGAAATTTTGGTGAAATCGGCTACTGACTCTGCTGTTTACTATTCAATAAGAATGGTACTTCATAGCGGTCAGCCAAAAAAAAAAGCCCTTAGATCGCTACTCACTACAATTGTCGTCTGCTGTTGCTTTTATATCTTGCCTTATTTCTCAATAAAAACATGGTTTGACAGCACTTCAGACACGCTGTCAAAGCATGTTGTAAATTATTCTAATGTGCTGTCAAAGCATGTTTTTATTGAGAAATAAGGCAAGATATAAAAGCAACAGCGGACGACAATTGAATGGAAATGATTCTGAACTGCTGTCAAAGCATGTTGTAAATTATTCTAAAGTGCTGTGAAAGCATGTTTTTGATGATAAAATGGAAAATAGAAAACAAACAACATAAACAACATACGACAAAAAAATTAAGACAGCGGTCTAAGGGTTAATGGTAAATTAAATTTGATTGTGCTATAGGATTTAAGATCAGGATATAAAATCGGGACGAATGACTAAAAATGTCTCTTTTGTCAGCTTTGGCCAATACATATTGCTGACAATGTACACCTAGTATGTATATATGCAATCACACTCATTTGTGCCATGGGCTTGTAAAAACGCACTGACTACACGTGTGACCAGTGTAGATCCTGATCAGTATTTGCAATTATTCAGTCAATAGATGATCAGGACTATCTACGCTGGTCACAAATGCCGCAACATTCAGTTTCTCAGCCGGTGGCCAATTTACAAATCTTTATCCAAATGACACAGATCAGTACCTGATTGTTTAATGTAATTGGGCAGTAAATTTAATCTGGGTAGATAACAGACCCCAATTATGTGCCACACACTGCCACAGTTGTAGGCACTACCTCCTGCAAGCTAAATGTACAATAATTCCCCAAACTCAGATTTGAGGCCCGAGCCTGCATTTGAGCTCCACAAACTAGGGCTTGAGCTGTCGATGTGCACAAAAATTCACCAAACCCTGGTTTGAGGTCGAGGTCTCAAGCCCGCGTTTGAGCTTTAACCCTTTCACACCTAACTAACTGAAATGGATTTTGATATGTTAATTTTGCAACCAATCCAATCATCACAAAATGATTTTCAGACTAGTCTCAAAGATATGAAAATTACTTGCAAAAAGTGCAGATACTGATGAGACGGTTCGTCATGAGCCAGCTCATCTGGATCTATACTGTTTGCCAATACCACTATAGATACAGGTCTGTGGTGTTGAAAGGTTAAACCCTGGCTTGAGGAATTATTGTGCAGTTGACGAGTAACTACCAATCAAGATCACTATGGCATGTTTTTCACAAACCAGGGTTTGGACCTCAAACCCGAGTTTGAAGAATAACGACGAATTGCCAACTCAATTGATTGTTTTTTCTTAAACCCAGATTTGAGGTCTCAAACCCCCGTTTGCGGTATCAATGTTCACACTAATTCATCAAACCCAGGTTTGTTTTCTCAAACCCGGGTTTGAGAAATTATTATTATATTCTGCATTTGGTGTTTGAACTGCATTTAGCCCAAACCATTGTTTCTGCTTCGGTCAATAGTTTTTCGGAAAACTACCGTTTGAACCTTCATACCCTAGCTTAAATGCCAAATGCACAATAATTCTTCATGACATCAGCATGGTAATAATGCGATTAACTGTTTTTTTCTAAGTATACACTGTATATCTTTTTAGTACACTGCAGCTCCATTATAACGCGGTGGTCGGGGTCCAAGATTTCAAACCGCGATCGAATCCGACCGCGTTATAAAATTTCGGGACATGTACGGGTACTACACGGGTTACTGGTATCATTCGCACTTCGGTTACCAACTACATATATTGCGGGAATTCCATTAGCAACGGACCCATATAAAATCATGTCATTTGAACAGAAGTTAAAGTAATTATTAATAATGCCTATGACATACAAACTTGTATGTATTAATGTATTAAACATATGATCGAGTTATTTATAAAATCATGCTTATTACGTTGTATAGTGCTCGCGATAGACAGACGCTTATTACAATGTATACTAATCGCGATCAACAGACGCTTTAACGGATTAATTGATAATAAATAATGCCTATGGTCACGTGTTCTGCCTATTCATGCGGTTGATACGTGCATAATCTCAGGATGTGGGGTCACGTGATCTATTGTTTACGCTGCAAGTCATATTGATGAATGAAATTTACGATTTAAGCGAGATTGCTGTGGGCTGCAGTGTAAACAATAGACCACGTGATCCCATACCCCGAATGGCCAGATAATGCTGAAACACCAGTCTATTTATAGAAAGCTAAATATTACACCTGGGAGTAAAGAAAAAGAAAGGCGCAACCATTTATTAGCGACAATTATGTGTAATTGAATTGATTAATAAATATGCCTATTAACATGATTACCTGATTAAAGGTACATGTATTACATTTGCTAACATACTAATAATATTCCTTTCATGGACTTTGAACTTCGTTGTTTGAATAAACTTGCAGAAATCACGAATCAACTATTAAATTACACGATGACTACGACGTCCGACGATTTTTTTTATTTACTTTTTTTTATTTCCTTTTTTTTTATTTATTTCTCTTGATTTTTTAAAAAAAAATTTGGGATCCACGAGAGACCCGCGTTATAATGGAGATCGCGTTATACGCGACCGCGTTATAATGGAGCTGCAGTGTACCCCCCTTGTAGTTTTTCAGGAGAATTAATGGCACTGTCATTAAACCATTAACCAATCTACAAGGAAATAAATAAAACTAAAAAGTACATAATGAACAGGATGTGTTTTTGGTGGAAACACATGGGGTAAACGCTCGTTCAAAGCCACACAAATTAGGCTTGATTGCGAAAGACGGGACATTTATATCGGATTTCGGGGATATTACCATTAAGTGGTCACTGTAGAGATTGCAGGAAGAAATCCAAGTCCAACCAAATGAAGATGAAGGAGTTACCATAATGAGAAATCAATACTTATGAGAATTTATTAGAAATGTGGGCAAGAATATCTATGCAACCAGTGTAGCTCCAGATCAGACTGCGCATGTGCGCAGTCTGATCAGGGGCTACACTGTTTGTTAGTCCGTGAACCTTTTCCTGGTTCAGCATCTGATCAGGGGCTACACTGTTTGTAATTGTGTCTGCGCGAAATATTTCTGGTTTGTCCACCAAATTCTTACAAGATATAGCATTGTCAAGGTGCATGATCACGTGGTTACAACAACAATGGCTGAAAGTGTTGAAAGCACGCCCACCCCAAAGTAAGTATTATTTGATAATTTCCCTAATATGTAATGGATTTTGATGAAATATGGCGAAGCAAGCGTGTCTTCATGAGCTGCATTTGGTGGTCTCGGGACTTCAGCATATACATTTGTCGTTTTTGCGAAGAATCGATTCTTCGCAAAAACGATAGAAGTGTGGGCCACAGTACCGAGACCACCAAATGCAGCTTAACAATACGCGTTTAATGCGCCATATTTCATCAAAATCCGTTACATAATAAGGACAACATAAATGATCCTGCAAGTTGAACTGCTAGACTGGTCAGAAATTCAATTTGATCCATGAAACAGTACAAATACCAGTGTGCATGTATGAATATGTCTTGGAATTTCATTAGAATTGAGTCCGGAGGACTCAATTCTAATGAAATTCCAAGACATATTTACAGAAATTTCCAGAATATACAACGAGTATGTTGATGTCCGACATATTGAAAATATATTTTATTATATTTCTCCAGAAAAAGTGAAAAGTGAGTTGTGTCCCAGCAAAGCTAAGGTCGAATAGAGACAGGCCCTCGGTTTCACGTCTCATCCAAAAGACCAGTGGGATGGAAATACTATTTTTCCATGCCTAAGGTAGGGATTGAACTTACAACATTTGGTATTGAAGTCCAATGATCTATGCACTGACCAATCTAGTCCAGAATAAAAGATATCATGGCAAACGTATAAAAATATAGTAATTTCCAATAACCTCCGAAGGGAAGCACATTTAATACAAAGAGTGACTTTAAAACAATGTGTATAAAAATATATATATTGTGTCACTACATAGACCGGGTATGGAAGGTTCTTTAAACCAATTCCCGCCCTTAAATATTTACAATGTCCTTAAATTCATAACGGAAACGCCCATTCAACGTATTGTGTTTATATCCCAGTACATTACACCAGGCCCACATAACGTCACGCGACGTTGTTGATTCGTAAACGGTTGTTTGACGTCATTAACGTACATGACGTTCATTGTCATGCTATTGACCAGCAACGTTTCTGTTCCATGAATTGCGAAAAAATGATGTAAAACAAGATGATTATTAAAATTTTCGTCAGTGTAAATATATGTAATAAAACCATGGGCTGTTGTGTTTACTGTGGTCTGAAAAAAACATTTGGTCTGTTTAAAGTTTGCGAGAAGTCCTTCACACACTTTAACCCTTTCACCCCTAAGTAACTGGAATGGATTTTGATATGTTATATTTGCAACCAATCCAACAAAATGATTTCCAGACAAGTCCATTTATGAAAGGGGATGTTTCTGTTCTCAATAATATGAAAATTATTTGCAAAAAGTTCAGATCCTGATGAGGACGGCTCGTCATGAGCCGGCTCATCTGGATCTACACTGTGGTGTTGAAAGGGTTAAGCAGATCAAACGTTATTCGTACCACAGTAAACGCAACAGCCCATGGTTTTATTCTTTAAATATAAGATAACACAAACTCACTACATAGACCTCAAGTGAATGTACATTCCTGGAAAATAGTCTAGACAAATGAACAACAGAATTGTTTAATATCAGAATCAAATGGACACCCAGTCTCCCCAGATGAAAGCAAGTGATTCCTCGTGCTCAATTCAGATGCCGTGATATGACACAAAATCTATAAGTATTACAAACCTCAGACAATTTTTATTTGACAGAACACATGAGAAATAGCCTAGTAATAGGTCCACAAGGACTGTCCCTAAATGTTCTCGATAAAATGAAATCAAGATGGCCAACACAGAAATTATGACATTTCGAAATGATTTTGAGTACAAATTCAGAGATTACGCTCGTATGTACAAATTCAGAGATTACGCTCGTACGAGCGTAATCTCTGAATTTGTACTCAAAATCAGACAGTTTGATTGGCCGAGACTCGACCAATCCAACTTTCTGATTACGAGCATGAAAAGAAAATACATAGTCAGAATGATTTATAAGCGTGTGTCCAGTTTAAATGTGTATGTTCCATTAAAACAAGGGAATCTGTATCACTAAGCTAAATCCCCTTTATGCCAGCCTTGATAATAATTTTTTTTTTTTAAACATTTTGCCTTACAAACAAAGTGAACAGAAGTCCTCAGTGACCTTGACCTTGGGCGGTCGGACCTGGGCCATATGTAGAACAAAGTACCATCCCTAGACACACATTGTGGCCACATATTATCAAAATCGGTGAAGCGGTACACGAGTTATTGAACAAGAGGATCATGGCCCTAATTCGCTCACCTGACTCCATGAACACCAGAGGTGAAAGTGACATAGAGTTCATGTGTTTTAAAAACATTGTGCTACTTTTAGATGGCGGTCATCTTGGATTAAGCGATGACTCTCATTTTACCAAATGTGAAAATGCTTCACCCAAGGATCTTAACTTACTATGAAGTCTGGCCAGCATCGGCCATTTGGTTCCTGAGAAAAAGACGTTCAAAATCTTGAATAAATGGACCTTTTGGAGGCCATCATGGATGACATAATCATCCGATTCAGACAAATATTGCACCAGAGCAATCGCCTCATCGATACCTTCAATTTGATATATGATATGAGCATATTTGGTCAAAAATAAAATTTGACCCCATGGGCCATCACCATTTTAACACCTTTGAAAGAGCATTCTACGTCGATCATTATTACCAAGTTTCGTCGAAATCCGGCTGGCGGTTCATGAGAAGATTTTTTAAGAATTTGTGCTATTTTTAGATGGTGGCCATCTTGGATTAGCGACGACCTCCGTTTTAACAAATCTGAAAAGGCTTCACCCATGGACCATAACTGTGAAGTTTGGCCACCATGGGCCAAGCGGTTCGTGTGAAGAAGAATTTTGAAATCTCTAATAAAAGAACAACCTTTTGACCTTTCGCGGCCATTATGATGACATAACCATCTGATTTCGACAAAAATGCATCAGAGTGATCGCCTCGTTGATACCTTCGATTTGATATATGACATGACCATATTCGGTCAAACATAAAATTTGACCCCAATTTGACCCCACGGGCCACACCCATTTTTGACCCCCGGGGTCACCATTTTAACAACTTTGAAAGAGCATTGTACATCAATTATTCCTACCAAGTTTTGTCGAAATCCGATTGGCGGTTCTTGAGAAGAAGATTTTTGAAGAATTTGTGCTATTTTTAGACGGCGGCCATCTTGGATTACGTGATGACGTCATTTTAGGCCCATTATGGTTACCGAGGAGAAGACGTTCACGGACGACGGACGGACGACGGACACATTGCGGTAACAATAGCTCACATGAGTTTTGCTCAGGTGAGCTAAAAATGAAAGGTGTTGCTAATGTATGTACGCATGTACACATGTGCATATGTATGTACATGGCCTAACGCTGTATCCCCTCTTGCCTATCGGCGAGGGAAAAAAATATGAATGTCCAGTTCAGTGAAGTTGAAATGTAATTCAGAAATATGTAGTCATTCCGTTAAATGTTTACATGCTTTGTATGTGCATACATATCATTCTTAAAGAAACATTAAAGTGAAACACCACTAAATTGGATGCAATATGGCCTCAATCTATTTTTGGTGAAACAATAATTAATATGCAGATATTACATGCATGTGATTCACAGTGATTTCTGATACATTGCTGATACAGTGATTTCTGATACAGTGATTTCTGATACAGTGATTTCTGAAAAATCTAATATGTCAATATTTGACGTCATTTCTGGCAAAAGCAATTTTTATATTCTACGGTAGTCAAAAAACCATAACTCTCCTTATTCACAATTTCCTTTCTACTCAATGTGTAATTTTTATTTTTTTAATCCATACCTTTGACATAGTTAATTGAAACTAAAAATAAAACAAGTGTGTAGAAAACTTTCTTTATAGGATTCACAAATCTCATATGTGACTAGTGACAGTTACAATTATCCCTTACCCAGCTTTCACGATGGCCCGACGCTGCTTGGCATAGAGAAACGTTTTAATAATCAGGGAACATGCTTAAAGGCAAATATTGTCAAAACAATTTTTCATTTCTGTCTCGCATGTTAACTGCAGCCTGCATATCTATCATGTTGCAAAATCTTCAACACAAATTTCTAAGGCATTTGACCATGAAGTTATGCATGTAGGCCACAAGGGTGGGCCATAAAATAAAAATAAAAATATGGGTATTGATATAGAAGCATGTACTGTTTCAAGTCAATTTGACATATGGTTGCATAGATGCGAGACAATTCAAAGATCTAGGATACATGCATGAATGCAAGGACAGACATCCATCTGATCACTATAGTTTGCTTGCCGCGAGCATTCTCGGCAAAAAACATCATGAGCTGTTGAACCCTTTCAACACTACAGGCCTGTATAGTGGTATTGGCAAAACGTGTAGATCCAGATGAGCCGGCTCGTGACGAGCCGTCTCATCAGGATCTGCACTTTTTGCAAGTAATTTTCATATTTTTGAGACCAAAAACACCCCCATGGAATAGTCTGAAAATCATTTTGTGACCATTGGATTGGTTGCAAAATTAACATATCAAAATCCATTCCAGTTACTTAGGGGTTAAACATGTGAAAGGGTTAAACATATGTATGATTCACACTATTTTAATACAAATATTAATAAATAAAGATTTAAAAAAATTAAAAAGCCTCCCACCCGCCAATTAATTGAGGAAATGAGCACAGCATTGACCATGTCCTTGCCCAGCCTTTATAATGGCGCCATGTTGCTTGGAATTGGAGAATTGGCTCTCCGATCCTACAGAAACTGGAAGAAAGCATGCATATAATGGAAGCTATTAAAATTTGGATTCGAAATTGAGAATCTACTCATTAATTGTCTTTGGCTTAACCCATTCCTTTTGGATTACACCTTTGCAGGTATGGAATATATTAAACATTTTATTTTTATTTCTGAATGAAAGTATATGTTGTGACCACTCATTTGAACCGTCTCGACGAGACGGTTCCAATGGTGGTCACAAAATATACTTGTAAAGGCATAGAAGGAGAATATTTAGGATTTTCCGCAAACATAATGGCGTATCCTCAGCATGAAAAGGGTTGATGGAGGAAGAAATGAGTGGTGGCGTGCGTGACTGTATGCCCTTACCCAGCCTTCCGTATGGCACCATGCTGCTTGGCATAGGAGAATTGGCTCTCTGCCTCCGTCACTGTGTGTATACTGTCATCACTGCCCGCATCCTCATCACAGATCTGAAAACATACACAATGAATGATACTCTGAATGACTCCGCACAAACTGGAAGCATGAATTTAGGAAGTTATTGTACTGTATTTATTCTAATAGTAGCCCCCTCTCTAATAGTAGCACCCTCTCTAATAGTAGCCCCTCTCTCTAATAGTAGCCCCATCTAATAGTAGCCCCTCTCTCTAATAGTAGCCCCCTCTAATAGTAGCCCCCTCTCTAGTAGTAGCCCCCTCCCTTATTTGCATTCTAAATATGTTATTTTCACATACAAAAGCCATTTTAACCCTTTACTCCACAGAAGCGCCATTGGACGCCTCTATCGACTCCCACATGCAAGCGCCTCTGGACGCCTCTATCTATTCCCCCATACAAGCGCCTTTTGACGCCTCTACACGATTTCCATGGAAGCGCCTTTCGACGCCCCTCAATATATTTACTTGTAGCATTTTTCCCACGCTAGCGACACCTGTCGGGACTTTTTCATTGGATACTTCAAACATTTATAATTAATTTATTCACAAAGGTTACTACACTTTCCTAATAAGGAAATAGAGTAATCTTGATTTTAAAAATAGAACCCACGCTCGATTTCGCGGGAACAAATATTGAAAGTACGTCTAAACAATGGCTTCCAATTTCTTCGAAAGCGATGACGATGCGAGCGATTTTGAAGGTTTTAATCCTTCAGACGTTGGATCAGATATTCACGTTAGTGAAATATCATCAGCAAGTGACGACTCGTCCGACAATGAGATCTCCGGCGACGAAAACATGATGACGGATGATGACGGATGGACACGACAATTTTCCGACATTGCGGTGCGTATTTTCTTTTGTTGAAAATCAAACTTCCAAGTTATAGTTTTGCATATTTAGTGACAAAACCGACATAAACTAGCAAGAAACAATGAATATATTCAATTGAGAATGTGTTTCAACCAAAAATTTACTTTGATTTACGATCGAAAGTGAGTTTTAAGCTGAAAGAAAAATGGTCTTATCGATTGACACACGAGTCGAGTCGCACCCACATCGTTTCGGACCTAGCATTGAAATCGTGAAAAAGGATAAATTTCACCGTTTTTTTCATCATAAATATATTAATTGGTAATAAAATTAATTATAATATGCGATAGTGTCTGTTGACGGACCTGCTCAATAGAATCTGCTGTTTTCTGCATTTTAATGAATTTATATTGTGTATTACTGGAAATATTTTTTTTAAGAAATGTACAGTTTGTACACAGTCATTTAAATGACACAGAATGTGAATACAAATAAATTAGTGCTTACTGTTAAGATATTGATATAAAAATTATGACATAACTTATTTATATTTGCAGATAGAAGACTTCACAGAAAACTCCGGGCCTAATCTACCAGACGGATTCGATGTATCTACAGCAACACCACTCGATTATTTTTGGCTTTTGTACAAGCCAGAGATGTTCACTTCCATGGCCAGACATACAAATAACTACGCGAGATGGAAGATGGCTCAGTCTGGCGAGGTGGACAAGAGGTGGACAGAGACGAACGACTTGGAGCTCCGCGCCTTCATTGGAATTAATATTATAATGGGAATTTCCAGCCTACCAGAAGCAGACATGTACTGGTCCCAAAATACCTACATTGGCAATCAGGGCATACAATCCATTATGACATGCAACCGGTACCAGAAGCTGGCACAGTATTTTCATGTGTCAGACAGGGCAGCCGAGCCACAACCGGGACAGCAGGGCTACGACAAGCTATACAAAGTTCGACCAGTAATCGACCATAATCTCCAGACATTCCCGTCAGTCTACAACCTGTCGAGAGAAATCGCCATTGATGAGGCGATGGTCAAGTACACTGGGAGACTTTCGTTCCGACAGTACATGCCTGCCAAACCCATAAAACGAGGCATAAAAATTTGGATGCTCTGCGACTCCAACACATCATATCTGACACGATTCGACATCTACTTAGGACGACAGAACAACACGACGGAACATGGACTGGGCTACAATGTAGTTACAAAGCTGACGGACAACCTTCACAATACCTACAGACATGTGTACTTCGACAATTTTTTCACCGGTGTTCCCCTTTTGGAAAATCTTTTGGCAAATGGTTTGTATTCTTGCGGCACTGTACGCGTGAACCGTAAGCAGTTCCCGAAAGAGCTGAAAAAGCCTCGCGACTTGAAGACCAGGGGACAGTACCAGATCGTCCAAAAGGGGGATACAAACCTGACGGCATCAGTGTGGAAGGACAAACGACTTGTGCACCATCTCTCGACACTCAGCGACCCAACGGAAGAGATGGACACACAGCGACGTGTTGGCCAGACTGTGCACCATCTGAAGCAGCCACAGTCTGTCAATAGCTACAATAAATTCATGGGGGGTGTGGACGTTCACGACCAATATAGAATGAAATACGATGTGGGACGGAATTCAAAAAAATGGTGGCGATATTTATTTTGGTTTCTGGTTAATTCTTCGATTGTAAACGCGTTCCTTTTATATAAACTTTCATCTCGTCGAGCAACTAAGAAGAAGAGATTCAACCACTTGGACTTCAGACTGGAGCTGGTACGCGACCTCATAGCTGGCTTCAGCAAACGCAAACGTTCCGGAATCGAGGCAGGAAATGCTGGACTTGTGGACGCCGACAACATCCAGGGACACATCCATGGGCGTCTTGATGGGCCAAAGCGTCGTTGCAGATACCATTTGACGGTTTTGAATCAACGCCACGAGACTGTCTATGGATGCACGGTCTGCAGAGTTCATCTGTGCAAGGATGGGTGTCATGCCAGTTACCACAACCAGCAGTAGTGTATAGTGAAAATATATAGTGGAACACATGGATTATCATCACAGCAACAATAGAATCAGCTAAGTCTGCATGGCATGTTTTATATTTGGCATGCTACATGTAGAATCTTGGACTAACATATTTATTTTCAGGACACCCAAGTGACCTTAGGATATGTGCGACCAGTGTATCCCCAGATCAGACTGCGCAGGCTGATTTGGGCTACACTGGTCGCACAAGTCGTAAAGTCCCTTTTGTTAGTCATGGGCCCAATTTTTAATAGTATTTCATATTTTAGTGTTATATATAGGTAAAATAAATAACAAAATACATGAATATTTTCTACATTTTATTTGTTTACTCTTCTATCACAGAGGATAGCAACAAAACTGTAAAAAATATTCCAGAAATATTTACATGAATACAAAGGAAAAATTTATCCTCTAAATTTCATACATACATTGCTAAGAGATCTACACTTTAGAAACAACAGTAAATACCATTGACTAACATATTTATTTTCAGGACACCCAAGTGACCTTAGGACATGTGCGACCAGTGTAGCCCCAGATCAGACTGCGCAGGCTGATCTGGGGCTACACTGGTCGCACAAGTCCTAAAGTCCCTTTTGTTGAGTCATGGGCCCAATTTTTAATAGTATTTCATATTTTAGTGTTATATATAGGTAAAATAAATAACAAAATACATGAATATTTTCTACATTTTATTTGTTTACTCTTCTATCACAGAGGATAGCAACAAAACTGTAAAAAATATTCCAGAAATATTTACTGAATATAAAGAAAAATTTATCCTCTAAATTTCATACATACATTGCTAAGAGATCTACACTTTAGAAACAACAGTAAATACCATATTAAACAAGTAACTACATAATTCATGAAATTTCACTAAATGGCTGTATGGAGATGGTGCAGGTAATCTGACCAGTGCTGCATTCACTGCAGGGTGTAATTTTACACTCTGCTGCATGGACACAGCATAGCTGATAAGCCTACTTGGCTGTGGAGTAAAGGGTTAAATAGCTTATTTATGTGAAAATAACACATTTTGATCCTATTTTCCTCGTTTTGTTCCTCACGAATTGCATAGTCCCGGGGGCGTGACCAAAAGCAGAACTTACCGTGGCAATTTCTTTGAAATTCAATGGACACCGTTGTATCCAATTAGGATTGGTTTCATGATAATATCAGTATGTTTATAAGGATGGAGAATGTACTTCAATATTACTTATAGAAATTGAACTTATGGCTTTTGCGACCAGTGTAGATCCAGATCAGCCTGTGCATCCGCACAGGCTGATCAGGATCTGCACTGTTTGGCATTCCATCAAAGAAGCACTAGTGATGCTTCTAACAAGCAACATAGATCGTTATCAGGCTGCGCAAGTGTGCTAAATGATCAAGAGCTACACTGGTCACAAATCCCATAAGCCCCATTTCTCCAGTCAAAGCCACATATATTAGCAACTATTGCGACAATTTTGCTACCTCAGGAAATCACATGCTATCATCTGCCAAGAACACCATCCTCGAGCTGCAATAATTTCAGAATAATTACAAGAAAATATACATTTCTCCCAAAGCTATGAGGACAGTTAGGCAAATAGACATTGTGTAAATATCCAGGGTATCTAAGGGGCCGTTTCACTACGTCTGGAAATTTCAATTGATGGGTTTACATTTATTGAACATAGGCTATGATCAATAAATGTAAATCCAATAATTGTTTACAAGAAAACATTGTTTAATGTTAAATTTACAGACTATCATAATTTTGCACTCGCGAACATTTTAGTCTCACAAAGTTTAGTGAAACAGCCCCCTGTGCTTTATCAAATCAAAATTGCCCCAGTAGTTGCCAAACTATTTATGAAAATTAAATTGAAACGTATATGATGGATATAATCAACCATGAAGAAGACAAATTAATATACACTGATCCTTACCTTATCTTGCATTGATTATTATAGTAATTCCACTAAAGTTAAAACTTTCAATTCAATATCAGACTCCAAAGATCTACAAACAAGAGTTGAATATCCAAAATCCAAAATTCCGAAAAGTAAATTTGGAATCAAATGGACACTAGCATTTCAGACAATTCGTCCATTGCTGCTGAAGTTCGTCACGGATATATGGTAATACCGTCGTCGATTGTATCATCAATGTTGGCTTAGACTGCCAAGTCTGGCTTGACCCTTGCGTTATTGCAATTCTAAGGAATAAATAAAATGCCATTGATCTATCTGCAAAACATACAGCCAAGTGTCACTGGAATATGAAGCTAGTGGTGAAAATTGATGATAGTTTAACACATAGAGGAGACATCAGAAAGTCTATAGCTATCTATATAAATCAGGGTCCCGTTTCACTAAACTTCATAGGACTAAAATATTTGTAAGTGAAAAATTATGATAGTCTGTAAATTTCACATTGACAATGTTTTCTTGTAAACAATTGTTGGATTTACATTTATTGAGCATAGGCTGTATATGCAGCCTATGCTCAATACATGTAAATCCATCAAACTGAAATTTCCTGACGATCAAAAATTTGCACTTACATGTTAGTCGTACAAAGTTTAGTGAAACGAGCCCCAAATGTGCAGCAAAAGTTACAAATAATCTCAACTGAAATCTTAAATTCGATCAATATAAACTGTAATGAAATTTCTGATTGGATAATTATTCTTTGGGTTGCAACATGTTATTTCAGTTTAAATAATCAAACGATTGTTTAGCTTTTCAAGTAGGAAATTGTTTTAAGGCTTTCCATACAACAAGGTATCTCTATAATGAAGAAAGCAATCATTTTCAATTTTGTCTGAACGAGCAGAAATGTGTGCCAATGTGCACTCTAGTGGTCAAACACTTCCAGTCAGATGGACAGACGGACTGACGGACAGATGTACAGACAGACAGACAGGGTGATGACTATATAATTATGTCAGGGTATAGACGTTACACCAGTTTTCGTGGGAGTCAAGAGTTTTCGGGGTACCGGTATTCACATTTTTTGTAAATTATAGGCATGTGTGCTGCCGCGATGTGTATTACATCAGGTGATGAAAATAAGCATGACTTGACCTACATAAAGTCCTTTAAAAATGCCACCAAATGCAATGTTTCCATTAATACATTTTTGCCATTTAGGACATCGCTACCGAAGGCCAGGTTTTTTCCAAGCATAGACACTTGGATAACATAATTATACCCACTTTTTGTAGACTAGATGGCCGTGGCCTGCATGTCGCACCTTGGGGCGAGGCATGGACACTAAAAAAATAGATATAGTAGATGGAAAAACTTTAACCAAAAAACTTTAACCGGACACACGGACGAACGGACGGACGTATGCCAAAATGCCGATGATATCGCGCTTTGCGCAAGCAGGTGCGACAATGATGATAAACACCCATGTGAAGTATCAAGGTATTGGGTGAAGCAATTGCAGAGATATAGTACACGAAAAACTTTAACAAAATAATTAAAAGTAATTTGACCTTGACATTGGGCACAGGGGCTGCACGGTTGGGGGGTAGAATGAAAATATGGATGATGATAAACAACCATGGTAAGTTTTCAAGGTAATGGGCGAAGCAGTTGCAGAGATATAGTACAACAAAAAAGTTTTAACCAAAAAACTTTAACCAGACGTACGTTAAAAAGTTAACGTTGAAAATGGCTAAGTCAATTACGTAGAAATAATAGGTGAAGGTAAAAAAATGGTCACATGTTGGATAGTTGTATGTGGTAGGCACCCCTTGGTTATGAAGCTGTGAAAGTTTGGTGGTCCTAGGTGGTACAGTACCAAAGAAATGGACTTAAACACGAAAACTTAACATTGTAAACGCGCAAACTTAACATTGAAAATGGCTAAGTCGACTGCGCGGAAAAAATGGGTCAAGTAAAAAAAAAGTAACATGTTGGATAGTGATATGTGGTGGGCACCCCTTGATTATGAAGCTGTGAAAGTTTGGTGGTCCTAGGTGGTACAGTACCAAAGAAATGGACTTAAACACGAAAACTTAACATTGTAAACGCGAAAACTTAACATTGAAAATGGCTAAGTCGACTGCGCGGAAAAAATGGGTGAAGTTAAAAAAAAAGTAACATGTTGGATAGTGATATGTGGTGGGCACCCCTTGATTATGAAGCTGTGAAAGTTTGAAATATAACTAATTTATTGGTTGCCCCGCCTCATCGCAGGCACCTATTTATTGGAATAGAGGGCTGCCAATAAATGTGTTTTCAACAACAATACTATTACGTGATTGGCGGTGTGACACTGAATCGATCATACACATGATGCACGTCACAGGAAATTACGTCAACAATACGGGGCCTGTAGTTGTAAATGTAACTGCTGAGTTATTGCACCATTTAAAGATTAATTTAACAGATATTGGTGAAAGCGTCGCAATATGCGACTAATTGAGATGAAATTCTCTACTTGCATTGGTCGTCAAAACTAGGGCAAACAAGCAATAAAGCAATAAACAACACACCTCTGAATTCAGGTATTGTCCGTCGACGAAGGTGTTAATGAGGTCGCTGTGACTGTGGTGGCTGCTGCTACTGCCATCATGGCTACCGGTACTCCCGCCCGACGATCCACCCTTCAGCTCTGTCCTTGTTACATCCAAACCTGCAATATACACGCACCCATCGTTGACAATACATATACAGTGGTACCTCGCTACACTAGAAATATTGGGAAATTACAGAAAATACTATAAAATTATTAATCACCAATACCCGCTCTACATTATGAAAACTTTTAATTCCAAAATCGCTTTACTACAAACCATGAAATCAGAAAAATAGCAATTTGCACAAAAGAGCTCGGCATGAAGACATGCATGATGTCATGAACTTCGTGACGTTTTCATAGTAATACTACTGTGAATCAACCTGTCACACAGATGTCATTCTATGTACATGTATATGCTCGTTTTGATGAGCGAGTACCCAGTAGTTATCTTTATATAGAATTAGTTCTTGAAATTTCTGGTACCCTCTCCTAGATCCAGATCAACCTGTGACATTTCTGGTACCCTCTCCTAGATCCAGATCAACCTGTGACATTTCTGGTACCCTCTCCTAGATCCAGATCAACCTGTGACATTTCTGGTACCCTCTCCTAGATCCAATTTCTGGTACCCTCTCCTAGATCCAGATCAACCTGTGACATTTCTGGTACCCTCTCCTAGATCCAGATCAACCTGTGACATTTCTGGTACCCTCTCCTAGATCCAGCATACACAATCTGAATAGGATCTGCACTGTTCGCCATTTCACCAATGAACATTATCAGACTACAGGAGTTTGTTTGTTTGTTTGTTGGGGTATAACGGCCTATCAACAGCTAAGGTCATTTAAGGCCGGGTCAATGGGTTTAGTACTAAATCCAATATATTACCTGTACAAGTACATGTATATCTTCAAGTACATATACAAATGGGGGGAAAATCCAAAAATCAGAACTGAATATTTACAATAACAAAACTATATATTCAGCCCTGAAATCAGAATAATCCTGATCTGATTCAGGTCCTCGCCACACCAGAATCACTTGGCCTCTCCCAAAAGCAGTAGGATCAGTAATAATCTTACTACTTTTATAATGGGCAATAACCCAATTCAACTCCCAGGTAACAAAAGAGCCAAAGATAAAAACGTACCTGAAGGCCAAACCAGGCAAATCGTGATTCCTATAAGGAGGAACCCCTACCATTAATTTATGCCGTCTCGTTCGCCCAACCACCACCCACAGAGACTACAGGAGTATGCTATTTGATCAGGAGCTACACTGGTCACAAATCCTGCAAGCCCATTTCTCCAGTCACAGCCACAAGTTATACAAAAATCTGCATAAGCCTCTTTTTGTCATGGCGAGTCACATCCATTGGCCAAGTTAGAAAGTTGCTGTCAGTGGGAATCTATTGATGTAATTCCTGCAAGCTTTCAGACAGATCAACCATGTCTTGCATTAATTTGATTAAATTCTTCATCTATTGAGCTTATCAGTATGTTTTTCACATTCTTCATTTAGTATTGGACACTATGCTGTCATTTTCATAGATTGGAAAAATATGTTCAGCCTGAGGAAGGAACAAAAGCACTACATGTTCGTTTGGACACAGAAGCATGGTATTTAACTCGTTATATTCGAAATACAATTTTGGGTGTACGAAAATTTTGACATATTTTCTTTCTGAATTTTCTTATTTCTCAATAAAAGTATATGTTGTGACCACTCGTTTGAGCCGTCCTCACTCCTGTAGCCTGATAACGATCTATATTGCTTATTAGAAGCATGACAGGTATTTCATTGATGGAATGGCAAACAGTGCAGATCCTGATCAGACTGTGCAGGCTGATCTGGATCTACACTGCTTGCATAATCCATAAGTCCCATTTCTCCAGTCACACCTGTCTGTATATGACCTTGACATATGACCTTGACATTAAACCATTTCATCTTCATCTTCTTCAGTCACATCCACACATGTGCAAAGACTATCTGGGTAGTCTCCACGTATTCCATCGAGGTCAGTTTTGGAAACCAATATTCGCCAATCTAGACAAAGCTAATCAAAGATCTAGCTGACGCCAATTTCATACTCGGTGATCAACGAGCCAATTTACTATAACTCTTGTCAAATAAGACATTAACAAATCTAACCGCCATCAGACAATTCTCCGATATCGGTTAGACTGGGTTTCTTTGATGCGGTATCTCTGTAACAGTGTCACCAAATAAAAAATGTTGTCATTCGCAAACTTTGTAATTTATCAAGGTGTGGGATCACGTTTTTCAGAATGGTGTGACGTCATGTTTTTTTAGATGTGTTTACAGTAGATTTACTTTAATATCTTTCTAATGTAATTACATATTTTTATGAGATATACCGCAGCAAATGCGTTGCATGTTGCCCTTTATTGTATTGGCAGCTTTAATCTCATAATTCTGTCGTTTTGACGAAGAATCGGTTACCGTAAATGTAAATAAAAACTAGAGTATGTGAATGTAACAAATAAACGGTACGCGATTCTTTGTGAAAGTATTCTTTGTGAAAGTTAACTTTCAGAGCACCCATAAAACACATGTCATCGTATTTGGTATTCAACATATCATCAAAAATCCGTCCGTTTGTTAGGAAGATTTTAAAGAAAATCTACTGTAAAAATTACGTCACAGATTACTTCATGTCGGAGAATCGGGTTCGGAAACCACATGATCCCACATCTTGACTCTTGTTTATGGTTGTAAACATGTACCTTACCAAAAAGTGAAAGTGAATGGGTTTAACATCCCAGCAACAGCAAAGGTCATATAGAGACTCGAGAACCGTACAACATTTTCCGCACTACAGACTTGTATAGTGGTATTGGCAAATAGTGCAGATCCAGATGAGCCGGCTCGTGACGAGCCGTCTCATCAGGATCTGCACTTCTGTAAAGTAACTTTCATATTTTTGAGAACAAAAATACCCATTTTCATAAATGGACTAGTCTGAAAATCATTTTGCGATGATCCCATTGATCGGATAATTAACATATCGAAATCCATTCAAGTTATTTAGGGTTGAGGGGTTAATCTGGTTCAGAGCAGTCTGTGCATCGGTGTGTCTGATTAGTATCTATTCAAAAGTCAGTGAAGGTATGAGTCCCACCGCCCCACCCCCGTGATCCACTGGCTGTGATCATATTTTAGCAAGTACTTAATTGATGCTTTGATCTACTACGTCTATGGAGAAGTTCTTAAACATGTTCTAAAAGCCGAAATATCTGCATAAAGCAATGTTTGTTCAATGACTGCTTGGAGGCTTGTTCTGTTTGCATATAGATGAAGACACACAAGCCACTAATGGGGGTCAGGCAATGAACACAATATCGAATCTTCATCACAATCTCCACAATCCAGATGATTGACTCCGCTCACAAGGTCAACATTGTTTACCAATTTGCTCATGGAATAAATTTGCCGTTAATAATACGGGAACGGAGATAATTTCACCAATGAAAGTGGCACTTCGTGCTCATGCCAATACCAACATCATTATTGGAAGTGGATTTGGAGCAAGGCAGGGAACCGAGTAGTCGTCTGCACACTTGTGTATTATTAATATTATTTTTAAGTAAACATGTTTTGCAAAATCATGCTTTGTTGATAAAAAAAAAGAAAATATTTTGTTTTCGTATTTCTTAATAAAAAACATGTTTTGGCAGCACAAGAGAATCGTCTCCTCTGGAGATGATTCTCATGTGAAGTCAAAGTATGTATGTGATGAGAAAGAAATAACATAAAAAGAGGTTATTTCTCCGAAAGAGGCACCTTCTGTTGATTCAAACAATGGATATCAACACAGTTTTAACAAGGAATGTGAAGACAATATGGTTCCAAAGAGAACCTAATTCTTCTGATCTCTCTTAATGTATCGCTTGCCCTGCTATTGTCCTGCTTCCAAGTCAATTTGTATAGTGAATAATTCATTTGTGTTGCTCGAAATAGCACTAGCAACCACTGAAAACAATTTTCAAAACGATTAACAATGTATTTTGGAAGCGTTCATATGTACAGATAGTGAAGAAACAGACTATTTACAACTATTGTCCGTTTCACGTTTTGCTGCCGACGAACTTTTGGCCATTAAACACAATAAATAAAAAAATATACAATGTACATGTATATTTAAATGTACCGGTATAAAGTACTTTTTCATCAATAATAAAAAATGCACCCTACCGAAAAAAGAAAAAAAATCATTCCAGAAATTCCGTCAAATATTGATTTTATTGCGAAAAAAATATTTTCCTATACATGTATACAGGGATCCTCTAGATTATCGGACAAAAATGGCAGTTTTTGTATGATATATTTCTTAAAATAGCAGCTACGGGCATAACATTTTCACAGAACAATCGTTGGTTCTTGCTTTCTCAACGTATGCAAACTATTTAGCAAACTGTGCCATCTTTCTCACTTAAAATTGGGTCAGATCATCAGTCGATTGCCCCAAAATTAACATCGACAATCAATTATCCGGACAAATGTATAACCGTCTTATAACTTGTATTCACACCTTAAAATCATAATTTTATCGCCTGAAAACCAGTGTAAACAGCATTGTTGTAGTTTTGCAGAAAAAACCATCACCATTTGCTTCTTGGAAAACATCCTATTTATAGAAGTTATTGTATTTATAGACGCAATGACGTAATGGGTGCACTCGATTGAGCTCTTCATAATTTGGTAGAAAAATCCGCGGTAATGAGGCTCATAAAGGAAATTCTGATCGTTTCGTACACTGGTGTTTTCGCACCTGTCGATTTTACCCACGAATTACAAATGTGCGAAATGGTGTGTAATGGCTTGGGTCCGAAATGGCTTGGGGCGATTTGGCCTTGAAACATTTATTATTTGTTTTTGGATAAGTAGCTCTTTGTTCTTTTTCTATCATGATACATTTTCGCATTCCTTCCTATCTGTTCTGTATCTTACATTGTGTAACAGTCTGAAAATGATATTGGAGGAATGCATCGTATCGTCAACAGGGTATTGAAAAACTCTATAGGGGCCTCAAATTATGCGCATGCGCAGTGACAGATACAATCCCCCGCGCGACTTTTGACGTTGTAAACAACTTGTGGACATAGTTGGGGAATGTTTTAGCAAATTTTACTAAAATGTTTACCTTGGCGATATATTCTTCACACTGGCATGGAAGCAGCAAGCACCGGAGTCACTTAGATGTGTTCGTTGCAAAATCGGATGAAATGAATGCGTTTAATTAACAGGTATTTTCATTTGTCCGATAAATTGATTGTCCGGATAATTGGTACGACCCCTGTATGGGAATTTAACATGGGGACTAAAACTAGATTTTTTTTAAGTATTTTTTTTAATTTGTGGACTGATTTTCAAAATCTAACTTTTGTTTTCTTAGTTACATCATTTCCAAGCTAATCTAGCCAGGTTCGTTTTTTTACTCCTCCCTCCACCTCTTTTCCCCCAATTCCCATAAAAAATAGTTTTTTTCGCCATTAAATCAATATTTTATGGAATTTCATCAAAAAAAAACTTTTGGGGAGGGTGACTTTTTTGTTATTGGTGAAAAAGTACTTACATTTAAATATTTTTTAAGCTTTAATGTGTTTAATAGCCAAAAGTTCGTCGGCAGGAAAACGTGGACAGTAATTTCATTGTAGATTTGTCTTGTATTTCTGAAGCCAATGGTACACAGTTTCCCGCATTCTAAGGGTTGAGCCTCAGGAACCATATGTATGCGCAATTGTCTGACATACTCGGTGTTGTCTACAGCAAATCAAAATATTAACTATTAAAGCATATCTATTCATCTTTTATGAAATATTGCCATCTCCAAGGGGCACACATTACTGTACTTATTCTTGCAATAAAACCTAAAATGTGATTTAACATAAAAAGTGCCGACACATGAACTATGAAATGTGTTTTGCCTAAAGGAAGAGATATTATTGAAATTTACTTATTGAATACTATAGTAAAGAAAAATATATAACACGGCAATGATGAACAAGTGTTGACAATGATCAGACGGAGTGCACACAATCTGATCACTGTCCCCGCTAGTTACAATGCCATGTTTTGCAAATATTTTATTTTAACCCTGACAATGCTGAATTAAAATTTGTCGTCTGCTGTTTATTTTCCTTTTTTTTTCTCTCATAAAACCATGTTTTGACAACACTTTAGAATCATTTCCAATGGAAATGATTCTAAAGTGTTGCCAAACCATATTTTTATTGAGAAAGAAGACGAAACATAAATCGACATCAGACGACAATTTATGTTTCCCGTATTTTAAGGGTTAACCCTTAGAATGCAGGGAAAATTTGTCGTCTGCTGTGGTTACATTTTTCATCTATGTGATTTGTGCCTTATAGTTAGTTTTCTTATAGATCAAAACAATTAACTACCTGGGTATTTCTTTTCATGTTTTATATGGCCGTCAATGACTGTCAAAGAGATGGTTTTATGGCTGACTTTCATATTCAAGGTACTCATTACAAAACAGTTTGTAATTAAAACTGTCAATGTTATTAATGAGTGTAGACCAACTGTAAATGGTGGTAGAACTGTAACTATATAGTATATCTGATATATCGATGATGCTCCAATACTTAAACATGTGGCTAATCTTGTATGTACAAATTTTATCTTGTTTAACCCTTTCCCTGTTTTGCGATATTTCGACTCATCCAAATCCAAAACATCTGAATAAAAGAATCAAATGCTGGGTCAAATGATGGTTAAATTATCTGATAGAGTAGAAAACATTGTGGGAAAAGTTACAAGCAATTTCTCCTTTTCCCACAATGTTTTCAAAAGACATCTTCTGCAGAGGCGTGAAAAGTCGTCTCTATCAGGGAAAGGGTTAATTAAATTCCACCAGTTCTAAAAATTACGAGTGCCCGTTATACAGATATAATTATTTAGTAATATTTATTTTACTGATAGTGACGCGCGGTGGTATCAGACTATTTTCATATGCAAATGAGGCATGATATTTTTTAATTATTTATACTAATTAAATGTGTCACCTGAAAAAATAATATTTTCGACAGATTATAAAGGATAAGCATTGCACATCAAAAATAGTGGGTCACCAGGCAGGTGCACGCGATGGGTAATTTAACGATCGGGTTTCATCCTTACCGGAATCCCGACTTGAGACCTGGTTTGGCCCTCACATACCTCTTTGGCATTTTGTATGTGACAGTTGAATCTGGTTATATATACCCCTTTTGTGAGTATTACGATATTCGTATTCCTATTTTAGGGGAAGGGGCCAAGTGCCTTGGTGTGGTATGGACCTGACACCAGGTCAGGTTATTCTAATTTCAGGGCTGAATATATTTGTTCTCGATGTAAATATTCCATCTGATTTTGGGATTTCCCCCCCCCCAATGCAGCAGGTTAAAAGGGGATCGAACCCGTTTGCCCGGCCTTACATGACCTTAGCTGTTGATAGGCCGTTAAACACTAATAAACAAACAAACAAACATCAAAAATAAATACAGAGAATAAATAGTAATGTCCGTTAACATTTTAAGCAAACACGGTTATCGCCCCTGATATCAGTGTGGAAATTTAGGTCTAATATAAAATGTATAATAATGCCAATCAATACATTGGGTAATGGTGAATGAATGTTTATTTTGCCAGAAAATGTCTCAGATGATGTCTCTGATATACAGAACAGTTTGTGCCTACTGAGTGGGCAAGTACCTTTAATACTAATCGGCAGTAATAATCTCCCAACTATGCACTCACTCACCACCTACACCACCCAGGAAAGTCATTGGACGTTTTGATTTTGATTTATTGATGTTTAATGGCCTATCAATAGCTACGGTCATTTAAAGCCGGGCCAACAGGTTCGATCCTGCATGTAACCTGCTGCATTAGGGAGAAAATTCCAAAATCAGAACGGAATATTTACATCAAAATAAGAATATATTCAGCCATGAAATTAGAATAACCTGACCTGGTGTCAGGTCCATACCACACCAAAGTCACTGGGCCCCTTCCCCTAATAGTAATATGATTACGAATAATTGTATTACGCATACAAGGGGAATAACCAGATTTAACACTCACATACAAGAATGCTAAAGACGTACCTAAGGGCCAAACCAGGGGCCCATTTCACTAAACTTCCTACGACTAAAATGTTCGTAAGTGCAAAATTATGATAGTCTGTAAATTTCACATTAACACTGTTTTCTTGTAAATAATTGTGGGATTTACATTTATTGAGCATAGGCTGCAGCCTATGCTCAATAAATGTAAATCCATCAATTCAAATTTGCAGACGATTCTAAATTTGCGCTTACGAACATTTTAGTCGTAAGAAGTTTAGTGAAACGGCCCCCTGGTCTCCGTTCGGAATACCGGTAAGAATGAATCCCGATCGTTAAATTACCCATCGCATGCTCCCACCTGCCACCCATATGACATTGAAGGTGAATTAATGTCAGAAATGTACTGTTCTTCTCATGGAACAAAATGCTTACTTTATTGATCATCAAAAGCAGATTTTGTGACCACCATTTGAACAAACTCATCAAAATGGATCAAATGAGTGGTTACTACGAATTTTGTTGAGAAATATCAAAAATAGAAAAGTAGAAAAAAAACATTTCATGATTTCAATACGCCTAAAACAGTATTCCGAAAGTAAAGGGTTTAGCCCTCACTACGTGGGAAACAGCTGTTGGTCGGAACAGTCGTCATTTTGTTCTCATTTTTGCCTTATAATTCTTAACAAAAAAGTGGAGACGATTCTCATGCACTGTCAAAACACGTTTTTTGTTGAGAAATATTGAAAATAAAACATTTCCAGCAGACGACAAAATTTAATTCCGAGTAGTACGGGTTAAAGAGTGTGTTGGCTGATCATGAGTGAGTGTGGTCAAACACGCAATACGTGCCATTTTGGCTGAGCATGGCTGCTCACATATGCTTGGATACATTCCATTAATTGCTATTATCCCTTTACTACGCTGAAATAAATTGTGTCGTCTGCTGGAAATGTTTTATTATCAATATTTATCGATAAAAACCTGTTTTGGCAGCGCATGAGAATCGTCTCCACTGGATTCTCATGTGCTGTCAAAACAGGTTTTTTGTTCAGAATTAAGGCAAAAATGAAAAACAGCAGACGACAATTTTTTCGTCTCCCACATAGTGAGGGTTAACCAAAATACATGCATAACCAACCATCAGGATCAGGGGCCCGTTTCACTAAACTTCGTCCAACTAAAATATTCGTAAGTGCAAAATTATGATAGTCTATAAATTTCACATTAACACTGTTTTCTTGTAAACAATAATTTGATTTACATTTATTAAATATAGGCTGCATATGCAGACTATGTTTCATAAATGCAAATCCATTAATTAGAATTTCCAGACAATCCTAATTTTGCACTTACGAACATTCGAGTCGTAAGAAGTTTAGTGAAATGGACCCCTGGTGCCAATTTCACTAAACTTTGTACAACTAAAATGTTCTTAAGTGCAAAATTACGATAGTCTATAAACTTCACATAAACAATGTTTTCTTGGAAGTAATGATTGGATTTACATTTATTGAGCATATGCTGCATATGGTCAATAAATGTAAATCCATCAATTGAAATTTACAGACAATCCTAAATTTGTATTTACAAACATTTTAGTCGTACAAAGTTTAGTGAAACGGGTCCCATGCATATAAAAATATTTTTATTTCTGGTGGGCAAAACACGATTTAGACTATAAATAAGAAAATACAGTGTTGCTCCATAGAATGTGTGAAAAGAAAGTGTCGCCTGTTATTGTTTTATAATTTATCTTCTTTCTCAATAAAAACATGGTTTGAGAGCACTTCAGAATCATTCGCAACGACATGCATGCATTTCTGCTACATGATTATCCTTATTTTATTACAGAATTTTATCCAAGAAACAAGAAAAGAAAGAATTTTGATCTATCTCTACTCCCAGGGCGGACCAAATTCCTGGCAATTTCTCACATGAACTGTCAACTGTCAGCTTCATTTTGTTATTCTGCAACATAAAAACGTCATCTCAGCAAGCATCGGTATTCTTAATATAACCCTGAAAAGGCGGGAACAGAATATTGTCGTCTGCCGTTTTTCATATTTGTTTTTATTTCGCATCAAACACATGTTTTGGCAGCACATGAGAATCGTCTCCAATGAGACGATTCGCATGTGCTGTCAAAATATGTTTTCATCGCTAAAATGAAAATAAATGAAAAAAATAAAAATAAACGGCAGAAAAAAACTGAATTCAGTGTTAATACATCATTTGGAGTATTTTTATTTATTGATTGATTTATTGGTGTTTAACAGCCTATCAACAGCTAAGATCATTTAAGGCTGGGCCAACGGGTTCAATCCTGCATTCAACCTGCTGCATTGGGGGGAAAATCCCAAAATCAGAATGGAACATTTACAGTGTAATGTTTCCAATAATTTATATAAGCGGTAAGTGTCAAAACAGAAGAGATGCTGATCTGAGTCTATACTGGTCGTAATCGTCATGTTGACTACTTTATTCGTCTGAATCGGGAAATATTTCTCTGATACTTGCACTTATTGACTGAAACACACGAGAGCAACATTCTGATCTAAATTAAGAACATTCTGGCAGCAACACAATTGCTGTTGTCAGTTGCTATGCGCTCACAGTTTAATGAGGAATCATAGTTATCTCCCTTTGAATTTATTTATAGAAATCCGGTCCAAATTCTATATTCTATGGCATTAATGTTTGTAAACAGGGAGAATGTAGCTTGATTTGTTCTGACAAAGGAGCCACTATAGTTTTGTCAACTAGCGTTGATCCAGATCATCCTACATATCTGCGCAATGTGATCTGGGACTATGTTATTTTTCAGTCATATTTTCACACCTTTCATTAATTTATTGCAAACAGTGTAGACTCAGATCAGACTGCACAGATGTGCAGTCTGATCTGAGTCTACCCTGTTTGCAATCTCAATTTTAATACCATTCAGCAAGAAATAAGCGCTAAAATACAACATAGGACTGGGTCTCTATAAATAGATTTCCAAAGGGAAATAACTATGATCCCCCGTTGATGGAGATTTCGCTCCGATCCCTGTACGGAATTGTTGTACAAGTCCCTGGCTAGAACCAGTACATTCTCAGTTGGACCTTTTTGGAGTCGGCTGCTGTCCAAGTGACAGCCAATTTATAGCATATTTTGGTCAAATATCAACTACATTATAGTATTAATTATAGTCCCTGGCTAGAACCAAAGTTTATCATTGGAGTCAATTGCGGTCAAAGTACGAGTCAATTGATGCATATTTTGTTCCAATCGCTACACTATATATAGTATTAGTCCCTGGCTAGAAACAGTACTTTCTCAATGATTTCAGTTGCTTTTCAACTGCTAACCCCTTCATGCAATTGTTGTTCCAATCCTTGCACCATAGTATATACTCTCTTGCTACTGTCTGTTTCATTTGGGTCAGTAAATGTCCCAAGTGTCAGCCAATTTACGCATATTTTGGTCCAATCACTACACTATCGTATATAGTGCCTGATTAGAACCAGTAATGTCTCATTGTATTCAGTTGTGGTCCAAAACCCTGCACTATAGTAGATATATGTAGAGAAATGGGGCTTATGGGTTTTGCGACTAGTGTAGATGCACAGGCTGATCAGGATTTTCACTGTTCGCCATTCCATCGATGAAACACCCAGCATGTTTCTAACAAGCAATATAGATCACCATCAAGCTACAGGAGAGTTATATTTGATTAGGAGGAGCCACTGTTCACAAAACCCCATTTCTCCAATCCCATGTTCACATACATTTTCTCGCTAGATTGGTCACTTGGTGTTGAGACATCAGCTAACCCTTTCAACACTACATACCTCTATAGTGGTGTTTGCAAACAGTGTAGATCCAAATGAGCCGGCTCGTTACGAGTCGTCTCATCAGGATCTACACGTTTTGCAAGTAATTTTCACATTTTTATAACAAAAACACCCCATTTTCATAAATAAACTAGTCTGAAAATCTTTTTCTGATGATTGGATAGGTTGGTAAATTAAATCGGAACAGTCCATTCAAGTTACTTAGAGGTGAAAGAGGTAACTTGTATTTTGCCTGATGCCTGGTGAGCATGTCCTGTAAATCCTGACTAGAAGCCATATATACTTTCTCTGGGGATTGATTTCTTTCAAACATAATTCAGTTCAAGCAGTGTTTGCAATGAAGTATAAATCTTTATTTATGCCCACTGTCTTAAATTTATTACTACAAAGTACCGTAATAAAAAAGCTTAGCTGAAGCAATGATATATTTTCAAGTGAGCGGCTACACATCATGCAGAGTAACAGAAGGAATAAGGAACTTAACCCTTAGACCGATACTCACAACAATTGTCGTCTGCTGTTGCTTTTTTATCTTGCCTTTTGACAGCACTTCAGAATCATTTCCAATGGACATGATTCTGAAGTGCTGTCAAAGCCTGTTGTAAATTATTCTAAAGTGCTGTTAAAGCATGTTTTTGATGATAATAATGGAAAATAGAAAATAAACAGCGGACGACAAAAAAAATAAGATGGTGGTCTAAGGGTTAAATTATACACGTAGCCCTTTTAACACAACACGCCTCTATAGCGGTGTTTGCCGTCTCATCAGGATCTGCACATTTTGCAAGTAATTGTCATCTTTTTATCAAGAAAAAAACCCAATCCCTTTTCATGAATGGACTAGTTTGAAAATAATTTTGTGACAATTTGATCGGTTGGAAAATTAACATATAAAAATTGATTCCATTTATTTAGGGATGAAAGTGTTAACATTATAAAATGGCTTGACTTTCTAACTAGTGTACGTAGCACCCGATCGAGCCCTAAAGCTGAAGCTATTGTATATGCACATGAAAGATCTCCATTCTGTTAGTTAACTCTTTGCATGCTGGGAAATTTGTGGGCTATAAATAGTTCAAAAATAGCAGATGACAATTCATTATATTTTCTTTTATTTCTCCTTATAAATGCCATGAATATGTCTTGGAATTTCATTAGAATTGTGTCCAGAGGAGGACATATTTACAAAGAGAAATAAAACATATACTCCTAATTCGTTTGGCGGATATTTTCACCGCTAGCATGCAAAGAGTTAAAAGCAAGAATAAATTATACTACATAGATAATCTGTAACACTAACAAACATAAATAATATGTAAAGTACCATAAAAAGGTCACGTTACACCTGCCAAAAGTATTTGTAGTTGAGACAAGAAATATTAAAGAACAATTCAGAACAGAACATGCACACATTCTATATATGTGGGTGTAACTGGAGGAATGGAACGCATGGGATTTGTGATAAAATTATAACACATTCCTGTAGCCGGATAACGATCTATACTGCTTGATAGAAGCACCACAGGTGTTTCATTATCAATGGAATGGTGAACAGTGCAGATCCTGATTGGACTGTGCGGATGCATCCGCGGATGCATCCGCGGATGCATCCGCACAGTCCGATCAGGATCTGCACTGATCACAAAACCAATAAGACCCATATCTCCAGTTACGGTCACATATAAGCAAAGACATATATGCCATTATTACAGGACATAATACAGAGTTCAGGAGAGGCTAAGGATATTATAATCTAGACAATTAGATCTGCTCCTCGCAGTCTAGTCAACTAAACCATAATGGAATGTTAGCAATTGGTATGTGTAGATATCCCTTTGTTGGATTAGCTCTTCATTCTAAGTTTTGTTTGTTTGTTGGGGTTTAACGGCCTATCAACAGCTAATTGGTCATTTAAGGCCGGGTCAATGGGTTTAGTACTAAATCTCATATATTACCAGTACAAATGGGGGGAGAATCCCAAACTCAGAACTGAATATTTGCAATAGTAAAACTATATATTCAGCCCTGAAATCAGAATAATCCTGATCTGATGCCAAGTCCTCGCCACACCAAAATCACTTGGCCCCCTCCCAAAAGCAGTAGAATCAGTAATAATCTTACTAGTTTTATAATGGGCAATAACCCAATTCAACTCCCAGGTAACAAAAGAGCGAGCCAAACCATGCAAATCGTGATTCCGGGAATTTTTTTGTCTCTTTTATTGTTGTCTATTATAAAAGATAGTACTGTATGAGACCAAGTGGGTGGGGTAATGTTTTTTTTTGTAATGGGCATTTTTTTGTGTCACGAGTCTTCCACCTGTGTCGTAGTACATATTTAATTTTGGGAATTAACTTTCAGTACCTCGCCATAGGTTTACCTATAAGTTGTAAATCACCGAAGCGTTAAATGTAGGTCACATAACAAATAGCTAATGCAGGTACCGATCATCATCGGCAGCGGATGTGCACACAGGAAGTAATGAGTCTTTGTCTGCAAAACTGGAATGTTGCTTAGATATTTGTTTACTTATGATCGCTGCAGTTACCATGGCGAATGCATCAAAACAAGAGAAGCACAACATTGTAACGACTTAGGTTACAGTTTCAATGTATAGTACCTGATTACTTAATTCTCTCGTCGCTCCGCCCTCTATATAATTGAGAAAACAACAGTCTCACAGGTGCCAAACAAACCCAACATATATGTTGTTGGGAATTATGATTAAAGGCGCAACACTGTTTGTGACCATTTCTGTTTTTCACAGAATTAATCTTGGCATGAATTGACTAAATGGCGTTTAAATTGGATCTTGTTCCATGAGTGATAGTTTTATACGATATTTATTAACCCATTACATACGTAATACACCTTTATGGGTACGAGTTTTATTAATTATTTTGTTTTTGTTTTTGTTATTTCTCAATGAAAGTATATGTTGTGACCACTCATTTGAACCGTCTCGACGAGACGGTTCAAATGGTGGTCGCAACATATATATCTGAGTGCATAGAAGGAAAATATTTAGGATTTTCACAAACATAATGGCGTATCCTCAGCATGAAAAGGGTTAAACCTTTCCCTGTTTTGCGATATTTCGACTCATCCAAATCCAAAACATCTGAATAAAAGAATCAAATGCTGGGTCAAATGATGGTTAAATTATCTGATAGAGTAGAAAACATTGTGGGAAAAGGAGAAATTGCTTATTCCCACAATGTCTTCAAAAGACATCTTCTGCAGAGGCGTGAAAAGTCGTCTCTATCAGGGAAAGGGTTAAACTAGTTTACTGATTTCATGAAATCGGTCAACAAGTTTAATGAAAATTATCGTTGCAGTGGTATAATAATTATCACATTAAACCAGAGCAAATGTTGGAGTCTATGTATTGCACAAGCACAGCATCATTCACTGAAACTGTACTGGTTACCCATCATGTTTCAGTAGTGATCTCATTCACTGATTATACACAGGTGGGCTATATAATTAGAAGTTTGATGATGACGATAAACAAGCATAATTATGAAGTTTCAAGTCAATCTGACTTGCTGTGTACATATTACATTACATAAGCGTTATGAAGGAGTAGTATTTCCAAATTTGCGTGTAAAGAGTTCGTTGTTTACATCCTACTTCGTGGAGAGCGACCAAATAATTTTCCAATACACACTTTATTAGGTGAGTTTATCAACTTTTTGTGTCGCATTGTAGAATTATCTCGCAATAACTATATAGCTAAGTATGAATGTCAACGCCCTGCAAATTATTGATATATTTTAGAGTGTGAAATGGAAATGTTATTCCACAAATTTATACCGTTGACTGTGATAAAGCGATATAGTGCAACCAATTGCCTATAAAGCGATAAACATGCAGCTAAGATACTAGGTACTTAACTCTTACAATGCTGAATTAATTTGTGTCGTCTGCTGAATAATTTTTATTTTCCATTTTTCTCATCAAAAACTTGGCTTGGCAGCACTTTAGAACCATTTCCAATGGAAATGATTCTAAAATGCTGCCAAACCATGTTTTTACTGAGAGAAAAGACAAAATATGAATTAACAGCAGACGACTATTTTCGGTTCCCGCATTCTAAGGGTTAAAAACCTTTGTACACTTGTTAGAAAAATTCTTTAATGCAAGTGTCAAAGTCATTTGACCATGATGACCTTGCATACACAGGCTGCATGGGTGGACCATAGAATGGTATCATTGATGATGACAAACAAGCATATCAAGTCAATCGTCGTTGAGATAGAAATAATTTAAAAACATTAATGTATATTTCGGACAGACGCATGTATGCAATTGCGATCATTGTCTCACTTTCTGCAAGTGGGCTTGACAAATATAACCATGACCATGTCCAGCCGTGGGTAAACATTTACCATGGCACGAGGGAACTGTTTGAACCCCAAGGCCATAGGCCCCGGGTTCAAATAGTTCCCAAAGTGCCACGGCAAACGTTTACCCACGGCTGGGCATGGTCGAACGTTATTGTTACATTTCCTTCGGAAATATCGTGTAATTTGAGCATATATGCAGTACTTTCAGTACTTTGATAACATGTCCCATTCAAACACCTGATTTACACATACATATTACATACACGTCGCGTGATCAATTTCAAAATTTTAGTGTGACCATTATCAACTGACCTGGAGTCACGTAACGGCGCGCTCTAGTAACATCATAAGACACATGCATTACGTAGTTGTTGGCTTGGCCCCGGAATGAGCATTGTCCGCAGCCATGGTCAAAAAGCAAGTGTTGTACGTTTGGCTGTGAGCAGTGTCAAACAACAGCAGTCATGTAACAATATTATATAAAAGTATACTAACCTCCAGTAGAAATGGCCCTCCTTAAAAATCCTAGGAAATCCATGCTAAATGTTCACTTGTTAGTCTGTCCCACCTGGGCGGTGACTAGCCCATGACTGCAAATGTCAATTCCAATAATTGCAATAACTCATCTTGTTGTTGGTCAGATGATAATATCAAAATTGTCACAAGCTGTTCGCAAAATATTGTTAAAACGCGTATAATCCAAACACCTTTCCAAGTGAATATCACAATTTACCCACTGGACGCTAATACTATAATTATTTTCCTCTCCAATTTACTTCCCAATTTTGAATTTGTCGTTAGATTTGGCAGTTGTATTTGTATCCCAATGGACACTCACAAACATGCATTAAACTTCTTCATATAAGTATCCATAATTGTATACAATGACTAAACACACCACTTAATCATTGTAACTTTCTATCACTTATTCAAATAATATTCCACACTATTTAAAACACAGCCATACACCAGTCACTGTTATCAAAACAAATGTTGCACTGAGAGTGCGGGAAAACAAAAATTGTCGTCTGCTGTTGTTTCATACTTTGTCCTGTTTCTAAATAAAAACGTAGTTTGGCAACACTTTAGAATCATTTCCTATGGAAATGATTCTAAAGTGTTGCCAAACTATGTTTTCTTGATAAAAAATAGAAAATAAATTAAAATCAGCAGACGACAAAATTTACATCAGCAGTGTAAGGGTTAAATACTAACACATTAATCCTCCCTGTCATGTTACAAATGACATACTAACACGCGCCTCAGGTTTATGACTACGATCATACACCACATATTTTTCTTGATGGTCCAGTGACTGTTCATTGTATCCGCAAACTTTTTTCTGACCTAAAAAGATCTATGATATCAACCTTGTAGCCGTGATGGTATCTTAGCCAAATCTCGCTATCAGCCGGCACAATCTTGAGCATAAGAAGTTATTTTCCCACAAAAGAAATAGTTTTCGCATATTTTAATAGCCGAGGAAAGCTCCTTAGAATGCTGGGAACGACTGTTGGCTGCTGTTGCTTTCCATTGTGTCTTCTTTCTCAAATAATAACATGGTTTGACAGCACATTGGAATCATTTCTGCTGGAAATGATTCTAAATTGCAGTCAAATCATGTTTTTGATGAGAAAAATGGAAAATAGAAAATAAACAGCAGACGACAAAACTCAATTCCACAGTGTAAGTATAACACATACTGTACTTAATTCCACAGTGTAAGTATAACACATACTGAGCTAACTATCCGGTACTGCGAGAGTCTAACAATGTTACCTGTAACGGTTGTTTAGTTAATGGATTATCGCTCCGTGAAGTTTCTTTTTGACAATATTGCGATATCTTGCATAATTGTCCGTGAAAATCGTTTGAATTGTTTGGTTGTCACACACATATTTGGATATTGGGTAGCCCTCAGTCAATTGCCACTTAAATATTGACTTCTTTATTGTATTAGAGAGAGAATTAAGCCTTACTTACCATGATGAATTAAATGTTGTCGTCTGCTGTTTTTTTCCCTTTATTTTCTTCATAAAAACACAGTTTGACAGCATTTTAGAATCATTTCCAGTGGAAATGATTCTAAAGTGCTGTCAAGCCATGTTTTTATTGAGAAAGAAGACAAAATATAAACAAAGAGCAGACAACAATTTACGTGCTTTAATTTTGTCATCTGCTGGTTGTTGTTTTTTTTTTCCACTTTTTATTTTCCATTTTTCTTTTTCAAATACTGTTGTTATATGGAAGCTGATGTGAAGTATTATCTCATTTTCACTATCAGTATCAGGAGCCATAAAAAAAAATAATATGGCACATCGGTCATATATTATGTCAGCTCGACATGTCAACCGGAGCTGTCGGATATTGTGAAACCGACACTTGCATAGAATTTATTCATGAAGCAATTAATATCGCGGTTATAATGCAAGATATCAGAAAAATCTGAAAGCCAGATCAATAGTAAAGCAATTTTAAACTATAATTTCAGCGATATTTACTAATCCATTTCATGCTGAATACCGTGAGATTGGGTACGAACAACTCAAAATGAGCTTTGCTATTTTTCTTATTTATTATTCAAAAGTATATGTTGTGACCACTCATTTGAACCGTCTCAACCCCGTCTCAACGAGACGGTTCAAATGAGTGGTAACAACGTATACTTCCATGCATAATTAAAACAAAAATAAAATTATTTTGCATATGAAAAATTATGTAGCCTCAAAAACTAACATGTTAAATTATTTATTTTTTTAGTTGTGACCAGTGTCGATATAGATCTAGATTAGAATCTGCCGTCAATCAAGATGTAATCTATATGTCAAATAAAGATATGTCAATGATTGTACAGTACATAAAGTAGGCTACATACAATTGTGCTTAGAATTCATGTTGGCAACAAATACATTGTTAGCTTTGTTTTACTATTAAACATACAAAAGTTTTTCCAGAAACTATTACAAAACATACAATTATGCCATAAGTTTACAAGAATGTATATAAAGACCTACATTTTTGTCATACACATACACAATATTGTTAACCCTTAGAGCGTGGGAAACGAAAAGTGTTGTCTGCTGTTGTTTAATATTTTGTCTTTATTCTCAATAAAAACATGGTTTGGCAGCACTTTAGAATCATTTCCATTTAATTGGAAATGATTCTAAAGTGCTGCCAAACTATGTTTTTGGAAATTAAAAAATAATCAGCAGCCGACACAATTTAATTCAGCACCGTAAGGGTTAAATAGAATTTATGTTTCCATGTTGAATGTCACATAATTTATCATACACGATACTGGCAAGTATAATTTATTTTCCATGTCAAATATCATAAATCCCAGAAAAATACACACTGAACATTCCATGTAACACTTCCGACCACAACACTAGCTAGTTAAAGTCACTTCCCACCCTTACTACGCTGAATTAAATGTTGTCGTCTGCTGGAAATGTTTTATTTTCAATATTTCTTGACAAAAACCGGGTTTTGACACCATATGAGAATGTCTGCAGTGGAGATGATTCTCATGTGCTGTCAAAACCAGTTTTTTGTCAAGAAATAAAGAAAAACAGCAGACGGCAGTTTCCGTCAACAGCGTAGGAAGGGTTAAATGTCCGAATGCGACAGTGACCATGTCGTTGTAAAACAATACAAATCCAAATCCCAGAAAAATACACACTGAACATTCCATGTAACACTTCTGACCACAACACTAGCTAGTTAAAGTCACTTCCCACCCTTACTACTCTGAATTAAATGTTGTCGTCTGCTGGAAATGTTTTATTTTCAATATTTCTCGACAAAAACCTGGTTTTGACAGCACATGAGAATCGTCTCCAGTGGAGACGATTCTCATGTGCTGTCAAAATCAGTTTTTTGTTAAGAATTAAAGCAAAAATGAAAAACAGCAGACGGCAATTTTCGTCAACAACGTAGGAAGGGTTAAAGTCACTTCCCAGAACCTACAAGTGGGTTATAACGTTCTCCGCTGATAAGCCCATTACATGAAGATTTTCATTACATTCAGATAATACTTGTATACATACATATATACAATGTAATATAGCGGAGAAAAAATCCATAGAAGGCCCACAGCTTGAACTATTGTATATATACCAACCACACTTCTGGGGCCGGTTGGCAACAGAATTATCGCCTGGTTTGTAGATCAATAAAAATACTGCAACTTGCTGTTCATGTGCGCAAGGAGTTGCATTCATTCGAATAGAAATATGTGTCTGTGACTGGAGAAATGTGGCTTATGGGTTTCGTGGCCAGTGTGAATCCAGATCAGAGGATCAGGATCTGCACTGTTCGTCATTGCATCAATGAAACGCCAATCATGTTTCTAACAAGCAATATATATTGTTATCAGGCTATATTGTTATTTGATCATGAGCTACACTGGTCACAAATCCATCCGCACAGTCGGATCAGGATGTGCATTGTTCGCCATTCCATTAATGAAACACCCATCATGTTTCAAACAAAACAAGCAATATAGATTGCTATCAGCTGGCTACAGGAGTGTGCTATTTGATTGGGAGCTACAATTGTCTCAGATCCCCCATAAGCCCCATTTCTCCAGTCACAGTCACATATGTGGAAGTTCACTGGATTTTAGATTAATGTCTGCTTCACCTTGCGTTGGAATTCAAACAGGGGAGCGGATACAAAATAAATTGGTTGTTAATAAAATGAAGCATTTTTCTTGTTTTTGACCTCAATAAATTGATTGATAAATGTGAAGCTTTTTTCTTGTTTTTGACCTCAATAAATTGATTGATAATTAATTATGAAGCATTTTTCTTGTGTTTTTTTACCTCAATAAATTGATAGATAATTATGAGGTATTTTTCTTGTTTTTTACCTCCATAAATTGACTGATAAATGTGAAGCTTTTTTCTTGTTTTTTAACCTCAATAAATTGATTGATAATTATGAAGCATTTTTCTTGTTGTTTTTTTAGCTCCATAAATTGATAGATAATTATGTGTTTTCTTTTGCTTTGCAAAAACATGCAAATTGGGGGTTGTTTTGTTGAATTGTCTCGTCGAGACGATTCTAAATAACACCCAACTTGTATATTTAGAAAAAAATATATAGTGTTCACTGAATTTAACAACAAAGAATCGGAAGCAATTACAAGTTGTAAAGAATTGTCTCATCACGATGATTCTAACAACTCCTAACTTGTATGTTTTCTTAGGAAGATGAAAGATGAATAGTAAATAAAATAAGGCCATAAACATAAGTACTTTGGTTCTCAGACACGGGATTTGCTGAATATGACGCGGGAGGGGCGGATTTCTTTTAACATATATTTTGTATGTTTTGAGATGTTCAATTCTGTTGTTTTTTTCAAGTCACCAGACGCATATATGTTCTATAACATTACTGTAACCTCTTTAGACGTGAAAAATTACAAGATTTTCTCAGTGACAGTAAAATGCTCGACACGCAGGCATTTTTCTGATGCGGCGGTATCTGAGAACCAAAGAACTTTTTTTCATGGCCTAAGCGCTATATATATCACTATTATCATAACCATTGGAGAAAGTGTTCACTGAAACTTCACAACAAAGAAATGTGAATCGTAAGCAATTATTATTTAGGTAATTGTCTGTATAATCATTTAGAAACTGCTGATAAACAAATTGCAGCCAGTGGCTGTACCACACAGAGATGGAACAAGAACAGTCAGAAGATAATAGAGCTTGCCCATTGGAAAACATGACATTGACCATGTGAGCTAAAAATTGAATTATGCTTTTAATGAGCCAGACCATCCTTGATTTCCAAAATAGTTGTATTCTTATCCCATTAAATGGGATACTGTTAAAGTAGTATGAAATTTTATTTTAAAATAGCCCTATTTTCCTCATTTTTCATCAGTATATGTTGTCACTTCTCACTAGAACCGTCTCATTGATAACATTGGTAACAATGTATACTTTTATATTTGTATAGCGGGCACTTGTAATTTTTAGAACTGGTGGAATAGTGACATAATTATACACTTATTTAATTCCTATAAAGAACATTTTGTGCCTACTGCGTGGGTATGTACCTTTAAAGAGAAATAAATGAACTCATCATATTTTTTGCAAAAAAAAATTAATATAAATTGTATCTACATATGGGTTAATGGGTTAAAATAGGTAAATTCATCAAGCTATTTATAACATTCCAAAAGTTCACAACACAAAAAATCCCACTTTCGTTATCAAACATTTGCAAGACGGTTATGACACCAGAAAAAAAGATTTTTGATTTCCCAATATCACTTGCCCCAGTATCCTACTGTAACAGTATAGTCCAATCACAATCATCATTATGGCTGGCCGCCAAGCGATTCGAGTCCAGCAGTAACTTGAAACAATATTGGCGCCCTCTATACAGTTGGATACATACTGCTATCGATGTTCTTATGTCTCCTTATACAGTGGAACCTCTCTAAACTGGACACCAAGCAAATAGATGTGATCTTATTTTGAGAGGTTTCTTGGTAACGCATCTCAGATAACAATGCATGTTCATGATTGCAAAATACATCAGTATGTCCCAGAATTGTCATATGCTTGATTTACAGTGGAACATCTCTAAACCGGACACCCTGGGAGGTCCTCCCAGGGTGTCTGGTTTAGAGAGGTTTCACTGTAGTGTGTTTATTGTTTTACATTTCTGAACATGTCAACAACAACAACAAATGTTGACACCACATGAGTATCGTCTCCATTGGATTCTCATGTGCTGCCAATTATTTTTTCATAAATAAGACAAATCAAATATAAAAAAAATCAGCTAACGCTAATATTCAGTTCACAGTTTAAGGGTTAAATGGCAACCAGAGTAAACCAAGATCGCTCACTTGGTCTCGGTGAGATGGTTCAAATGGTGCTTGCAACATAAATATTCCAGGAGAAAGTTGACGAAGAAATAGAATTACAGAGGAACCTCTCTAAGCAGGACACCCTGGGAGGTCCCCATGGTGTCCCGGTTAGAGATGCTCTACTGTAATTTTGGAATATGCTCCCTCCAATATATGGTGGTCTGCAATCACGAACAACCATCACTATCTGAGATATATGTCAAAATTGAACACACCGACGTTTTATGGTAGTCCAATATAGAGGGGTTCTACTGTATGAAAAACAGCAGATGACATATAACGCATTTCTAATCATTAATCAGACTTTCTCGGCTGTGCTTCTAACACTGACTGGCACTAAGTATCGGCTCAAGGAAGTGCCTCAAATTGTCTAACGACCAGCCCACACAAAAAAGGAAAACATGTCCGCCACTAACCAATTAAATCAAACTACCCTTTCAGACAAATATATTAAACGTATATGCCCACGCAGTAGGTTATAATATACCGTATTTACCGTATATATTGGGACAGTAAAAAATAATTAAAAAAATTAGTGTCCCAAAATATAATAATATATTTTTTTTTTTCTGTCCCAATATTTATGGTAAATTCGGGAATATTTGTTCATTTCATGTTTGCATTGTCATTATTAAAATTTGAATTAAAGTTTGTGTTTGTGTTAAATAATCCCTAATTATCGATTCTCACTGTGACTGAATGAACGACGTCGCCAATGCCTATAATATGCCATAAGTTTTCACTGTAATACATATATTGAATCCAAGAATTGTTAACGTTATGTTTTATTTATTCATCATGTTCATGTAGAATGTAGATCTACGCAGGTCCGTGCAATCCATAATTGTAAACGCGTGTAGAAATAAGTGTAGTAATGATGACGCAATGACCCAATGATCGATATCCTGTTCCATCAGCTGCAACGCCACGGACAAGCTCGTGCGTTGCAATCTGCGTTTACTCTTATGGTGAGCACAGGTGGAAGACTCGGACATATGACACCAAAATAAATGCCTATTAAAAAAATGCCATTATCCCACCCACCTGGTATCGTACTGTACATGACGTTAATAATAGAACGAGATCATCTGTGTGCGGTAATGGATATTTTTGAAATGGTCATTTTCTTTGTGTCCGACTATTCCACCTGTGGGTTTGAGTACAGACCTATATAGACATGTTTTGCCCGACGTGTTATAATATTGCGCCAGTTCATGAGGTAATCAGGCTTATCACGTGAGATTTTCGACGAAGATAAATCTGATAATAGTGATAATAGTGTACATTTTCTGTAAACGATATCGAATGTTGACGAATATTAAATTAGTAATTATTACGCATTTGCTCTGAAAATGTTATCAACTTTCCGATATATTTGCAGAAAAAAGTAAAATCATTCTCGGCGAAAATCTCAGTTATATAATAAAGTGGATTATCTCATGCACTGGCTCAATTATGACGTAGCGAAACAAGGCCAGTTGTCACGTACACATTTGTGTACATGCGCCGGGGGCGTGGGCAGTTCTGTAACAATTTAGTTAATCTGGGTCGAGTTAATCTGCGCGACTGATACGCGATCTCCGATTGGTCAGCCTTTACACCTAATTAATATTCCACCAATGGTGAGCGTGAACGCATGCCGGAAAAATGAAATCGAGCACATAACAATTAGCACTGCTTTGTTACTGGGACCAATAATTGATCTTATTCCCAGTTTGCTCGGATTAATTTACGAAATGTGCAAACGTGATCAGCTGCACATTCACATCGGTGAGATAAAAGGAGGCTATGCGTCCATAAAAAAAAAAAAATCGTCCATTTTGGGTCTAATTTGATGGAATATTTTTTATATTTATTCACCAAAAATGGCAAGTTGGGAGTGCTTTAGAATCGTAAGACGATTCTAAAGCACTCCCAACTTGCCATTTTTGGTGAATATATATCAAAATTTCCATCAGTTAAGGTGATTAATTTGAGGGAAATTTTAACTGGAAACTTGATTATCTCATGCACTGAATTGTGACGTAGCGAAACAATGGCACTTGTCACGTACACCATTTTGGGAAGGATTGAACAACGTGTTTGTGGGATTTAAGAATGCAGAATATCAAAAGTGCATGTTCTTCCAAATATGTGTACACACTCCAAATGGATTCACACAATGATGAAAAAGGGTTGTCCCAAAACTTAATACGAAAAAATTATGGAATTTTATGCTGATTTGAGGTATGTCCCAAATCTTAATCTCCCAAAAATAATTATTTTCGTAAAAAATAGAGGTGTCCCAATACTTCCGGTGTCCCAATACATACGGTAAATACGGTAGTGATACAGATATTTTTGTATATTCTGTACGTATGACATTTTCTGGCAAAATAAACATTCATTCACCATTACCCCACGTATTGATTGGCATTATTATACATTTTATTTTAGACAAAAAGTTTCACACTGATATCAGGGGCGATAACCGTGTTTCCTTAAAATGTTAACGGACATTACTATTTATTCTCTGTATTTATTTTTTGATGTGCAATGATCATACTTTATAATCTGTCGAAAATATAATTTTTTTCAGGCGACACATTTCTTTAGTATAAATGAGTAAAAAATATCATGCCTCATTTGCATATGAAAATAGCCTGATACCAACGCGCATCACTATAATTAAAATAAATATTACTAAATGATTATATCTGTTTTCCGAGCACTTGTAATTTTTAGAACTGGTGGAATAGTGACACAATTATACACTTATTTAATTCCTATAAAGAACATTTTGTGCGTACCGAGTGGGCATGTACCTTTAAAGGTATATGCCCACTCAGTAGGTTATAATATAGCGAGACAGATAGCTTTGTATATTCTGTAGATATGACATTTTCTGACAAAAGAAACATTCATTCAAATTTTCTCACTCATCTCACTCGTCCTGCAGGACGCGAAAGAGGATACCTCGTTATATATATTTTTGACTTATATGCAGGACTAGTGATACTTGGAGCAGGACGAGTTGAAATTATTGGGTACTCGTCCTGCAGGACGAGTACCCAATAATTTCCACTCATCCTGCTCTAAGTCAACAATATGTATAACGAGGTATCCTCTTTCGTTTCTCGATCTCCCCGGCCTCTGAAAAAAATTCTTATGTCCGACATGTTTGTTTATTTTGCAGATGACGGAACACATTAAAATTTGGCAACTTTCGGAATATTTCATACTCATATTGTCTATCATACGGAAACATACAAACATTATCGAACAATGCGACACCGACAATGTGGGGATTACATTTAATATGACACGACAACTCAAAATATCTAACTCGCCCCGATGGAAACTCGGGTCACCGAACTATATATGAAGCAATTTTTGGACAATAATCAGTATTTTTTACTAAATCAAAAGAAAATTCAGATCTATAATAATAAAAACAGATGCGTTATATTGTCTCCGCACGCATTTATGAGAAACGAAAACCTCAATGCGTTGTCGGTTTATTTCGGCCAAAGACCAAATCGGTCTCAGCATCAGCGTGTGTGTCCGTTGGACGACCGAAATGGATATTCTACTCGCCCGACCGGAAATTTCACTCGAGCGAGGACAGAAACGTAGTGTTGTGCTGACGTGCAAGCCGTGCAACAAGACTGTATACGTGGGGGAGACAGAACGTTCATTGCGCGAACGCACGGATGAACATCTCTGCTATGTGCGTTTGCAAAATGAAAACAAGCCCATATGCGACACTTCCTGGGCCACGGTGATCATGACGTGGGTGTCGCTGTCCTCCAGAAGCTGTACAGCGAAGGACGCATATTTCGTCTTCTCACGGAAGAAAATTGGATAAAAAGACTGGGAACGAACTTTCCACATGGGTGTAATGTGACGTGTAACATGTGAATTGGTGTTTTGATTGGTGTATTCAACCTGTTCAACATGATACTAGAAACGCGAACAATCCCGTTACTGGTGTCAGGTTGAAAGGGTTTTATTATTTTTTATTTTTTTTTGTACCACATAAGGTAGCCGGCATCAATCGCATTCTTGGTTTACCACATGCGGCCCGATGCTGGAAACGTGACTATTTTCGATATTCGTGTTTCTCGTATCGGGTGTCATGGGATGGGTCATAACATCCGGTTTACTGCTACACTATGGACGTCACATAGGACTGCCGATACATTTTCATACTATTTTGATAAAGACCATGTGGTTGAAAATTTAATAAAAAGAGTGACTTTAAAACAATGTGTATTAAATGTGCTTCCCTTCGGAGGTTATTGGAAATTACTAACATATATATATTTTCCTAGAATAAATGGTGAATATTTAGGATTATTACAGTAATTTTCAAAGATTTTTCTGTAAAAATATATGGTAAGTCAATGGTCACAGTGAATAAGGTTTTCTTAAGCAACGCTTCCTCAATGGCTAGTCTAGACACTGTCAGACGCGTCAAGTGTACATTGGTTATTCAAAAAGATCCAATTATCCCGTCCTATTCAACCTTATAGACCACTTGTGTATTAAGGCTATTTCAAAGTGGTATTTTTCATCAGAATAGAGGCCGAAACACCCGACAGTACTCTGCTTTTGGCTACTCAATAAACCAAGAGTGCAGAAACGTCATAAAATATCGGGCATTTCATCAGAGCTCCAGTTAAGGTGCGTAATTTGGAGGTAAATTTCTTATTTCTCCATCAAAAATGGCAAGTTGGGAGTGCTTTAGAATCGTCTCAATGAGACGATTCTAAAGGACTCCCAACTTGCCATTTTTGATGAAGAAATAACAAAATTTCACCCCAAGTTGGTCAAATTACGCGCCTTAACTGGAGCTCTGTTTCATTTGCATCAATAAAGGAGCATAATAATATCATTACGCAAACACGTCTTATTTGGAATTAATAAATCACTGAACTACTTTCGGCAAGGGAGATAATCAATATCATGCGAACTATTTTCATACGAGCCAAGCGGATTGTTCTGTTTATGATTAGTATATATAGTTTTAAGCTATCTCCTGTGATATATAATGATACATTACTTTGTTATGTTATGGGTACTAATACATGTTGTTTCAATAGCGTATCTCTGTAACGGTATTGTTGTAGATGGAGTTGCAAATAATTTAATAATTATTACGTTCAAATGGTGGCGTAATACTGATAGCACTTCTGTATAACTGTGATTGTCGTAAATGGCGCAACAGTCGTGAGGTTAAGGTCGCCGACTTCAATGATTTAATTACCGATTCCCGGAAGGGTCGGTGGTTCAAACCTCGACGTGGTATAATTTTTTTTTCTCCATATATATTATTTTTGTGATTTTAATATTTTTTAATATTTTCACAATTTTATGATTTTAATAAAAATAACCTATAAAAATTGATAGAAACTTACCAACAATTAAAGTGTCTGTCTTTAAGTAATATATACACAGACAGTTAGTTACTGATTTTTTAAGTTTAAGTAATATATACACAGACAGTTTGTTACTGTTTTTTTTAAGTTTGAGGTACTGTCTATACTGTCTATACCATATAATGTTTTACTGTCCCAAAATCTTTTTTTTTTGGCTGTCACAATTAATTAATTTTCGGACAGCAAACATTTTTTTATGAATTTGAAATAATTATTGTCCTCCATCTGCTCACAACACTGTTCGAACTGCGCCTGTGGCTACCACGACCAGAATTCACTGGCCGCAAACACAGTAGCCATCGGCGTCTATTATTAAATTATTATTTTGTATTTTATTTGAATTCCGCGTGAACGCTGCATTTTGTGTCAACACCATTTACAGAAAATATTGGTGATTTTCTAAACGAATATCGGAGAAATGCGGCTATATATTTTGTGTTAATTTTCAACACCATTTACGGAAAAAAATTACTGATTTTTTAAAACAATATCGGCACAACTAAATACGGTGATAGAATTTTTGTCAACTTTTCAACACCATTTCCGGAAAATATTACTGATTTTCTAAAAACAATATCGGCGAAGGTGTACTGAACTACTCTTTATTTTAAATAACCAGCCGTCTAATAGATCTGTGTATAATCGAGAGTATATCGTTAATTGTCATGTTGTCTCCGACAGTGAGGTGTTGCGGCACACATCAAAACGACACGTCAATTTCAAAACATTGCCTAAGGGTCACAGCTGTGTGGTGTCATCAGATCAACACCTCGTACGTCACACACAACTACGCATTATCGATTTTTTTCCCCACACAAAGCGACGTGTATTTACAACTAGATCTGTGTAATGTGTCGGGTGTAGCCAAAGACCATACATAAATTCGTAATTAGTCACAGATGTAGCCTTAAAATATAATCGATTTCCTTAAATTACGTCCGCATGTTGACAGATATTTCAGAGCAGACGTCATCGTAATTTGCCGTTATTTATTTCCAAAATTAGCCATATATTCTGTAAATGGCGTTGAAAGTTGACAATAAATTAAGACCAGATCAGTACGTTAAATCGCTATCGACGACAACTGACGATCCGATGAGAGAGTATTACCGTTTAAGCGTATCCAATGTTAAATATACATCGTTATTTTTTTATGACTTTCGTAGTTTTTACCGAGAAATTCAAACCGTTTCCTTAATTATTGGGGAACATAATATCATGATTAGCACATCGTTTCACTAAGCGGGGCTACTCAGGAAATGGGATCACAACGGTCTATTGTTTACACTGGAGGATTAATGGCGGCCTCCATGAGGTCTCAGGTAAATCTTATTTTTCAATAATACGACTGTGGTTTCTTCCTTTTAGTGATAACCATGTTCCAGCCGTTAACACTTATTTAGCAACATTACTTAATATGTAGTTAGTCTGAACATTCTGCAGAGAAATCTGAATTGGACGGAATCGAGCGTTGTTTAAACTTAGTCCGGTTCATATGCACAGGTCAAAATATGAACTGAAAATGGCGCTTTGTGTGACAGAAATCCGTACGCGGACGAATAAAAAAAATATTTTGTTATAAATATCACATACAGCGAAACAGCGGTAGCATCTACTGTTTTAATAATATGCATACATATTGTAATTAATGTTTAATAGTGATATACTTATGAATAATATACGTTACTATGGTTTATACTCCAGCACTATGTTTTTAGGCTGTGTGATTTGCCTCAATATAAACTGGATTAATTAATACTTATATTCATGCGCTTCATGACAACATCATTACATTTAAAATATACAAATATTACTTAAAGGGGTACCGATATGATACATTTTAATAATATAAATATTGAAAATACACATTACAATCGCTTACAACATAAGTTATTGATTGAAAATAGTCACTGCATCGTGACCTATTTGACCGCATTACCTATTTCGCGGCAACCTCATCAAACCCCCTGTTTACATAGGTAACCGGGGGTATGGTGAGGTTGGCTCGCTAATACAATGTTTGCGTAATGTATCGGAAAACCAAGAACGAAGTAGAGTTTTACAAAATCCTAATGTCACCTTCACACTGTCGGTCGCATTCGGATATTTAATAATCTTGATTCTCAGAAAACGTATAAGGGAAGCTAATCTGTTTCTTGTATTCAAGAAAATATCTGGGAAAAAAACAAGAACCAAATATTATCTTACAAAGGTCTAAAGTCACCTTAACAAAGACAGTACGTCCCATTCAGACATGATGTACGTACATGTTTTTGAAAATGCTTACTCAACTTTCGAATTGCAAAAATACCTATGATTCTCATTGAAAAAGTTACAAAATAATTGACGAAGATTACAATCAGCGCACACAATCTATTGATAGAACGTGGACGCTACTTTAAGCCAAAGATACAAGAAAAACAAGCTCCGTGTATGTTGCAACCAAATTGAAGACGCACAACACTTTCTTATTTTTTACACAAAATATTCAGGTTTAACCCTTTCAACACCACAGACCTCTATAGAGACAATGTTTGCAAACAGTGCAGATCCAGATGAGCCGGCTCGTAACGAGCCATCTCATCAGGATCTCCACTGTTTGTTAATAATTTTAAACGTCGTACAGATTACATTTTAGAAGAATGGGATAATTTGAATGAACAAAATTAATGAAATAGCGTGAAACATTGGCATGGAACATCCTATTAAGTTACATGGTGTTGAAAGGGTTAAGATCAACACTATTTGAAAAGTTAAATATTAACTTCCAGGATCTGTGTCCCAACACTAATGATGCTTTTGAGTTGTTACTGAAATATTGATGAAGCAAAAATAATTTGCAATTTATTGCAGCAGCCGTGTTGGTTAGATAGTTTTGTTTTATCATAAATTTGATATTTTATCTTGTCCATGCATTGTTAAACATGTTTGCATTACCTTCTTAGATTTAACTTTTTGCATGCTGGGAAACTTGTGGGCTATAAATAGTTCAAAAATAGCGGACAAAAAATCATCGTATTTTCTTTTATTTATCCTTGTAAATATCATGAATATGTCTTGGAATTTCATTAGAATTGAGTCCTGAGGACTCAATTCTAATGAAATTTCAAGACATATTTACAGAGAGAAATAAAACATATACTCCTAATTCGTTTGGCGGATATTTTCACTGCTAGCATGCAAAGGGTTAATATCATGTTTATATAAGGTGGACACCTTTGAATTATTGGTATTCCTGAATAAATATTCTATTCTAATACAGTAGAAAATCGATCTCTCGAACCGGCAACGGACTCGAATAAAAGTTTTATTCAGGCGTAGTTCGAGGGAAAGAAAGAAAATGTGACAGTTAAAATTCAATTAAATATTTAAAGGCGAATTTTGTTCAAATTAATTCATTATCATAGTCATCTTAACGTGGAATTAACGCCGTTTAATTTTTAAATTCGTGATTAAATGTCACCACCTGTCAAGCGAAACAAATCAAAGAGACCGCCAATCTGATATTCACACCTCGTTAGGCAAACAGATCAGCTGGCGACAGACTTACCTGCACGAGCTATCAATAGCACTTTATGTCGATTGACTGACCAAGGGACCGTGCGTTCGGTTCGAGAGTTAGACTTTGTCGTAGTTCAAATTTTAGGTAAAAAAATATATGATCTAAAAGGGAAATTTGTTGGGACCACAGGACGAGTTAGAATTTTCCAGAGTGTTCGACAGAGACCTGTTCGAGAGATCGATCTTCTACTGTAATCTATTCCAAGAAAATTTACAAGTGAAACAAATGTTCCTTGTATACAAAAATATATCTGAAAACCAAGAACCAAGTATTGTTTTACAAAGACCTAACGTCACCTTCAAAGTGTTAGACAGTCGATGATTCGGACATTTAATAATCTTGATTCTGAACATACGAGTGAAGCAAACTGTTTCTTGTATACAAGAACATATCTGAAAACCCAAGAACCAAGTATTGTTTTACAACGACATGGTCACTGTCACAGTGTCCAACAGTCGCATTCAGACATTTAACCCTTCCTACGCTGTTGACAGAAACTGCCGTCTGCTGTTTTTCATTTTTGCTTTATTTCTTAACAAAAAACTGGTTTTGACAGCACATGAGAATCATCTCCAGTGGAGACGATTCTCATGTGCTGTCAAAACCAGGTTTTTGTCGAGAAATATTGAAAATAAAACATTTCCAGCAGACGACAACATTTAATTCAGCGTAGTAAGGGTTAATACTCTTGATTCTGATAAAACTTATGAGCGAAAAAAAAACTGTTTCTTGTCTACAAGAACGTGTCTGACCGAAAACTGAGAACCAGATATTGTGTTACGAACGCCGAAAGTCACCGTGTCAGACAGTTGCATGCGGACATTTATCTCGATTCCGAGAAAACTTAGGAGTGAAGCCAAACTGTTTCTTGTATACAATGCTGTCTGCTGCCACAATTAGTCTGCATCATCGATCGAGACAGGTCACACAAAAACTGGCACCTAGCTTTGACAAACAGCATAGATCCAGACCAGACTGCACATGCCGGATCTAGGCAGTTTGTCATGCAATATGCCAAAAACGCAAACTATTCGAGTGGCAATGACCATCGCAAAAAAAGGGCAATTCTCAGAAACAAAATATCTTCATACAAACTCCACGTGAGAGTTGTTTTCATGTGCAATCCGATAATGAAGTAGCACACTGGGACTTAGCCGTGGATCATGATCAGACAGGGTTGTCTGAAGCACAACATGGGGGCCTATGATAATCGACGACCCGGGCGAGAAAATGCGGAATATCGACATCAATATCTATTAGGTTGCTGAGGCAGAAATATAATGCCGTTGTCTGGCTATCAATCAGGAACTGACGTCTGATGCACATGCTAATATGCGTAGTTTCTGCTATGGATTTATTGTTGTTGCAAAATAAGACCTAATTGATGGCTGCTGTTTAGCCCTAACAATGTGGGGGAAATAAAAAGTGTCGTCTGCTGTTGTTTTATATTTTGTCTTATTTCTCAATAAAAAAACATGGGTTGACAGCACTTTATAAATATTTCCATTGCAAATGATTCTAATGTGCTAACAATGCATGTTTTTGACAAGAAAAATGAGAATGTTGTTTGCTATTGTTTTTAATTTTGTCTTATTTCTCGATAAAACATGGCTTGACAGCACTTTATAAATATTTCCATTGGAAATGATTCTAATGTGCTGTTAATGCATGTTTTGAATAAGAAAAATGAAAAATGTCATCTGCTGTTGTTTTGAATTTTGTCTTATTTCTCAATAAAAAACATGGCTCGGCAGCACTGGAAATGATTCTAAAGTGCTGCCAATGCATCTTTTGACCAGAGAAATGGAAAATAGCAAAACAAACTGCAGACGACAAAGTTTAATTCAGCATTGCAAGGGTTAATGGATCTTAGATTTCAAGGGAGAGAATTGGAAAATCAAGATCCGCCACACAAGGAATTACAAATTGATGTTGATCACAACTAATCGCAATTTGAAACGATATCCTCTGACCGCTGTGACATAAGTTTGAACCTGGCCCAGATATGTAACATGGTATATAGCAGACAAACGATTGGACAATTAGGGTTTCCCCAGATACTTAGGTTTCCTCCTATGTTAAATTACACACATGCTTCCTGGTCATGACAAAGACAACATTTAACCCTTCGCATGTCGATAAATGTGCGGGCTATAAACAGGTGAAATGTACAACAATTCTGCAAAAACCAGGAACCATTCTAATGAAATTCCAAGACATATTTACAGAAAAAAATAAAAACACCCTCATAACTGTTGGATGTTCTTTTCACCGCCGGAATGCAAAGTGTTAATACAAATGCTTGAACTTGCTTTCAGGTTAAAATTATTGCGTATATACCACAAGCTGCTGACTGCCAAAAGAAACCTTACGATCTTAGTGACTGGCGTGGTCCCACATTGTACATTTCCTATCAGATGGTGGTCTAAAAGAAACAAAACTTAAGAACAACTCGCAGGGGAACCTCTAGAATTTCCGCTACGCCCTATGTAGCATTGATCTACAGGATATTGATAATAAAGGAATTGCAAGAAAATTGGTAACTTGTCAATTTTGGGAGGGGTGTACGCTGTAATGTCTAATCCATGCCTCCGGTGTACGCTGTAATGTCTAATCCATGCCTCCTCCATCAGGAACATTGACAGAAAACATTCTTCTTATTTCGGTGAATCTGCGCATGTAATATGAATTACGCAAAAAAGCAAGTTGGCTCAGTTTCTGACAAATATGAAAACATTTAGAGGCTGTGATTTTAATTTTAACTACTCGAGTGTTGTACAGCGAGTCATCCAGTCTCAGTAATACGACTCGGCCAATAAAAGTGGTTGACTCCAAGTGGAAATTTCAAACAAAGATAATTGAAGCAGTCAGTGAAAGAAAGGGGCTAACTCAATTCTGGAGTTAGCCCCCTTCTTTTACTGGCCCCTTCAATTATTCAGGATTGGTTATATCCTAAATCTCAATCATTTTATTTCCAGGTAGACACAACCAGTTGATTGTTTCAATTCACAATTACAACAACATTAGGCAACAATAGACAAACTGTTTCACTGACCTGACCAGAATCATTAACAAATACATCAATTACAAAACAGCATGTGAATATACAAATGCCATGATATAAATTGGGTTAACCATTTCACCCCTAAGTAACTGGAATTGATTTTGATATGTTCATTTTGCAACCAATCCAATCGTCACAAAATGAGTTTCAGACTAGAACATTTATGAAAAGGGGGGTGTTTTTGCTCTCAAAAATATGAAAATTACTTGCAAAAAGTGCAGATCCTGGTGACGAGCCGGCTCATCTGAATCTACACTGTTTGCCAATACCACTATACGGGTCTGTGCTGTTGAAAGGGTTAATCGTGTTTGCGACAAGTGTAGCCCCAGATCAGAGAATGCATACCGTATGTATTCTAATAAGCACTTCCGGGACTATTTCACTTTTGTTACATCACAAAACGTTGAAAATAGTACGTTTTAAATGACTTTTGTAAGTGAAAATAGCATACGGAGGAACCAAAAACTACAGTAAATACAGTAATCTGATTTCCATATGTACTACATTTCCATATGTACTACATATTGGATATCATTAATTTTGTACTACACATTTGGTATTCAACTGTTGATCTACAATAACAAAATTAACGTTTTCTACCTGTTTTTGTCATCAACAGTACAATGTTGCCTAGACATTTTCAACCTCACTAATAATTTCATTGTCAACAAGTTGCTCTATGTAGAGACATTGACAACAAGTTGCTCTATGTAGAGACATTGTCAACAAGTTGCTCTATGTAGAGACATTGTCAATGGAGCAGAATAAGTAGACCGATCAACCCTTTCCTTCCAAGGCGTCAATTGGTTGGTCTGTTGTTCAAGCCAAAAAATGCTCCCGTTCATAGCTAATTACAAATCTGTAGTGGCTACATGGCAAACATGTAAAGCTGTTGTTATGAATAGAGGTGATGACTCTATCACACTATTCGCCACAATGGGTGTTCTGGGACAAAGAAACACTCTTCATCTACAATGTTCTTACCACAATACCGGCCCATGCCAACCATACAGAGTTCAGTTTCTGACCCCTGAGTGACCAGTGCACAGATAATCTATGTATTTCATTGAAGCTATGCAATTAGTGTTTGTCATCAACCCTTACAATGGTGAATTAAATGTTGTTGTCTGCATGTTTAGCAGCAATTTTGGCAGCAAATGCTGTCAAACCATGTTTTAATTGAGAAAATATGACACAATTTGAAAATATGACACAACAGCAGACGACAATTTTCAGTTCCCGCCTTTTAAGGTTAAAATAAACATGGAAGTTTAAGAATCATCCGGAAGCAGTTTATAATTCGTTAGAATCACTGCATGCTTCTAAAAAAACTCTAAACTTATATATTTTATGTTCTATAGAACAAGAACAAATTTCCAAATAATTTTTCTTATCGTGAGCGAAGGTCATAATGTGATCAGGAAGTCTCAAAAGATGAAGATTTATCCCTGTTGTGGGTTCTCATGTCACCGTGAATAATGACCCCAATTACCAATGGTCATCTTGGTGGACAGGCCACACAGACACAAATAAGGTGATTAACGGTGTGCAAGGTATTGCACTGGGATTGGGGATTTTGTCATGTCAGGGGGTTCATTACAACAATAGTGGCTATGTAACTGGTCGCCAGAGCTGGAAAATTATCCAGGCTACTTGGTGATGTAATGTATTTATTCTAATAGTAGCCCCCTCTCGAATAGTAGCTCCCCTCCCATATTTGCATTCTAAATATGTTATTTTCACATACAAAAGCCATTTAAAACAATGGCTTTTGTATGTGAAAATAACATATTTTGATCCAACTTTACACGTTTTGATCCCCACGTATTGAATAGCCCCTGGGGCATTTATTAGAATAAATACGGTACATGCACTGACATATTATCTAATCTTGACTAAGAGTATTACAATTTTGTTGTGACACAAAACGTGTCTCTACAACAAACACCTCACATGCCTATTTAACAAGGGAGAGGTTTGTTTAAACAATATTTATTGCACAATGAACTGCACTTGATCAGAAAACATGCATAGTCATGCATATATAAATTCTTCTTCTACCTTACTTATGTATGGAGTGTAGGACAAAATCCCCCCGGAAATCACAGGTAGGACATAATCCCCCCCTCCCCCGATCAAAATTCAAGGTAGGACAAAATCCCCCCCCCCCCCCCCCCAATGAAAATGTTGCCTATGGCAAAATATTTATTCGCCAAAACGATACTAGGTAAATCCTGTAACAATAATTAATTTCCGTTTGTTTTAATAAAACGTAATCCTTAATCAACTACTTGAAAGAAATCAGGCAATCCAATTACCCTGATTAAAGAGGATTAGAGGGTGAAATTTGAAAACCAATTAATGCAATTATTCTTTCAAAACATTTTGATGGGGGGGGTGATTATGTCCTACCTGTGATTTTGGACGTGGGCGGGGGGGGGGGTGGGGGGGGGATTTTGTCCTCCTGTGTATGACATATGATGGGAGAGGTTTTGTCCGGCAAGGATTTTGTCTGTACACCATTTCACATGCTTTGCAGAAATAAACTGCCAAATAATATATACTTTATCAGCATAATGCTTGGCTGTTTGACAGTGTTCTTGCCATATCATTAACCTCACTACGCGGGAGACGAAAATAGTCGTCTGCTGTTTTTCATTTTTTCCTTAATTATTAACAAAAAACCTGTTTTGGCTCCAGTGGAGACGATTCTCATGCGCTGCCAAAACAGGTTTTTATCGAGAAATATTGATAATAAAACATTTCCATCAGACGACAAAATTTAATTCAGCGTAGTAATGGTTAACAAATCAAAATAAAGACATATAACTATCAATTATCTAAAATATAATTGAGTATATCTTAATAAATGAATTTATATTATAATTAGGTAATAATTGGCAATGACCGCAAAAATTTGAAAACTTTCTAAACTGTCCCTACCTCTAGTGTTATTTTAACCACACTTCAATTCTTAGTAAGAATTGAAGTGTAAGAATTGAAGTGTGGTTAACCCTTAGACTGCTACTCAAGTTTCTCAGCAATTTCACGAGCAGACCGTGGCCAAGGGGTAAAACCGTCGGAATGCCACGCTGGCGACCCGGGTTCGATTCAGGGTTCAGTTCCCGGGCTTAAGTATTTCTGAGATACTTTGTATTTCCTGCTCTACTAGTCCTTTCGGATGGGGACTTTAAAAGGCGGTCCCGTGTATCAGATTTGAAGGAGAGTCTGGGCACGTTAAAGAACCAGAGGGGACTATTCTAATAAGAGCTAGGCCCCCTGGGGCCGGTTTTCTCTGTATTGACCTTCTTCCTTTCTCCCCTTCTTGGGACACGACATGCAAGGTCATCCAGACAGTGCCGTCGTTAAATCCAAGCATTTACATAGCAATTTCACTAAATTTTATTATGTCAATATGGTCAATTATTCCATAGTATGATCAAACTGGTCAGCTGAATGAATTGGCCCCTGGGTGATGATGCATCACTGTTTGTTTGGCATAAACCTGGCAATTACAATAATTACTATTATACATACACTAATGTCTGCAATAACAATTTATATTTATTTGACACCAGGTTACAGGTAGCTTTGACCAGGTCATGTGATAATACAATATTTTGCTGAAGATCTGCTGGGAATGTTAACCCTTACACCACTATCTTAATTTTTTTGTAGTCTGCTGTTTATTTTCTATTTTCCATTTGTATCATCAAAAACATGCTTTAACAGCACTTTTGAATAATTTACAACATGCTTTGACAGCACTTCAGAATCATTTCCATTGGAAATGATTCTGAAGTGCTGTCAAACCATGTTTTTATTGAGAAATATGGCAAGATATAAAAGCAACAGCAGACGACAATTGTTGTGAGTAGCGGTCTATGGGTTAACAATAGCCAGTATGAAAGGGCAGGAAGTAAATAGTGTCATATGCCGGTTTTGTTTTTTTCATCCTTAACAAAAATGTTTTCATAAAATAAATTAAAAACAAGGGCATCGTTATCTTATGAAGCTAATCCACTCGCTGGCAGCCTTGACAACAGAGACAAAACTTTATAAATTTTTTGCCTTACCAACAAGGTGAACATAAGTCCTCAGTGACCTTGACCGTGGATAGTCGGATGTGGGTCGTATGCAAAACAAAGCACCATCCATAGACACACATTGTGGCCAAATATTATCAAAATTGGTGAAGCAAGTTATTGAAACATGGAAGGTGTTACAAACGCACGCACGCACGCACGCACGCACGCACGCACGCACGCACGCACGCACGCACGCACGCACGCACGCACGCACGCACGCACGCACGCACGCACGCACGCACGCACGCAGGCCGGGAGGCCTCATCCAGTATTCCCACGACTGTTCCAAGTTTATATCCCCGATAAATTCCACAAAAAGGCCGTTCATTCCAGCATTTGAAATAAATTCATCAAGAAAATGTATTTATTTTCCATTTTCTTAAGAATTATTTTAACTGCGCCTCACGGTTACGGAAAGTAGTTCAGCGTAGGAGTTTACCGGGATATAAATTTTGGACAGAGACTTGCTACGGGCCAATCAAATGTTAGGGAATTGTGTAAATATTTTTGTGCTGGAATTATATAAAAATATATGGTTTCCCTGCAACAGTGAGCCAATATTTAGTGTTAGTAGTGGTTTCATGACAATAACAACGTATTTGGATACAATTTGTTTTGGGAAACCCCTATTTAATAGGGGTTTCCCAAAGCAAATTGTGTACAAATATTTAGGGTTATTACGGTAAGCTAATTTTTTAAGCTGAGGGTCTATTTGCAGTTGTGACTTGAGAAATTGGGCTTATGGCATTTGTGTGTGTTTGTTTGTTGGGGTTTAACGGCCTATCAACAGCTAAGGTCATTTAAGGCTGGGTCAATGGGTTTAGTACTAAATCACATATATTACCTGTACAAATGGGGGGAAAATTCCAAGATCTGAACTGAATATTTACAATAAAAAAACAATATATTCTATACTGAAATCAGAATAATCCTGATCTGATGCCAGGTCCTCGCCACACCAGAATCACTTGGCCCCTCCCAAAAGCAGTAGGATCAGTAATAATCTTACTACTTTTATGATGGGCAATAACCCAATTCAACTCCCAGGTAACAAAAGAGCCAAAGGTAAAAACGTACCTGAGGGCCAAACCAGGCAATTGTGATTTCTACAAGACGGAATCTCCACTATTAATTTACGCTGTCACGTTTGACCTTTGTGACCTGTGTAGTCCCTGATCAGCCTTTGTATGCCGTTGAGTCTGTGAAACACCTGTCTTGCTTGCAACAAACAGCATGGAAGCTATATTCATCACAAATGCCAAAAATCCATTTCTCCAGTCAGAGATCAGAAGCTAGACTTGTCACAAATGCCACAAGCTCCATTTCTCCAGCCACAGCCACAAGATTAATATGATGACATTCCGTCAATACAACAACGGACAAACATACCTTCGACCTGTCTGCTGATGTCATCACCGGATGTCACAGACACAGCAATATCACCCGCCATGCCGCCTATCCCACTGTCCGGGTTCGAGTCTCGACCGTAGCTGTCCCTCACCCGCTTAACCCCCGGCAGTTCGCACTCCAACAGCCGCGGTTTCACGTCCATCACTCCCAATGCCATACTCTCGCACCCCAACTCGCTATCACATTTCTCTTTATCCGTGGGACTATAAGACCCGGGTTTCAGCTCTCCGTGCATCTGACCTATAAAACTGGGGTCGTCGTGAAAGCCCTGGTCATGCTCACTGTGCATGCTCGTTGTCATCTTGTCCTCACCTTCCGGTGAAAGTTTCAGGTTCTCTAACATTCGCTTTATCGAATCGCTATCGAAGTTCATATTGCACATGGGTGACACGGGGGTCAAAGGGGTTAAAGGTTCCGGGGGTGAAGGCCACTCAGGCGACGAGTGGAGGCTTCGTGGCGAATCAGGGAGAAGTTTTTGAGGCTGAGGCGCGAGGATTCGTACGCAATCTTTATGAACAACGATGTTATCACTGGTATCTTCATGCAATTCGGGCGTTTCAATTTCAATCTCCGAGGGAGGCAAAGTCGTAATTGTCACACTTTTCCTACCGATCGAAGGATTCTCCACGTTGCCGATAAATGCCGTCTCTAACCTCACAGATTCGGATGGTCTTACGGAGGTAGGTCGAGCTGTGGCGCTCTCCTTTCCGAAGGATGTAAACGTACCGTGCATCCCGCTCCCAGCTACTGTTTGATTGTCCTGGTATGTGAACGGCCCCGCGGAAGCCGATCGGTGACCGGCATACGCCACATGACCTGCGTTTGTTGGCTCCTCGATGCTTAGCGTCTGTCTATTACCGTTCTTCCTCTGACCTCCTGGTACATAGAGAAAACCAGGCTATTGTCTTTGAGATCAGTTTCATCAGGCAAGGCTAGGAAACGCGTAGGAATTCCGAGGCAACTACCGTCTCCAAGCCGAGCCTGTAGCCTATTTCATCAACATTGCAAAGTATACTTTAGTAGCAAAGTATACTTTGAGGGAGAAATTTTCATTTTTTTTTTAAATTTATTAATTTTTATTATACGGAATTTATTACATTATCACAGCCATTGTGATAATGTAATAAATTCAGTATAATAATTCTGCATACTTTTAATCATGAAATATATGCATTTGTTAGTTGTATATGAAATAATGCATTTCAGGAAAAATAAATGATTACGCCCTCAAAGTATACTTTGCTAGTAAAGTATACTTTGCAATGTTGATGAAATAGGCCCCTGATAAAGTTGATAATTCTATTTACAGTGGAACCTCTCTAAACCGGACACCAATAAAACACCTGTGATCTTACTTTTGATGGGTTTCTTGGTTATTTATCTCAGGTGATAATATCTGTTCATGATCGCATAGCACACATCTATGGCTCAGAATGATCAAATGCCTGATTTACAGTAAAACATCATAATGTCAAACATAAGTTAAACAGAGCTCCAGATAAGTTGTGTATCTAAATAATATTATACACCTGGATTTCAAATTCAATGCATATTTTACTTTTACAAATGTATTATTGATATTCTTCCTTATTAAATAGGAAAAAATGATAAAACAAATTAAAAATTCACTTATTTGAGCTCTTATCATTCACAGTTCAAGTAAGTAAACTTTCAACTTTATTACAGTATTTTCACTACTCAATTTGAAAATCAATGTGTATTTTCACATTGCTGTGAATATTTTGACTCCCACTTTTGATAATCTGCTAAAATAAGTGTGTAAAATACGCCAATACGCACCTTATCTGGAGCTCTGAAGGTCTCGTACAGCATTTTGTCAAATAACACATTGTACTTTTATATATTATTTTTATAGTCGCTATATTTTTATAGTCAATTTTCGACCTCGTGGTCACAGCAAGAGATGATGACATGTCCACGAACGGGCGAGGGTCGGTTGGTTGGCAAGTGGCAAGTCAGTACTGACAAATCTTTCTAGCCAATCGTTGTCAGATGCAGAAATATCTCTTCTTTCTAAGGGTTTGAAATACATACCGTTGACACCGGACAGTAAATTGACCATGTGGTCAAAATATTAATAAAAAGAGCAACTATAAAAGTAATATGTATTAAATGTGCTTCCCTTCAGAGGTTATTGGAAATGACTGTATATTTATGGGTTTTCTATCTTTAGGTTTGGAAAATATTTATTTTGTCACCATAATAGGTTTTTGGTGTGCCAGGGCAATCATCCACAAATCGCATACAATCATTCATACCAATACAGCATTTTGGTGTTACAACTGACCCGAGTTACATAGAGAATAAATACCATGTCAGTGTCTTTTGATATCAAGTTTATCAGGCAAGACTATGAAACTCGTAGGAATTCCGAGGCTCGCCAAGGAATTTCTATTCTTTCTGAGCCGAGCCCGATAAACTTGATATCAGACACAATAGCATGGTATTCTATTTATCAGGTAACATTTTAAGCCACAGAATGAGCAACTATGACATGGTCTTCGTTGAAAAGAACTCAGACTTGTTTATGTTGCGTCATTACACTGGCGTCATTCGGTAATATCATGTGACACTATTCGACCAATGAAGCATCAGTTTTCAATTTGTTGTAACACGGATATTCGTATCAGGTCAATGCCTGATATGTTATCAGTCAGTACATATTTGGCCAATACATAATTTGTTACCTGAAAAATTATGATCACCATGCAACCAGTCAACAGAGCTCAAGATAAGCTTTGTGTCTAAAGGAGTATTGTACTCCCTGATTTCAAATTCAATGTGTATTTTATTTTCACAAATGGAGTATTTATTTTCTTCCTTATTAAATAGGGAACAAATGCTAAACTAGATGGCCGCGGCCTGCATGTCGCGCCTTGTGGCGAGGCATGGACACTAAAAAAAGAGATATAGGTAGTATAACGAAAAACTTTAACCAAAATACTTAACCAAAAAACTTAACCAAAAAGTTTAACCGGACACACGTACGTACGCCAAAGTGCCGACTATATCACGCTTTCCGCAAGCGGGCACGACAAAAACATTAACTAAAAACTTCAAAGTAATTTGACCTGGACATTGGGCACAGGGGCCGCACGGGAGGGGGGTAGAATGAAAATATAGATGATGATAAACACCCATGTGAAGTTTCAAGGTAATGGGCAAAGCAGTTGCAGAGATATAGTATAACGAAAAACTTTAACCAAAAAACTTAACCAAAAAACTTAACCAAAAAATTTAACCAAAAACTTCAAAGTAATTTGACCTTGACATTGGGCACAGGGGAAAAACTTTAACCAAAAAAGTTTAACCAAAAAACTTAACCAAAAAACTTAACCAAACAACTTACTTAACCTAAAACTTTGACCTTGGGCACAGGGGCCGCACGGGATGGGGGTAGAATGAAAATATAGATGATGATAAACACCCATGTGAAGTTTCAAGGTAAAGGGCAAAGCAGTTGCAGAGATATAGTATAACGAAAAATTTTAACCAAAAACTTTAACCAAAAAACTTAACCAAAAAACTTAACCAAAAACTTTAACCAAAGAATTTAACCAAAAACTTTAACCAAAAAACTTAACCAAACAACTTAACCAAAAAACTTAACCAAACAACTTAACCAAAAAACTTAACCAAAAACTTTAACCAAAGAACTTAACCAAAAACTTTAACCAAAAAACTTAACCTTACAGCTTAACCAAAAACTTTAACCGGACACACGTACGTACGAACGTACGTACGTACGCCAAACGGCCGACTATATCGCGCTTTCCGCAAGCGGGCGCGACAAAAATCACTTATTTGACCTGCAAAGAGCAAACAGTGTTAGTTTTTTGCAGCCAACAAAGTAAATTTTCAACTTTATTACAGTATTTTCACTACTCAATTTGAAAATCAATGCGTATTTTCACATTCCTGTGGGTATTTTGTACTCCCACTTTTGATAATCAATGCGTATTCTGCTAAAATAACTGCGTAACATACGCCAATATGCACCTTATCTGGAGCTCTGAGTCAATGAACATCTACCTACCCGCCATATTGTCGTACACAGAAGAAGTTGATGATGGCTTCAGTATCCCGCGTGGTTGTGGCGTCAGCGACTCCTGCCCAGACTCGGCCTGTGTCCGCGGTATAGTGGCCGCCTTCTCCGCCCGAGCCAAGGCCTCGCGTTCCCCCGCCGGGGCGATACACTCGCACGGCTCCGTCTGGGCGAGGTCGTATGGAGTCGAGACGGCGCGGCGGGGGTCACCGTGAACCGGGGAGTTTGGGGAGGATACGGCCTTGCCGCGACCCTGGGAGTTAAAAATAGACATGTGTGGGTGTGACTGGAGAAATTTGTATTCTGGCCAGAGCATACGACAATCAAGTGAATTTGTATATATTTGCTGTATATATTCAGCCACCCGGTAATCAACAGCACTTGGTTTTTGTTTCACGAGTAATTTTAAATATTTTGAAAGACTGAAATTCGCACAAAACCATTAGTATTTATAAAGTAAATTATTATTTACATCATAGAAGGAAAATAATGTCCTATGTTCTAAATATCTTTTTATCATCGACTTACTTATGGACTGCTTAAATGCACAAAAACTGGGTAGATCAGTATATATTCGGGCCATAAACTGAAAATAAAGCTGAACATTTTATCCTTTGTGACAAGTGTTGACGGACCGGCCTGCACATCAGCGTAGTCTGATCAGGGTCTGCATTAACTGGGCAAGTATATTAACCCTTATTCCGCTGAATTAAATTCTGTCGTCTGCTGGAAATGTTTTACTTTCAATATTTCTCGATATAAACCTGTTTTGACAGCGCATGAGAATCGTCTCATGTGCTGCCAAAACAGGTTTTTTGTTAAGGCAAAAATGAAAAACAGCAGACGACATTTTTCGTCTCCCGCGTAGTGAGGGTTAACCCTTTCAACACTACAGACCTCTCTAGTGATGTTTAGGAGCGCAATAGTGGTGTTTGCAAACAGGTAGATCCAGATGAGTCGGCTCGTACACCATTTTCATAAATGGACTAGTCTGAAAATCATTTTGTGACGATTGGATTGGTCGACAAATGAACATATCAAAATCCATTCCAGTTATTTGGGGGTGAAGGGGTTAATATTTACTCTCAAGCTAACCCTTAGAATGTGGGACACATAAATTGAAAGTGATTTGAAAGTGTTGTCAAGGAAAATAAAAGCAGACGACAAAATTTAATTCATCATTGTACGGGTTAAAACGGGTGAGCGAGACTGTAAATAAAACTATTCTATTTTCATCCAAAACCGGCTGATGTGGTTCGACGTCTTAGCAAACAATGAAAACACGTTGCATATACTGTTACGGTGACAGTAATTTGCACGTTTTAACTATATATGTCAGTAGTAGCACACATTCCTGTCCTTATTTGTATTATTCGCGGCAGAGTTATAGATTGAAGTACAATTCTAACGCATGTAAAACATCCCTGACACGGTAATCACGTTACATTTCCCCAGCTACATTATCGAATTTGGACAGGAAAAATGACAGAAGGTGCCTTATGGTGCATGTGGCCAGTGTAGCCCCTGATCAGACTGCACAGCTGTGCAGTCTTATCAGGGGCTACACAGTCCACCATGCTGTCACAACACTGCATTATTATCTGTAAATTTATTATATCTTTATTTGAAATTACGAATATGTAGACTGATCAAGATTTGCACTTTTCAAAAAGGTTCTAAGCCCCATTTCGTCTGCTGGCGACCCAATTGCCCACACGTCTGTGAAAAAATGCATGATACAATTGATACAATGGATTTGGCAACCAATGTAGACAATCTGACTGCATAGCACTTCATGTAGTCCAAACAGGGTCTAGATTGCTCACCATAAAATGATCAGAATTCAGAAATATGAAAGTATATATTCGGTTTTGATTACAGGGATGGGAATATTGGGTGCCACCGCGATTAGCTCCATATAGCAAATCATGTGATCATTCCGTCCAAGACAGTTCCAATCAGAGAAAGGGTACTTCAGAATAGGCCACAAATTTCCAGCCGCAACCTAATTATATTCTCAATTATTTGTAGCAAAGAGAGGCTACTCACAAGAAAACTGTGCGTGGACCGCTGGGGCCCGTAAACTTCGTACGACTAAAATGTTCGTAAACACAAATTTAGGATCGTCTGGAAATTTCAACTGATGGATTTATATTTATTGAGCATAGGCTGCATATGCAGCCTATGCTCAATAAATGTAAATCCAGTAATTGTTTACAAGAAAACATTGTTAATGTGATATTTACAGACTATCATAATTTTGCACTTACGAACATTTTAGTCGTGCGAAGTTTAGTGAAATGGCCGCCTAGTTCCTGCAGGAGATACACCATGAGGCTGTGACTGGAGAAATTGTGCTTATGGCATATATGGATATTCAAACTTATGATCAAGCGCAATCCTTCGACCTGATAAGGATCAAAACAATAATTATTATGGGTGTTTCATTGGCTGGTCTGGTGTTTCACTGGTCGCATAACCCATTTCTCCAGTTACAGCTATATGAGCATTGCATATCGATTTTGCCAAGCCCTAGGCTACAAGGTGGACATGGCGATCACATTGACATTATGATGTAATGCAGCACCAATCATCTGGCCAAAAGAAATTGTTTGTTTCCTGTTATGCTAAAAGAAAAATAGGTAGGTAGGTAGGAAAGTTTTTATTTTGTAAAAACTTTTTGTCTTCTATCAACATCAGATCCACGCCCAATTTAGAGTAGTACATGTCATGGCTAACTATTTAACCCTTAGAATGCGGGAACCGAAAATAGTCGTCTGCTGATAATTCATATTTTGTATTTTCTCTCATGAAAAACATGGTTTGGCAGCATTTTAGAATCATTTCCATTGGAAATGATTCTAAAGTGCTGCCAAACCAATATTCAGCAGACAACACAAATTAATTCAGCATTGTAAGGGTTAAGTTTATGTAGTGTATGCACTATGTTGACACAAACACTTTTTATGGGATGATTTCAGTGATTTTTTTCTTTTTTAGTAAAAGGTTTAGGGCCGGCGGGAAAATCTAGGTAGAACCGGAAGAAAATAATAGAATCTAGGCAATCGGAAAGAAACATATTTTTCTTTTAGGCCTCTGCAATCGCTGCACCTCCAAAGGCAGGGACATAGTTGGGGATTGATTGCAGGGACTAACTAACCGGTGGCGGGGGGGGGGGGGGAGGCTGGGGTTCAAAGAAAAAGAATGTATCCCCATAGTTGGGTCTATAACCTCGTTGTACATCCACATAACTGAACAGAGTGGGATTCGAGTTCGGTGGGATTCGAGTTCGGCATCTGCCATTATGGGTGGGGCAACTTAGCGGGAATTTATTTATTTTTGTCCCTGCAGTTTTATGAAGGGCACGTATACCGGGGTTTGTGGAGGATTCACTGGCCTGGGGTTGCTGACTATTAAAGTATTATAATTCACTGGTGTATTACTTTTAGTACAGTAGTGTAACCATTTGTCGGGATTACCCCCGCGTCGGAAATTTTCGTAAACCACATTTGTAACTAATCACGGAAACTTTCACGGTGAGTTTTATGGATATTTTTTTCAGAAGACACCTATCTGTCAAATGGATAAAAATATTCCACATCGCCATTGGTCTTGTAAAGTTTTAATCAAAATTGTTAGAATACCTACAAAATGTTGTATTTCAGCTATTCCCACTTTTGTCCACTCATAAACATCATTAACTTGAGAAAGATTTACAAAGCATGGTTCTGTCAGTCTGCGTCCCTGGATTTTTTAGCCATTTTGAGCAGTCAATGTCATGTAAACACAGACTGGTAGCCATTTTGTACATCATGTGCTTGTACATACCGTATTTATTCTAATAAATGCCCTCGGGGGCTAAGCAATTTGTGGGGATCAAAACATGGAAAATAGGATCAAAATATGTTATTTTCTCATGCAAAAGCCATTTAAAACTTAAGTTTTAAATGCTTTTGTATGTGAAAATAACATATTTAAAATGAAAATATGGGGGGGGGGGGCTACTATTAGAGAGGGCTACTATTATAATAAATACGGTACCTTTGGAGGACTCATTCTCAGAGAATTCGCCGAGGATGCCTTTCTTGCAAACTTCTGGTTTGGGTACTGAAACAAAAATAAAACTCAAGTGACATGCATGACACATTGGGGGTTATTTATGCATCATTATAGCAAAACCTCTCTAAACTGGACACCCTGGGAGGTCCCCAGGGTGTCCGGCTTAGAGAGGTTTCACTGTAAATCAGGCATTTGATCAGTGTGTGCTACGCGATCACAAACAGACATTATCACCTGATGACCGAGAAACTCATCAAAAATAAGATCACAGGCGTTTTCTTGGTGTCCAGTTTAGGGAGGTTCCACCGTATAATAAAAAGTGACCTTTTGAGCTGTAACAAATGCACTCATAGATGAGCTGGGCCCGGTTGCTCAAAGATTTTATTAGCTTAACAGACTATTAAATCCTTAGCATTGCTAAGGATTTAACAGTCTGTTAAGCTAACAGAGGTTTTGAGCAACCGGGCCCTGGTGTTCTTTTAAATGGATCACCGGCTGACGCAATTGCTGGAACGTAACACTGATCATACTCCCGTACCGTCCATGGGTGCAGGAATATGGAAGTGTTCCGTTACAAAAACAATGATATGAGGCACCAGTGTAGATCTGTATCACAACATGTGCTCATATATGGTCATCACTGGAGAAATGGGGTTTATGGGTTTTGCGACCAGTGCAACTCCAGACCTGCCTGTGCGTCCATCCGCACAGTCTGCACTGTTCGCCATTACATCAACAAAACACCATACATGCTTCTAACAAGCAACATAAATCATTATCAGGCAACAGAAGTGTGCTATTTGATCAGGAGCTACACTGATCACAAATCCCATAAGCCCCATTTTTCCCGTCACAGCTACATATTTTTAATGTAATGGGATAATGTAATGTTGTGGAGTATAGATAGTTTGTACTAATAGTATGTTTTACACCACGAGACCTCAGGTCAAGATTGTGATCAAGTTGAGAAGTTCAAGCAACAAACAGCAAAGTAGCATCCGCCTCTTAAAGGCACATGCCCATTCAGTAGGCACAACATGTTCTTTATATCAAGGACATCATCTGAAACATGTTCTGGCAAAATAAACATTCATTCACACATGTACCACACGTATTGATTGGCATTATTATACATTTTATATCAGACGTACATGTCCACACTGATATCAGGAGCGATAACCGTGTTTCCTTAAAATGTTAACGGCCATTACTATTTCTTCTCTGTATATATTTTTTGATGTGCAATAATCATACTTTATAATCTGTCGAAAATATTATTTTTTCAGGTGACACATTTAATTAGTATAAATAATGAAAAAATAACATGCCTCATTTGCATATGAAAATAGCCTGAATTACCACCGCGCATCACTACCAGTAAAATAAATATTACTAAATGATTATATCAGTGTATAGCAGGCATTTGTAATTTTTAGAACTGGTGGAATAGTGACACAATTATACACTTATTTAATTCTTATAAAGCACATTTTGTGCCTACTGAGAGGGCATGTACCTTTAAGTCATGTGAAGATTGATGGCAAAAATGACAGTCATTTTACTTTTCTTTTGTTGTGTCACCATGCTGATATCATTGGGTATATTAAGTGACATCATACAGCCAATGAAACATGCGTGAAAGTAGTTTGAGACTTGCAATACATTGTATTAGCATCAATAACAAGAGTGCCGAAGGTCACAATATACGCCCGTCGAGGTAAGGCCAGTCAAAAAAGGGGAACTCAGTGAAAACTCGCTGAGGTTCTTCCTCTGTAGCCTATTTCACCAACATTGCAAAGTATACTTTTCTAGCAAAGTATACGCTGAGGGTGAAATTTTAAATTTTAGGATAAATTTATTAATTTTATTATACTGAATTTATTACATTATCACAGCCAAAATCAGCCAAAATGGCTGTGATAATGTAATAAATTCAGTATAATAATAAATATTAATAAATTTATTCTTAATTATTATACTGAATTTATTACATTATCACAGCCACTTTGGCTGTGATAATGTAATAAATTCAGTATAATAATTCTCATCAAATATATGCAGTTGTTAGTTCTATATGAAATAATGCATTTCAGGAAAAATAAATGATTACTAGAAAAGTATACTTTGCAATGTTGGTGAAATCGGCTACAGATCATGATTATGATCCAGTATAACTCTAGCTGTTGTGCGGACAAGGATAACGACTGCGAAAATTAATAAACATGGCCGCCAAGGGGAGATAAGCCATCCAACAATTTTGAAAATGAACAGGCTTTCTCCTGTTCCCAGAACAGGCTTTCTCCTGTTCCCATAATAAACATGTATACCAAATTTGGTTACGATCCACCTAGTAGAACACAAGTTATTGCGTTGACAAGCTGTGCCCACCCAACCGCCCGCCCGAATATGAATACATAATACAACCCGTTTTGTCAAATGGGCGTATGATTTGTGAATTTAGGTCAAGTACGTTCCTTTTCATCACAATACAATGAAATACCTATTTCTTAACAAATGTTATTTCTATTGTTTGCTACCTCAGTCAAATGACATTAACCGTTAGACACGCAACAATCGAGGTCTGCTGTTGCTTTTATATCTTGCCTTATTTCTCAATAAAAACATGCTTTGACAGCACTTGAGAATCATTTCCAATGGAAATGATTCTAAAGTGCTGTCAAAGCATGTTGTAAATTATTCTAAAATGCTGTCAAAGCATGTTTTTGATGATAAAAATGGAAAATATAAAATAAACAGCAGACGACAAAATATTAAGATAGCGGTATATGGCCTATGGGTTAAGTATGAACAGACAAAAATGGGCTTTTTGAGTATTTGACCAGTGTAGCTTCTGATCAGCTCGTGCATTCACGCAGTGTGATATGGATATGTTTTATTTGATTCATCAGAAATCAGACTGTGCGGGTCAACAGTGAGCAGTGTATGCCCTGATCAGACTGCATATTATATATGCGCCAGGTAATTTGGCGCCACACTGATGGTAAATTCACTAAAACCCATTTTTGTCATGAAAGACACATGATCGCTGTGCGATTTTGTATCTTCGGACATCTGCGTAATTTCATTAACGGCGTTTACAAAATTTACAATATTTTTCATAAATAAAGTCAAAAGTTGACAAAAAATTTCACAGTACATGCGGAATACAATGTCAACTTTTTACGCCATTTATGGAAAATATTGTAAATTTTGTAAACATATTTCATGAAATTACGCAGATGTCCGAAGGTACAAAATCTCATATGGGCCAACGCCTGAAATATAGTGATCTTGTGAAGTTTGCGACCAGCTTAATCCCAGTCTGATCAGGGCCTACGCTGTTTCCCATTTATTCACTGATCTATCGGCGAGGGAATATTTAGGACATAGTATAAAGTCACACCTAATCTCCTAATCATGACTTACATGTAGGTCAGCATCTAGCACCAGTAGCCTATTTCACCAACATTGCAAAGTATACTTTAGTAGCAAAGTATACTTTGAGGGAGAAATTTTCAATTCTATGATAAATTTATTAATTTTTATTATACTGAATTTATTACATTATCACAGCCAATTTGGCTGTGATAATGTAATAAATTCAGTATAATAATTCTGCATACTTTTAATCATGAAATATATGCATTTGTTAGTTCTATATGAAATAATGCATTTCAGGAAAAATAAATGATTACTCCCTCAAAGTATACTTTGCTAGTAAAGTATACTTTCCAATGTTGATGAAATAGGCTACAGGACGCTTCCATAGACAAGCTGGGACCTTTTACTCGTGCTGTTCCTCAGATCAGTTATGTTGTTCAGTACAGACATGCAGAATGCTTAACTGATTAAATAAAATATATGTAGGCTGACCAGGACTTGGCTTAATGGTTCAAATGATACCGGCTGCAGATGAACCAATACATCCTCTTGCCATCGCAGGTGTCATAAAAATATATTTATCATTTTTCAGGAAATCCAACCATAATTACGATGACCTACATTGTATAACTGTGACATGTATCTAATGTATCACGTTCCATTCATGGGTTAATTATCACATGTCGACATGGTAATAAAAATACTTTTCCTGCATGACACAAAAATAGAACAATCAATAACTAGGAAATGTGTTCATAGAACAAGGATGCCCCACATACCGCTTTGATAATAAACGAAAAGTCCAAACGGGAAGATAATCCATGACCCGGGGGTCGAATCAAAAATCAAAATAAACTTTGTGCATTTACTCATCACAAGGAGCTACATACTAAGTTTCAGAGGTGTAGCTATTAGGATTTAAAAGTTTTACCACTTACAAGTTAAAATTGGAAAATTATAAATTCTACTCATCATAACGAAGCTACATACCAAGTTTCAGGTGTGTAGCTAGTACGGTTTAAAAATTTTACGACTTACAAGGCAAAATTGCCAAATTCTAAGTCGAAAAGGGGGAGATCATTCATGACCCCGGGGTCGTATAAAAAATCGAAACAAACTGTGAGCATCTACTCATCATAAGGAAGCTACATACCAAGTTTCAGGTCAGTACCTAGTACGGTTTAAACGGACAAGGGAACACTAAATGCCCCCTCCACTATCGTGGTGGGGCATAACAATATTTATTACCAAACACAGTAAATACTTCAATGTTATGCAAACATAGGGCAGATGCTTACAATCCCACATTAAAGGTACATGCCCACGCAGTAGGTTATAATATAGTGATATAGATACTTTTGTATATTCTGTACATTTTCTGGTAAAATAAACATTCATTTACCATTACCCCACGTATTGTTTGTCATTATTATACATTTGATTTCAGACGAAAATTTTCACACTGATATCAGGGGCGATAACCGTGTTTCCTTAAATTTTAACGGACATTACTATTTATTCTCTGTATTTATTTTTTTGATGTGCAATGATCATACTTTATAATCTGTCGAAAATATTATTTTTTCAGGCGACAAATTTCATTAGTATACCGTAATTAAGTAAACAATATTATGCCTCATTTGCATATGAAAATAGCCTGATACCAACGCGCGTCACTATCAGTAAAATAAATATTACTAAATGATTATATCTGTTTTCCGGGCACTTGTAATTTTAAGAACTGGTGGAATAGTGACACAATTATACACTTATTTAATTCTTATAAAGAACAGTTTGTGTTTACTGAGTGGGCATGTACCTTTAAACTTGTGACATGTTTGATCATCCACAATGACATTTATGACGTCTTTAATGTGTTTTTCAACATCACTGATGAATTTAAACAGAGTCACAAATATTCTTCAAAAAGAATTTACTACCATCTGTCAACAGTGACATGTTCAATCAGGCAAGCTGCAGTATTCACGATGTAGGAGCCAGATTTTTATTTCTAAAATACAACAAGAAATATAACAAGAGGGCCATGATGGCCCTAATTCGCTCACCTGACTCCATGAACACCAGAGGATAATGTGACATTGAGTTCAAGTGTTTTAAAAAAATTGTGCTATTTTCAGATGGCGGTCATCTTGGATTAAGCGATGACTCTCATTTTACCAAATCTGAAAATGCTTCACCCAAGGATCTATGAAGTTTGGCCAGCATCGGCCATGTGGTTCCTGAGAAAAAGACGTTCAAAATATTGAATAAATGGACCTATTGGTGGCCATCATGGATGACATAATCATCCGATTCCGACAAATATTGCACCAGAGCAATTGCCTCATCGATACCTTCAATTTGATATATGGCATGAGCATATCCGGTCAAAAATAAAATTTGACCCCAATTTGACCCCACGGGCCATGCCCACTTTTGACCCCGGGGTCACCATTTTCATTACATTGAAAGAGCATTGTAAATCGATCATTCCTACCAAGTTTAGTCGAAATACGGCCAGCGGTTTATGAGAAAAAAGTTTTTTAAGAATTTATGCTATTTTTAGACGGCGGCCATCTTGGATTAGCAATGACCTCCATTTTAACAAATCTGAAAAGGCTTCACCCATGGACCATAACTTTTAAGTTTGGCTACCATAGGCCAAGCGGTTCATGTGAAGAAGAATTTTGAAATCTCTAATAAAAGAACAACCATTTGACATTTCGGCGCCATCTTGGATGCACAACAATCCGATTTCGACAAAAAATGCACCAGAGTGATCACCTCATTGATACCTTCGATTTGATATATAACATGACCATATTCGGTCAAAAATAAAATTTGACCCCACGGGCCACGCCCATTTTTGACCCATGGGTCACCATTTTAACAACTTTGAAAGAGCATTGTACATCGATCATTCCTACCAAGTTTCGTCTAAATCCGGCTAGCGGTTCATGAGAAGAAGATTTTTTAAGAATTTATGCTATTTTTAGACGGCGGCCATCTTGGATTAGCGATGACCTCCATTTCAACAAATCTGAAAAGGCTTCACCCATGTACCATAACTTTTAAGTTTGGCTACCATGGGCCAAGCGGTTCATATGAAGAAGAATTTTTAAATCTCTAATAAAAGAACGACCTTTTGACATTTCAGCGACCATCTTGGATGACATAACAATCTGATTTCGACAAAAAATGTACCAGAGTGATAGCCTCATTGATACCTTCGATTTCATATATAACATGACCATATTCGGTCAAAAATAAAATTTGACCCCAATTTGACCCCACGGGCCACGCCCATTTTTGAACCCGGGGTCACCATTTTAACAACTTTGAAAGAGCAATGTATGTCGATCATTCCTACCAAGTTTCGTCGAAATCCGGCTAGCAGTTCATGAGAAGAAGATTTTTTAAGAATTTATGCTATTTTTCGACGGCGGCCATCTTGGATTAGCGATGACCTCCATTTTAACAAATCTGAAAAGGCTTCACCCATGGACCATAACTTTTAAGTTTGGCTACCATGGGCCAAGCGGTTCATGTGAAGAAGAAATCTCTAATAAAAGAACGACCTTTTGACATTTCGGTGGCCATCTTGGATGACATAACAATCCGATTTCGACAAAAAATGTACCAGAGTGATCGCCTCATTGATACCTTCGATTTGATATATAACATGCCATATTCGGTCAAAAATAAAATTTGACCCCAATTTGACACCACGGGCCACGCCCATTTTTGAACTCAGGGTCACCATTTTAACAACTTTGAAAGAGCAATGTACATCAATCATTCCTACCAAGTTTTGTCGAAATCCGGTTGGCGGTTCTTGAGAAGAAGATTTTTGAAGAATTTGTGCTATTTTTAGACGGCGGCCATCTTGGATTACGTAATGACGTCATTTTAACAATTTTGTAATCCCCCTACCTAAGGACCATGACCATGAAGTTTGGTGACTATAGGCCCAATGGTTACCGAGGAGAAGACGTTTGAAAATGTTCACGGACGACGACGGACGACGACGGACACATTGCGGTAACAATAGCTCACATGAGCTTTGCTCAGGTGAGCTAAAAATACTAAACAGAATTCAACTAAAGTTTCATGTGACTGTAATTTAGCAAACAGATATGAGACCTGCCATGTGATTTTGTACCTTCGGACATCTGCGTAATTTCATGAAATATGTTTACAAAGTTTACAATATTTTCCGTAAATGGCTTCAAAAGTTGACAAAGTATTCGGAGTACATGTGGGACAATTTGTATGTACATTTGTTGTATTTAATGAAATTACACAAATGTCCGAAGGGACAAAATCACATGGCGTGTCTCATATAGTCTGATATACCATAATAACCCTAAATATTCAGACACATTCATTTTGTGAAATATATGGTTTCCAACAATAATTGCTGTCCCAATATTTAGGACTACTGTCTGTTTCACGAAACCTGCCCAATTTTTATGGATATATAAATAATGCAAAAACAATACTTTTTTCGATAACATTAATTTTATCAAAATTTAAGAATGAGCCTTCTTTTTATTTCGTGAAATTTTATCAAATATTGATTTTATTACAAACAATTGATTTGTCTATGGGAATGTAACATGAGGGAAAAGGAGGTGGAGGAGATGTTGGAGCGAGTTAAAAAAAACAAAAATGGAAATTGACTCCGAAACCAGCCTAGACAGCTTGGAAATGATTCAAGAAAACAAAAGTTAAATTCATCGTTATTATGAAGCTAATCCCCTCGCTGGCAGCCTTGATCACAGGTTGAAGTAACGGACCGAGGTCTTTTCATACATTAAATATGCCTAAAAGCATCAATATACTCCCTCCATATAGACTCCATATTTTATTCATTCATTGATGCTTTTAGGCATATTTAATGTATTTATAGACCTCGGTCCGTTACTTCAACCTGTGGCCTTGATAATACAATGAACATTAGTTCTCCGTGCCCTTGGCCTTGGGTATTCAGATGTTGGATGCATGCGAAACAAAGCATCATCCCTAGATACATTGTGGTTATACAGTATTGGTGAAGGGGTTAAGCAGTTGTTGAGAAAACTTTCATGTATCTGCCTTACAAACAAGGGGAACATCCTCACTGATTATGACCTTGGGTGTTCAGACATAGTGTGTATGCAAAATAAAGCACCATCCATAGACACACATTGTGGTCAAATATCATTAAGGTTGACGAGGAGGTTCATAAGTTATTAAGAAACGAAAGACGTGACTAATGTACGCACAAACGCATGTATGTATGTACATGTACATAAGTACATACATACTGACTAACGCTAACTCCCCTATCCGCGAGGGGATAATAAACTAGGTTTTTCCAAGACCAGTTCCGTTATATGTAGGAGAGGTGCCTGTATGTAGTTGACATAAACTGTCATTTGCAGCTGAGTATGGTAAATCAACCTGACATGAAAATACCCACAGGACTTGGGTGACCTGATGGTAAAAAGTGTGAAAGGATATCCCGGATAGATAGACCCTGATCATTCTGTACACTGCAACAGTCATATCAGGGTCTATTCCATTTGCTGATGAAGTAAGCATGTCTGTGTGACTGAATGGTGGGCAACAGCGTAGCCCCAGATCAGACTGACCATATACACGCAGGCTGATCTGTTGTTATGCTGGTTGCCTACATTGAAAGGTACTTTTTCTCAGATGAATGTAAATTTAACCCTTAGACCGCTACACACAATTGTCGGCTGCTGTTGCTTTTATATCTTGCCTTATTTCTTAACAAAAACATGGTTTCACAGCACTTCAGAATCATTTCCAATGGAAATGATTCTGAAGTGCTGTCAAAGCATGTTGTAAATTATTCTAAAGTGCTGTCAAAGCATGTTTTTGATGATAAAAATGTAAAATATAAAATAAACAGCAGACGACAAAAAATTAAGATAGCGGTGTCAGGGTTAATAGGTCTATGGTCATATGTATCTGTTGCATACCAATCATATTGCCCTGTTTTAGTAAGTGCAGTCATATTGATCAGAAATAAATTTTCAAGTTTTTATCAACAAATAATGTTATGGTAAAATCAAGTTATTTATTTGAGCGCGTCAAAGAATTATATAACCTACATCCAAATTTGAGGTCTTACAGCTTTTATGCAAATGAGCCTTTGTCAGTCGCAGCACATATTTTGCAAGGTGAACTTTTTAAAAACACGGGTCTTACGCCATAAAATAGCTTGATCACCTTTTCATTTTTCAGTGTAATAAATGTTTTGTTTGCTTTTTTTTTTGTGACAGTGACTGCGTCTCAGATATACAATATGTGGTTTTTCGCTTCATGCGCAGTAAATGACATATATCGATCAATCACACAGTTTTTTTTCATGAAATTTGCGAAAAATTAGTTATATTCAAGTATGTAGGATCAGAAACTGTGATAACAAGGGGACCTCATTCGATTTGGCATACTTTGGTATTTTTCTTAATTTTGTTTTGTTAAATGATCATATTATACCAAATTCAGAAAGAAGTTCCCATTATAGACGAGCGTACAGTCGAACCTCCCTGAACGGTCACCTCTCTACAACAGCCACCTCTCTGTAACAGCCGCTATTTTATATCCCAAATGGATGATTTCCTCTATATTTAACCCTTACACTGCTGAGCATGAACATTGTCGTTTCATGTTGATTTTGCATTCTTTCTCAATAAAAACATGTTTTGACAGCATTTTAGAATCATTTCCATTGGAAATGATTCTAAAATGCTGTCAAAACATGTTTTTATTGAGAATTATTGAAGAAAATAAATAAACATCAGACGATAAAATTGTATTCAGCATTAACCTCCCTACAACAGCCACCTCTCTATAACAGCCAATTTTGTCTCTTCCCATGGGTGGCTGTTGTAGAGAGGTTGCACTGTAGTTAATTCAAATATAAGCAGACAGTATGTTTGTAAAACATGGATATGTCCCTGTGGCACACTAGAGATTGAATGTAAATGAGGAAAAATTAAAATTTATACAAATCATTTGAGAAAGTCTTACAAACTGTTGACGTAAGAAAATGGCTAAGTGTTTAAGCACGATTTTGAAGGTCACAAAGGTAAAAGTCATGCCATTGGTGGTGTGATTGCGTAACACATATTCAGAATTGAATACTTGTACAACTGAATTGTAATTGTATAATGCATGTATGTATAAGTGTATATCATGTGTAACAAAGAGAAATAACAAGACCTGTAAGAGAACAGCATAGCTCGACTACGAGGGTTGTCGATGTACACATAGCTTGACAAAGAAGGTGGCCGCGGCCCGCATAAAAACCTTAACCAAGATTGATTAAAAATCTTAACCAAGGGAAATTAACTAAGTAATTCAAGGCTAAATGTAGGTCAATGTCAGATATAGGTCAGAGGTTAATGATGTACATCACTAGGAAATGAAGTTTTCCAAGTATGGTTGCTGTAGCCCCAGGAGTATTCCATATAAAAGCTAGACTAAAAACCTTAACCAAGGGGAAATAACTAAGTAATCCAAGGGTAAAAGTAGGTCAAGGTCAAATATAGGTCAGGGATTATTGATGTACATCACTAGGAGAACTAGAAAATGTGTTCATAGAACATGGATGCCCCACATATATAAAGTTTTTGAAGCACCAAGTATGTGACCTTGACCCTGGGCTTCGCGGGGGCAGGACAAACGTGGATTTGGCACAGGGCAGTAGAGGACCATTAGAGAAATGCGTATATGAAGTATGAAGCTGATCCGTGAAAGGGAACAGAAATTATAAGATATTTACCCGAGCGTCAGGGATTATTGATGTACATCACTAGGAGATGAAGTTGTCCAAGTATGGTTGCTGTAGGCCCAGGTGTATTCCATATACAAGCTTGACTATAAACCTTAACCAAGTTTGAGTACAAACCTTAACCAAGGGGAAATAACTAAGTAATTCAATGTTAAATGTAGGTCAAGGTAAACTATAGGTCAGGGGTTATTGATGTACATCCCTATGAGAAAAAGTTATCCAAGTATGGTGTCTGTATGCACAATAGTATTCCATCTACAAGCTTGACTAAAAACCTTAACCATGGGGAATTAACTAAGTAATTCAAGGTTAAATGTAGGTGAAGGTCAAATATAGATCAGGGGTTATTGATGTACATCCCTATGAGAAAAGGTTGTCCAAGTATGGTGTCTGTATGCACAATAATATTCCATGTACAAGCTTGACTAAAAACCTTAACCAAGGTTGACTGAAAACCTTAACCAAGGGGAATGAACTAAGTAATTCAAGGTTAAATGTAGGTCAAGGTCAAATATAGGTCAGGGGTTGTTGATGTACATCACTAGGAGATGAAGTTGTCCAAGTATGGTTGGTGTAGGGCCAGGAGTATTCCATCTACAAGCTTGACTAAAAATCTTAACCAAGGGGAATTAACTAAGTAATTCAAGAATAAATGTAGGTCAAGGTCAAATATAGATCAGGGGTTATTGATGTACATCCCTATGAGAAAAGGTTGTCCAAGTATGGTGTCTGTATGCACAATAGTATTCCATCTACAAGCTTGACTAAAAACCTTAACCAAGGGGAATTAAGTAAGTAATTCAAGGTTAAATGTAGGTCAAAGTCAAATATAGGTCAGGGGTTGTTGATGTACATCACTAGGAGATGAAGTTGTCCAAGTATGGTTGGTGTAGGGCCAGGAGTATTCCATCTACAAGCTTGACTAAAAACCTTAACCAAGGGGAATTCACTAAGTAATTCAAGAGGAAATGTAGGTCAAGGTCAAATATAGATCAGGGGTTATTGATGTACATCCCTATTAAAAAAGGTTGTCCAAGTATGGTGTCTGTATGCACAATAGTATTCCATGTACAAGCTTGACTAAAAACCTTAACCAAGGTTGACTAAAAACCGTAACCAAGGGGAATTAAGTAAGCAATTCAAGGTTAAATGTAGGTCAAGGTCAAATATAGGTCAAGGGTTGTTGATGTACATCACTAGGAGATGAAGTTGTCCAAGTATGGTGGGTGTAGGGCCAGGAGTATTCCATATACAAGCTTGACTAAAAACCTTAATCAAGGCGTGACGCCGACGCCGACGCCGGGGTGACTACATAAGCTCTAACTATTCTTCGAATAGTTGAGCTAAAAAAGGAAATTACAAAAACACACATATTCAGGCCCAGGAGTATTCCATATACAAGCTTGACTATAAACCGTAACCAAGTTTGAGTACAAACCTTAACCAAGGGGAAATAACTAAGTAATTCAAGGTTAAATGTAGGTCAAGGTAAATTATAGGTCAGGGGTTATTGATGTACATCCCTATGAGAAAAAGTTATCCAAGTATGGTGTCTGTATGCACAATAGTATTCCATTTATAAGCTTGACTAAAAACATTAACCAAGGGGAATTAACTAAGTAATTCAAGGTTAAATGTAGGTCAAGGTCAAATATAGATCAGGGGTTATTGACGTACATCCCTATGAGAAAAGGTTGTCCAAGTATGGTGTCTGTATGCACAATAGTATTCCATGTACAAGCTTGACTAAAAAACTTAACCAAGGTTGACTAAAAACCTTAACCAAGGGGAATGAACGAAGTAATTCAAGGTTAAATGTAGGTCAAGGTTAAATATAGGTCAGGGGTTGTTGATGTACATCACTAGGAGATGAAGTTGTCCAAGTATGGTTGGTGTAGGGCCAAGAGTATCCCATCTACAAGCTTGACTAAAAAGCTTAACCAAGGGACTAAAAAGCTTAACCAAGGGGAATTAACTAAGTAATTCAAGAGGAAATGTAGGTCAAGGTCAAATATAGATCAGGGGTTCTTGATGTACATCCCTATGAAAAAAGGTTGTCCAAGTATGGTGTCTATATGCACAATAGTATTCCATGTACAAGCTTGACTAAAAACCTTAACCAAGGTTGACTGAAAACCGTAACCAAGGGGAATTAACTAAGTAATTCAAGATTAAATGTAGGTCAAGGTCAAATATAGATCAGGGGTTGTTGATGTACATCCCTATGAGAAAAGGTTGTCCAAGTATGGTGTCTGTATGCACAATATTATTCCATCTACAAGCTTGACTAAAAACCTTAACCAAGGTTGACTGAAAACCTTAACCAAGGGGAATTAAGTAAGTAATTCAAGGTTAAATGTAGGTCAAGGTCAAATATATGTCAGGGGTTGTTGATGTACATCACTAGGAGATGAAGTTGTCCAAGTATGGTTGGTGTAGGGCCAGGAGTATTCCATCTACAAGCTTGACTAAAAACCTTAATTAACCAAGGCGTGACGCCGACGCCGACGCCGACGCCGACACCGGGGTGACTACATAAGCTCTAACTATTCTTCGAATAGTTGAGCTAAAAAAGGAAATTACAAAAAAACACATATTCAGATGAATGAACTGTCCAAATATTAAAGCAATATTCCAAGTAATATTGAATATATACATACATGATGGTGAAACTCTTACAAAGAAATTGACGTAACAAAATGGCTCAGTGTTTCAGCGACATTTTGAAGGTGACCAAGGTGAAGGTCGTGTTAATGGTGGCGCGAGTGTGTGACAAATGTTCAGGTGATTCAAGTGTCAAAGTATCGAAGCAAACCTTTGCGTAATATTAAAGATATTACATGTTGGAGAAACTCTTATAAACGTTTCGACAAAACAAAACAAAATAGCTACGTGTTTCAGCGACATTTCAAAAGTAACCAAGGTCGTGTTAATGGTGATGCGAGTATGTGACAAATGTTCAGGTGATTCAAGTGTCCAAGTATCGAAGCAATTCCTTGCGTAATATTCAAGATATTACATGTTGGAGAAACTCAACATTTTTTACGTAAATGTACACGGACAGACGGACGGACATATGGACATACGGAACCTCAAGAGCAATGAAATATGCTCCCTTGCTATCATATAGGGGGCATAATAAATTAGTCACCATCAGTTGGTAAAAAAATGTTTACATTACTGAATTACAGCCATGGTCAATAATGTTTTTTTTAAGTATTTTATTTTTTTTACCATATCCCCAATTTTTTTTACAGATGACATGTACAATTGGGTCCAGAAATACGATACAAATATAAAATTAAACAACTTTTTTCCTATTCTGTTGCATCAATTTCTCAGATAGTGTTTTTATTTGTACATTTGGCATATTGCCTGTAGATTCACGTATTCACCAACATGGATGAATTTATCAAACTGTTCTATAGGGTCACTAGGAATATTGCCGATCTGTGCCAATGTGATTGCTTTATAATTGAATTCTCCCCTCTTGAGTCTGTGCATGTTCCTGCAGATATAAACTTCATTTACATCCAAATACAATAAGACCAATATAACCTGTTCAACACCACTGGCCTGTATTATAGCGGTATTGGAAAAACGTGTAGATCCAGATGAGCCGGCTCGTCACGAGCCGTCTCATCAGGATCTGCATTTTTTTAAAGTAATTTTCATATTTCTGGATTTTTGGGAACAAAAAATATCCCCTTTTCATAAATGGACTAGTCTGAAAATCTCCAAGTATATGAATACAATACTTTTTATTTAAAAAAAAATCCATAACAGTACATGTTGTTACAGCTCATTTGAACCGTCTCATATTCTTTTGAACAGAACTAGAGGAAATAGCGAAAGTTTCATACATTTAATGGGTTAAACAAGACATCCTGAAATTGAACGTTGTTAATTTTGATGGTTAAAGAGATGGGGTCCCGCACATCAGGATGTATTGTAGGGATTATCTTTTATTGTTTCAACCATTAGATAAGTAGTATATAGGGAGTCAAAATGATACCACCTACGGTGGCATCATTTCCACCCCCATATACTACTCCCACCACCCCCGAAAAATCAAAAATTGGTTAACGAGGAAATTATCTCCCGACAGCAAATTCATAAATTTGCAACCCCCTATAATACCCCCACGAGGAAATTTATGAGAAAATAATTATTTTACAAAATTAATTTCAATGAGATAGTTTATATTCCAACACCCCATTTTTCTCCTCCAATATAGCTAATTTATTTCGCAGATCAGCAACTAATTCTACCAGCTCTAGTCTACCACGTTCACCTGTAGCCACCTGACAGCGTAGTTGCTTATGTCTACAAAGAGTTTGGGCACTAACGAATTTACAAGGGCATCTGGGGCATTGAAATTGCGGGGGGGACACAAGGAATTTTTCTACATCTCGCTAGATGCCTTCGTAGATAGTCTTTACGCGTAAACGTCTTACAACAAGTCTCACACTCCATTATATATGTATATGTATATGTTTATATTCAATTGGAAGTGAAAAAAAAAAAAAAAAAAATAATGTTTTCAAGACTAATTGAACAGATAAATTTCATAGGTTATACAAAAGTATATTACAGAAAATATGATAACGCCAGAAATAGAAAGTTTGAGAAGAGAAGCCGAATCGCTAGGGATTACTTATAGTACACGGTTGAGAGTTAGGGGGTTGACAAAGCTGATAAATGCCACAAAGAATGAGGCGTTTATGAAGCGGCTTACCCGCGCCTATAAAAGAGGGGCATTTAAAGACCTCTCACTAGCGGAGGAAGTTGGTAACTGAATTCAAAAAGAAAGTATTGCGGAGCTAAGGGCTAGTGTAATTAATTCTAAAATCCGTGGCAAATCTGTACTGGTTTCAACTACCATGTTTCAACTACCCGCCTATAGTAGTTCCAAATACCATTGCGATAGACACCAACAGACAAACCTTTTTTTCGTCGAATTTCGGTAGTAGAAACTCGGATTTTTTCTAGGAAAAATTTTCCAATTGAACATATAATTTCAACTACATATAGTTCAACTACTTCTCAAAAATGCAAGGAACAAAAAAGTTCACAACCGCAAAAGACATGGGAATACGCTCTGTAGGAGAAAGGACGGACAAACACGTTCTACTGCAAAACATATACGACAACAATTTGGCAAACGACATAGGCAAAGTCTGCTACACCCCAACGATAGAAGTTCCGGAGGGAACGGAAAATCTTGCACAAGGGGAGGGAATTCGTACACATTTGGAACCAGTTTCCGAAGTATTTGTAGACGACATGTATGTCTGGACACTATTGGCTGCAGACCAAGTCTCCACCACAAAAGCAGGGTCTCGATTTGTATCCGCGGCGGGCCCAGTTGCAAAAACAATTCTTTCCAACATTCGAGCCCACACACACGTGGCCGAGCTGCCAGGTAGCATGCACGTACGCATAGTATCTACATCTAGGTATTCCGGAGACACAACCACGCTGTACAGAAGAACATGTACCACAATTTTGGAGACGGACAGCACCGTTCTAGACGTATTCGAGAGAAAACATCCAACAAAACCGGAACCAGAAGCTATAGTAGTGGCAAAACTAGACGTTGCCGATATAGAAATAGGAGATCTTTTCGAAAAACTCCCCCACTTTCTAGAAAGCCTTCGACTAGACGGTATAGGATTGTATGCAATAGATTGTACGAGAGACTACGCAGGCACACTAGATAGAGAATGTTTGTCCAACCACCTGCAAAACACATGGGAAGAAGAAGAGTGTAGTATTCTAGACAATGTAGACAGTGTGGGAAACAGTTGTATGTCCCTTCTTGTTCCAAAACCCCCTATAGGATCCCTATGGAGAGGAAAATTCTACAACAAGTTTGTATGCCAGATGGAATGTGCAGGCGTCCTCGACAGTATGGGGAACAACGTGGCAAACTACTGCGATTGTCCAGATTCTAGACTAGGAAAAACATTTGCGCACCCACTGGTACAACAAAAGGGTATATGTAGGATAGAGGTTTCTCTATATGGCATAGAGGCAGCAGATATTTCTATAGATCTTGCGAAACAAGCGATACAACACATACAGAAAATGGGGGATCCGGAGGACGAGAAGCTTTTTTGGGAACAACCGCTCGAGAAACAGTGGAAAGCACTAGCTTCTGCTATACATTGCAACCTTGTTCTACTCTCGAAACAGACGAAAACACTGTACGCCATATATTGGGGACACTCCGGGACGCGACGGCTGTGTGGAGTATACAAAACGTACCAAGACCAAGATATACATACGTTGGAGGAGAATATACATGTGATTACAACAATGACTGAAATGTCACCAGTGACCTCAAATTCAAAGTATGTATTCCTGATAATTGACATATATTCAAGGTTTTTGGTTGAACTGCTACACTACAGAATCAAATTGCGGTTGTTTTTGCGAACAATCTATTTTTGTGTATGTGAATATACTATCAATTTTCTTGATATGAAATGGATTCATTGCCAAAGTCAAAGTACTGGAAGCATCCAACATAGCTTAACAATATGCGGTTAATGTGCCATGTTTTGAATGAATCTGTTGCATGATAAATTAATGACACAAGTAGAATGAAGCTGTTCGAGGTGTGTTTCCAGAAATCTCTGTATATTTTGCTAGTATTTTTGGAGTGGATATCGCGGCTGCAAGTGTTTTTGGAGCCCAACATAGCATCGCTGTCTGCCCTATTTCCACACCTGGATGCTCTTCTCCGTCGTCTGTTTTTGCTCGAATTGCTAGAATTGTGCCAGCAAATACCCTGTTTGCCGTTTCTGGTAGAATTTGGAACCCCAACACCTCTATCTTGGCCGGTACAAAGGGGTTGGCCTTGTCTACCCACATGTCTAGAAGTTTTGTAGATTTCTTGTGCGTGCGAACTCGTGTGCTGCATCTAGTAGAGACTCTCGTAAGTATATCTATCTTGGTTTCCAATGCGGTTTTTCTAGCAACAATATCCTCCAACAGCTCTCTCGCCTCTGTCTGTCTGCAAACTATTTCCTCCAACTCCAAACGCTTTCTTTCCATTGCCGTTCCCCGTTCTCTTTCCACAGATACGCGCCAATTGTTCTCCTCCAGCAACAATTTCTCTTCCGCCAGTCGTGCAACTCTGTCCCGCGTGGATAGTAGGCAGGTTTCTCTGGTAGTCTCCACCTTCTCTATCGGAAACGGTATACCTGTTCTATCGCCGTGCCAAAACTTCCGATTCCATTGCCACCGTACGAACTCTGTATCCACTAGTGGGCGAATGCCATCGCGAGGTTCTGGAAATTCCTTTGCATGTCGCGCAAGCGGTGCCTTGCTTCTCGCTTAGATATGTTCCACCTTCTGTTTTTCTATATGTTTGCAAAGTCGTACCTACTCCATCTTCGTCCTGGTCCAACACTACCGCGTGTATAGGAAGGCCTACAAATCCAAATTCAGATACCCACAGAGGCAGGTATGTCTCCTCCAACGTATGTATATCTTGGTCTTGGTACGTTTTGTATACTCCACACAGCCGTCGCGTCCCGGAGTGTCCCCAATATATGGCGTACAGTGTTTTCGTCTGTTTCGAGAGTAGAACAAGGTTGCAATGTATAGCAGAAGCTAGTGCTTTCCACTGTTTCTCGAGCGGTTGTTCCCAAAAAAGCTTCTCGTCCTCCGGATCCCACCCCATTTTCTGTATGTGTTGTATCGCTTGTTTCGCAAGATCTATAGAAATATCTGCTGCCTCTATGCCATATAGAGAAACCTCTATCCTACATATACCCTTTTGTTGTACCAGTGGGTGCGCAAATGTTTTTCCTAGTCTAGAATCTGGACAATCGCAGTAGTTTGCCACGTTGTTCCCCATACTGTCGAGGACGCCTGCACATTCCATCTGGCATACAAACTTGTTGTAGAATTTTCCTCTCCATAGGGATCCTATAGGGGGTTTTGGAACAAGAAGGGACATACAATTGTTTCCCACACTGTCTACATTGTCTAATACTACACTCTTCTTCTTCCCATGTGTTTTGCAGGTGGTTGGACAAACATTCTCTATCTAGTGTGCCTGCGTAGTCTCTCGTACAATCTATTGCATACAATCCTATACCGTCTAGTCGAAGGCTTTCTAGAAAGCGGGGAGTTTTTTCGAAAAGATCTCCTATTTCTATATCGGCAACGTCTAGTTTTGCCACTACTATAGCTTCTGGTTCCGGTTTTGTTGATGTTTTCCTTTTTCTCTCGAATAACTTCCTAGAAACGGTGCTGTCCGTCTCCAAAATTGTGGTACATGTTCTTCTGTACAGCGTGGTTGTGTCTCCGGAATACCTAGATGTAGATACTATGCGTACGTGCATGCTACCTGGCAGCTCGGCCACGTGTGCGTGGGCTCGAATGTTGGAAAGAATTGTTTTTGCAACTGGGCCCGCCGCGGATACAAATCGAGACCCTGCTTTTGTGGTGGAGACTTGGTCTGCAGCCAATAGTGTCCAGACATACATGTCGTCTACAAATACTTCGGAAACTGGTTCCAAATGTGTACGAATTCCCTCCCCTTGTGCAAGATTTTCCGTTCCCTCCGGAACTTCTATCGTTGGGGTGTAGCAGACTTTGCCTATGTCGCTTGCCAAATTGTTGTCGTATATGTTTTGCAGTAGAACGTGTTTGTCCGTCCTTTCTCCTACAGAGCGTATTCCCATGTCTTTTGCGGTTGCGAACTTTTTCGTTCCTTGCATTTTTGAGAAGTAGTTGAACTATATGTACAGTGCGACCCCGTTAGTACACGGAAGTCCGGCGACATACAACCTTCTGTGTTGCTTATCCGAACCGTGCTATATCCGTTCTCGCCCAAGACGCATCATAATGTCAACAAAAAATACATGTACACTGTACACTGTGACTGCGAATGAACGACGTCGCCAATGCCTATAATATGCCATAAGTTTTCACTGTTATCTTCGCATATAATAAATATATTGAATCCAAGAATTGTTAACGTCATGTTTTATTTATTCATCATGTTCATGTAGAATGTAGATCTAGGCAGGTCCGTGCAATCCATTATTGTAAACGCGTGTAGAAAAAAGTGTAGTAATGATGACGCAATGACCCAATGACCGATATCCTGTTCCATCAGCTGCAACATCACGGACAAGCTCGTGCGTTGCAATCTGTGTTTACTCATATGGTGAGCACAGGTGGAAGACACGGACCTATGACACCAAAATAAATGCCTATTAAAAAAATCCCATTATCCCACCCACCTGGTATCGTACTGTACATGACGTTAATAATAAAACGAGATCAAGTGGGTGGGGTAATGGATATTTTTGTAATGGTCATTTTCTTTTGTGTCACACGTCGGACTATTCCACCTGTGGGTTTGAGTACAGACCTGTCTAGACATGTTTTGCCAGACGTGTTATAATATTGCACCAGTTCATGAGGTAATCAGGCTTATCACGCGAGATTTTCGACGAAGATGAATCTGATAATAGTGTACATTTTCTGTAAACGATATCGAATGTTGACGAATATTAAATTAGTAATTATTACGCATTTGCTCTGAAAATAAAAGTTATCAACTTTCCGATATATTAGCAGAAAATATCAAATCATTCTCGGCGAAAATCTCAGTTACCGTATATAATAAAGTTGATTATCTCATGCACTGGCTCAATTATGACTAGCGAAACGAAACAAGGCCAGTTGTCGTGTACATGCGCTGGGGGCGTGGGCAGTGCTGTAAGAATTTAGTTAATCTGGGTCGAGTTAATCTGCGCGACTGATACGCGATCTCCGATTGGTCAGCCTTTACACCTAATTAATATTCCACCAATGGTGAGCGCGAACGCATGCCGGAAAAATTAAATCGAGCACATAACAATTAGCACTGCTTTGTTACTGGTCTTACTGATCTATTCCCAGTTTGCTCGGATTAATTTACGAAATGTGCAAACGTGATCAGCTGCACATTCACATCGGTGAGATAATAGGAGGCTATGCGCCCATAAAAAAAAAAATCGTCCATTTTGGGTCTAATTTGGGAAAGAATCGCAAATTTAACACGATTTCTGACAATAGTCGTGTTACAAATTTAACACGATTTTGATATACAAATAGGAAAAAAATTCGGGAGCCAAGGCACAACCGTGTACTAACCGAATTCGTGTTATAGTGAAGCGTGTACTAACGGGGTCGCACTGTAGTTGAAATTATATGTTCAATTGGAAAAATTTTCCTAGAAAAAATCCGAGTTTCTACTACCGAAATTCGACGAAAAAAAGGTTTGTCTGTTGGTGTCTATCGCAATGGTATTTGGAACTACTATAGGCGGGTAGTTGAAACATGGTAGTTGAAACCAGTACAGATTTGCCACGGATTTTATAATATTTTATTATAACCTATTAAATTTATCTGTTCTATTGGACGTGAAAATAACATGATGTATTTATGACACCAATATAATTGGACTACAATTCGACATCGTAGAAATAAATTAGCTATATTGGAGGAGAAAAATGGGGTGTTGGAATATAAACTATCTCATTGAAATTAATTTTGTAAAATAATTATTTTCTCATAAATTTCCTCGTGGGGGTATTATAGGGGGTTGCAAATTTATGAATTTGCTGTCGGGAGATAATTTCCTCGTTAACCAATTTTTGATTTTTCGGGGTTGGTGGGAGTAGTATATGGGGGTGGAAATGATGCCACCGTAGGTGGTATCATTTTGACTCCCTATATACTACTAGATATGTCACTAATATACACAAATAGCAATTCATTTTTGGCGGGAGGCATACTGTCTCCACGCTATTGGGATCGTGATTCTGGCCGTTTGCACGGGTCTACTTTCGGAAGTAACTCTCTGTTCATCGGGGGACGTCTCAATAGGCTCAATTTGCGTTCGCAATTAACAACAGTCAGGTGAGATTTAAAGTCAGCGAGTGAACTGAAAGCAAGTTATTAATAGCAACGGCAATGCTCAACATTATGTGTAAAATAGTTGGCATGCCCAACTTTACTTTTGAAGAGAACAAATTGCTGTTATTGAGACGCCCCCCGTATCGTGTACCACGCAGTCGCAATGCGACGTCGAAGGCCATTTCTTTTTCATATTGTGGTTTACGGGCGATTTTCGAAAAATTACCCTCTGGGTGAGCGAAACAAAATTCATAAAACATTTTGCTTTCATGCAGCATACACGTATGTAGGCCTATGCCCAGTCATAATTTTGAAAAGATTTCACATAATTTACGTCTGCAATATACCTCGTAAAACGGTTTATTAGTCGGACATAAAGCACCTTTGCTTCATCAACCTATTTGTGTTTAGAGCAGGCTGTATTTTACAAACACCAGTAACTGATCAAGTTCTCCAAATTTGCAGATTGTACATCCAATAATCAACATCGAATATATTTCTAACAAGGAATTTCTGAGTATGCAAATTCACAAGTGGCTACTTGTCTCCCGCCAGTCAGTACTTTCAGTACTTTGATTATTACCTGGTACACTTATTGGCATTATTTTGCCTTATTTTGAATGATGGATTTTAATAATTTTGAGGTCATGGGAGATAACCGCATTTTCTCAAAATATTAACAACAAGAAACGAGGCAAAGCCACGAAGGCCAGGTTTTTTCCAAGCATAGACACTTGGATAACATAATTATACCCACTTTTAGTAGACTAGATGGCCGTGGCCTGCATGTCGCGCCTTGGGGCGAGGCATGAACACTAAAAAAATAGATATAGTAGATGGAAAAACTTTAACCAAAAAAAATTTAACCGGACACACGGACGTACGGACGGACGGACGGACGGACGGACGGACGGCGGACGGACGGACGTATGCCAAAATGCTGACTATATCGCGCTTTCCGCAAGCGGGCGCGACAATGATGATAAACACCCATGTGAAGTATCAAGGTAATGGGTGAAGCAGTTGCAGAGATATAGTACACGAAAAAACTTTAAGAAAATAATTCAAAGTAATTTGACCTTGACATTGGGCACAGGGGTCGCACGGTTGGGGGGGGGGTAGAATGAAAATATGGATGATGATAAACACCCATGTGAAGTCAAGGCAAAGAAAATGGTCACATGTTGGATAGTTGTATGTGGTGGGCACCCCTTGGTTATGAAGCTGTGAAAGTTTGTTGGTCCTATGAGGTATAGTAACAAAGAAATGGACTCAAACACGAAAACTTAACATTGATTGTGGACGCCGCCCTGCCGCCCCGCCGCCCGCCCGGCTTTCGCCAATCCAATAGCCTGGATTTTTTTTCAACAAAAAATCTGGCTAAAAATCAGTATTTACTCAACGGAAATCAATATTTATTCGTACAAAGCATTTTCTGGTGTACAATAATTAAACTTTATATGATATCGACAGCAGTCGTAATTAAGTTTATACACATTATTTATTTAAATAATTAAAACAAGTCACTATTTCTTCACATGTACATACACTGGTGATCACCACTACAGACACGAAATTGAAATATTATATATAGTTACTACTGTGTAAAAACGGACACTTTCTATGTTCAAATCTGTGGAATAATTACATAATTAGGTACCCGCTTGATTTCCATAAAGATGTATTTTTACATAATTTGAGGGCACCCACCTTTAATGAAACATTTAAAATGTCTGTTTATGACTACAATTAAAGAATACAAAGATGTATAATGGGACTTTTCTAAGGCAGACAACCTGGGGATCCGACAGGGTGTCCAAATGTAGAGAGGTCCCACTGTACATTGTACAGAATAGAATAATTCTACAAAAACCAGGGGGCCGTTTCACTAAACTTCCTACGACTAAAATGTTCGTAAGCGCAAAATTATGATTGTCTGTTTTCTTGTAAATAATTGTTGGATTTACATTTATTGAGCATAGGCTGCATATGCAGCCTATGCTCAATAAATGTAAATCCCTCAATTGAAATTTGCAGACGATTCTAAATTTGCGCTTACAAACATTTTAGTCGTAAGAAGTTTAGTGAAATGGCCCCCAGGAACCCACTTTCCGGACGTTTCCGGACCAACGCCTTATTCAAGGAATTAGTTTCTACTATATGCAAAGTGGCATCCATTTTAGATTTCACAATGTTTATGTTGATAAACATTGTGAAATGTAAAATGGATGCCACTTAACGTGTAGTAGAAACTAATTCCTTGATAAAAGCACTTAACGTGTAGTAGAAACTAATTCCTTGATAAAGGCACTTAACCTGTAGTAGAAACTACTGTCTGTTCCACGTTTTGTTATTGATGTGTTTAATAGCCAAACGTTAAACAAACAGTAATTCCTTGATAAAGGCCTTGTGCCGAAACGTCGGAAAAGTGGGTTCCTGGTTTTTGCAGAATTATTCAACACGTATCATATTATTGCGGAAAGCTAACATTATAGAATAGCCTGTGATGCCTTCATGCTACTGAATATATTATTTTATAGAGCATACAGTGCAACCTCTCTACAACACCCACCCATGGGGAGACACAAAGCTGCTTGTAGAGAGGTGGTTGTTGTCGAGAGGTTGTCGTTCATGGAGGTTCAACAGTAATATATGGTACACAGCTTTACCATTAATTTTCTTTTCTAAACGCGATGCATATTGTGTAAATAAGATTATAAGCTTGGTAATGCCCATCTAGCGGCTGTATATTTTAGGTGGTCGTATGTTATTATCATAATTTATTACATGGATGAAGTTTCATAATTTATAACACTAACATAGGCCTGAATATTTATTTTTTATTTTTTAAACTCTTAACTTCCACAAACGGCGACCTCTACACTAACTCTACACTAACTCTACACTAACTCTAACTCTACACTAACTCTACAATAGTCAGTTTTGCGTCTTCTCATGGGTGGCTGTTGCAAGGTTGTTTTTCAGAATGGGGGTTCGAAAATCATATTATAAAGCGCAATATAAAACAGAAAGTCATTCAACTATTCGATGACCGAAATTTAACCTATATACGAGTCTAACCTATATACGAGTCTAACCTATATACGAGTCTCGCAAATTGAGATATGACCAAAAGTATTTTTTGATTTTTGCCATTTTTAGTTTTAAAAAATCATGCTGGCTCAAAACAGGGGTATTCCGATATCTATCAGGACTGCTGGATCATACACCGTTCACTGATAGCGTTTTTTGTAATGCAAGGGCAATAACTCTGTTGTGTTATATTGAATGGCCGGTTAGAGTGTGTTACCTTTATTGGTACTGCAGATAATCTGGCAAGTCAACACTAAAAGAGTGGTGGTTTTTCATCCCTTAGAATGCTAGACAAACAAATGTCGTCTGCTGTTGCTGTATATTTCGTCATCTTTCTCAATAAAAACATGGTTTGACAGAACTTTAGAACCACTTCCATTGGAAATGATTCTACAGGGCTGTCAAAGCATGTTTTTGATGAGAAAACTGGAAAATAGAAAACAAACAGCAGACAAACTTTTTAATTCAGCATGGTAAAAGTTAAAATAACATCCTCTCTTGTTTGCATGCTCGAAATCAGAAAATTTGATTGGTCGAGACGGAGCTGCTCAGTCTCGGCTGATCAAATTGTGTGATTTTGAGCATAAATTTAGAGAATGTGCCCAAGCTCCTGACAGAAAAGCCTATGCATCACAGACCATCTGGCTAGGATGTGCAGACTGTCTCTGGAGCTACAATTTTGGCACAATACAAGTTGGTGGACCCCTTCATCTCTGATAGAAGCTTACCCACCCCATCAACCCTTAGAATGCGGGAACCGAAAATAGTCGTCTGCTGTTAATTCATATTTTGTCTTTCCTCTCAGTAAAAACATGGTTTGGCAGCATTTTAGAATCATTTCCATTGGAAATGATTCATTTCCATTGGAAATGATTCTAAAGTGCTGCCAAACCAAGTTTTTGATGAGAAAAATGGAAAATAAAAAATATTCAGCAGACGACACAAATTAATTCAGCATTGTAAGGGTTAAAGGTACATGCCCACTCAGTAGGCACAAACTGTTCATTATATCACAGACATCATCTGGGACATTTTCTTGCAAAATAAACATTCATTCACCATTACCCCACATATTGATTGGCATTATTATATATTTTATAGCAGACGTAAATTTCCACACTGATATCAGGCAATAATCGTGTTTTCTTAAAATATTAACGGACATTACTATTTATTCTCCGTATTTTTTGATGTGCAATGATCATACTTTATAATCTGTGGAAAATATTTTTTTTTCAGGTGATGCATTTAATTAGTATAAATAATTAAAATATATGCCTTATTTGCATATGAAAATAGCTTAATACCACCGCGCGTCACTATCAGTAAAATAAATATTACTAAATGATTAAATCTGTATAGTGGGCACTCGTGATTTTTAGAACTTGTGGAATAGTGACACAATTATACACTTATTTAATTCCTACATAGAACATTTTGTGCTTACTGAGTGGGCATGTACCTTTAACATTCAGAGGATGTACCATGGATTAAATATTTTTATGTCACCATAACATAAATCCAGTCTGCGTATATAAACACACTGAGGAAGCCACATACCACAAATATCGAGTCTCCAGTTGTGCAGTGGAAAAGTTTTACTTCTTACAAGAAATGTGATGAAAGGATGAACGAAAAATCGTGACAACAACAATAAATATATGGTTCGACCATGTCCAGCCATCGGTAAACGTGGACTGTGGCACTCGGGAACTGTTTGAACCCAAGGCCGTAGGCCGCAGGTTCAAACAGTTCCCGAGTGCCACGGCAAACATGGTTGAACGTTATTGTTACATTTCCGTCGGAAATATTGTGCAATTTGAGCATTTATGCAGTACTTCGGTGCTTTGATAATCTGCTCCATTCAAACAGCTGATATACGCATACACACTCCGGGGCCGCAGTACACATCGCGTGATGCAGTCCCATCAATTTCAAGATTACAGTGCAACCGTTGTGAACTGGTCTTGTGACGTAATGGCGCGTTCTCGTAACGTCATGAGACACATGCATTACGTAGGTGTTGGCTTGGCCCCGGAATGAGCATTCTCTACAGCCATGGTCAAACAGCACGTGCTGTACGTTTGAACACAGCTGTGAGCGGCGTCGAACAACGGCAGTCATGTAACAATAAATAATAAATTTGTTGCAGTTTTTATATACAGAACTACTATGTGTTCCAGGCCCGTACGCAGGAATTACTTTAGAGGGGTGCGTTATCGACGGCGCGAAGGGCTAAACATTGTTTTTGCACATCCACGGACCTCCGCAGATTAACCCTTTCACCCCTAAGTAACTGGAATGGATTTTGATTTGTTAATTTTGCAACCAATCTAAATCATCACAAAATGATTTTCAGACCAGTCCATTTATGAACATGGGGTGTTTTTGTTCTCAAAATTATGAAAATTAATTGCAAAAAGTGCAGATCCTGATGAGACGGCTCGTTACGAGCCGGCTCATCTGGATCTACACTGTTTGCCAATACCACTATACAGGCCTGCGGGTTAAGAGTAAAATTGTTAAGGGGGGTGCGTACGCACCCATCGCACCCCCTCTGCGTACGGGCCTGTGTTCCCATTGTTCTCCTACTACTACTATGACTTACTGAGCAGCCCTCGCGGAACCGCTTAGCGTCGGTGTGGGTCGTGAAGTTGAGCCCCCACTCTGTGTGTGTGACCAGGTCCCGCCAGTGGACAAAACACTCGGTCGCCGGACACAGGATAGTACCTGAAATATGTAATAGTTATAGTTCACATATTGAATTTGTAATAAATTAATTTTGAGCGAGCGCTAGTTCTTTACAAAATCTTATGAATTTTATGAAGAATTTAGTACCATTTATTCTTATATTCATGTGCTCTAGATTTTTATTGATGTTAATAAATTCATTAAAGCAAACTGTACAATAAAAGGCAAATAGTTTCGCATTTGATGTGATACATAATTATAACATATGTGAATAATGTCTTGATACTGTATACTATATGGTACATTGAGTTGCCATCTCCGCCATCTTTGTATATACAAGCCAGCGTATAGTTTCACCACTTTGTGCGTTTGACACATACAGAAAATAATATTACAGTAAACCAAATAAGATTTGGTGCAATACATAATACAGATATGACAATGGCAAGCTATCAATATTATGCCAGCAAACTATGTAAAGGACGAGATATCTGAGCATTTCTCCCATCAATCTCAAAATAAATTTCAACGTGTAAACTATCTAATCTGATGCACAGCCTATGTTACTATACCCATTACCCATAGGTAAAGCCATATTTACTCGCATAGTAGGTGAGTAGACACCAGGGACAATACACTCAGGTAACTGCTTACATGTCACTGGATTTGATAGCTAATAACAGAGTACAGTAGTGGGTATATATGGTATGTGTTGTGTAGTTTGCCAGGTACGATTTTCTAAATATGAGGTTATTTATAATGGTGGTTCATATTGTTAAAAACACAGGCACAAACATGTCCAGAAAACAGACATATTTTACAGTTTGGTGTAATATAATTGATAGGAGTCCGTCCTCCTGGCTTGTCTACATGTGATTAGCTACATTATATCATATGTTCTACTTCACATTTAGAGTTCTTTGTCAAACGGCAGAAAAGATGAAACTGGCTGATGGCTGGAATACACAAAGATGGCTGACTTGGCTACCTCAGGTGCTGTATAGGATACAGTAAAGAAGCAGTGTTCACATATATGTTACATATATATTCCATCACATTTACGAAGCAATTATCTTTGAATCAAACGATGATCAGGTATATAGTTGGTCCTTAACCCTTAGACCGCTATCTTAACTTTTTTTGTCGTCTGCTGTTTATTTTCTATTTTCCATTTTAATCATCAAAAACATGCTTTGCCAGCACTTTAGAATAAGTTACAACATGCTTTGACAGCACTTTAGAATAAGTTACAACATGCTTTGACAGCACTTCAGAATCATTTCCATTGGAAATGATTCTGAAGTGCTCTCAAAACATGTATTTATTGAGAAATAAGGAAAGATATAAAAGCAATAGCAGACGACAATTGTTGTGACTAGCAGTCAAAGGGTTAACATGACTCCTGTAAATCTGATGCTCAGGAGTGGCACTTCAAATACCTATTCGAAAGAACATGGCTAGGCTCAAATGACTTGCGGATGTAGACATAGAAATGATCGAAGTTTCTAGGGATATTCAAACAAAGAAGCATCAAGCAAGTGTGAACAAGTGGTTGAGGCTAGACTGCAGATAGTTGTCTAGACCAGCAGCTGGATTCATAATATGATTTTAACACCAGTGACCTGCAATGACAAAACATGTCTTATTCAGGTATTTATGAGGGCTGATCCAGAAGTTCGTGGACACCATCTGTAATTAATGAACACAGCGTTATGGATGGTTCAATATTTGCTCACAATCAAGTTATTATATACTTAAATAATTTTAATAATTTTATTGACTTTATATAAAACCGCGGATTTTTTTGTAACCCATATTCACCCGACCTTTCACCTTGTGATTTTGCGTTATTCTTGCGATTGAAGAGTGGACTAATGTGAAGACGATTCACAGATATATCAGAGTTACGGACTGAAACTACAAACATCTTAAACTCTTTCGAACCACAGTGGTATAAAGATCTCTGCACTTGGGTTGAGTGGCATCAGAAATTCATTGCTGTCGGTGGAGAATATTTCGGAAAACAATTATGTGAGTAACATCAAAGTATTGTCCACATAACGTAACGTCACAACAAGTGACGTCGTGACCTGTGCCGCTATACTCTGACCACCATTTTTCACGCCAACACAGCAACTATAATTAACCAGGGCCCGGTTGCTCAAAGCTTCTGTTAGCTTAACAGACTGTTAAATCCTTAGCATTGCTAAGGATTTAACAGTATGTTAAGCTAACAGAGGTTTTGAGCAACCGGGCCCACATATATGTTCACGAAAGTTCATACATCTACTCATTATATATAAAGACATATGCCTGCAACGTATTTCAAGAATACCTCCGTGTTCGGTCTGCTAACTGACGTTGTCCACAAACTTTTGGATCAGCCCTCATACTAGTGTAGCTTCTGGTCAGCTAGTGCTTTTATGAAGCTTGATGAAGAAATACTAGCATCGTACGTTGTTCACACTCAAAGAAAACGGCGGGAAAATGGCCGGTGTTGTCGTCTGCTGTTTTTCATTTGTAGTTTATTTCTTAAATAAAATGTTTTGGCAGCAGATGAATGGAGATGATTCTCATGTACTGCCAATGAACGGAAAATGAACAAGAAATGCGTCTGTCGAACGCGGATGCCACCTGCAGCATATTTGAGAAACTGTGACAAATTGGTTAACCGAAAAGTGTGACGGGCGGACAGACGGACGGACGGACGCACGCACGTTCTTACATTAGGGTACTTATGTGGCTTATCACATGTTAAATATTAGCCACATAAAACGATTTTTAGCCACATAAAACGATTTTTTAGGTGGCTAATTGTAACCAACCCTATCCTTTAACAAGTCCATAACCCTGTGGGGCTAGCCACATAAGTACCCTAATGTGTGCCCGGACAGACGGACGGTCCAAACACTATATGCCACCCATTTCTTCGAAACCCGGTGGCATAAAAACAACTAGAGCAAGTGAGCAAAGTCTCACATACCACCGGCCACCACCTGGACAGACAATCAGACAACCAGAAGGCAAAGCATATGGATGGATGGAGGACTGAAATATGAAAACTATCTACACCGCCATACTTCGCATGTAAGGGGTGTAATAACAATTAAGCAGCAGACGATTAAATGTAATTCAGCAGTATAAGGTTTAAAACTCTTCGCATGCTAGCGGCGAAAATATCAGCCAAACGAATTCGGAGTATATGTTTTATTTCTCTCTGTAAATATGTCTTGAAATTTCATTAGAATTGAGTCCTCAGGACTCAATTCTAATGAAATTCCAGGACATATTCATGATATTTACGGGGAGATATACAAGAAAATATGATGAATTCTTGTCCGCTAGTTTTGAACTATTTATAGCCCACAAGTTTCCCAGCATGCAAAGAGTTAAGCTCTCATCAGACTCCACTGATGTGTAAACTAATAAAAAACTAAATTTATTGAAATCTGAATAACCGCCATTTTGTCATTGCGCATCATCGATATTCGTAATGGTGGTTAAGTTGAGAAACAGATTCCAGCAATTGAATTATTTGACTCGTATCAGCATCCATTTGGGACACCTCTGTGTATAGACTGAAGCGCAGACAGACAAATGGAAACTTAATTCTGATCAATATTTCATCCGATGCGCAAGGAAGCATGCAATTGGTGATTACAGCCCACACATAGACCCAGATTGTTACTGTCTGTTTCACGAAACCTACCCAAATTTTACGGCTATATAATATTATACAATGCAAAAACAATATTTTTTTCATAATATTAAATTATATCTTACTTTCAGAATGAGCCTTCTTTTTATTTCGTGAAATTTGGTTCAATATAAATTTTATTGCAAAAAAACAATTTCCCCATGTTAAATCCCCATAGAGTGAAGATGTCTATGGGGATTTAACATGGGGCATTTTTTTCTAATCTATCTAGCTAGGTTTCAAAGTCAATTTCCCAAATTCTTTTTTTTTTACTCCTCCGCCTTCTTTTCATCCATGTTAGATTCCCATAGTCAAAAAATCTTTTTTTCGTGATAAAATCAATATTTTACCAAAAGTACACAAATAAAATTTAATATTATCCAAAAAATATATATTGTTTTTGCATTGTTTATATAGCAGTAAAAAAAAAGTGAAAGTGAATGGGTTTAACATCCACCAACAGCTAGGGTCATATAGAGACGGGACCACAGTTTAAAGTCTCATCCGACAGACCAGTGGGATGGAAATACTATGAAAGTATTTTTGATGCCTAAGGCGAGGTTTGAACCCACAACCTCCGGATTGGAAATCAGGTGAAATCAGGTGTTCTAACCTCTCGGCCACAATCCACCCCTTATATATATAGATATAGCAGTAAAATTTGGCAGTTTCGTGAAACAGACTATAGTGTATATTGACCTGACTGGATCTAACCATTTCAAAACACTTCTATTGCAGTGTTTGCAAACAGTGACGAGCCGTCTCATCAGGATCTGCACTTTTTGCAAGTAATTTTCATATTTTTCAGAAAAACAACAACTCTTTTTTTTTTTATAAATGGACGAGTTGGAAACACATCACAGTCCATTCCAGTTACTTAGGGGGTGAAAGGGTTAAAAGCGAATCTGAATCTATCCGACAATATCTAATGCTAATATTGAAGTGATTAATAATTGAAATTTAGATAGCTACATGTGTCAAGTTGCATATTTTCATCTCGCGTTGCCAATATTCACCCGTTTTTCCAGAATAGTGATAAAAGCATGATTGTTATGGCGCAGTTTAATAATTTTCCAGGTTGTAAACATCAATTACCCTCGGAATACACAGCTTAGTCTAGCCCAGCTGTTCACTATTTGATGTTTTGCAGAGAGACTGTACAGAGCTCCAGATAAGCTGCGTATTTGCGCGTAAATACCCAATTAAAATTGCAAAATACCCAATTGAAATCAGAAGTAGTGAGTATCAAAAAGCAATGAGAACAATTGTGGTACTTTTATCATGCTGCAGAAAACAATAAACAGACCACCAATATAGCATATTTTTCTTATTTTTCCATGAAAACACATTTTGGTATTTCATTAGAATTGTCTCCAAAGAGACAATTCTAATGAAATGCCAAGATACGTTTTCATTTCGAAACAAACTATTCAATAATTGCTGTCTGTTGTTGTGTAAACAGTAGTGTGATAATTTTACCCAATTCAAATTTTGAAATACTCAATTGCTTCAGAAATGATGGAGTAACAATACATACTCAATTACTAATTCCTTATATGGAGCCCTGACTGTACATTCTGATAATGAAAATTTGTCATACCAGAAAGCAGAAATTGATGCCTATCCACCAGCACACAATGTAACCCGCTCCCAAAAATAAGTTTAACCCTTAGAATGTGGGAAACGAAAATAGTCGTCTGCTGTTGTGTTATATTTGATCTTCTTTCTCAATAAAGGCATGGTTTGACAGCACTTTAGAATCATTTCCATTGGAAATGATTCTAAAGTGTTGTCAAACCATGTTTTTTATAAGAAAAATGGGAAATAAAAAATAAACAGCAGACGACATAAAATAGTTGTCTGCTGTTGTTTTATTTGATCTTCTTTCTCAATTAAATCATGGTTTGACAGCACTTTAGAATCATTTCCAAGTGTTGTCAAACCATGTTTTTTATAAGAAAAATGGGAAATAAAAAATAAACAGCAGATGACAAAAATAATTCAGCACTGTAAGGTTTAAATACAACTGTAATCACGGGACTTGGATACTGCCAATGGAAGCATATGCATCCCGTATTCGTGCGATTATAAGTCGCAATGATGTATATGTCGCACCCCTATTTTCACTCCAAAATCTGGGGGAAAAATTCTACATGGGTCTATAAGACGCCCTCAATTTTCTAAAAAAAAAATGAAAAAAAATGAAAAAAAATGAAAAAAAAATGAAAAAAAATCGCAGAGTTGTAGTTGTTGTTGTTTATAAATACCAGGCGCTGTTTTTTTGGTCACTCACAAGCTTCGTACCCTGGACGTTTCGGACCAATAGAATTAATCGCCAAGTTGTTGTTGTTATTTAATACTAATTCCCCGCGCTGTTTTTTATTTATTTTTCGTACCCTGGACGTTTCGGACCAATACAATTAATCGCCAAGTTGTTGTTGTTGTTATTTAATACTAATTCCCCGCGCTGTTTTCTGATTTTGTGAGATTATTGTGCAACAGCAATACGGTTAAATGGCTCTAAAAAGTGCCGTTTGAGCAAGTTTGGCAATATATAGAGGATACTGTTCAAAATGCGATATGAGAAAACAAGAATTTTCGGTGGTATTTAACCCTACTGTCAGTTTGAGAAATTCTTCTCAATGTCAACACCTAATCAGAATACGACTCAATTATCGCGACAGTTTCTCACTAAGAAAACAAATCTGACCACTTCACACCAGAAATGGCTTCACCGCAAACACCGCAAATTACACATTGTCAACACATGGGAAACCCTTCTCGTCTATAATCGAAGCCCACTGTACATATTGTAGACACAGATCAGCTTGTAAATCAATGTGCATTCCCAATAATAAATATATAGTATATAGACCATTAACTCGGAACTTCAGTCAATTGCGTGTTCCCGATACAGGGCCGTAACGAATATGGGGCGAACTGGTTAGGGTACGAACATGCCATTTTAAAAATAGGCTAAATCAGCAAACTGGATCTGATCTTGGTATACACTGTTCGCCTTCGGTATAGAAAATGTGTACCGAATGTGACACAGGGCCGGAACGAGTAAGGCGCGAGTAAGGCGCGAACTGTTTAGAATACGAATCCATTTTCCCAATACCGGATTTTACCCCAAAGACTAACAACAACAAATATAGGAACGCATTTTATTGTTTTGATTTTTGGTCGTTTATTTCAATATTTCGGATGGAAAAAAATGCTCATGTATCTACATGTATTTATAAGACGCAGGGGCTTTCTGGGATACAAATCTGAGGGGAAAAAATGCGTCTTATAATCGCACGAATACGGTATACGGAAATTATTAAAAAAACGTAACAAGGAGACAGGTAGATATGTACGACGCACCTATGTGATTTTCCATGTGACCGCAGTGTACCAGGTGACTTTGATGCATCAATTCCAGGATATTTGGATAGATAATTGCTTATTTTATCTTCAAAATGTTTTGCCAAATTGTGTAATGGTAAATCATTTCTGTAAATTAATGAAAAGGTACAACTAGTGGGCCATAATAATCAAGGATTGAAATTTGTTGTCTGCTGTTTATTTTCCATTTTTCTCATAAAAAACATGGTTTGACCGCAATTTAGAATCATTTTCAATGGGACTGGTTTCTGCAAGCAAAGAGTGTCTATGGCATAACAAATCTGGCTTATTTTTTTTAACATTTACTACTTTTGACTACACCGCGCATGAACAAGAATAAACGACAGAATTATGATAGCCTATGTGGCGCGGCCTGTGAAAACCGAAATGTTTTTTTAACACCAGATGGCCGCGGCCCGCATGTCGAACCCGCCGAGGCATTTGATGGTCTCAGAGTGTATATATTTGAAGTTGATGCCCAATAAGCATACAAAGTTTCAAGCAAATCTGACTTACGGTTACAGAGATAGTAAGTATGTGAAAACTTTAACGCAAATTTTGACAGAAACTTTTAACACAAACTTCGAAGTCATTTGACCTTGACATAGGGGCACAGGGGCCGCATGAGTGGGATACAGCATGAATATATGAATGATGACTAATAAGTATATGAAGTTTCAAGTCAATGTGACTTAGGACTGCACAGATATAAGGTATTTAAAAACTTTAACGCAGATTGCGGAACGCAAACTTCTAAGTCATTTGACCTTGACCTTGGGCACAGGGGCCGCATGAGTGAGATACAGCATGAATATATGGATCATGACTAATAAGCATATGAAGTTTCAAGTCAATGTGACTTAGGACTGCAGAGATATAAGGTATTTAAAAACTTTAATGCAGATTTCGGACGGACGGACGGACACACAGACGCACAGACACCCGGACGTCATTGTGATCACTATGTCTCGCTTTCCGCAAGCCGGCTCGACAAAAAATCTTTCATTGAATGTGTCACGGGAGATAGGTGTCCAAATCGGCAGAGAACACCAGGCTTATTTGCTTTCAGTCCAATGTATAATTTCCTGATCAAGCCCGAATATTTAAGCAGCCTATGACGAATTGGCAATGTCCGCTGACGTAATTACTGATGTTTTTAATTAGAGATTGGCGAGCATTGTAAACCATGGGCAGACTACGCGAATCCACTGCCTGGTCTGGCCGCTAATGCATTAAGCTGGGATTTGTCAGAGATCGAGACCCAATTCACATAAACACGTTTGTCGTGTCACTTTAGACTGGTTCCCGGTAGTATTGTTTCGCTAGGCTGTGCATCCGACAGGGTACCAGTCTAATGTCGACTACGTGACCGACATCAGCAACCGCGTGTATTGATCTTTGATATGGCCTTGTGCCCTGCGGTGTGAAATTTACACGTAGTAATACTTGACAAGCGCGGTATGTTTGAAGTCTTATTCTTGTCACTGTAGACAAATCAGCATCGTGTAAACACAGTTTGCCAACTAATCATGGAGTTTTATGACTTATGCGGAATTGCATTATGCCTATTGGAATACACGACACGGAATATATATCGGGAATTACCGTTAATGGCATTATGCAATATTTTTCATGGAAAATGTTTAATGTCGCCAAAATGACACCGACCATATCAGAGGCAAGGTAAATGTTTTCAAAAGAGCGTTGTGCCAATGTATGCAAATGTAATTGATGACTAATTGGATACGACCAGTTGTAATTGAAATGATAGCAGCCAGATTGCAGTTGATATGAAAGGAAAATAGCGATTGTGGTGCTATTTATTTTTGCCGACAAAAACAAATGCCGTGTGGGAAGGAAAATAGCTGGCCGCTGGTCGCAGTTCGGGGGTGGTTGTTATTTCAAGGTCTTATAAAGAACAAAATTGGACGGAGGGATTTTTAACTGGCCATTGTGGACAGGTGGTCGCTATTCCCAGGTGGTCGTTAGCACAGGTTTGACTGTAGTTTCCTTTTTGGTATGGATGTTGTGGGACCTATTTTCCTGCTCTGAATCTATACAAATTGTGTGATGCCTAAAAAAGGATGGATTTGAAACAACATCACATGATGAACATGCGATTTGACAATTACCTGGCTGTATAATGCGCACGTCAAAGATCTTCTCGACGTGCCGGTTGTATGCGGTGACCTGGAACACCGTCTTGGGCGAGTCCTCGATACATGTGATATTGATGGGCACCACGTCCTCCGACACCCGCTCCCAGCGCATGTAGTCCCCGCTGCCGTGGACACGGAATATCTCCGCCCACAACCTACAGCAAACAATGTTTACTATTATTATGCTGTAGGAAGAAACACAGGCGATTTAACATCCCCCATTCCGTCATTCGACAAGGAGTCAAAGTGGGCGTTACCGTTCGCAACTAGGGGGTTGTCCTATGTTCGAGCTCTTCGAAATGTACTTTCCTGTGTTTTACGGCATTTGAATTCAGACTCCAACTGGTGGTAAACTGTGATTTATCCCGTCAACGCAATGCCTATGTGCCGTGAAACACGGTGCCGTGAAACATATTTGATATCCAGTCAATACTATTTTTTGCATTTTAAAGCCATTTTTAGGTGTTGACGGGATAAATAGAATAGTAGGTTAGTGCCGTGAATGGGAAAATATATCTGGCGCGGCACGGAAACGGGATGTGCTCGGCAGAGTCTCGCCCATCCTGTGTCCTGAGCCTTGCCAGATATTTTTTCCCATTCACGGCACTAACCTACTATTCTCTATCTATGCAACCCCGGAACCCCCCTCCAGATCCGCCCCTGTAATGACACAAATGGAGTATACAGGTAGTTGGCCCAGTTGGACCCATCTATTGACGGAATGTGGGGATGTCAATCTGGATTCTGAGACTCTGCCTACAAAACTACCTGATTTGAGGTACAAATTTGCAGAAAGTGCTCAGACAGTTTTAATAATCATGAGCCATGACATGATTATTAAAACTTTCTGAGCATGTTTTCGAAATTTATACTCAAAATCACAGATTGGCCGAGACTGAGCATGGCTATTATCACAGGCTCTGTAGCCGATTTCACCAGAATTGCTAAGCTTGCTTATCTAGCTAAGTATCCTTTGAGGGAGTAATCATTTATATTTCCTGAAATGCATTATTTCATAATGAACTAAAAACTGCATGTATTGTTGATACTTAAAAGTATGCAGAATTATTATACTGAATTGATTACATTATTATGTAATAACTTTAGTATAATAATTTGGTCAGAAAATATTTAAAAATAATAAATTTATCCTTAAATTGAAAATTTCTCCCTGAAAGTGTACTTTGCAGTTTTGGTGAAATCGGCGACTTGTTACACTATAATCAGAAGCTACACTGGTCAACAACCCAGTGAGCCCATTTTGTCATTTATTACACATCATAATGCAATATCAAAGCTGCATGCCTATCATGATTAGTGCTTTGTAACATTGCCAGCATTCAAATAGAAACTACATTAAAAACACATATTTCTAAATAACACACGATAACACTTAAAATAATTTGCACTGCTTATGTCATACATTATCATAGTTCCGAGTACACAACACTGCATTACATAAGTTATGACGGAATAATTCCAGCACAAAAATATTTACACAAATCCCTAACATTTGATTGGCCCGTAACAAGTCTCTGTCCAAAATTTATATCCCAGTAAACTCCCACGCCGAACCACTTTCCGTAACCGTGAGGCGCAGTTAAAATAATTCTTCAGAAAACGGAAAATAAACACATGTTCTTGATGAATTTATTTCAAATGCTGGAATTATAAGGAATGAATGGCCTTTTTGTGGAATTTATCGGGGGATATAAACTTGGAAAAGTCGCGGGAATACTGGACGAGGCCTTCCGGCCTTCGTCCAGTATTCCCGCGACTTTTCCAAGTTTATACCCCGATAAATTCCACAAAAAGGCCATTCATTCCTATAGCATTACATAACAGTTATGACGGAGTAGTCTTTCCAAATGTACGTTTGAAGCGTTCTTTGTTTACTTTCTACTTCGTTGAGACTGACCTAAGAATTTTGCTAATATAAACTTTATTAATAGGTAAGTTTATGGTAATAATTTTGTGTCATATCGTAGAATTATCTCTCAATAACAATATAGAGAAGTATGAATGTCACCGCCCTGCATGTTTTTTTCTATATTTTAGTGCGCGAAGTGTAAATGCTATTACGCACCACAGAGCGTGGTGTAGCGATATAGTACAACCGGTTGCCTATAAAGCGGAAAACGTGCAGCTAACATTATCAGTATGTTTGCCATTTAAATTAGACAAAACAGTAACACAGTTCGACATTAATTTCTTGATTGGCTTTGGAGCCAATTAATTGATTTCTGAATTCGCTGTTCTATTTTTAGCAACTTATCAGACCTCATTTGGGTATTTGTTTTGCTATAAATACTACATATGCAAATTGCATTAACTTTAGCCTCCATTAGCCCTTATAATGCTGAATTAATTTTTGTCGTCTGCTTTTTTGTCGTTTTTCTCATCAAAAGCATGTTTTGACAACACTTTAGAATCATTTCCAGTGGAAATGATTCTAAAGTGCTGTGAAACCCTGTTTTTATTGAGAAAGAAGACAAAATATATTACAACAGCAGATGATAATTTTTGTTCAAACCCTCCTCCCCCTCACCCCCTCCGCATTATGAGGGTTTATTTATTTATTTAATGTTGTTTGATGGCCTGTCAACAGCTGAGGTAACTTTGGGCCGGGTCACATTCGAAATATTGGTGTGGGGGGAGATGATGACCCACATATTTTTCTTGCCTATTTGACGATTGTATTCATCTGTAAAGGGAAGCTGTGCCTTATTGTCGCACAACATTACATGTAGTTACAATAGTTATCCAGCTATGCAAATGTGACAATAGGTTACTGGTACAACAATATCGCCCATTCAATTAGTGCGAGTAGAATGACATTGATACGTAATTCTGTTACAGAGTTAATTATTTAGTGTATCAGACTGAATGAAATTTGTCGTCTGCTTCTGTTTCACATTCTGTCTTTTCTGAGTTTCTCTTAAAAAAAATGGTTTGACAGCATTTTAGAATCATTTCCATTGGAAATGATTCTAAAATGCTGTCAAAGCATGTTTTTGATGAGAAAAATGTGAAATAAACATTTTTAACAGCAGACGACAAAAATGAATTGAGCCTTGTAAGGGATAACCAGTAATAAGTGTGGATGTCATGGGTACAGCCTCCGGGAGTTTCTGTCTACAACCCATGACGGCTGTTGTCCTTGCAGATACGGTAAAGGCCAGCGAAAATAATTTTTTTGTTTACTTTTCATTACATCAATTCTTTCAACCAGCAGTTCATATACCGTAAAGATTCAGGCAAGTGTTATTCAGCGAAGGGAAGATCATAAAGTATGCGATTTCCGAACAAAAACAAAACATAACATAACGTCTGCCGACATGATTGTACTGTCTGTCAGTTTATGGACATTTCAGACCAAGGTCCACTTTTGGTCATTATGGTACAGTCGGTAAAACGGTAATAAATGATAATATATATCAAATCAGCGTCAATCATTAATGGTGATCAAATTTATGCCTACGGACGTTTCGGACTGTGGAAGTTTCAGCCCGTGGACGTTTCGCCCCGTATCAGTGCGATAATTTTCGACCTCCATGCAAATAGCTACTACCGATGAGGAATTTACTGAGACACCGGAAACAGTTGAATTTTGCTTCCACGATTGAAAGTGAAAGTTTTTTTCCTGATTTTCAAGGAATTTGCCTTCGAACTACTGGAAAGAAGAAACATCTACTGTCTGTTTCACGAAAGCTGCCCAAATTTTACGGCTATATAAACAATTCAAAAACAAGATTTCTTTTGATAATATTAAATTAAAGGAAAAATTAAGAATGAGCCTTCTTTTTATTTCGTGAAATTTGGTCAAATATTGATTTATTGCGAAAAAACAATTTCTTTGAATTTTAGAAATACTGGACCGATTTTTAAAATTTAACTTTTGTTTTCTTAGATCATATCCAAGCTATCTAGTCAGGTTTCGGAGTCAATTTCCAAATTTTTTCATTTTTTGACTCCTCCCACACTTCCTTACCACTTTTTCCCCCATGTTAAATTCCCATAGACAAATCAATTTTTCGTAATAAAATCAATATTTGACCGAATTTCACGAAATAAAAAGAAGGCTTATTCTTAAATTTTCCTTTAATTTAATATTATCGAAAATAATATTGTTTTTGAATTGTCTATATGGCCGTAAAATTTGGGCAGCTTTCGTGAAACAGACAGTAGTTGGACATTTAGCTCCGAGTTTGTTCCAAGTGTGCACTGTACGTTTGTTTATTAGAGGCTTTAGTTTCGTGAAAATCAGCCAAAAAATTGATAATTTTCTATGTCAAAACTGGAGGATGGGCGTTTATTAGAGCATATGGGCGTCTATTAGAATCTTTATGGTAGTTCTTTCTCAGGACATTTGCGAGTTACTAAATTTAGCACTCTGTCATCACCTGTTACATGACGAAGTTCTTGAAAACTAATATTCAGTCGCAATCATTTTCGAACCTTGAGGCAAATCTATACTTTCTTTACCATATTTTGATTGGATGACACTATCAAGCATTTTGATTGGTTGAAACTGTGTACCCCAGCATAATTATTGGTTGACATTGGTTGACAATTTGTATCAAACACTCCAATTGGTTAACTCTGTGTATCAAGCATACTGATTGGTTGACATTGGTTGACAATTTGTATCGAACACTCCAATTGGTTGCCCCTGTGTATCAAGCATAATGATTAGTTGACATTGGTTGACAATTTGTATCGAACGCTCCAATTGGTTGCCCCTGTGTATCAAGCATAATGATTAGTTGACATTGGTTGACAATTTGTATCAAACGCTCCAATTGGTTGACCCTATGTATTAAGCATAATGATTGGTTGACATTGGTTGACAACTTGTATCAAACGCTCCAATTGGTTGACCCTGTGTATCAAGCATTTGGTTTAAGCAATATTTATTTCAAGAGAGATACCGGTAAGTGATGGACACAATACATTACAGTTTGAAAGAGGATTAGAAAACAAGCATTTGCATTCTTCTCCTGAGCATTTGATTGGTTGTTCAAACACTTTGATATTCTGACCAAGCGTATCAAGCATTTTGATTTTGACACTGTGTACCCAGCAATTTGATTACGGATCTAGTAACTCAGGAGAGAAGATGTGTATCTGTGCCTGGTTAGCTCAGTCGGTAAAGCGAACGCCTTGTAAGCGGGAGGTGTCGGGTTCAAGTCCCGGGTCGGGTGCATATTTTGCTCTTCCTGTTACATTTGGCGCCCAATGAGGTATCGTGACTAATACATATACTCCAAGATTGTCCCACAGATAATCACTAATCTCAAAAAATATGTAATTCGAGGACAAATTTCAATTTGGCAGGGGAGTATGTCACGGTATGGATCTAGTAACTCAGGAGAGAAGATATGTATATGTGCCTGGTTAGCCCAGTCGGTAGAGCGACCGCTTTGTAAGCGGGAGGTGCCGGGTTCCAGTCCCGGGTCGGGTGCCTATGTTTCTCTTCCTGTTATATTTGTATCAAACATTCTGATTGGTTGAAACTGTGTATCAAATAGTACAATTAATCTCAATTGAACATGTTGGGTATACCATATCACATGCACCTGCTATTGGGATGGGAAACTAAACTTTCATGTAAGAATATTTGTCCACTTCGTAACCCTATAAATAGTATATATAGTGATCCACAATCTATTGAAATAAGAAATAATGAGGTTTCTACTTTACGGAAATTTTGACGCCACAGCATCACATTGGGTACCTAAATTTGGCCTCATACAGTGGAACCTCTCTAAATCGGACACCCAGGGTGGTCCCCAGGGTGGTCCCCAGGGTGGTCCCCAGGGTGGTCCCCAGGGTGTCCGTTTTAGAGATGTTCCACTGTGAAACAGGCGGATGACTACTTCAAAATATCAGTGAGTGCTTTGTAATCATGAACATACTTTTTCAGCGGAGATAAATGGCAATGGAAACTATCAAAATTAAGCACAACTAATTTTGCTCTCAGTGTCCGGTTTAGACAGGTTCCACTGTACTTACCCTGGTAGATATTCCTCAACACTCATGCTTCCTCTATGGTATTCCAGATGGCTTTTAGAAGCATGTTTTTTCACTCGTCAAAACAATAAATTCGGCATTAGTCTACACAGTGCGAACACATTCTTGGGTGTCATAATAATAATTCTCACGTTTCCTTACAAACAGAGATAATATTTCTACTTGGTTTTTTAACATCTCCATCAACACACATATAACTGTCTAATCCATTGCATGCGGAATACACCTTTACGGGTTGTTTTTAACATTTTATTTTTGTTATTTGTCGATAAAAGTATATGTTGTGTGACCACTCATTTGAACCGTCTCGACGAGACGGTTCAAATGGTGGTCACAACATATATATCTAAGAACAGAGAAAGAAATTATTTAGGATTTTCCACAAACAAAATAGCGTATCCTCAGCATGAAATGGGTTAAACTGCGATCACCATATGTTATACAACTGGAATGTATACACCAAGTTTGTGTTAAAAATGTAAAAATTGAAGAACTTTTCATAACGAATGCGGAATTTTGTTCACATTTGCTCTGAACACTTTGTCTACCTTCGATGTCATCTACTGAAAATATTTTTTCGTGAGATATCGCACACGTTCTTAGGTACAAACTCACATGGCATGTCTCGCATGTTACAAGATCACTTGATATTGTATGTCGGTGGCAAAAATATGAAATGGAATTATGTACACAGCTGTTGAGTCATTTAACCCTTTCACCCCCAAGTAACTGGAATGGACTGTGATATGTTAATTTTGCAACCAATCCAACCGTCACAAAATGATAATCAGACTAGTCCGTTTATGAAAAGGGGGTGTTTTTGTTCTCTGAAAAATATGAAAATGACTTGCAAAAAGTGCAGATCCTGATGAGACGGCTCGTCACGAGCCGACGGCTCGTCACGAGCCGTCTCATCTGGATCTACACTTTTTGCCAATACCACTATACAGGTCTGTGGTGTTGAAAGGGTTAACCCGGCCTTTTCATGCTGAGGATACGCCATTACGTTTGATGAAATTCTAAATATTTTCCTTCTATGAGCTCAAAAGTATATGTTGTGACCACCATTTGAAGCGTCTCGTCTCATTGAGAAATAACAAAAATAAAAATAAAATATTCGATAAATGTCATACCCATAAAGAGGAGCTGGCTCGTGACAAGCTGTCTCATCAGGCTCTGCACGTTTTGAGAGCAAAAACACCTCCTTTTCATAAATGGACTAGTCTGAAAATCCTTTTGTGACGATTGTCACGTTGACATATGAGGGTGCACATATTTAATTAACACATTTATTACTGGAAGCCTCAGGTACAGCAAGTGTGAAAAAAACTACCTTAACTCTTACAGCAGACGAACATTTTTAATTCAGCACTGTAAGGGTTAATTAACCCTTAGAACGTGGGAAACGTAAATTGACGGCTGCTGTTGTTTTATATTGTGTCTTCTTTCTCAGTATAAACATGGTTTGACAACCCTTGAGAATCATTTCTATTGATAAGAAAAATGACGAACAAGATCTAACAGCAGCCGACAAAATTGAATTCAGTATTGCAAGGGTTAAAGGATCTATTCAGTGACAGATTCAATTAACTCTTTGCATGCTGGGAAATGTGTGGGCTATAAATAGTTAAACAAGAGGGCCATGATGGCCCTAATTCGCTCACCTGACTCCATGAACACCAGAGGAGAATGTGACATGGAGTTCATGTGTTTTAAAAAAATTGTGCTATTTTTAGATGGCGGTCATCTGGGATTAAGCGATGACTCATTTTACCAAATCTGAAAATGCCATGTGGTTCCTGAGAAAAAGACGTTCAAAATCTTGAATAAATGGACCTTTTGGAGGCCATTATGGATGACATAATCATCCGATTCCGACAAATATTGTACCAGAGCAATCACCTCATCGATACCTTCAATTTGATATATGACATGAGCATATTTGGTCAAAAATAAAATTTGACCACACGGGCCACGCCAATTTTTGACCCCGGGGTCACCATTTTAACACCTTTGAAAGAGCATTCTACGTCAATCATTCCTACCAAGTTTCGTCGAAATCCGGCTGGCAGTTCATGAGAAGATTTTTTAAGAATTTGTGCTATTTTTAGATGGCGGCCATCTTGGATTAGCGACGACCTCCGTTTTAACAAATCTGAAAAGGTTTCAACCATGGACCATAACTGTGAAGTTTGGCCACCATGGGCCAAGCGGTTCGTGTGAAGAATTTTGAAATCTCTAATATTTAAAGAACGACCTTTTGACCTTTCGGCGGCATACTTGGATGACATATGTCGACCATCCAATTTCGATAAAATAATGCACCAGAGCGATTGCCTCTTTGATACCTTCAATTTGATATAGACATGACCATATTCGGTCAAAAATAAAATTTGATCCCAATTTTACCCAACGGGTCACGCCCATTTTTGACCCCGGGGTCACCATTTTAACAACTTTGAAAGAGCATTGTACATCGATCATTCCTACCAAGTTTCGTCGAAATCTGGCTGGCGGTTCATGAGAAGAAGATTTTTTAAGAATTTATGCTATTTTTAGACGGCGGCCATCTTGGATTAGCGATGACCTCCATTTTAACAAATCTGAAAAGGCTTCACCCATGGACCAGAGTGATCGCCTCGTTGATACCTTCGATTTGATATATGACATGACCATATTCGGTCAAAATTTGACCCCACGGGCCACGCCCATTTTTTACTCCCTGGTCACCATTTTAACAACTTTGAAAGTGCATTGTACATCGATCTTTCCTACCAAGTTTTGTCGAAATCCGGTTGGCGGTTCTTGAGAAGAAGATTTTTGAAGAATTTGTGCTATTTTTAGACGGCGGCCATCTTGAATTACGTGATGACGCCATTTTAACAATTTTGTAATCCCCCTACCTAAGGACCATGACCATGAAGTTTGGTGACTACAGGTCCAATGGTTACCGAGGAGAAGACGTTTGAAAATGTTCACGGACGACGGACGCCAGACGACGGACGCCGGCGTCGACGGACGACGGACAACGGACAACGGAAATATTGCGGTAACAATAGCTCACATGAGCTTCGCTCAGGTGAGCTAAAAATAGCAGACAACATTCAATTGTATTTTCTTTTATTTCTCCCTATAAACATCATAAATATGTCTTGGAATTTCATTAGAATTGTGTCAAGTGGAGTTAACAAAGTTGTGCACACAGACTGGTCAAGGTTTCGTTTAGCAGATGACAGGGTTAAATATGTCATCCACGTCATCAGAAGCTGACAATGATCACTTAGCCCATTGGCCCGCCCCTCCCACCTTTCAGGATTACATTTTTTTTTGCAATTCAGATTTTTGCAATTTGTAAAAACAATAACAAGCACTGTCAAATAAGAGTGATATCAGATCAAGGTCTAGTTGCGAACGGTAACACTTGCAATCTACTCCCGTACTGTACGTAGCCTATGGACGGTATGGGAGTAGATTGCAAGTTATCATTCGCAATTAATCAAGGTTCAGATATTATAGAGAGCCCATTCACAATGTACCTCATCACATGAGCATTATGTACTGAAAATTAGTTGTTCAAATTTCGAATGCGCCCCCCGCCCCCCCTCCCTTTGGTGAAATCCTGGATCTGCCACTGTAGCCTTTTCACATCTATATATGTGGCTGTGACTGGAGAAATGGATCTTATGGGATATGCGATTAGTGTATCCCGATTAGTGTATCCCCCGATCATTTGTGCCTCCGCACATTATATGATCAGGCTGTTTGCGATTCAGTCAGTAAATCACCTATCATCTGATTTAAACATACTTGCTTCATGTAGTCATAGGAATGGGTTGTGGCCAAGAGGTTAGAACACCTGACTTCCAATCCGGTGGTTGTGGGTTCAAACCTCGCCTTATGCATCAAAATATTTTCATACCACTGGTCTGTCGGATGAGACTTTAAACATCAGGGGCCCCTTTCACTAAACTTCCTACGACTAAAATGTTCGTAAGTGCAAAATTATGATAGTCTGTAAATTTCACATTAACACTGTTTTCTTGCAAATAATTGTTGGATTTACATTTATTGAGCATAGGCTGCATATGCAGTCTATGCTCAATAAATGTAAATCCATCAATTCAAATTTGCAGACGATTCTAAATTTAAACTTACGAACATTTTAGTCGTACGAAGTTTAATGAAACGCTATATGACCTTAGCTGTTGCTGAGACATTAAACCCATTCACTTTCATATATGCCTAACATATATGTGAACATCGCCTCGTTACTGCATACCATACAGCTCATAGAGTGGCCAGCCATCTCTGTGTGCTCCAGCCATCATCCAGTTTCACCTCTTGTGGCGTTTGACACTTAAACGGAAAATGCTACGTAGAACATATGATATAATAGAGCTAATCATATAGGAAAGCAAGTACACCATGCTCCTATCAATTAATCAATGTTCACATATATGTTAGACATACATCCCATCACATTAAATCAAATTATCATGTGTCCAACGGGTCCTTAACCCTCACTACGCGGGAGACGAAACTTGCCGTCTGCTGTTCTTCATGTTTGCCTTAATTCTTACCAAAACACCTGTTTTGGCAGCACATGAGAATCGTCTCCAGTGGAGACGATTCTCATGCGCTATCAAAACAGGTTTTTATTGAGAAATATTGAAAATAAAACATTTCCAGCAGACGACAAAATTTAATTCAGCGTATTAAGGGTTAAAGAAGTGGCCTGATTGTGAAAATGTGTCATCTACAGAATATGCCTGCTGTATCGAATATATGTCTGCTGGATCTTATCTCTTGCAACAGCTGTTCTTTGATTATTAAGAAAATCACTAATTATTGTGAAATGCACAATTGTGCAAATAAAGTGTCCTATTAATATACTCATTTTCCAATATACAACCTTTAACCATTTCAATACTACAAACCTGTGTAGTGGTGTTAGCAAACAGTGTAGATCCAGATGAGCCGGCTCATGATGAGCCGTCTCATCAGGATCTGCACAATTTGCAAGTAATATATTTTTTAGAGAAAAAAACCCACATCCTTTTCATAAATGGACTAGTCTGAAAATGATTTAGTGACAATTGGATTGGTCAGAAAATTAACATTTCAAAATCCATTCCAGTTATTCAGGAATGAAAATTGAAAAATGTTGGAATAAACAGCATTTATTATACCCACTTTTTTGTAAAAAAAAACGGGTATATTGTTTTCGTCACGGGTGTCCGTCCGTCCGTCCGTCCGTCCGTACGTCCGTACGTCCGTCCGTACGTCCGTCACGTTTCTTGTAACTCGAAAAACTTTTTCACCTTCATACCTACGCGCCTGATATTTGGTATGTAGCTTCGTTATCATGTGCAGATGCGCAAAGTGAATTTGGATTTTTGATCCGACCCTCCATCATGGATTATCTCCCCCTTTCGGACTCAGAATTTTAATTTCCATTTTTTCCTCGTAACTCGAAAAACTTTTTCACCTTCATACCTACGCGCCTGATATTTGGTATGTAGCTTCGTTATCATGTTCAGATGCGCAAAGTGAATTTGGATTTTTGATCCGACCCTCCATCATGGATTATCTCCCCCTTTCGGACTCAGAATTTCCCATTTTTTCCTTGTAACTTGAAAAACTTTTTCACCTTCATACCTACGCGCCTCATATTTGCTATGTAGCTTCGTTATCATGTGCAGATGCGCAAAGTGAATTCGGATTTTGGATCCGACCCTCCATCATGGATTATCTCCCCCTTTCGGACTCACAATTTCCCATTTTTTCCTTGTAACTCGAAAAACTTTTTCACCTTCATACCTACGCTCCTGATATTTGGTATGTAGCTTCGTTATCATGTGCAGATGCGCAAAGTGAATTCGGATTTTGGATCCGACCCTCCATCATGGATTATCTCCCCCTTTCGGACTCACAATTTCCCATTTTTTCCTTGTAACTCGAAAAACTTTTTCACCTTCATACCTACGCGCCTGATATTTGGTATGTAGCTTCGTTATCATGTGCAGATGCGCAAAGTGAATTCGGATTTTGGATCCGACCCTCCATCATGGATTATCTCCCCCTTTCGGACTCACAATTTCCCTTTTTTCCTTTTTTGCCTTGTAACTCGAAAAACTTTTTCACCTTCATACCTACGCGCCTGATATTTGGTAGTAGCTTCGTTATCATGTGCAGATGCGCAAAGTGAATTCGCATTTTTGATCCGACCCTCCATCATGGATTATCTCCCCCTTTCGGACTCAGAATTTCCCTATTTTTCATTGTAAGTCGAAAAACTTTCTCACCTTAATACCTACATTTCTGATATTTGATATGTAGCTTCGTTATGATGTGCAAAGTGAATTCCGATTTTTGATCGGACCTTCCATCATGGATTATCTCCCCCTTTCGGACTTAGAATTTCACTATTTTTCCTCGTAGGTCGAAAAACTTTTTCACCTTAATACCTACGCGTCTGATATTTGGTTCGTAGCTTCGTTTTGATGTGCTGATGCGTAAAGTGAATTCGGATTTTTTATCCGACCCTCCATCATGGATTACCTCCCCCTTTCGGACTTAGCATTTGGGGAAAGTGGGTATATTGCGATGGCGCGCCATCGACTTTTTCTAGTTGAGAATGTATCGGGCATGAACTTTTTTAAGTCCCATTGACTAGTTCGGCTGAACATCTATATCAAAGTGATCATCTTATCACTACCTTCCATTTGATATCAAGCAAACTCATCTCCCAAAATAATATTTCACCTTCTGAGTCTCACACATTTTGACCGCTGACCTTCTGAGCCCCATCCATTTGTCACTTGGTCTTCGGAGGCAACACATTTTGACTCCTGACCAGAGTCCCATCCATTTTGACCAACGAGTCCAACCATTATAACACCTGACCCGAGTCCCACCCATTTTGACCAACGAGTCCAACCATTATAACAACTGACCCGAGTCCCACCCATTTTGACCAACGAGTCCAACCATTATAACAACTGACCCGAGTCCCACCCATTTTCACCAACAAGTCCAACCATTATAACAACTGACCCGAGTCCCACCCATTTTGACCAACGAGTTCAACCATTATAACAACTGAATCGAGTCCCACCCATTTTGACCATCGAGTTCAACCATTATAACAACTGAATCGAGTCCCACCCATTTTGACCAACGAGTTCAACCATTATAACACCTGAATCGAGTCCCACCCATTTTGACCATCGAGTCCAACCATTATAACAACTGAATCGAGTCCCACCCATTTTGACCAACGAGTTCAACCATTATAACAACTGAATCGAGTCCCACCCATTTTGACCATCGAGTCCAACCATTATAACAACTGAATCGAGTCCCACCCATTTTGACCAACGAGTTCAACCATTATAACAACTGAATCGAGTCCCACCCATTTTGACCAACGAGTTCAACCATTATAACACCTGAATCGAGTCCCACCCATTTTGACCAACGAGTTCAACCATTATAACACCTGAATCGAGTCCCACCCATTTTGACCATCGAGTCCAACCATTTTAACACCGGACCCCGAGTCCCACCCATTTTGATCATTGAGTCCAACATAACACCTGCCATTTCCTTAGTCCAACCATTTTAACACCTGACCCGAGTCCCACCATTTTGACCATTGAGTCCAACCACACCTGACCCGAGTCCCACCATTTTCCATTGCAAACCTTTTACCACCTGACCGAGTCCCTCCATTTTGACCATTGATCAACCTTTTTAACACCCTGACCCGAGTCCCATCCATTTTGACCATTGAGTCAACCATTTTAACACCTACGAGTCCATCCATTTTGACCCGAGTCCATCCATTGAGTCCAACCATTTTAACACCTGACCCGATCCCATCCATTTTGACCATTGATCCAACCATTTATAACACCTGAACCTATCCATCAATTTTGAACCATGGAGTCCCACCATTTTAACACCTGACCTCCCGAGTCGCCATCCATTTTACCATTGATCCAACCATTTTAACACATGAACCGAGTCCCCATACCATTTTGACCATTGAGTCCAACCATTTAACACCTGACCCGAGTCCCTCCATTTTGACCATTGATCCCAACCATTTTAACACCTGAAACCCAGTCCCATCCATTTTGACCATTGAGTCCAACCATTTTAACACCTGACCCGAGTCCCATCCATTTTGACCATTGAGTCAAACCATTTTAACACCTGACCCGAGTCCCATCAATTTTGACCATTGAGTCCAACCATTTTAACACCTGACCCGAGTCCCATCAATTTTGACCATTGAGTCCAACCATTTTAACACCTGACCCGAGTCCCATCCATTTTGACCATTGAGTCCAACCATTTGAAAAAAAAAAAACCCACCTGACCCGAGTCCCATCCATTTTGACCATTGAAGCCCAACATTTTTAAACACCTACCAGTCCCCATCAATTTTGACCATTGAGTCCAACCATTAACACCTGAAACCAGAGTCCCATACATTTTGACCATTGGAGTCCAAACAATTTTAACACCTGACCCTTGTCCCCATCCATTTGACATGGGAGTCCGAACCATTTTAACACCCTGACCCGAGTCCCATCCAATTTTGACCATTGGTCGAACCATTTTAACACCTGACCCGAGTCCCATCCATTTTGACCCATTGAGTCCAACATTTTAACACCTGAACCCGAGTCCCATCCCTTTTGGACGCATTAGTCCAACCATTTTAACACCTGACCCGAGTCCCATCCATTTTTTGACCATTGATCCAACGCATTTGAACACCTACCCGAGTCCCACCATTTTGACCCATTGATCCCAACCATTTTAACACCTGACGCCAGTCCCATCAATTTTTTGACCAATTTGAGTCCAAACCATTTTAAAAACGCACCTGACCAGAGTCCCCATACATTTTGACCATTTTGAGTCCAACCCATTTTAAACAACCTTGACCCGAGTCCCATCCATTATGAACCATTTTTGAGTCCGAACCATTTTAACACCTGACCCGAGTCCCACCATTTTGACCATTGAGTTTTCGGAACCATTTTAACCACCTTGACACCGAGTCCCATACCATTTAACCATTGAGTTCCAAACCATTTTAACACCTGACCCGATCCCATCCTTTTGGACTTCAATTTGAGGTCCAACCATTTTAACCACCTGACCCGAGTACCACAGAATTTTGACCATTTGAGTCCAACCATTTTAACACCTGAAAACCTCCGACGGTTTTCCAAGCAATTTTGACCATTGAGCTCCAACCATTTTAACAACCTGACCCGAAGTCCCATCCCAATTTGACCATTTTGGATCCAAACCAATTTTAACCCACCTTGACCCGAGTCCATCAATTTTGACCATTAGACCAACCATTTTAACACCTGAGACCCGAGTCCCCATCCATTTTGACCATTGAGTCCACCATATTAACACCTGACCCTAGTCCCACCATTTTGACCATTTGAGGTCCAACCATTTTAACACCTGACCCGAAGTCCCACCATTTTACCCATTGGAGTCCAACCCATTTAACAACCTTTTGACCCCGAGTCCCATCCATTTTGAACCATTGATCAAACCATTTTAAAACCACCTTTTGACCCGAAATCCCATCATTTTGACCCATTGAGATCCAACCATTTTAACACCCTGAAACCCGTTTTGTCCCATCCATTTTGACCATAGTCCTAACCATTTTAACACCTGACCCGGAGTCCCACTCCATTTTTCGACCATTGAGTCAAATAACCATTTTAGAACACATGACAAACCATTTTCCCAATCCATTTGGAACCATTGAGTCAAACCATTTTAACCCCTGACCTCCAAGTCCCATCAATTTTGGCCATTGAGTCCACAACCATTTTAACCACCTTTTGACCCGAAGTCCCATCCATTTGACCCATTGAGTCCAACCATTTAACATCCTGACCCAGTCCCATCCCATTTTGGAACCCATTAGAGTCCAACCATTTTAACACCTGACCCGAGTTCCCATCCAATTTGACCATTGAGTCCATCCATTTTACACCTGACCCGAGTCCCATCAATTTTGACCATTGGTCCAACCATTTTAATACCTGACCCGAGTCCCATCCATTTTGACCATTGAGTCCAACATGAACCACTGGATCCCAATCCATATTTTGACCATTGAGCCAACCATTTTAACCCTGACCCGAGTCCCATCATTTTGACCATTTTGAGTCCAACCATTTTAACACCTGACCAGGTCCCATACATTTTGATGGTCAACCAATTTTCACCTGACCCGAGTCCCATCCCATTTTGACCATTGAGTCGAACCATTTTAACACCTGACCCGAGTCCCATCCATTTTGACCATTGAGTCGAACCATTTTAACACCTGACCCGAGTCCCATCCATTTTGACCATTGAGTCCAACCTTTTAAACACCTGACCCGAGTCCCATCCCTTTGACATTGAGTAACCATTTTAACACCTGACCGAGTCCCATCAATTTCTTTTGACCATTGAGTCCAACCATTTTAACACCTGACCCGAGTCCCATCAATTTTGACCATTGAGTCCAACCATTTTAACACCTGACCCGAGTCCCATCCATTTTGACCATTGAGTCAAACCATTTTAACACCTGACCCGAGTCCCATCAATTTTGACCATTGAGTCCAACCATTTTAACACCTGACCCGAGTCCCATCCATTTTGACCATTGAGTCCAAACCATTTTAACACCTGACCCGAGTCCCATCATTTTGACCATTGAGTCCAACCATTTTAACACCTGACCCGAGTCCCATCCATTTTGACCATTGAGTCCAACCATTTTAACACCTGACCCGAGTCCCATCCATTTTGACCATTGAGTCAAACCATTTTAACACCTGAGATCCATAATTTTGACCATTGAGTCCAACCATTTTAACACCTGACCCTGAGTCCCATCCCATTTTGACCTTGAGTCCAACCATTTTAACACCTGACCGAGTTCCCTCCATTTGACCATTGAGTCAAACCATTTTTAACACCTGACCCGAGTCCCATCCATTTTGAACATTGAGTATATACATTTTAAACAGACCCGAGTCCCATCATTTTGACCATTGAGTCCAACCATTTTAACACCTGACCCGAGTCCCATCCATTTTGACCATTGAGTCCAACCATTTTAACACCTGACCCGAGTCCCATCATTTTCGACCATTGAGTCAAACCAACCTGACCCGAAGTCCATCAATTTTGACCATTGAGTCCAACCCTAAAACACCGACCCGAGTACCATCCACCGAGTCAAACCATTTTATCCTACCCTTTTGAGTCCCATCAATTTTGACCATTGAGTCCAACCATTTTGGCACTTGACCTGAGCCCCACCAATTTTGACTCCTAGCTACTAGCCCTATGAGTCCCATGCATTGTGACTCCTGACATTTAGAGTCCCACCCATTGTGACCCCTGACCTTCAGATCCCCATCCATTTCGGCCCCTGACCTTCTGAGCACCACCCATTTTGACCCCCGACTCTCTCAGCGCCACCCTCTTGACCCATGGCTCTTTTAGCCCCACACATGTTTTACCCCTAGGCCTTTGGGTCCCACACAATTTTGACCGCTAACCCACTGAGCCACACTCTGAAACCTGGCCACAATTTTAATGAATCTCAAAATATCTGGCTGTCCAGTATTTTGTTGTAAAAGTTTCTGCTGGACACAGGATGGATGGAAAGCAGTAACATTAGCTCACTCAAGCCTTAATCCTTTCAACGCCACAGACCTGGATAGTGGTATTGGCAAACAGTGTAGATCCAGATGAACCGGCTCGTGATGAGCCGTCTCACTTTTTGCAAGTAATTTTAGTATTTTTGAGAGCAAAAACACCCCCTTTTCATAAATGGATTAGTCTGAAAATCTTGATCTGCTGTCAGGTGCTATTACCAAACCAGTTCATAAAGTCAAGAGTGTGAATCCTGATACAAATTGATTCACCATCAATATACAAATGTTTATATTTATTTACCCTCCAATTCTCCATAAAAAACAAGAAATCAGTAACACTGATGAAGGGCGTATCCCACAAAAAGACTTTAACCCTTAGATCGCTACACACAACAATTGTTGTCTGCTTTTATATCTTGCCTTATTTCTCAATAAAAACATGGTTCGACAGGAAATGATTCTGAAGTGCTGTCGAAGCATGTTGTAAATTATTCTAAAGTGATGTCAAAGCATGTTTTTGATGATAAAAGTGGAAAATAAAAAATAAAACAGCAGACGACAGAAAATTAATATAGCGGTGTAAGGGTTAACACAAAAAGTCATTTGATCTTGAGATTGAGCACAGGGGCCACATGGGTGGGCTATAGAATGGAAATATGGATGATGACAAATAAATAGAGAATACCAGGTTAGTGTCTTTTGATATCAAGTGTAACAGGCGAGGCTAGGAATTCTGTGGCTTGCCAAGGAATTCCTACAGTTTCCGAGTCGAGCCTGATGATAAACTTGATGTCAAAAGACACTAGCATGATATTCTATTTATCAGGTAACATCTTAGGCTACAGAATGAGCAATTATGACGTTGTTTTCATCGAAAAAAAACTTCGGACTTGTTTCTGTGACGTCATTACACTGACGTAATTCGGTAACGTCACATGACGCTGTTCGACCAATGAAACATCATTTTTCAATTTGTTGTAACCCGGATAATCGTATCAGGTCAATGCCTGATACAGCAATATGATATCAGTCAGTACGCAGTCGGCCAATACAAAGCTTGATAAATAAGTATATGATGTTTTCAAGCGAATCTGACTTATGGTAACAAGAGATAGCAGGCTGCCGAGACCTTTAATGCGTCTGACGGACGGACAAACAGACAGGGTGTCGACTCTATGACACCGAAAACGTGTTCAGGTACATAAAACAAAGGGACCTAACTCTACCAAATATTAGCTGAGGCACCTCTTGTATAGAACTACTGAACCGCCTGTGTCTTATAGGTGTCTTACTATAATACACATTTCAGATTAAAAATTTGCATTTCCATCATTATGTCCTTGGAATAAATGTTCTAGTATCACTCTAATTCCCACAAGATTCCACTTTTATCACTCAGGAAAACTTTAAGCACTCTTAATTCAGAAGTTTCACTTCTATTACACACTGATAACACGTATTAAGCAATAAAAGCCATCCAATTGCAAACTAATTTGCAGCGCATATTTTTTTAAGCACTTGAACACAGACTGCATAGAATCCTTTTATTAAATAGATAGAAACCGAAACTGACAAGCACACAATATTCAACATGATTACGGGTTATGTGCCGTATCAATATTTTCTCAGGCTCACGAGAATATACCCAACTTGCTAATATGTAGATGGCGTAGGAGATGATCGCGAAATCAAAGCAACGAATGACGTCAAACTACTATGGGCATATACAACAAGCAGCAAAGATCCTGGCCAGACTGCACGTTCGTGCAGTCTGGCCAGGATCTTTGCTGCTTGCAAATGCAAATATGCACACTTTAACATGTACAAATCAGCAGAAACGTAGATTGGCAGATGTGAACACTATAGATTTTCCAATAGACGCTCCGTGGAAAATGAATAGCTATGCTCTCTCGTGGATCCGTTCTGAATTCCCGCTAATGGTGATGGCCATGGGTTGGATCATGGGCAAACAATCGCTTGCCGTTACACAAACGTCGTACAACTCAAACCAGCCTTTCCTTGACGTAGTATCGGTACTTAAGGGGTTAATTAACTAGGCATTATGTTTCTAAAACGTATGTATGCCCCCTAGGAGATTGGACCGTAAAAAAGAAACCGACATGTGTTTCAGATTTAGAGGCTTTGGGATGGTCGTGGTGATTGTGATGCGAAAAACATCTCGCATATTTACACGTGTATCGAGTGTCAAAATATTAATGTCATCTGTCAAGTTATATTGAAGTTATGGCATGATGAAGAAACTCTTACAGACTTGTCAACGTAAATGACTATAGACCGACAGATGGTTGTGTGGACAGACAACGCGTCATGAGCAAGAGCAAGAGCAAAGTAACATGCCCCCTGTCACCTTGTATACTTGACATTGGTTATCACAAAGTGCATTTAACCCTTACACCGCTATCTTAATTTTTTGTCGGCTGTTGTTTATTTTCTATTTTCCACTTTTATCATCAAAAACATTCTTTGACAGCACTTTAGAATAATTTACAACATGCTTCGGCAGCACTTCAGAATCATTTCCATTGGAAAAGATTCTGAAGTGCTGTCAAAACATGTTTTTATTGAGAAATAAGGCAAGATATAAAAGCAACAGCAGACGACAATTGTTGTGTGTAGCAGTCTAAGGGTTAGTGCTGATTCACCAACTGACCAATCCATAACATGCAGTTCTTTACTTGTCATTTAACCCTCACTAAGTGGGAGACGGAAACTGTCATCTGCTGTTTTTCATTTTTGCCTTAATTCTTAACACAAAAAAAAATCGTTTTGACAGCACCTGAGAATCGTCTCCAGTGGAGACGATTCTCATGCGCTGTCAAAACAGGTTTTTGTCAAGAAATATTGAAAATTAAACATTTCCAGCAGATGACAAAATTTAATTCAGCGTAGGCTGGGCTGGGTTTGGGCTTGGGCTTGGGCTTGGGTCTGGGTTTGGGCTTGGGCTGGGCTCTGGGCTGGGCTGGGCTTGGGCTGGGGGGCTGGGGAGCTTGGGCTGGGGCTGGGCTGGGCTGGGCTGGGCTTGGGCTTGGGCTGGGCTGGGGCTGGGGCTGGGCTGGGCTGGGCTGGCTGGGCTGGGTGGGCTGGGCTGGGGGGTGGGCTGGGCTGGGCTGGGCTGGGCTGGGCTGGGCTGGGCTGGGCTGGGCTGGGCTGGGCGGGCTGGGCTGGGCTGGGCTGGGCTGGGCTGGGCTGGGCTGGGCTGGGCTGGCTGGCTGGGCTGGCTGGCTGGCTGGCTGGCTGGCTGGCTGGCTGGCTGGCTGGCTGGCTGGCTGGCTGGCTGGCTGATTGACTACTCAAGCGAGCAAACAATCGAGTCAACTAACTTAATTATTAATTATAATTAATTGACTACTGAATGAGATCTAACAATTTGCACATCCTACAATGATCTATATCCTGATCTGATGCCAGGTGCATCTAAGAACCCTTTTATACAATTCAATGATAGCCGCATATCATCAGCAAGTCTCTGCAAACGATATGGAAAGCTGTCCCAAAAAAAACATTAAATCAATGCAGCACGTCAACATCACTTACAGCAAATGTCAACACACTACACAAGACCTGACCAAATAAATAATCCAACCCAACCTCCAAACCCTTTTGCACGAGTTGGCAATACCCCTTTATTGATGAGCAAAGCAGATGAGTAAACGAGGGAAATGCATTCGGTATACTGTAAGTAGCGTATAATGATCGGCACTAATTGTGTCTCCCATCACAGTACTCTATTGATCAGCGTGTCCGGCCGCCGTTATTCCATCGTTACCATCAGACAAATGGGCGGCCCACTCGGAAACCGGGACTTTATAACATTTGCGGATTTGCACATTCACGTCATCAGATTAGGCTCCAACGTTTATCAGTACCGCTCCGTCGATGGATGATTTGTGAACAGCATAGCCCCAGATCAGACTACGCATCTGCGCAGTCTGATCTGGGGCTATGCTGCTCGCTTATGTCATACGGTACCCTTTCTAAGCCCACAGCCGAAATATCGCGCTGGGATTCACCGAGTAAATAATTGTATCGTGCTCCGGGACTTGCAATTCTGGATATTGCGAAGGTCAAGAAGCAAGATCATTAACAATGGGATGTATCGCTTTGTGGTCATGTTTGACCTACCAAGAAAATAAATGTATCATGCACTATTATGATTGGGTACGGCAGACGCACGAAAGATGCACTCTGACAACAGCAAAATATGGCTGTCCTGCTACAACAAGAATGGTCGCAGCCAGCATGTCGCGCCCGCCGAGGAATAGAATGGATAATATATGCATGATGTCATGGTATTTTATGGCTCAGTGACTTGTAAATTAAGACACTTAGAGCTGAGAATACACCTGGGGAGAATTCCCAAATTCAGCAGTTGAATTTACAATATCCTGATTTGTTGCCAGGTGATCTTGTAACCACAGCAAAATCTCTTGGCCTCACCACCTTTTACTCGGCTCCTATGAAAAGCAGGGGATACTGGTTAAGACTTACAAGAATAAATTTCCATGGTCTCAAAAGAAGACTACATTGGAGTTGCCGTAAACGATTCCATGGATCTACCGGTCAGGTTGCACAATGAATATTTGGAGGATGGTAAACATGCCTACTATGAAGTTTCAAGTCAATGAGTGAAGTGGTTGAGGAGATATAACATACTTAAAAACTTTAACGCAAAGTTTACAAAAACTTTAACACAAACTTCGAAGACATTTGACCTTGACCTTGGGCATGTGGGCAGCATGGGTATTGTGCACAATGAATATTTGGAGGATGGTAATCATGCATATGAAGTTTCAAGTCAATCGGTGAAGTGGTTGCAGAGATATAACATATGTAAAAACTTTAACGCAAATCCGGACGGCAAAGTGTCGACTATATCGCACTGTCTGCAAGCGGGCGCGGCAATAAAATGGATTATTGAGGTTTTTGACCTGGAAATTAATATTGTCGTCTGCTATTTTTCATTTTCATCATATTTTACGAATAAAAAACACAAAGTTTAGAAGCAGCATGAAAATACAATGTGCAACCTCTATAACAGCCACCCATGGGAATACCCAATCTGGCTGTTGTCGATATGTGGCTGTTGTAGGGCGGCTAAATACAGAGGCAATTGTCCATTTGGGATATAAATATCAGCCGTTACAGACAGGGTGTTGTTGTAGAGGTGGCCGTTGGCGGAGGTTCAACTGTCTCCAATCGCATGCTGCTGACAAACATCAAGAACAATGTAAACTAATAACTAAGCAGCAGACGATAACATTTAATTAACCCATCCCATGAAGAGGATATATATGCCATTTTGTTTGTGAAAAATCTGCTTAGAAGTATATGTCGCGACCACCATTTGAACCGTCTCGTCGAGACGGTGCAAATAAGTGGTCACAACATATACTTTCATTGAGAAATACGAAAATTAAAAATTAAATATTTCATACCTGTAAAGGTGTGTTCTGAATGTAATGTGTTATTAAGTGTTATATAAGAGTTAGTTATATGATAATGCATGGGAATTACAAAATAATAATGGCAATTATCCCGTCAACACAGTGCGTATGTGCCGTGAAACACGGTGTCGTGAAACATTTTTGATATCCTGTAAATACGACCTAATCACTGCGTATGGTTACGTGCGGTGACTGGGGTTATTTTATTTGCATTTAAACGCCATGTTGACGGGATAAATAGAATAGTAGGTTAGTGCTGTGAATGGGAAAAATATCTGGCGCGGCTCGGAAACGGGATGTGCTCGGCAGAGCCTCGCCCATCCCGTTTCATAAGCCTTGCCAGATATTTTTTCCCATTCACGGCACTAACCTACTATTCTCTATATATCCAGTAATTCAAATGAGTATTACAACATACATATACCAGTAGTTTTGAGGAAACCTGAAAATTTTGCTTATCTTTGAATTAATACGAAATGGAAAAACCTGCGGATGTGCAAAATCAGTTTTGGCAACATTGCATATGCAAGAAGCAGAAAATCCCATGAAAGCAACCATTCTAGAATCGCCTGGAATCTACGTAATCAGAGAAGACAAAGCATATCTCCCACATAAAGCCTGCCATTAACGCTCACCAAAACACACGTCTGAATGGTGACAAACCATTCTAAGGTTGTCAATATTTAATGGTGATGTGCATGAGCCTGTTCTGGTCAGCATTAAGTTAACCCTTAGAATCCTGGGCACAAAAATTGTCGTCAGCTGTTGTTTTATATTTTGCATTTTTCTCTCAATAAAAACATGGTTTGACAGCACTTGAGAATCATTTGGAAATGATTCTCAAGTGCTGTCAAAGCATGTTATTGATAAGAAAAATGGAAAACAAGAAATGTGGCCTGTCAGCACACGAATGCCCCCAGTGGCATATTGGAGAAACCGTGGCAAAGTTAATTAAGCAAACGTGATAAGTATTCATAAGTACAGTTATAAAGGTCAAAATGTCAAGGTCATATTAAGGGCAGCATGGATGTGTAGCATTTATCCACAAGTATGATGTATTGAAATATTAAAGTAATCCATCAAGGGATATAGAAGTTTTGACATAGTTGAGAAACTCTGGGGATCTTCTTAATGTACCGGACACAAGGACGGACGAACAGACTACCGACTCTACCGAGACCAGGGCCATAAAAATAAACAGCAGACAAACACACTTTAAGGGTTCACTCACCAAAACACGTGTAAATGGTGACAAACCATTCTAAGGTTGTCAATATTTAATGGCGGTGTGCATGCACCAATTCTGATCGGCATTAGGTTAGCTCCCATGAGGTGTGTCTGGAACCTAGTAAAATGGGCTTCCTTTACAGCTTGTCTCCACATTGTAAGTGTTAACACTTAGAATGCTGTAATCAAAAATTGTCGTCTGCTGTTGTTTCATATTTTGTATTTTTTTCCCAACAAAAATATGGTTTGGCTGTACTTTAGAATCATTTCCACTGGAAATGATTCTGAAGTGCTCCAAACCGTATTTTTATTGACAACAAATGAAAGTTAAAAAGAAAACGGCAGACGACAGTATGTGTTTGTGGATGACAAATAGACTAATAATTAATCTACAGTGGAAAGCGTTTTGCGAAAAATAAGTGCGTAAATTTCACAGCAACAACAATTAGACAAATTTTCACAAACCTTACGAAAACTGGCCGAGATCATGACAGTTCCGCATAAAATAAATATAATTTTCAATTTTATGATAAATTTATTAATTTTTATTATACTGAATTTATTACATTATCACAGTGATAATGTAATAAATTCAGTATAATAATTCTGCATACTTTTAATCATGAAATATATGCATTTGTTAGTTCTATATGAAATAATGCATTTCAGGAAAAATAAATGATTACTCCCTCAAAGTATACTTTGCTAGTAAAGTATACTTTGCAATGTTGATGAAATCGGCTACTGATGCGGTTTGTCGCAAAGATGCCCTCTAGACATGATGCTGTGATCTGCCTAACAGTACTTAAATAAACAATCGGTGAAAAAATGTCTGAGTGCTCGTTCTGGGCCAAATTGACAAGCGGGCGAAAACATTCAGTTCAAATTAGATTTTTGGAAAACCTAAAAATGATAAATAGAGATGAGAATGGAAGCCGAAACCGCAGGTTGTATTCGTGCACCGAACCATGGAGTTACGAATCGCAAATAATCGAGTATGACGGTTAATCGTCGCACCCTTAGACTACGGGAATATTTGCAATAACATACAATTAGCAGCAAACAAAACATTATCACACTGAAAAGGTGCTGTTAGAACTACTTTTTATGGCGTAAGACATGTGTTTTTAAAAAGTTCAACCCCCAAAATATTTGCTGCGACCGACATAAGCTAATTCGCATAAAAGCTTTAAGACCTCAAATTTTGATGTTGGTTGCATAATTCTTCGTTAGCGCTCCATGCAATAAAATGATGTAAACAAGAACCAATGCATCTTAATCGATATCACCTTCTGTGACAATGCTATCAAAACAGCTGTGACCATTGATATGATTCATATATTACGAACTGCCAATCAAGAATAATACTGATGATAAAATAACCATTTTCTGTGACTTTGTCGTCTGCATTTTTACTTTATTCTACAATTTTACCAATAAAAACATGTTTTGCTATACAAAGCATGTTGTAAATTATTTTAAAGTGCTGTCAAAGCATGTTGTAAATTATTATAAAGTGCTGTCAAAGCATGTTTTTGATGATAAAAATGGAAAATCGAAAATAAGCAGCAGACGAAAAAAAATTAAGATAGCGGTGTAAGGGTTAACCCTTTGAACCCGAAAGGCCGCTATATCGGTTTATGCAAACAGTGCAGATCCAGATGAGCCGGCTCGTAACGAGCCGTCTCATCAGGATCTGCACTGTTTGAAAGTAATTTTCTTATTTTTGTGAACAAAAAAAAGACCCCCTTTTTATAAATGGAATAGTCTGAAAATCATTTTGCGATGATTGGATTGGTTGCAAAATTAACATATCACAGTCCATTCCAGTTCCTTAGGGTTGAAAGGGTTAATAAATATCATATTAAATCATCACTCATGTAAGATTCTCTATATAAACACCATTGAGAGTCGACAGTTTGAGCAAATGAAACTGTATATTAACTTATTTATTCAATATTCACATGTGTCGAAATGTAAGACATTCTCTCAGATATGAGGCATATCCCTGTAGAACCTGTTGTAATGAAATTTGTTAACCCTTAGACCGCTATCTTAATTTCTTTGGCGTCCGCTGTTTATTTTCTATTTTCCATTTTTATCATCAAAAACATGCTTTGACAGCACTTAAGAATAATTTTCAACATGCTTTGACAGCACTTCAGAATCATTTCCATTGGAAATGATTCTGAAGTGCTGGCAAACCATGTTTTTATTGAGAAATAAGGCAAGATATAAAAGAAACAGCAGTCGACAATTGTTGTGAGTAGCGGTCTAAGGGTTAAACTTATTTCCAGTAAAATATCCAAAATAAGAATTACGTTGTTCGGTCTCATTTTATTCAATACTTACATGTGTCGAAACATAAGAACCTTCTCCCAAACATGAGGCATATCTCTATAGAATCTCAATAGAATCCGTTGTAAACTTGTAACGAAATATGAAATATATTTCCAGCAAAGTATTTCTTGAAATACGAATCACAATGCGAATCACATTACTCCATAGAAAACCAAATCTTCACCAGTGTAACACATTATCCAAAACTTGGAATCGAAAAACGAATTATTTTGTATATGTTAACATCCACTGGGACGGAAAAAAGCTGTTATGATAGCGAATGAATATTTACATTGCCAGGTAAGCATATTTTTGTTTATATATTATTCTTTCACAAAAACAAGTAAATATTTAATTCATTAGAACCGTCTCTTTGAGATGATTCTAACAAACTCCAAATACACATGCTTTTATTGAAAAATAAGAAAAATTATACAAAAATATGATTAAATGATATGACTATCTGAGACTCTGAATTTATCTGTTAACATCTTAACATTTGTATAGAGATACAGAGCCAAACATGTAACATCAAACACGATTTTTATAGTCCGTTGTTTACTTTGTAATGTTAACCTCGAGACCTACATTAGGACAAGAAAAAGAATGACCGACAAGTTTTTTGATGATTCTCACAGTGTACGGTGACATAAACGGACATATACTCGCATACTGCACCAGTGTAGAGCCACAATTCTCTTGCATTTCCTGGTGGTATTTTCAGGGTTTCTGGTGTTTTATGATAAATATATTAACCTTCCATAAGCATCACGGACAGTGTAAACCTGGATCATGTGGCAATAAATGCCTGTGAGATTTAGATCTACGCTGGTCGTAACAGCAGGTTTCCGTTTACCGCATGTGTAGGGGAATGCACAGTGTGTCACTATAGCCTCTAGCACACAGGTGCATGCCGCTCATTTTTGATGACTTAAGTAATAAAATAGATGATGGCCAGGACAGCCTGACTAGCCGACTCATGAACGGGGCAAGAAATCCCATGAAACATTGAGGTGTATTGATCTAACGTGCTATAAACACCGATGTTAATTAGGACAAATCACCACGACCTGTCCATGTTAACGGCACATGGTGATATAATACAGCAGTAATGATTATTAATCGTAATAATACTTATGGACACGATTATTACTACAATGACGTGCACTTCTACAGAGAAAGTGCTATATTATTGACAGCATTGAAAAAATGTACTTAAACCACCAACAATATAACCCCTCCAACTCTGTTTCACGAAACCTGCCCAAATTTTATGGCCATATAAACAATGCAAAAACAATATTTTTTGATAATGTTAACACTTAGACCGCTATCTTATTTTTTTTGTCGTCTGCTGTTTATTTTCTATTTACCATTTTTATCATCAAAAACATGCTTTGACAGCACTTTAGAATAATTTACAACATGCTTTGACAGCACTTCTTTTCATTTCGTGAAATTTGGTCCAATATTGATTTTATTCGATATTATTGCATTCTTTGTATGATTGGTTGCTGGAGAGGGAAATATGTCAAACGGCGAGGGTTATCACTATTGCATTATGACCGCAATGTGACATGATCGACGATGACGTACTCACAGGTTCTTCATGTACTGCAGTTTAAATGATGGACACAAATGAAAGGTGCATTTAGCTATTAGTTGTCTTCAAGGTGAGACTAACCTTCTACGTGTAATTAATGTAATGTGTAAGGGCAACACAACACAACAGAAAACTACATGTATAATAAAATATAAACAAATACAAATATATCTATACCGTAAAGATTCTAATAGACGCCCGGGCGTCTATTAGAATCACCACTGGCTCCGACGGCCTGGGTGGGCGTTTAATAGAGGCTAGTGTTATTCAGCAAAGGGAAAATGATAAAAATGGAAAATTATTTCTAATTTTAGTTTTTATTATTCATACTCACCTGAATGGTTGCAAACAGATAGGTTGCTATGAAATCGTCCTAATAATAAAAATCTGCCTACTCTAATCACTCAAATAACCCACCATAGACCATTCCGCTCTACCCACAGCCAATTGGCTAGTCCGCTATTTAAACTCCTCCTATTATTGTTAGGTATACAGCTTCAAAAAGTTAATCATTTCCATATGGAAATGAAACTGCTAGTAGTAAAATAGCCTGAAGTATACTAAGTAGGGAGAAGATAAAACCATCAAGCGGGGACGGGAGGAGGGTCTACCTTACCATTCAGGTGAGTATGAATAATAAAAACTAAAATTAGAAATAATTTTCCATTTTTATGTCTTCAAACTAACCTGAATGGTTGCAAGAATTCGTAGTGATGGTGGGAGGTATTCTCACTACTCATACTCGACCGGAATGGTAAGGCAGATTAAAAACCCTCAAAACAGACAAAAATATTTGGCCTAGGTACAAACTTGGGTGTTACCTATATAGTAATAACATGGTCTCACCCTAGAATCATAGGGGCGCCCAAAGCGGCCCCCCCCCCCTTTTCTACGAAAGTAGAAGAGAGGTGGATAAAGACAAGCACCACCACGCTAGTCTCGTAGACTGACTCGTAGACTCCAACCTGCTATACTTGGTTAGAATGCCGGAGAATACTCATGGTATAGCTGCTGCTACCAGACGAAGCCCTGGCGAATGTAGTCGCCCGGCACTTCACACGCAATAGCTCAACTGAGATAAACTCAAAGTCTATACATAGTCTCATGACGACACATGACTCGTACATATCGAGAACACAGTATAAAACGCCCTAAGCACTAAGGTCATCCTAACAAGCAAGTGCTGAGGAGTTAAACTGGCCCTAAAGCCAGATCAAAACCTATACCAGGTTTTGACACTAACTTTTGGCCCAGGGATTCCGCAGCATGGACATCCCTATTGTTACATTATGTTGAATGGGATTTTCTTGAAAATGCAGTGATTCCTCCTACAAAACAGGGATCCTCGGGATCTCGGGACACTGCGAGTGTCGACCCCTGTATACCTATAAACCCATGTATAGTAGACAAAGAGAATAGAATCATTAACCCAAAGTGAAACACTATCCTTTTGCAACAACACTGCTACAAACTAGATAGATAGCCTCGCCCTAATTGAAACATGTACAAAACAATGCCTCCTGGGCCAGCGTGATGAACCGTAAGAACCATAGATCACCACAGATCCCCGTTCATCAACAAAAGCAAGTGAAGTTCATCGAGCGGTGAGTCACACTTACCAACCCCCAGGATTCCACTGGGACTGTAAAGACAAAAACCGAATAATCGGGTAATCAGAAAAAATCGCAGACTATCGCGAACAGGTAGATCCAAACAGCCTCCTAAACTTGATGCTACCGGCTGATAAACCCACAACTGCACCCGCTGCTACTAACGGACCCAGTTCTTAAACATCTCCCTGAGATGCCAACCCCATGTCGGTCACATGAGGAACATGGAGAGAAAAGGGGGTACTTTCCGGAACACCACATATGTATTCCGGAACACAAATCAGTACTCACTTATATGCATAAAATAAGTTAAATATAGCCTTGGCCCAAGTTTCGGCTACCATGAGCACCCGAATAACTACAATAAACACTGATTGCAAGACGCAAAAACATCACCGCGCTGTGACAGGACCAACTTGGGCCATGTCTCGCTGTAATCATAGATGAACAGATGTGTTGTCCTAACTTCTTCCGATAAAACAATCCCCAAATACGTTGGCTGCACGCTTAGATCAGACATTATACGAATTACGTGATGAATAAATCAATATCTCTGAGCGCTGGAATATCAAATGGTAATCGCCTAGACGAGAATGATTACGGGTAAATAAAACAATAGGATTATTGGCAGAATTGTATTTAAACGAAATAATTATATCCAGATATACCCGCGCCGATCAAAAATCGTACTTTTAATTGTAATCCGTACTACCGTCTATCTAACGTATTTCCCGGAATAAATACGGAAAAATCGTAACAGTTGGCAGTTACGCATCTCCTGCCAGTGCAGAGAGCGATCATAGAAAGAAGTTGAGACTACATGCACCTCGTGCATTTAGGGCCTAACAACTCAGCTGCAGAACCACTTACTGTAGAATAAACTCAAGTAATGGCCCTATCTATCCAACGGAAGACAAAGGATTGCGATACCTCCCGTTGGCTTAAAATTGGTAATAAGAAACTTACGGTCGGACCGGATGTCCTAATTCTTCCGAACCTAATGCTTCATCGCACGGACTGGACAGAAAGTGTGAACCACTGTCGCTGACAGGCGTGACGGAGGGAGGCCCGAACCACAACTGATTCCAGATCATGTGAGAAGGGATAAAGTATCTGAGGGAGAAATCTCGGTCCATAGGAGAAACTGCTGATGTGTAAACAGTAGTGTGCTTCTATTTAACACAATTAACATTTTGAAATACCCAATTGCTTCAGAAATGATGGAGTGACAACAGCATGTTGTATATACAGTCGATACGCGTTATGTCGACATTGCTTACATCGATAAACCTGCTTATGTCGATGTACACTAGTGGTCCCGGCCGAACTGCTATATAAACTCATACATTACATACCTGATATATCGATATCGGAAATGTCGACATTTCGTTTATATCGATGTGGAAAACAAGTCCCGATGGTATAATTAATACACATTATACTGTAATGTCGATATGCAATTTGAACAGCGGGCGTCGTAAAGTCTGGTCAAACTTAATTGGCACAGGTAAGTTTTTCACACATACAAAGTGATCAAAACATGCCGCCGGTAACCGTGTTACAATCGCGGAATACCGTCAAAGCGACCACGTAAGCCGTGGTCAACCAATTAACGACAGTGTGACGTGAAATCACAAAAATACTCTTGTTAATAGCCAATTTATTTGCCGGACATGAATCGAGCCGTAAATGCCATAATCATTAACGGACGCTTGTTTATAATAATTACAATTGAGTGAATTACATGCGATCTTATAAACACGAACAGTTGGTATCTCAAATCACTTCCTTAGCAATGTCCAACATGCAGTACATGGGTCCGAAGTTATACTGGAACAAGTAAATTGAAAAGTCCGAATCGGTACGTGGGCGCAAACAGTGGAAAAAATAAAACCGACGTTTGGGCCTTGCCGCAACAAAACCACAAATGGATACCCCCATCCGGACAAGATAGCACTGGACACCAACGGATGCAGAAGCCATTCCGTCAGAACCGGAGATGACCGCAGAAACCATAACCACCTGTCCGTGCAGAACAGAATCCACCGCTGTCAACCCCCGGAACACTGCCAAAAGCTAAAACATGTTGATGTGTCCCTGAGTTTCCTGCACTGACCACCAACCCGAAACACACCGATGTAGGGGCTCCAATGAGCCCCCCAGCCTTCTCACGACGCGTCTGTGGACAGAAAGCGAGTAGGAGGAGGTAACACTATGGGAAATCCCTGTAGGAACCAGACCTCCACTGCCCACCATCTGATACAACGTAGGAAGATGGTGATCCTAGGCAGAGACCGATCCAAAGGATCGGGGTGCGGCCTCCATAGCCCTAGTAAGTAATACTGGAGGTCGCAGACATAACCTTCCCCTATTCTGCACCCCGAAAGTCCAGGAGTGCAGAAATTTCCTAGCTGACAGAGAACCTCTGACCAGTACCCGGAAACTAAAACAAGATGCCACGCACCCTGTCCAAAGGTACTATGATGACTGATAGATCGGTCAATAAGCTCATTCCCACCTAAGAAAAATCCTGTGTGGGAACCAACTACGACTACTCTAGATAGGAAAAGAACCTAGAAGAGTAACAAACCCCATACCACCGCCAGATACCGTATCACACGGAACTAAAAGACACAAAACTCGGAAACAACTTAAACTTCCGAGAGCATCTGCGGAAGGGCACGTGGAAGTACGAGACCCGCAGATCTATGGAAACAACCCAGTCTACCGGGCAAATGGCGCTCCGACCACGTCCCGAACTTCCTCTATATCACTAAACTTAAAGAGAGAGACTCTACTTAACCCTTGAAAATACCCCCGTCAGGGGAAACGACCCCACAGGAGGTAGACAAGAAGGAGCAGCAGGAGGGACCATCGGTACCGTAGCTGCCCTTTGGCCGTTCGATCGCACAATTATCAGAGGTCAAAAGAGGCGAACGAAGCAAAACTATGGCCGTTCAAGAAAAAAACGAGCCGGCTATCACTGCGTCTCACCTGGACAAGAGCATGTCCATAGAAAACTCCAAAGACATGTTGACAAGAGGCTTAGCGGCACAAATCGCCGACTGAAGCACTGCGTCCAGAGACGATGAATCATACTGATTCAAACATAAATCGAAAGTTGGCATAGCCACAATCGACTTAACAGCCTACACCCATGCCTTCGCAAACGCGAACCAGGACCAGGAGCCGAAGATATCCCAAACGCTGCGGCGTCCTTGTCCAGAAACGGAGATCTCAAAAACCATACCGCATAGAGGGGCATGTAGAACTTAGACCCCAGTGTGGCGATCAAAGTTTTGGGCACTAGGAACCCCGCAGTGGCCAAATCCTACCTAAAGCTCCCCAATGTACGTAACAAGAAGCCCTACTGTAGGAGAGAAATGAAACCACGACAACTCCGGCAATTCCACCACCACCGAATCAGCCTCACAACAGCCATCCGAGGAAGTACCCCTATGGGAGGCTCCACTGGCAAAACCACCAGCTGTGAAAGAGCCGACAAACCCACTAAGTACTAGGACTTAGACAGGAACTCCAGAATCTTAGCCAACTGAACCATCATAACTCTATCGCGTGTCGAGTCCTGAATATAGACTGGGAATTCGAACTCATATACACTCGAATAAGGAGCAGGCCAGACAAGTACGGAGCCAAAGCACCACGGCGTCCAATACCACCTCAACCGTCTCCTCCGAGAACGGAAGAGCTAGATCTCGAGGAGCCGGATACAAAAACACAATATGTACACAGGATACGAACCCACGAACACCCCGGTCAGAAATAGTTGCTACCCCGGTGCCCGGTACCCGGTGCCTGCCCGGTGCCCGGTGCCCGGTGCCCGGTGCCCGGTGCCCGGTGCCCGTAACACAATACCGGCACCTCTCCTGCGAGAGTTAGGGTACGTTGTGACCGGGTGAATGTGATAAGCACCTGCCGCAGCAACCCTAGACTGGCAGTCATCTACCACATACGTGGAATCTGATTCAACAGAACTGTACTGTATCGTTCCAAATAGTATATGTACTGCCGAAGCTAGTACTACATGTAGAAGCCCTATACAACCGTCTCCTACGACGAACAGGAGAACGAGATCTAGATGAACCTGTTCCAAAACCTGAGAATGACCTCGAGGAAAAGGAAGAACAAGATCTAAACTCCGAACCCGAAATCGAAGAGCTAACCCAATCCTGACCTACGACGAGATCGACTCCTCGACTTACGTGAACACGTAGAACGAAGACCAACCGAAGACAAGAACGTCTTCCTACCGGAAGCAGCAGGCTGTCCAAGGAGAGTCTGGTGCCGGTGCCAGGTGTTAGACGGTGCCCGGTAGCCTAACCGGTGCCCGGTGCCCGGTGCCCGGTGACCGGTGCCCGGTGCCCGGTGCCCGGTGCCGGGCGCCTCTACTGAGAGAGGCTGGGTCAGCTTCAAACCTGGGTGATATAGTATCAAGAACCGGCCGAAACACCCCTGTGATAGGTATAGCTCTCTGCGAACCGGGTGATATGAGATCAGGCACCGGCCCCAGCAGCCCGGTATCCCCTGTATGGATCACCGGCCTATCACTTAACACAACCTCCGAAACCTCGGACGGTTCCACTGCTCCCAAGAGCTGAGACTCGGACACAGACTTCTTCAGACGTGAGGTATGGGACCTTCTAGACCCAGCCTTGCCCCACGTCGAATCCGTCCAACGGACGGACAAATCACATGGCCTCTCTTTGCAACACCCGCAACAGGCAAAGCACCTGTCCGTATGGGTATCCCAAGGAGAAGTCATGTGTCCACACGCAGCGCGTGATTGCGGCATTCTAACAAGTATTGTATAACAAAACCTGATAGAAGAAACGCAAAAACGCTACAAAAAATGTGTCACGGGAGCGAATCCACTTTGGGACGAACCCGTTAGGGTACGAATCGCGTACACGCGAAAATATGTGACACAAAGTAAAACACCGTGAAAAACCCCAAAAAATGCAATGGAGAATAATCACGTAACACACAAGAGTGATAATAATATGTATTGAACGAAATATAATGACAAATACGGCACAATACACGGCAGAAATTCAAAATAAGCACGAAATAAAGAGAGAGACAAATATACCTGCACTCTTGATAGCGTCCTAAAATAATAGGAGGAGTTTAAATAGCGGACTAGTCAATTGGCTGTGGGTAGAGCGGAATGGTCTATGGTGGGTTATTTGAGTGATTAGAGTAGGCAGATTTTTATTATTAGGACGATTTCATAGCAACCTATCTGTTTGCAACCATTCAGGTTAGTTTGAAGACATAAAAATATACGATTTTCTACTATCTGAACAAAACCATAATGAAGGGACGTTACTCTTAAACATCTGACCCGACTTGATTGTAGTGTCTGTCAGTTTATGGACATTTTGGACCAAGACTTTTCGGTCATTATGGTACACTCGGTAAAAATGTTTAATTACTTGCAATGTATATATCAGATATATCAATACAACGTCAATCATTAATGCTGATCAGATTTACGCATATGGACGTTTCGGACTGTCACGGTTTCGGACCATGTACGTTTCGGTCCGTATCGGTGCGATTAATTTCGGCCCATTGCCACGTCCAGAACAAGTCATATTTATTTTTGCTCATCTCCTAGGAAATATCGGCCAACAATTCAACATGATGTCAATTTCACCCATATTATACGAGATGCTTTGAAAATGGCGTCTCCGTAACTGTGTACATTCTGATAGCCCTGTGTCCATGCAATTAGCTACTGCCAATGAGGAATTTACTGTGACACCGAAAAAAGTTGAATTTCACTTCTGCTTTTGAAAGTGAAAGTAGCAATTATGTTTGTTTTTTTACGATTTTCAAAGAAATACTGGAAAGAAAAAGAAATCTAGTTGGACAATTGGCTCCGATTTTGTTTCAACTTAGTACTGGGCGTTTATTAGAGGCACAAATATCGTGAAAATCAGCGAAAAAATAAGTCATTTTCAACGTAAAAAGTGGGGGGTGGGCGTCTATTAGAGCATGGGCGTCTATTAGAATTTTTACGGTATGTATGAAAAAGTAAGATTGCTGACCAATCTCAAAATCAATAGTGAAAAGGAATACACGCACGTGTACTGTTCGTTTCCGATAAATTGGCAAGGGCACGCGACGTCACGGGGTCAGCGGACTCTGTCTGTTTTAGCTTTCTAGGGATGTAGCCATTTGCAGCCAATTTAGGTGGTCGAATCTGGTTGAATGGTGAAACAGGCGATCGAAAACCACAATAAATGCCATATTTGTAAACGTAAAATGTTTCAATAGTTGATTCACTGTGCTTCACAGTCCAGTCTTGCGCAAGGACACGCATTATTGTCCCCACAGCTCAGATGGTAGAGGGGTCAGTAAATGCAATCGACCTGCGTTGCTTTAGTGTCAGTTCGAGCCTCGCACAAATCATATTTTTTATTCATTAACAGATGCAACGTTTTCTCACATTTTATTAGCTACTATTTTATACGCCTCCGATATGTTTAGTATGGCTACAACTTGACCCATTAAAAAAACGTGAGCAACCCAAACCTGTTGCATGTAGGTTAAAATTTAGTAAACTGTATATTTTATACCTTTAACCCTTACTACGCTGAATTAAATGTTGTCGTCTGCTGGAAATGTTTTATTTTCAATATTTCTCGACAAAAACCTGGTTTTGACAGTACATGAGAATCGTCTCCAGCGAGACGATTCTCATGTGCTGTCAAACCAGTTTTTTGTTAAGAATTAAAGCAAAAATGAAAAACAGCAAACGGTAATTTCCGTCAACAGCGTAGGAAGGGCTAAACAATTAATCTTTGATGTAGAACTGGTAAATTGCACAAAATAGCCATCTTTTCTCTTGTTGTTGTTCAACATTCAACATAATGAAATGCATGAAGCTTTCAAATTTACAATATATACTAGTACATGTAAATGTCAAATAAACACCTTGACACGGTAAAATAACCAATTTCCGCATGTTCTTTATTAATAATTTATTGATATAGCTTTGGCAGTTTTATATCGCTAACATATCAAACACGCCGGATAACCGATTGCAAAAAATCACTCTTGCATGCGTTAAATTAAACAGATGGGGTTAAATTGCTACCCTCGCAAGAGGTATGGAGCGGGGTAGCAAATTTGTTTCTAACATTTTATATGTCCTTTAGATTGACGTGTGAACTGGGTTTACGCAGTCAGACCAGGGCATACGGTGTTCACAATTCATTTACTAAATAAATGTTATATATCTATCAAAAAACGTGAAAGAAGACCAACACAATGCACAGGGGAGACTTCAGGGGGCGTAGATATACATATCCTTGGCCTCCTATTTCCCGGCCTGAAAATGTTGTATGTCCGCCGCCCCCAGATGGGGAAGTTATTGGTTGCGCGTATACCGTACGTTTGGTCCAGACAGACATATAGATGTATTTAAGGTGATTCAAACGGCATTATGCAATATACAATGTATGTATATATCAGTTTTTGAACAAATGTAAAACAAAATGTTTCTATAAGGTACATTAAATAATGTTAATAAAATAAACGTTTTAACCATGGCAAATTTCTGGGACTTTGAAGACATTGAATTTAAAAAAAAAAGATAACACAATGGTGGTGTCGAACCCACAACCCTCAACGAAAAAGTAATATTAAACAAGAGGGCCATGATGGCCCTAATTCGCTCACCTGACTCCATGAACACCAGAGGAGAATGTGACATTGAGTTCATATGTGTTTGAAAACAATTGTGCTATTTTTAGATGGCAGTCATCTTGGATTAAGCGATGACTCTCATTTTACCAAATCTGAAAATGCTTCACCCAAGGATCTTAACTTACTATGAACTTTGGCCAGCATCGGCCATGTGGTTCCTGAGAAAAAGACGTTCAAAATCTGGAATAAATGGACCTTTTGGTGGCCATAATCATCCGATTCCGACAAATATTGCACCAGAGCAATTACCTCATCGATACCTTCAATTTGATATATATGACATGAGCATATTCGGTCAAACATAAAATTTGTCCCCAATTTGACCCCACGGGCCACGCCAATTTTTGACCCCGGGGGTCACCATTTTCACATCTTTGAAAGAACATTGTACATCGATCATTCCTACCAAGTTTCGTCGAAATCCGGCTAGCGTTCATGAGAAGATTTTTTAAGAATTTATTCTATTTTTAGACGACGGCCATCTTGGATTAGCGATGACCTCCATTATAATAAATCTGAAAAGGCTTCACCCATGGACCATAACTTTTAAGTTTGGCTACCATGGGCCAAGCGGTTCATGTGAAGAAGAATTTTGAAATATCTAATAAATGAACAACCTTTTGACCTTTCGGCGGCCAACTTGGATGACATAACCATCCGATTTCGACAAAAAATGAACCAGAGTGATCGCCTCGTTGATACCTTCAATTTGATATATGAAATGACCATATTCTTTCAAAAATAAAATTTTACCCCACGGGCCACGCCCATTTTTGACCCCGGGGTCACCATTTTAACAACTTTGAAAGAGCATTGTACATCGATCTTTCATACCAAGTTTTGTCGAAATCCGATTTGCGGTTCTTGAGAAGAAGATTTTTGAAAAATCTGTGCTATTTTTAGATGGCGGCCATCTTGGATTATGTAATGACGTCATTTTAACAATTTTGTAATCCCCCTACCTAAGGACCATGACCATGAAGTTTGGTGACTATAGGCCCAATGGTTACCGAGGAGAAGACGTTTGAAAATGTTCACGGACGACGGACACATTGCGGTAACAATAGCTCACATAAGCTTCGCTCAGGTGAGCTAAAAAGATAGCTGTAACCACTATGCTACATGCATCAGATATGAAATATGTGTCTTGGTCACAGGTTGATATAGGTGCGATTATGTATAACAATGCTTGTATGTTCTAAAATTAACATGTATGATTTGAGTGCCTGTGCTCACTATTTTCTTTTTTAGCAAATACGTAGCAACAAACGTGACAAATTGATTCAGAATATGCCTGAATGTTGTTTGAATATATTTCGGGCGAACACTGTCACATACATGCTACACCGCCGTGCTAATGTCCGTTTTGCTTTTTAACCCTTTCTCTGATAGAGACGACTTTTGACGCCTCTGCAGAAGATGTCTTTTGAAAACATTGTGGGAAAAGGAGAAATTGCTTGTAACAAGCAATGTCTCCTTTTCCCACAATGTTTTCTACTCTATCAGATAATTTAACCATCATTTGACCCAGCATTTGATTCTTTTATTCAGATGTTTTCGATTTGGATGAGTCGAAATATCGCAAAACAGGGAAAGGGTTAACAGACGTACCTTACCTATTATGGTTCAATATGCAATTTCCTGTGACCTTTGCCCTTGCCACTTTATCAGAAATCAACAGTACATTTATATTCTGTGTTTTGGTTTATGACCGGTTTGTTTGTAAACAAGTAGCAAGTTATCGGCTGCTCAGTGCACAAAGTTTACTCCAAGATTAGATTGCCTTACATCTTGAATCAATCTTTCAGACATGCAATTCATCTACTGCATTGATACAGCATGAATATAGTTTCCCCAGCTACATACAAATTATTGCAAATAAACTGTTGGCTTAATGGCTGCATCTTGTTTTATGTTTATCATTACAGGCACATGGAATGATCTATAAATACCATTCAGCAAGATAGTAGTTTATGTTGTACCAGGAACCGATGTATGGGTACGTTTTTAGTACTTCCTACCTGTAGTTTCGTTGCACAGAGCAAATCCTGATTGTCATGGTTAACCATTAGAATGTGGGAAACTTAAATCGTTGTCTGCTGTTGAATTATGTTTTGTCTTCTTTCTCAAGAAAAACATGGTTTGTCAACACTTCCAATGGAAATGAGTCTGAAGTGTTGTCAAACCATGGTTTTGATGAGACAAAATGGAAAATAAAAACAAACAGCAGACGACAAATTTTAATTCAGCATATGGTAAGGGTTAAAGGTACATGCCCACTCAGTAGGCACAAAATGTTTTTTATATCAGAGACGTCATCTGAGACATCTTCTGGCAAAATAAACATTTATTCACCATTGTCCCACGTATTGATTGGCATTATTATACATATATAGCAGACGTAAATTTCCACACTGATATCAGGAACGATAACTGTGTTTCCTTAAAATGTTAATGGACATTACTATTTATTCTCTGTATTTATTTTTTGATGTACAATGTACTTTAAAATTTGTCGAAAATATTTGTTCAGGTGACACTTAATTAGTATACATATACCATATATGTTGTGACCACTCAACTGGACATGGTTCAAATTAGTGGCCACAACAAAGACATTTGTGCAGAAATAAGTCAACATTTGATTGGTGAAATAACCCTACATATTCAGACACTCGATTACCGGTATGGGTTTCCTAAAACAAACGGTATCCAAATACAGTGGAAATTCTCTAAACCGGACTCCAATCAAACGCCTGTGATCTTATTTTTTATGAGTTTCTTGGTCATTTATCTCGGGTGATAATGTTAGTTTGTGATCGCATAGCACACAACTATGGCTCAGAGTGATAAAATGCCTGATTTACAGTGAAACCTCTCTTAGTGAGGTTTCACTGTACATCGTTACTTTGATAAACCCATACAGCCATACTAACCCAAAATATGCGAACACTCATTGTTGTTGGGAAACCATATATTTATGTGGTTCCCAAAATCAATTGTGTCCGAATAGTCAGGGTTATTACCATAGGTCTTGAGATGTGGGATCAATTTTCACTCTATCAAACTGTGTGGTCAGTTCAAACATCTGACCAGGTGTAATGTGATAGAAATGACAGCTTCAACATGGACTTGTTATTAACTCTTTGCATGCTAGTGGCGAAAATATCCGCCAAACGAATTAGGAGTATATGTTTTATTTCTCTCTGTAAATATGTCTTGAAATTTCATTAGAATTGTGTCCTCCGGACACAATTCTAATGAAATTCCAAGACATATTCTATTTCATGACATTTATAAGGAGAAATAAAAGAAAATATAATGAATTGTCATCTGCTATTTTTGAACTATTTATAGCCCACAAATTTCCCAGCATGCAAAGAGTTAAGTGATCAAAGTGACATATTAATTAGGAATGTATCAGGAAACACTCAACAAAACAAAGCCTAGTGAAACCTGCATAGCTGAAGGTAAGGCTGGGATTTGACATCTTGCAAAACTTGCCTAGTGAAACCAGCATAACTGAAGGTAAGGCTGGCATTTGACATCCTGGAAGCATACTGAGCAGGGTCTATATTGTTTACAATATCAGTGATTATGTAAGTTACCAAATATGGTGCCAAGACATAATACATGTATGTGCCACTATTTAACTAAGGTGTTGCTTCATACAAATGTAATATTGAAGATGAATAAGAACTCTTTCTTTTTTCAATTAACTTATATACAACATTAAAAAACATGATTCTTTCAAATGCTTTTCATGAACTAGTAACCATTTCGACACCACAGACCTCTGGCCCAATGTTTACAAACAATGTAGATCGAGATGAGCCGATGAGCCGGCTCATAATTAATTATTTATGGATTTTTAATCCCCCATATTCTGATGACAGTGGGACAGAAAGGGTCTCAGATTAATGCGGAATATTGCATACCAGTTAACACTTTCAACACCACTGATACAGTGGTATTAGTAAACAGTGTAGATCCAGATGAGCCAGCTCGTGACAAGCCGTCTCATCAAGATCTGCACTTTTTGCACAAAAAAATCATATTTTTGAGAACAAAAAGACCACCTTTTCATAAATGGACTAGTCTGAAAATAATTTTGTGACTATTGGATTGATTGCAAAATTAATGTCTCAAAATCCATTCCAGTTACTTAGGGGTGAAAGGGTTAATAAAAGTGATGTAAGGGTTAATAAAAGTGATGTAAACGTTGACAGTGAACATAGTGGCCGGATTAGCTCAGTGTGCAGAGCGTCGGACTGCGGATCAGGAGTCTATGGGTTCGATTCCCACCTCGACCGCTGCGAATGGCCGATTCGGCATGTCCTTGGGCAAGACAACTTCGTGCTCGCTTAGTCCTATTGGATAGGGACTTAAATAGTCGGTCCCGACATGCAAGGTCATCGAGCCAGTGCTGTCGTTAAATCAAAGCATTTACATTTGAAAGTGAACAATTGCTTACTTTGCAAATTAAAGCCAGCCTGTGGAAAAGTTTCTGCATTTCTCCTGGGGTGGTTTAATTGGGCACATCAATCAAGTATTGAAGCCTATTACACCTTACTGCACCAGATATAGAACATGTGTAATGAAAGTATTGACATTTGTGCCCATCTCGTCTGCCTTACTGATTTAATTACAACTGATTCAACCTATCTATCAGATTGAAACACACTGAATAGCCTGCCAATGATGATGATGATGATGGTGGTGGTGGTGATGATCATGTGATGTTGATATGATGATGATGATGCTGACGTTGGGATGATGACGATTGATGGCGTGATAACAATGATGAACATGTGAAAAATTGATGTTGAAGATGTTTGCTGACAATGATGACGATGATACTGGATAATGATGGACAGTACGAGGATGATCATGATGTTGATGATGATAATGTTCTATGATGATGATGGTGATGATGGTGACACGCCAATCAGTATACTCTTCAGAAATGTTCATGTTTGACCAAACTACTTTCTGAGGTGCCAAATAACAACAAGAGCTCTCGGAAAACAATGAAGTTCACCTGCTGGCAGTCAGGAATCAACGGTAGGGCTGACGTTAGAAAGTCTTGAAATATGAAAATAATCCATGAAGGAAATGGAAATTGTATGAAATGTACTCAATGTTAATATTTGTATGAATGCACTACATGTATGTCTCTGATCTTGATAGTGACATGGGTGTGCTGCGAGGGTTATTGATTGTCATAGCATGATAGAGGACAATCTGATGAATATCATATCATGCATATTGGACAGGGTCTCTAATTTCGTCACCAAGTGGAAGCATTGAGAAAACAAAATAATAAATAAAACTAGACATTATGTTTGTAAAACATGGATATGCCCCCTTAGCATACTGGACTGTAAAAAATGGCTAATTGTTTCAGCGACCTTGTGACGGTAAAAATAAAGGTCAAGGTTGTGTTAATGGTGGCCTGAGTGTGTAACAAATGTTGAGATGATTCAAGTATGGAAGCAATCCTTTGCGTAATATTGAAGATATTACATGTTGGAGAAACTCTTGCAAACTTTTTGACGTAACAAAATGGCTAAGTGTTTCAGCGACATTTCGAAGGTGACAAAGGTCAAGGTCGTGTTAATGGTGGTGTACAAATGTTCAGGTGATTCAATTGTCCAAGTATTGAAGCAATCATTTGCGCAATATTGAAGATATTACATGTTAGAGAAACTCTTACAACCTTTTCGACATAACAAAATGGCTTAGTCTTCAGCAATATTTCGAAGGCGACAAAGGGGAAGAAGTGTGGTGCAAGTGTGTGACAAATGTTCTGGGAGCCGTTTCACTAAACTTCGTAAGACTAAAATGTTCGTAAGTACAAATTTAGGATCGTCTGTAAATTTCAATTGATGGATTTACATCTATTGAGCATAGGCTGCATATGCAGCCTATGCTCAATAAATGTAAATTCAATAATTGTTTACAAGAAAACATTGTTAATGTGCAATTTACAGACTATCATAAGTTTGTACTTACGAACATTTTAGTCGTACGAAGTTTAGTGAAACGGCCCCCAGGTGATTCAAGTGTCCAAGTATTGAAGCAATCCTTATCGTAATATTGAAGATATTACATGTTGAAGAAACTCTTACAAATTGTTTTGATGTAAATGTTTTACGGACGTACGGACAGATGGACGAACGTACGGAACCTCAACAGCATCCCAATATGCCCCCCTTGCTATCGCATAGGGGTATAACTATAGGTTAAATAAGAGAATCAAAGGACAGAACGTCCAGAAATTCTTCGCAGTATGTGTTTGTGGATGACAAATAGAATAATAAGTAATCTAGAGTGGAAAACTTTCAAGTACATTGTAGTTTGAAGACTCCGAATAGAAGGGATGCGGAACTTTTGGCACGATTGACAAGTTGACACGTGTGTTTTTGACAAAATATGAAAATGTTCCAGACAACTACACATCACCATTGGGTCAGTTAAAAATGTTGTCCATTTTTAGCTACAGTCTGCTTGTTTCAATTTCAGATGAAGATGTGAGCAGGTTTGGTAAAAACATGTTGGAAAATAAGGCTTCTATCGAGTTTACTGGCTATATAAATCCTGGAGACAGTGACCAAACTTTTGATATACAATCCAAATTCCTAAGGAGGCCAGAAACCATTGTTATAAATACATAGGCTAAGTTTTGTGAGGATTGTTGTAGCACATCATATCTTCATTTTGTTGGTAGCTACTTCAGCGTGGCTAAAAGATGGAAGTGACTTCTGCATGGGAGGATTCAGGGGGGGGCGGACCCGGCGCGCTCCCCCCTAAAATTTGCCGAGTAAAGATTTTTTACAAGTTACAAGGCACGTTTCATGCCAAGTGCCATGTATTCCATGCAATTTTTCGGTCGTTGTCTTATTGTTGCAAAATTTAAACGTTTTCAATCATATCTAAACATACTGACAGTGTCAAGCGCCAGAACACAGGAAATGCGATGTAGATTTCAAAAAAATTCCGGGGGGGTGGGGGTAGGGGGGTGGGGGGGGGGGGGAAATGCCCCCGGACCCCCCTAGCGCTATCCCGATCTCCGCTCGGTCGACTATTTTGCAATACTTAACTATATTATCGAACAAGCTATAATATAGTCAAGTATTGCAAAATAGTTACGCCTCCCCCCCAACCCGAAATCCTAGATCCGCGCCTGTTCTGTGATTTAGTAGTTCACCCTCTACGGAGGAATCTCATATTTAGAAAAATGTAGAATTTCAGAACGTTCAGTCCTTCGATTATGCGCAGTGCTGCCCCTTCTACTAGTAATTAACGCCATACCCTCCAATACATTTGTACCTACCAGCCAGGTGTCCATTTAACCCTCACTACGCTGGAGACGAAAATAGTCGTCTGCTGTTTTTCATTTTTGCCTTAATTCTTAACAAAAAACCGGTTTTGACAGCACATGAGAATCGTCTCCAGTGGAGACGATTCTCATGTGCTGCCAAAACAGGTTTTAATCGTGAAATATTGAAACTTAACCATTTCCAGCAGACGACAAAATTAAATTCAGCATAGTAAGGGTTAATCACACGGCCTGTGTCAGCTATGCAAACTGTGTGTCAAATACTCATTATAACTCGCCCTAATTTCTAAGCCAATCGCTGGCCAGTATTGAGCTCTACTTATTTCACATATTACAAGAGTTAAAGGTACATGCCCACTCAGTAGGCACAAAATGTTCTTTATAGGAATTAAATAAGTGTATAATTGTTTATATTATAAATTAAATGCGTCACCTGAAAAAAAGAATATTTTCGACAGATTATAAAGTATGATCATTGCACATCAAAACATAAATACAGAGAATAAATAGTAATGTCCGTTAACATTGTAAGGAAACACGGTTATCGTCCCTGATATCAGTGTGAAAACTTTTGATATAAAATATATAATAATGCCAATCAATACCTGGGGTAATGGTGAATGAATGTTTATTTTGCCAGAAAATGTCATATCTACAGAATATATCTGTCCTACTGAGTGGGCATGTACCTTTAACAAGAAATGAATCCTTACCGAAGGAGGTTCGAGTCTTTTCGTGTCTTCCATGGCTGATCGTGGTGAGTGTGAGCTTTCTTGGACAGAAGTGGGGCACACAGTTTGTTTCCCATGGCTTACATTGGAGGCGGAGTCACGTCGCTGACATCACAATCCTGGAACATAAAACGTCATTATGGCTTACAGAGCTCCAGTTAAGGTGCGTAATTTGACTAACTTGGGGTGAAATTTTGTTATTTCTTCATCAAAAATGGCAAGTTGGGAGTCCTTTAGAATCGTCTCATTGAGACGATTCTAAAGGACTCCCAACTTGCCATTTTTTATGGAGATATAAGAAATTTACCTCCAAATTACGCACCTTAACTGGAGCTCTGGCTTTTACACGTACCTTGAGAATGCGGGGAAACATAAATTACCTTCTGCAACAATTTCTCATTCTATCGGAAATTATTCCAAACAGGCAGGGATTCCGCTGGGGAAAATAAAAAAATCGCCACTTCAAAAAAAAATTGGCGATAAAAAATTACAATTTTCGAAAATAAAATAAAATGTTTTGGATTTTTTTCCGAATTTTTTTTTTTTATCGCCAATTTTTTATTTTTATCACGATCGCCAGCGGAATCCCTGAAGAGGTGTGTATAGCAATCCTCCAGATAAGGAATTAGTAATCGAGTATTGTCACTCCATCATTTCTGAAGCAATTGGGTATTTCTAAAATTTTAATTGAGTAAAATAAAATCACACAACTGTTTACACATCAACAGACAGCAATTATTGAATGTTTTCTTTGAAATGAAAACATGTCTTGCCATTAATACCAAGATGTGTTTTCATGGAAAATAAGAAAAATATGCTATATTTGTGGTCTGTTTATTGTTTTCTGCAGCATGATAAAGGTACCACAAAATCTTTATTGCTTTTTGATACTCGCTACTTCTGATATCAATTGGGTTTTTGTAAATTTTAATTGGGTATTTAAGCAAATACGCAGCTTATCTGGAGCTCTGGGTACAGTATTTTATTAAGTTGAAAGATTTAAATATTGAAAGATCTATACGGCGACAGATTCAGTTAACCCTTAGAATGTGGGAAACAAAAATTGTCGTCTGCTGTTCTTTCACATTTGATCTTCTTTCTCAATAAAAACATGGTTTGACAGACTTTAGAATCATTTCCATTGGAAATGATTCTAAAGTGTTGTCAAACCATGTTTTTTTATGAGAAAATGGGACATAATAAAATAATCAGCAGACGACAAAATTTAATTCAGTATTGTAACTTGTAATTTAATTCAGTATTGTAACTTGTAATTTAATTCAGTATTGTAACTTGTAATTTAATTCAGTATTGTAACTTGTAATTTAATCAGTTACAAGCAGGATACATGTTGGGAAGTGTAACAATTATTACTCATTCTATATATGGGTATACAAATTTCTAAAAACAATTCTGAAAGGTATATGTTATGACCACTCTCTTCTGGAAAGTGTTATATCATGTTGTGACCACTCATTTGTATTGTGTGTTGTACAGGTTTGACATATATTGCCGGAATTCAATTTACATTACTGGTTTTGCATTACAGGGATCCTCCAGATTATCGGACAAAAATGGCATTTTTTTAACGATATTTTTCTTAAAATAGCAGCTAAGGGCATAACATTTTCACAGAACAATCCTCGGTTCTTGCTTTCTCAACGCATGTAAACTATTTAGCAAAATGTGCCATCTTTGGGTCAGATCATCAGCCGTAAGATTGCCCCAAAATTAACATCGACAATCTGTCATCCGGACAAACGTATACTCGTCTTATAATTCCAGCACAAAAATATTTACACAATTCCCTAACATTTGATTGGTCTCAGTAAACTCCATGCCGAACTACTTTCCATAACCGTAAGGCGCAGTTAAAATAATTCTTAAGAAAACGGAAAATAAACACATTTTCTTGATGAATTTATTTCAAATGTTGGAATTATAAGGAATGAATGGCCTTTTTGTGGAATTTATCGGGGATATAAACTTGGAAAAGTCGCGGGAATACTGGATGAGGCCTTCCGGCCTCGTCCAGTATTCCCGCGACTTTTCCAAGTTTATATCCCCGATAAATTCCACAAAAAGGCCATTCATTCCTATAATAACTTCTATTCTCGCATTGAAATCATAATTGTATCACCTAGTCTAACAGCTTCTTGGAAAACACCGTATTTATAGAATTTACTGTATTGATAGAACAACTCTGCAATGATGTAATGGGCACACTCGATTGAGCCCCCACGCGGCTTTTGACGTTGTAAACAACTTGTGGACAGAGTTGGGGAATGTTTTTAGCAAATGTTACTAAAATGTTTACCTTGGCGATATATTCTTCACACTGGCATAGAAACAGCAAGCACCTGCATAACTTAGATGTATTTGTTGCAAATTCGGATACAACGAATGTGCTTAATTAACAGGTATTTTCATTTTTCCGATAAACTGATTGTCCGGATAACTGGTATGACCCCTGTAGTGTCCAAAGATCTCCAAATCTCAATAATAAGTCAATATTTTGCATTGAAAAAAAAAACCCTGAAAATTCCAATGATTCCACAATTTCTCACATTTTTCTTATAATATCAAGAATAATTATACTCTTTTTCAGAGAAATAGAGAATAGTAGGTTAGTGCCGTGAATGGAAAAAAATATCTGGCAAGGCTCAGGAAACGGGATGGGCGAGGCTCTGCCGAGCACATCCCGTTTCTGTGCCGCGCCAGATATTTTTTCCCATTCAAGGCACTAACCTACTATTCTATTTATCCCGTCAACACCTACAAATGGCTGTAAAATGCAAACATTGTATTGACTGGATATCAACAATGTTTCACGGCACCGTGAAACCACGGCACATACGCACTGTGTTGACAGGATAAAAGAGAAATTAATACAATTGCGGTTAAATTTGATAAAAAACATGGCATTACAAAAGCTTTTATTTCGGTCATTTCATAGGCCTATGAGATTTAGTATTTTTACTGAAAATTGGAAACCCTTACACATACCCCAACAAAAATTGTCTATTTTCTAGAATGGTGGAAGAATCTCCAGCATTTGACTAGATGAATCATGACTCACTACTGTTTATTTTTTATATAATACCTTTTTTCTTATAAAAAAATATGCTTTGACGGCAAAACTTTTGCTGCCAAACCATGTTTTACTGAGAGAAATGACAAACAACAGCAAACAACATTGTTTTGTTTCCGACATTCAACGAGCTAAAGTTCAATAGTTCCTTTCCAACATTCAGTAGTAGCAGTGTATGATATACCATTAATTTAACCCTTAGAATGCGGCAACCGAAAATAGTTGTCTGCTGTTAATTTATATTTTGTCTTTTCTCTCAGTAAAAACATGGTTTGGCAGCATTTTAGAATCATTTCCATTGGAAATGATTCTAAAGTGCTGCCAAACCAAGTCTTTGATGAGAAAAATGGAAAAGACAAAATATTCAGCAGACGACACAAATTAATTCAGCATTGTAAGGGTTAACCAGGTGAGCTGATTATCGTGAAATAATGCACAAGTGATTGGGTCCTTACGCGAAACAAACAAATGAGCGTAGCGAACCGAGTTTGTTTAGCGGTAGGACCCGATCACAAGATATTCAGCTCACCTGGTTAAATAAACATTTCTTACATTTCATATACGATACTTTATAAATACAAAGAGAACCAAGCGTAAAATATGGCCAAGAGGTTTGCAAATTAATTTCTGGAGGCGGGCCGTAGTGATGGCGACTGTCTCATGATTCCGGGTGTGTGTCTGAGAACAGCATTTGATTGGCCGAAGGAAACGCGTCATAGCGACGTTACTGACATCATTTCTCCATATATGGTAAGCAAGAGACTGGTGTAAACTACTGCTGCCGAGTGGTGTAATTCACATTTGTATTTCTGTAAACTACTGGCTGAAATGTATGAAACTGGAATAAGCTTTGCAATGTCGAAATCACAGAGCAAAGGGAAATAATTCATGCATAGCAAGTGGAGTGACAACAAACAGTACAATGCATATACAAATTACCTCCCTTCAACATGCACAGAAACCCAATATATGTACAGATTTATGGAACGCCAAATCTACAATTAATGCTAGCTCTAAATAATTATATATATTATTAAATATTAGAGCTAGCTCCAAATAATTTGAAGAGCTCTATAAATCATTTGGAGCTAGCTCTAAATATTTAATGCTAGCAATAATTATTTGAGTTTATGTAGATTCGGCGTTTCAGGAATTCCAAATCTACATAAACTCAAATAATTAATGCAAGCTCTAAATATTTAATGCAAGCTCTAAATATTTAATGCTATTTATTTAGAGCTAGCAATAATTATTTGAGTTTATGTAGATTTGGCATTCCATACAGATTACAGTCATAACTATTTGAACACCATTTGTTTTGGGACGGTGCACTTGAATGGTAGCGATACCGACTTTTGAGAAGTAATAAAGAAAATGGGAAATAAATTCTCAAAAGATTCCTACCACTGTAATTGTATCATGTCTGTATAACAAGATAAGGTATGAATCATATCCAATCGTATGGTGCAAATGAGTACTCACATTGTGTCTTTTTTGTGAGGAATAAGAAAATGTGTATTTATTTATTTATCTATTTAATGGTTTTTAATGGCCTGTCAACAACTAAGGTTATTTTAACCCTTAGGCCAGTTTTTTTTTATTAGTTGGTTTACAGATCCGCCGACCCGATTTTTTGACAATGTGGAAAAAAATAAAAAAATTAATTTCTGATTTTTTTTTAGATTTTTTTACCTCCGATCCAAAAAAAAAAAAAAACATTTTTTTTTTTGCTGTGCCGAGAAAAGTAAGTGGCGGAAACCGGATCTTAGCAGCAGCGACAACAATAACAACCTGCGAATGATATGATTTGATATATCTCCGTTTCAGATTGAATGCAAAAATTCAAAACCTTAACGCTCGGGTAAATGGCCTATATTTTCTGTTTTCTTGCTCCGATGTGCTTCATATTTCATGTATGCGTTCTTCCTAGGGTCCTCTACCGCCCTGCCACAAATCCACACTCGTGCCACCCCCACTGATATTCGTTTCAACTATATCGCCGCTTCGTTGTCTTGTATTTAATTATACCAGATACGGTATTAATATGTACGCATTACGCAACCCATTCACAGTGATCAACATTCAACAGTATGTGAATATGAAACTGAGTTGCTATGTAGAATATAAAGAAACTTGCTGAACCGACTCCCTACATTAACCGACAAACTCTTGCTTGGTCCGAGACGATGCCGGTTAACACAAGTTTCACTCTATCACCATCACTGGCCTTTTTGTTTTTTACCGACCACAAACCGACCCAACCATGAGCCTTAAAAAGGTGAACCGACCCAACCATGTGCCTTAAAAAGGTGATTTTTATGGTGTTCGGACCGTCCGTCTGTCCGTCACACGTTCGGTTAACCACTTCGTAACAGTTTCTCAAACCGGCCATATCTTCTACATAAGTTGCTCAAGTTCTTCAATATTTCAACACATCATTCATTGGTATGTGTGCTATACCTGCCTTGTCATACTTTATATTACCTTGACCTTTTGACCTTCACAGGGCTGCTGAAAGGACTTAGCAATTTCGGTTAACCAGTTTATCACAGTTTCTCAAACTGGCCATAGCATCTACATAAGTTGCTTAACTGCTTCAATATTTCCATACTTCATTCATTTGCATGTATGCTACACCTGCCTTGCCATACTACATATGACCTTCACCCTTTGACTTAACACTTTTGGTTCACCCGTTTGTCAGTTTCTTCAATATGCCGCCGGTGGCATCCGCGTTCGACAGACTTTTTTTTTTTTTTTTTTTTCCCAACCCCTGTGCCAAAAAGATTAAAAAAATTGAAAAAACTTTTTTTTATTTTTATTTTTTTCCGACCGACCGACCCGATCTCGCGGAAAAAAAATCCGTAAACCAACAAATAAAAAAAAAATGGCCTTACTACGCTGAATTAAATTTTGTCGGCTGCTGGAAATGTTTTATTTTCAATATTTCTCGATATAAACCTGTTTTGACAGCGCATGAGAATCGTCTCCACTGGAGACGATTCTCATGTGCTGCCAAAACAGGTTTTTTGTTAAGAATTAAGTCAAAAATGAAAAACAGCAGACGACATTTTTCGTCTCCCGCGTAGTGAGAGTTAAGCCAAGATAACAGGGTTATATCCCGTATTTCACTTGTACGAACAGGGAGAAAATCCCAAAATCAGACATGAACATTTACAAAAATATATATATTTAGCCTTGAAATTAGAATATCCAAATCTGGTGCCAGGTACTAACCAGACAACAGTCAATCCCATAAAAGTAATAGGAGTAGTACTAATCCTGCTACTTGTATAATGGATATAACTGGATTCAACTCTCACATACAAGAAGCCAAAAAACATGTACCTGAGGGCCAAACTAGGGATATCAGGGTTCCGGTCAGGATGAACCCCATCATTAACCCATTACATGCGCAATACACCTTTACGGGTATGCAATTTTTTAAATATTTTATTTTTATTTTTGTTATTTCTCAATGAAAGTATATCTCAACGAGACGGTTCAAATGGTGGTCACGACATATATTTCTGAGCTCATACAAAGAAAATATTTAGGATTTCCACAAACAAAATGGCGTATCCTTGGCATGAAATGGGTTAAATTACCCTTCGTATGGTCCCCAAACCAACTACGCTGCAGAAAATGTGTAGTACATGTATATGTATCTCACATGAAACGAGATAAAGGTCTATATCGCCTGTTGAAACGTGATCGGATATATTTAAACAAACAAATTGCCATTCTAAACAGAAACAGCGGCAGAATGTAAACTATTTGGCAGACGCTGCTTGCAAGGAAAGGAAAAACACTATGTGAATTACAGTGACAAAATTGGCTTTTATTTAGTTTGCAACCAGTGTAGCTCCAAATCAGCCTGTGCATGCATGCAGTCTGACCAGGGTCTACACTGTTTGTTATCGAGCAAGTGACAGCCCATGTGTTGTATCATGAAGGATACTACATATTAATATGTAAAATTAATTAACCCTTACACTGCCAAATTAAATTTTGTCGTCTGCTGTGTATTTTCAATTTTTGTCATCAAAAACATGGTTTGACATCATGCTAGAATCATTTTAAATGGAAATGATTCTAAAGTGCTGCCAAATCATGTTTTTATTGAGAAAGAAGGCAAATTATAAAATAAGGGCATCGTTATAACTAAGTTAACCGCCTAGCTGACAGCATTGATAATATTTTTTTTTTAAATTTAACACTTACAAAGAAGGTGAACGCAAGTCCTCAGTGACCTTGGGCGGTCGGACATGGGTCGTATGCAAAACAAAGCACCATCCCTAGACACACATTGTGGCAATATTATCAAAATCGGTGAAGCGGGGCATGAGTTATTGAAAAATGAAAGGTGTTACTAACGAATGTACATCGACTAACGCTAAAGGCGAGGGGGATAACAAAAGCAGACGACAATTTTTCTTCCTAGAAAAGACAGCATGTAGAGCACTCAAAGATACAGGGTATATAGAGTATGATTGCAAACTACATTCAGGGTATATGGGATCACATGGTTTCCGAACGACGTTTTTCGTAACCTGTAACGTCATTTGTACAGTAAATTTTCTTTCAAATTTTCCGTAAAACGGATGGATTTTGATAATATATAGCGCATCAAAGATGATGGATGACTTGCGTGTTTTATGGATGCTCTGAAAGTTCTTTACAATAACTTTCACGAAGAATCAAGTTTATTTCGTACATTCTTGTGCTCTATATAGATTTTGGTTACAATGACAGAATTATAAGATTAAAGTAAACTGAAAAACTAGAAAAAGTCAATGGCACGCCATCGCAATATACCCACTTTCCCCAAATGCTAAGTCCGAAAGGGGGAGGTAATCCATGATGGAGGGTCGGATAAAAAATCCGAATTCACTTTGCGCATCAGCACATCAAAACGAAGCTACGAACCAAATATGAGACGCGTAGGTATTAAGGTGAAAAAGTTTTTCGACCTACGAGGAAAAATAGTGAAATTCTAAGTCCGAAAGGGGGAGATAATCCATGATGGAAGGTCGGATCAAAAATCCGAATTCACTTTGCGCATCATAACGAAGCTACATATCAAATATCAGAAATGTAGGTATTAAGGTGAGAAAGTTTTTCGACTTACAATGAAAAATAGGGAAATTCTGAGTCCGAAAGGGGGAGATAATCCATGATGAAGGGTCGGATCAAAAATCCGAGTTCACTTTGCGCATCTGCACATGATAACGAAGCTACATACCAAATATCAGGCACGTAGGTATGAAGGTGAAAAAGTTTTTCGAGTTACAAGGAAACAAGAAACGAGGCAAAGCCACGAAGGCCAGGTTTTTTCCAAGCATGGACACTTGGATAACATAATTATACCCACTTTTTGTAGACTAGATGGCCGTGGCCTGCATGTAGCGCCTTGGGGCGAGGCATGGACACTAAAAAAATAGATATAGTAGATGGAAAAATTTTAACGAAAAACTTTAACCGGACACTCGGACGTATGGACGGACGGACGGACATATGCCAAAATGCCGACGATATCGCGCTTTCCGCAAGCGGGTGCGACAATGATGATAAGCACCCATGTGAAGTATCAAGGTAATGGGTGAAGCAGTTGCAGAGATATAGTACACAAAAAAACTTTAACAAATAAATTCAAAGTAATTTGACCTTGACATTGATCACAGGGGCCGCACGGTTGGGGGTTAGAATGAAAATATGGACGATGATAAACACCCATGTGAAGTTTCAAGGTAATGGGTGAAGCAGTTGCAGAGATATAGTATAACGAAAAAGTTTTAACCAAAAAATTTAACCAGACGTAAGTTAACGTTGAAAATGGCTAAGTCAATTACGTAGAAATAATAGGTGAAGGTAAAAAAAATGGTCACATGTTGGATAGTTGTATGTGGTAGGCACCCCTTGGTTATGAAGCTGTAAAAGTTTGGTGGTCCTAGGTGGTACAGTACCAAAGAAATGGACTAAAACACGAAAACTTAACATTGAAAACGCGAAAACTTAACATTGAAAATGGCTAAGTCGACTGCGCGGAAAAAATGGGTGAAGTTAAAAAAAAAGTAACATGTTGGATAGTGATATGTGGTGGGCACCCCTTGATTATGAAGCTGTGAAAGTTTGGTGGTCCTAGGTGGTACAGTAGCAAAGAAATGGACTTAAACACAAAAACTTAACATTGAAAACGCGAAAACTTAACATTGAAAGTGGCTAAGTCGACTGCGCGGAAAAAATGGGTGAAGTTAAAAAAAAGTAACATGTTGGATAGTGATATGTGGTGGGCACCCCTTGATTATGAAGCTGTGAAAGTTTGGTGGTCCTAGGTGGTACAGTAGCAAAGAAATGGACTTAAACACGAAAACTTAACATTGAAAACGCGAAAACTTAACATTGAAAGTGGGTAAGTCGACTGGGCGGAAAAAATGGGTGAAGTTAAAAAAAAAGTAACATGTTGGATAGCGATATGTGGTGGGCACCCCTTGATTATGAAGCTGTGAAAGTTTGGTGGTCCTAGGTGGTACCTGGATAAATATGGGAAATTCTGAGTCCGAAAGGGGGAGATAATCCATGATGGAGGGTCGGATGAAAAATCCGAATTCACTTTGCGCATCTGCACATGATAACGAAGCTACATACCAAATATCAGGCGCGTAGGTATGAAGGTGAAAAAGTTTTTCAAGTTACAAGAAACGTGACGGACGTACGGACGGACGGACGGACATACGGACGGACAGACACTCGTGACGAAAACGATATACCCATTTTTTCCCAAAAAAGTGGGTATAATAAAGGGCAACCTGAGTTCAGCATTTGTTGCGCTATTTTTCATAAATATATGTCATTCTGTTAGAAAGATATTAAAGGAAATGTTAATTTTGTTTGTGGGAAATCCTAAATAGTTCTTTATACATGTGCATGCCAGGCCCGTAGCCAGACCTGTTTGAAGGGGGGGTCGTTTCGAAGGCCCAAGGGGCCTGAGATATCTAGGGGGTCCGGTGGCATGCTTTTTTGCTAAAAAAGTGGACCTCGAGGCTGGGCCGCTCAGACCCCCCTGGCTACGGGTCTGCATGCTTAGAAGTATATATTGTGACCACCATCTCGTCACAACATATATTTTCATTGAGAAATAACAAAAATAAAATATTTGAAAAATTTCAAACCCGTAAAGGTATATTCCGAATGTAATGTGTCCTTTGGTGATTTATTTAACCCTTAGACCGCTACACACAACAATTGTCATCTGCTGTTGCTTTTATAGCTTGCCTTATTTCTCAATAAAAACATGTTTTGACAGCACTTCAAAATCATTTCCAATGGAAATGATTCTGAAGTGCTGTCAAAGCATGTTGTAAATTATTCTAAAGTGCTGTCAAAGCATGTTTTTGATGATAAAAAATGGAAAATAAACAGCAGACGACAAAACAATTAAGATAGCGGTGTAAGGGTTAATTGTGTATTCAACTGTAATGATGCTGGAGTCTCATGGATAACAGCAGCTCATCCACTAAACGAGACGATCACCACGAAGGTCAAGGCCACTAAGGCCAAGGTCACAATATGATACTGGATGGATAGCTGTCAATGTGAGGAAGCCATTTATGATATTGGTAATGATATGACTAACAGATCAGGAGATATTCAACAAAATCATCTATTTGGTCCAAAATCATTGACACCAAGGTGAAGATCACCAAGGTGAAGATCAGCCGAATTACACTGGTAGAAGTTGATGAAGTTTGGAGATGATCCGACTAACGGATCAAGAAATATCCAATGTTTGGATGTACATGTACGTCCATAATTATTGACACAAAGTTCAAGGTCACCATGGTCACGGAAAAACCGATAGAGACACTGGGTGGATAGCCATCAATGTGAGGAAGCTATGGATGAAGTTTGGTAAAGGATCTAACTAATGGATCAGGAGATATTCAACATTTGGTTTGCACAAAATTATTGACACAACGGTTAAGGTCACCAAGGTGAAGGTCACACGAATGTCAGTGGGTGGAAGGCCATCAATGTGAGAAATCTATTGATGAAATTTGTAATGATCCGACTAACGGATAAAGAGATATGGGAAATTTGCTAGGTCCAAAATTTACGTCCCACAAAGGTTAAGGTCACTAAGGTGAAGGTTAAGGTCACCCAAATGACAGTGGGTGGGTAACCATCAATGTAAAAAGCTATTGATGATATTTATTAATGATCCGACTAACGGATCAAGAATGGTCCAAAATGTACGTCTCACAAACGTTAAGGTCACCAAGGTGAAGGTCAACCTCACCCGATGAATCACTGGATAAATAGCTATCAATGTGAAGCTGTTGATGAAGTTTGGTAATGATCCGACTAATAGATCAAAAGATATGGGAAATTTGGCTACGTCACCCTGACAACGCCAGAATTGTGAGCACTATGTCTCACTTACCACTAACATCTGAGACAAAAATAGCCCTGAAATTGGAATAACCTCATCAGTAGCCTATTTCACCAACATTACAAAGCATACTTTTCTAGCAAAGTATACTTTGAGGGAGAAATCTTCAATTTTAGGATAAATTTATTAATTTTTATTATACTGAATTTATTACATTATCACAGCCATAATGGCTGTGATAATGTAATAAATTCAGTATAATAAAAATAAATAAATTTATCCTAAAATTGAAGATTTCTCCCTCAAAGTATGGCTGTGATAATGTAATAAATTCAGTATAATAATTCTGCATATTTTTAATCATGAAATACATGCATTTGTTAGTTCTATTTGAAATAATGCATTTCAGGCAAAATAAATGATTACTCCCTCAAAGTATACTTTGCTAGAAAAGTATACTTTGCAATTTTGATGAAATCGGCTACTGGTGTCAGGTCCTCACCACGAGTGAGTGAAATCGTCAAGGCTGCCTTGGATGGTTTGCTCGAAAGCCATGTTTTGGACTACACATCATTAGAGAAACCGGAGAGTATTTCGGTCACATCAAAATTATGGCTGTGATAATGTAATAAATTCAGTATAATAAAAATTAATAAATTTATCCTAAAATTGAAGATTTCTCCCTCAAAGTATGGCTGTGATAATGTAATAAATTCAGTATAATAATTCTGCATACTTTTAATCATGAAATACATGCATTTGTTAGTTCTATTTGAAATAATGCATTTCAGGAAAAATAACTGATTACTCCCTCAAAGTATACTTTGCTAGAAAAGTATACTTTGCAATTTTGATGAAATTGGCTACTGGTGTCAGGTCCTCACCACGAGTGAGTGAAATCGTCAAGGCTGCCTTGGATGGTTTGCTCGAAAGCCATGTTTTGGACTACACATCATTAGAGAAACCGGAGAGTATTTCGGTCACATCAAATGAAAAATTGTACTCTAAGCAACAGGGTGGAGTATTAATTTATATTAAACAATTTCCTGATTAAAATCAGCTATCATCTCAGCAAAAACATTTCCCAAGCCTCTTGGGTGATAAACGAGGTAAATTCCTGCTTAATTTAGTGCACAATTGGCATACTGTTGCTATCTCAGAATAGAATAGGCACCACGCCTGCAATGAACTAGGCAAGTGTTGTTTATACAGATGTATCAACAGGTGCCCCACTGAAGTTGGCTTTCATGGAAGGTTCATACATACTGAAACACTCATTGTTTGATCCATCACAATGACTGATTGCTTGATTGAATGATTGGTTGGTTGATTGATTGTGGTTTCATGTCCCATCAAAAATGAATGATCGGAATACATATTTAGGTGTTATTATTTTCTCTTTTTTTCTTATTTCTCAAATGAAAGCGTATGTTGTGACCACTCATTCGAACCGTCTCGATGAGACGGTTCAAATGGTGGTCACAACATACAATTCTGATGTGAAATAAAGAACATAATTATTTGAATATTTCTGCCAAAAAACATGTGTCGCGATGCATCAACAATTGCCGACTGAATCTGCTTAAAGTTCCCATCACAAATGAATAATTCCAGCACAAAAATATTTACACAATTCCCTAACATTTGATTGGCCAGTAGCAAGTCTCTGTCCAAAATTTATATCCCAATAAACTCCCACGCCGAACTACATTCCGTAACCGTGAGGCGCAGTCAAAATAATTCTTAAGAAAAAAATAAATAAACACATTTTCTTGATGAATTTATTTCAAATGCTGGAATTATACGGAATGAATGGCCTTTTTGTGGAATTTATCGGGGATATAAACTTGGAAAAGTCGCGGGAATACTGGACGAGGCCTTCCACAAAAAGGCCATTCATTCCTATAAGTTATTTGTCAAATTGTCACAATCATGATGTGAAATAAAGAACGTATTTGAATTTTCTGCCAAAAACTGATGTATTTTGGAATGTAATTGTTTATACAGATGCATCAACAGGTGCCGACTGAAGTTGGCGATGCTTGAAGACAGCTTTGCACATACCAAAACACTCAAGTATTCCATCAAACGCTATGGGTACACTAATTGATTGATTGATTGATTGATTGAAACATTGATTGATTGAATGGAGTTCAGAATATGTATGAAAATAAGAATTATTTTTGCTTTATTTTTGTTATTTCTCAACAAAAGCATGTCTATCTTCAAACCACTCAGTTGAATGCAGTTTATTATTTTTGCAACTACAGTCAAACTTGCACAAGCGACCACGTGCATTAAGCGACTTTTGTCTTATGCGACCACCTTCAATTCCCCCCAACCACTTGGCCTATATAATGACAGTGTACTAAATGACTTTCCCTTAACGCGACCACCGGCCACATATTTTGTAACCAACAGCAATGGTCGTTTATACTAAACGACCATTAATTGACACTCACTTTCTCCAGGTTTCTCACAAATCCCCTGTCACTGTCAAAGTGTGACTGGTGCATATTGTTTAATTATCTTTATTGTCCGGAAACCTCGTTCTGAAACGTTTGTTTCCTTCGATCGTGATTACTAAAAGGAATTAAATCATGGTCGCTTAGCACATGGGAACAACAGGACTGTTTGCTTAGCACATGGGAAAACATCTGCGTATTTCACTCATTTAAAAAAATAGTTTTTCGTTGTGTACATAATTTCAAGCATTTTTATTTCACCCAATTCCAATTTTTTTGACATGTAACGTTGGAATATACCAAACACTGTGTTAATAAATCATTATTCTATCCGCTGGTTTTGTTGTCTGTCAAGGATTGGTAAAAATCACCGGGGCGAAACACGTCTGGTCCGAAGTGATCGCAGTCACTACCGCCTATTTACGATTTCGGCTTGGCGATTTTACTTCGCAATATCATTCATATTAATCCATCTGTTTTGATACAATAATGCGTGAATAATTCAGAAAAGTGGACAGTAAACATTTGGCTAGTATTCTAATGTATTTATTTATATGTTAACCCTTTCAACCCTAAGGAACTGGAATGGACTGTGACATGCTAATGTTCCGACCAATCCAATGGTCACAAAATGATTTTCAGATTCTTCCATTTATGAAAAGGGGGTGTTTTTTTTCTCAAAATTATGAAGATTACTTTCAAACAGTGCAGATCCTGATGAGACGGCTCGTTACGAGCCGGCTCATCTGGATCTGCACTGTTTGCATAAACCGATATAGCGGGCTTTCGGGTTCAAGGTACATGCCGACGTAGTAGGCTATAATATAGTGATACAGATACTTTTGTATATTCTGTACATATGACATTTCCTGGCAAAATAAACATTCATTCACCATTACCCCACGTATTGAATAGCATTATTATACATTTTATTTTAGACGAAAATTTTCATACTGATATCAGGGGCGATAAACGTGTTTCCTTAAAATGTTAACAGACATTACTTTTTATTCTCTGTATTTATATTTCAATGTGCAATGATCATACTTTATAATCTGTCGAAAATATGATTTTTTCAGGCGACGCATTTTATTAGTATAAATAAGTAAAAAATAGCATGCCTCATTTGCATATGAAAATAGCCTGATACCAACGCGTGTCACTATCAATAAAATAAATATTACTAAATGATTATATCTCTTTTCCGGGCACTTGTAATTATACACTTATTTAATTCCTATAAAGAACAGTTTCTGCTTACTGAGTGGGCATGTACCTTTAATGTTTAATATTCGCGATTTCCTGATTCCGAATATTAAACCATATAACCGGACGTACCAGTACCCAGATTTCTAATATCTTTTTGTTTTTTCGCCCGGGCGTCTATTAGAATCACCACTGGCTCCGAAGTCCAGGGTGGGCGTTTAATAGAGGCAAGTGTTATTCAGCAAAGGAAAAATTATAAAAAAATATACGATGTTCTGCTATCTGAACAAAAACATAACTAAAGGACATTACTCTCAAACGCCAGACTTGATTGTACTGTCTGTCAGTTTATAAACATTTGGGCCAAGACGTTTCGGCCCACTCTGGTCATTATGGTACAGTCGGTAGAAATGTTAAATTTAATGGTAATGTATATCAAGACAGCTAGCGTCAATCATTAATGCTGATCAGATTTACGCCTACGGACGTTTCGTCAGCATCAGCGTTTCGGATCTGTCGGGTTTGAGATGCTTTGAAAATGGCGTCTCCGTAACCGTGTAAATTCTGATCACCCTGTGTCCGTGTTTTTTCCCCGATTTTAAAGGAAGTTGCTTTCGAAATAATGGAAAGACAAAACATCTAATTGGACAATTAGCTCCAATTTTGTTTCAAGTCGGTACTGGGCGTTTATTAGAGGCACTAATTTCGTGAAAATACGCCAAAAAATGTGTCATTTTCAACGTAAAAAGTGGGGGGTGGGCGTCTATTAGAGCATGGGCGTCTATTAGAATCTTTACGGTACTTCAATTTCAACCCGTTCACACCACACTATTTATATTCTGACAGTTCTGTACTACCGGTAATTTTCAGTTTTCCATTTATCAGAAAGCAGTGTATATTTTTAACCCTTAGAGGGCGGGAAACGAAACGTGTCGTCTGCTGTTGTTTAATATTCTGCCTTTAATCTAAAAAAAACCCATAGTTTTGCAGCACTTTAGAATCATTTCCAATGGAAATGATTCTAAAGTGTTGCCAAACTATGTTTTTCTTGATAAAAATGAAAATTAAACAAAAATCAGCAGACGAAAAATTTAATTCAGCAGTGTAAGGGTTAAATATATGTATTTAAAATTAATAACAAACACTTGTAGATCCTGATGAAATATAGCTTGTTACAAACTGGCTCCCATCTGTGCAAATGACAAACAGGATTGTAAACACTTACCTGCAATAAAATGCACAGAACTATGCAGAATATGAGATTTATATAAACAACACACATCGAGTAAAAATGTTTGATTTAAATATAATTAATTAATTGAACCCAGACATAGAAACAATTATGATGAGAATTATGTTGATCATGTTGATAATGATAATGAGGTCGTGGTGATGATGATTAAGGTGGTAATAATGATGATGCTGATGATAATGGTAGTCGTGTTGTTGTTGATGATGGCTCAGCTGTGATTATGATACTGGTGATGGTGGTACAAATATCAACACCGCCACCATTATAATAATCATCAACACCTCCATTACATGCGGCGGCGGCGGCGGCGGCGGCGGCGGCGGCGGCGGCGGCGGCGGCGACGACGACGACGACGAAGGTGATGGTGATGATGATGATGGTGATGGTATGATGATGATGATGATGACGACGATGATGATGAAGGTGATGGTGGTCATCATGAAGGTGTTGGCTGACAACTGTGATGATGAACAATGCTTATGCATATATATCAATCAAGATCACTGCACCGACAATAAAAAGAAACAGCCATTAACCCTTTCAACACCGCAGGCCTGTATAGTGGTATTGGCATAAAGTGTAGATCCAGATGCGCCGGCTCGTAACGAGCCGTCTCATCAGGATCTGCACTTTTTGCAAGTAATTTTCATATTTTCGAGAACAAAAACACCCTTTTCATAAATGGACTAGTCTGAAAATCATTTTGTGACCATTGGATTGGTTGCAAAATTAACATATCAAAATCCATTCCAGTTACAGGGGTGAAAGAGTTAAAGCATCGCAGACCAATTTATCTTGCCCAGACACATCAGGATAAATATCCATTGTTAGTAAGGCATGAAAACAGGCAATCAGTATGTGGAATCGCGGAAGATAGATCGTCAAATAACCAGTTTGACATAGCGGATTTGGTACAGTATTGTATCAGAACTGGCAGAACTCTTGCTGGAGGTGGACACATCTTTTGGATTATTATATACATACTTTTGTTTCCCATTGAAACACAATGCAACGCACGACGTCAATATTTATAGGTTATTTGATTTGTGTGTGGATATATGCACGAGTTCCGCAGCGTGTGATATTGCGCAACTTTAGGAGCGCAATATCTTTGCGCGGTGGAACGAGTGGCATATATCCACATACAAATCTAATAACCTTTTTATTATATTCGTTCATCATTCCCAATTTATATGCGCTACAAAAATATACAAAATATAAATAAAATAAACAAATTAGTGGTGATTTAGAAGGAACTGTTTTGTGACGTGAAGCGTAGTTCAGGCACTGACCAATATCAACTCACGAGACGTCTTGCGTTCCATTGTGTTTCAATGAGAAACGAAAGTATGTATATAATAATTTTCCATATTTACGTCTCGTGAGTTCATATTGGACAGTGCCGGAACTACGCTTCACCTCGCAAAATAGTTCCTTCTAAATCACCAATAACATGTTTATTTTATTTACATTTGTATATTTTTTTAAACGCATATAAATTGCCAATAATGTAAGTATATAATGAAAAGGTTATTTTATTTGTATGTAGATATATGCCACTAGTTTCGCCGAGCAACGACTCCTAAAGTCACGTAATATCGCACGCTGCGGAACTCGTGCGTATATCCACATACAAATCAAATAACATAGAAATGTGAGACGGTTAAAAAAAATGATGGTCACAGTACATACTTACGATGAGAAAAAATGAAAATATTTACAATTTTTCATCAGTAAAATTGTTCATCCTCAGAATGTATTAAAGAGTTTGTTTTACATTATCTCACCGAATGGTTGGCAGTGCTCAGGGGCCCGTTTGACTAACCTTCTTACGACTAAAATGTTCGTAAGTGAAAAATTATAATAGTCTGTGAATTTCACATTAACAATGTTTTCTTGTAAACAATGATTGGATTTACATTTATTGAGCATAGGCTGCATATGCAGCCTATGCTCAATAAATGTAAATCCATCAATTGAAATTTCCAAACGATCCTAAATTTGCACTTACGAAGATTTTAGTCATACGAAGTTTAGTGAAACGGGCCCCTGGTATTTTTCTCATATTCTATTTCATTCATCACTGTGGCCTGTGAATCCCCATACTGGTGTGAAACCTGGAAAAATTAATAAAATTGCAAGATCATTTATTTTAACCCTTTCACCCCTAAGTAACTCCAGGAATGGAATTTGATATGTTAATTTTGCAATCAACCCAATCGTCGCACGATGATTTTCAGACTAGTCCATTTATGAAAAAGGTGTTTTTGCTCTCAAAAATATTAAAATTACTTGCAAAAAGTGCAGATCCTGATGAGACGGCTCGTCATGAGCCGGCTCATCTGGATCTACACTTTTTGCCAATACCACTATACAGGCCTGCGGTGTTGAAATGGTTAATGGCTGTTTATTTTTATTGTCGGTGCAGTGATCTTCATTGAAATAAATGCATAAGCATTGTTCATCATCACAGCACGTCAGCCAACACCTTCATGATGACCACCACCACCTTCATCATCAGCATCATCATCATCATCATCATTATCATCATCATCATCATCATCATCATCATCATCATCATCATCATCATCATCATCATCCTCCACAACTCTGTAATGGAGGTGTTGATGATTGTTATAATGGTGGCGGTGTTGATATTTGTGAAGATGATCATCATCTTCAACACCACCATCACCATTATCATAATCACAACTCAGCCATCATCAACAACAACATCTGGATCTACACTTTTTGCCAATACCACTATACAGGCCTGTGGTGTTGAAAGGGTTAAAACACAATATCATGAGAAAAAAACACCTTGAATGTGTATTACTACTTTGTATGTATGTTCTACCTTCCTAGGCGCGCAGTCCCATCAGAGTCTGCTGTTTGTCACTACCTTGTAGACCTTTAAAAATATCAATTTACCGTTTTCCGTTATTTGTCAAACGCCACAAGAGGCGAAATTGGCTGATAGCTTGAACACATACGATGGGCGAGTTGGCCATTCCATGTGCCGTATAGGAAACAGTAACATATGGCAATGTCAACATAATATGCTATACATATATTCCATCACATTTACGAAGCACTTATCTTTGAATCAAATGATGATCAGGTATAGAATGGGTCCTTGATAAAATAATACAGTGGAAGATCGATCTCTCGAACCGGCAACGGACTCGAATAAAAGTTTGAGTTAGGCATAGTTCGAGGGAAAGAAAATAAATACTAGTCACTAAGTCAGTGATTTCATTCCATTTAGGAATGACACCATTGATTGATGTTTGTATGGCCTTCTGGAAGAAATATCTATAATGATAATAATAAGTAAACAACTATAATGAACTAATTATTTTATTTCAATATGTACATGTATGCATACGTAAATAAATAAACTGTTAATTAAACTGAATATTACAGACCGTCTCGTCTTTGTTTTGTTTGTTTCATATCGAAACCGAAAGTTGTCGTTAGCAACATTCCCATTGTAAACGTGTTTATTTTACTATGCTATAATTAAGCTTGACAACCATTTTTATTGCGAGTGAATGTTTTTTTATCACGGATCATTTGCATAAACAAGCAGTAAAGTGTTTGCAAAAGATCGGCGTAAAATAACATTCAATAAATGAAAGTAGACATGTGCGCAACATCATATCCAAAGAAAGTGTCTATAAATAGCACACTGGCTTATTAAATATACAAAATGAACAAATAAAATTTAAACGAAATTGCACAAAATGCACAAAAAATAAGTGAATCACTCATAATTCACTGATGTGAATATTTAAAGGCGAATTTTGTTCAAATTAATTCATTATCGAGGTCATCTTGACGTGGAATTAACACCGTTTAATTTTTAAATTCGTGATTTAATGTCACCACCTGTCAAGCGAAACAAATCAAACAGACCGGCAATCGTGATATTCACACCTCGTTAGGCAAACAGATCACTTACCTGTTCGAGCTATCAATAGCACTTTATGTTGATTGACTAATGTTCGAGAGTTCGACTTTGTCGTAGTTCGAGTTTTAGGTAGAAAAATATATGATTTATATAGGGAAATTTGTCGGGACCACAGGACGAGTTCGAGTTTTCCGGAGTGTTCGACAGAGACCGGTTCGAGAGATCGATCTTCCACTGTACTAAAGTTATTATGCAACCAGTCAATTTGAGATGTTTTGGAGGTTAAAGGGGCATGAAAGGAATTTAAAATAAAACTAATATAAAAAATAAAAATGTGTTTTCATCATGACCCTGTGAAAATCGCATGATTTGACTTTACACCTGATGAAAACACGTTTTTTTATTTTTTATATTATTTTTTTTTTTTAAATAATGTAATGCACCTTTAAATGGTTTATTTTACCTCCAGCCCAAACCTCATCACTGAGCATTATGAAAAGGTGTTGCACAGCATATTCAATATTTATCGTCCATTTCAAACAATTAGTACCATACAGCTTCCTAATTGGTTTATCGAGTTCTTCAGATCAATTATTTAGCCGTTCCAGCAAATTACTGTCCATACCTGTAACTAATCTATTTGTTGAAAGACTTCCAAAACACTGACCCAATCAAACATAACTTGCAGCATGCTGTGTACAATTCCAAGGAGGGATAATCGGAGAACTTAACCCTTAGACCGCTACACACAACAAGAGGGCCATGATAGCCCTAATTTGCTGACCTGACTCCATGAACACCAGAGGAGAATGTGACATTGAGTTCATGTGTTTTAAAAAAATTGTGCTATTTTTAGATGGCGGTCATCTTAGATTAAGTGATAACTCTCATTTTACCAAATCTGAAAATGCTTCACCAAAGGATCTTAACTTACTATGAAGTTTGGCCAGCATTGGCCATGTGGTTCCTGAGAAAAAGATGTTCAAAATCTTGAATAAATGGATCTTTTGGCAGCCATCATGGATGACATAATCATCCGATGTCGACAAATATTGCACCAGAGCAATCGCCTCATCGATACCTTCAATTTGATAAACAACATGAGCATATTCGGTCAAAAATAAAATTTGACCCCAATTTGACCCCACGGGCCACGCCCATTTTTCACTCATGGACCATAACTATGAAATTTGGCCACCCTGGGCCAAACGGTTCGTGTGAAGAAGAATTTTGAAATCTCTAATAAAAGAACGACCTTTTGACCTTTTGGCGGCCATCTTGGATGACAACACCATCCAATTTCGACAAAAAATGTACCAGAGCGATCGCCTCTTTTATCCCTTCGATTTGATATAGACATGACCATATTCGGTCAAAAATAAAATTTGACCCCACGGGCCTGTGACCCATTTTTGACCCCGGGGTCACCATTTGTACATCGATCATTCCTACCAAGTTTCGTCGAAATCCGGCTAGCGGTTCATGAGAAGAAGATTTTTTAAGAATTTATGCTATTTTTAGATGGCGGCCATCTTGGATTAGCGATGACCTCCATTTTAACAATCTGAAAAGGCTTCACCCATGGACCATAACTTTTTAAGTTTGGCTACCATGGGCCAAGCGGTTCATGTGAAGAAGAAGAACGACCTTTTGACCTTTCGGCGGTCATCATGGATGACATAACCATCCGATTTTGACAAAAAATGCACCAGTGATCGCCTCATTGATACCTTTGATTTTACCCCAATTTCACACTACGGGCCACACCCATTTTTGACCACGGGGTCACCATTTTAACAACTTAGAAAGAGCATTGTACATCGATCGTTCCTACCAAGTTTTGACGAAATCTGGTTGGCGGTTCTTGAGAAGACGATTTTTGTTGAAGAATTTGTGCTATTTTTAGACGGCGGCCATCTTGGATTACGTAATGCTGTCATTTTAACAATTTTGTAATCCACCTACCTAAGGACGATGACCATGAAGTTTGGTGACTATAGGCCCAATGGTTACCGAGGAGAAGACGTTTGAAAATGTTTACGGACGGACGACGGACGACGGACGACGGACACATTGCGGTAACAATAGCTCACATGAGCTGGGCTACCTATAGTTGTCTGCTGTTGCTTTTATATCTTGCCTTATTTAGTTCTCAATAAAAACATGGTTTGACAGTACTTCAGAATCATTTCCAATGGAAATGATTCTAAAGTGCTGTCAAAGCATGTTGTAAATTATTCTAATGTGCTGTCAAAGCATTTTTTTTTTATGATAAAAATGGAAAATAGAAAATAAACTGCAGACGACAAAAAATTAAGATAGCGGTGCAAGGGTTAACTCTTACAATGCTGAATTAAATTTTATTGTCTGCTTTTGCTTTTTAATTTCCCATTTTCACATCAATAACATGCTTTTCCAAATGGAAAAGATTCTAAAGTGCTGTCAAACCATGTTTTTATCGAGAAATAAGACCAAATATAACACAACAGCAGACGACAATTTCCGTTTTCCGCATTCTAAGAGTTAAAAGAAATTCTGAGACTTTTGCAACAATTATTGATCCGAGACTATTTGGATCGCAAATAAGGTCTGTTTCCGTCATTTACAATTATTTTCCGCTTGTGATTGACTATTCAATCCTACTCTTTGCAAACACAGAAGATCCAGACGAGCCTGCTCATCAAGATCTACATTATTTGTCGGTACAAAAAATATTCCAGCTATTTAGCGGTGAAAGGGTTAACCCTTTCAACACCACATGCCTGTATAGTGTAGTATTGGCAAAACGTGTACATCCAGATGAGTCGTCTCGTGATGAGCCGTCTCATCAAGATCTGCACTTTTTGTAAGTAATTTTCATAGTTTTGAGAACAAAAACAGCCCCTTTTCATAAATGGACTAGTCTGAAAATCATTTTGTGATGTTTGGATTGGTCGGGAAAATTAACACATCACAGTCCATTCTAGTTACTTGGGGTTGAAAGGGTTAAGGGTGGAAATCGACTTGAAGACATTGCTTACCCCTGGATGCTCCAGAAATGTCTTATAGCTCACTGTACATTATCAAAATACAACAATTAACCCTTACTACGCTGAATTAAATGTTGTCATCTGCTGGAAGTGTTTTATTTTAAATATTTCTCGACAAAAATCTGGTTTTGACAGCAAATGAGAATCGTCTCCAGTGGAGACGATTCTCATGTGCTGTCAAAACCAAATTTTTGTTAAGAATTAAAGCAAAAATGAAAAACAGCAGACGGCAATTTCCGTCAACAGCGTAGGAAGGGTTAAGTACAAGTATTTCCTCACCCATTACATAATTTGGCAAAACATTTTATTGCGAGGATAAATAGCAATTTATATCTATCCAAACAACCCGAAATCGATACATCAAAGTCGTGTGGTACATTGAAGTCACATGGGTAATCACATAGGGGTGGCCAATATCACACGTCTACCTTCTTGTCGCGTTTTTAAATCGTTTCAGTATACGTTGGTAGTATGGGTTATACTAGTTGCGAATGGTAACTTGCAATCTACTCCAGTACTGTCCGTAACTGGCTATGTTATTTAGCGGTGAAAGGGTTAACCCTTTCAACAACCCAGGCCTGTATAGTGGTATTGGCAAAACGTGTAGATCCAGATGAGCCTCATCAGGATCTGGACTTTTTGCAAATAATTTTCAGATTTTCGCAACTAGGGTTATACAAGGTATTAAAACAAACTCCAGATCTGGGATCCTAGGGTGTCTGGTTAGAGAAGTTCCACTGTAATTATGGATGTGATTGGAGAAATGGGGCTTATGCGTTTTTGTGACCAGTGTCGATCCAGATCAGCCTGTGCAACCGCACAGTCTGATCAGGATCTGCAATGTTCGCCATTCCATCAATGAAACACCTGTTATTCCCTTAACCATTACAATGCTGAATTAAAATTTGTCGTCTGCTGTTTATTTTTATTTTCCAATTTTTCTCATCAAAACCATGTTTTGATAACACTTTAGAATAATTTCCAAAGGAATTTTATCTAACATGTTGTCAAACCATGTTTTTATTGAGAAAAAAACAACAACATGTATATACAGCAGACGACAATTTACGTTTCCATCATTCTAAGGGTTAACAAACAATATTGATACATCATTATCAGGCCATAGTGTGCTATTTGCTCAGGAGCTAAACTGGTCACAAATCCCATAAGCCCCATTTCTCCAATCATGGCCACAATTGAGGAAAATGACCACTCCAGAATACATTTGTTACACAACAATCAAGATCCAACCCTCTCAGTTGCTTCATGGATCAACCAGTGCTAGTTTGATTAGGAAGACACACACGGGGGGGGGGGGGGGTGGGGGGGGGGCCCTGGGACAAGCACATTGAAAGAAAGTTGTTAACCCTTTCAACACCACATACCTCTATAGAGACAATGTTTGCAAACAGTGCAGATCCAGATGAGCCGGCTCGTAACGAGCCGTCTCATCAGGATCTCCACTGTTTGTTAATAGTTATCAAATTTGAAAAAAATTACCCTTTCTGAAGAATGGAATAGCCTGAAAATTTGAATGGACCAATGAAATAGCATGAAACAGTGGCATGGAACAGCCCATTAAGTTACTTGGTGTTGAAAGGGTTAACCCATTTAAAGGTGCATGTCCACTCAGTAGGCACAAACTGTTCCTACTGAGTGGACATGCACCTTTAACCCTTTCAACACCAAGTAACTTAATAGGATGTTCCATGCCAATGTTTCACGCTATTTCATTAATTTTGTCCATTCAAATTATCCCATTCTTCTAAAAGGGTAATCTGTACGACGTTTAAAATTATTAACAAACAGTGGAGATCCTGATGAGACGGCTCGTTACGAGCCGGCTCATCTGGATCTGCACTGTTTGCAAACATTGTCTCTATAGAGGTCTGTGGTGTTGAAAGGGTTAACCCTTAGACCGCTATCTTATTTTTTTGTCGTCTGCTGTTTATTTTCTATTTTCCATTTTTATCATCAAAAACATGCTTTGACAGCACTTTAGAATAATTTACAAAATGCTTTGACGGCACTTCAGAATCATTTCCATTGGAACAATGAACATTAGAACATTAGAACGGAACAATTGAACATTAGGTGGGCATCGAATTGTCAAGTGGTTATCAAACTTTTTAAATATGTCTTCAAACTTTTCCAAATCCTAAGACAGGTCACTCTTATTATTAATCCCAGCGCTCCTCGACAGGTGAGTAATTATAACCGCAGGTGTGCGAAATGAACGACGTCCGACTTCCAGGATTCTAAAAAATGTAGGTGGAAATGTGCCAAATAGCAGCAAGTGCATGTGACATACTGTACTCATCGAAGTTTTGGAAATATTCCTGGAATATCTAATATATGGTTGTGACTGGCGAATGGGGCTTATGGGATTTGTGACCAGTGTAGCTCCTGATCATACAGCACACTCCTGTAGCATGATATCATATAAAAATTGATGCAATGAACAGTGCAGATCCTGATCGGATGCACAGTCTGATCTGGATCTGCACTGGTCGCAAAACCCATAAGCCCCATTTCTCCAGTAACAGCCACATACAACAAACACTAACTTTTTTAATTAGATCTGCATCAAGGTGAATGAGTATGAGCTGAGCAGTAGCATATGCATATGTGGCTGTGATTGTAGAAATGGGGCTTATCGCATTTTTGGTCCACCTATATATATATAGCTTTTGACTTTCCAACATAGCCATTCAGTCCATTTTACATGCCCACTCAGTAGGCACAAACTGTTCTTTATAAGTGTATATAATTAAATAAGTGTCTATATTGTGTCACTATTCCACCAGTTCTGAAAAATAATATATACATATATAAGCATTTAGAATTATTTATTTCACTGATATGACTCACGGAGGTATCAGTCTATTTTCATATGCAAATGAGGCATGATATTTTTTAATTATTATTAAATAATATTTTCGATAGATTATAAAGTATGATCATTGCACATCAACAAATAAATACAGAGACTAAAGTGTGGAAATTTATGTCTGATACAAAATGTATAATAATGCCAATCAATATGTGGGGTAATGGTGTATAGCGGCACTCGTAATGTTTAGAACTGGTGGAATAGTCACACAATTATACACTTATTTACTTCCTATAAAGAACATTTTGTGACGACTGATCGAGTGGGCATTACCTTTAAGGAAATATACAGTTTGAAGCATATTCAGTTTGTCATAGCGAACAGTGTATATACCCTAACCATGCAGCCTGCTTGGATGCATGCACAGGCTAGTCTGGGTCTACACTGGTCACAAATTACATAAATCAAGCCTCATAGAATACCGGAAATTCATGCAACAACATTATTTTTTCACCTCCAAAGTGGTATAATATCCAATCTGTAATCCACTTGAATATTTCATCCAGTTTTACCCGAACACAACCTTAGGTTAACTGGCTGTAAAATTACAAAGGAATTCTGTTAACTGGCAGTAAAATTATAACGGAATTCTGTTAACTGGCAGTAAAAGTTAACTCCAGACTATAACATAATACCGCTTTTCCCTACAATACTTGCATAAAACAAATACACAAGGACGGAAATTCAGGGGGCCATTTCACTAAACTTCGTACGACTAAAATGTTCGTAAGTGCAAATTTAGGATCGTCTGGAAATTTAATTCAATTGATGGATTTACATTTATTGAGCATAGGCTGCATATGCAGCCTATGCTCAATAAATGTAAATCCACTAATTGTTTACAAGAAAAACATTGTTAATATGGAATTTACAGACAATCATAATGTTGCACTTACGTACAAAGTTTAGTGAAATGGCCCTCCAGTTTCCTAGCATTAAAAGATAGCTCCAATCAAATACACAAGGAACTCGCAATTACACCACTAGCGTGTAATGTCATAGAGCAGGAAATGCATGACTACCACTGAGCCGCATAATTTACCCAGGTCAGACCAGTGGTGGAATTCCCTGAAAGTCTGTTGTACATTAAATACTGGCGCTAAAGTTAGTTCATTAGTTCCTTATCTTCATGTTGAGGGGCGTTCAACAACATCTCATGGAAAGCTATAGTCAGGCTGCTATGAAGGCGGGAACCAAACATTGTCGGCTGCTGTTGTTATTTATTTTATCTTAGCTTTCAACAAAAACATGGTTTGGCAGCATTTTAGAATCATTTCCATGGGAAATGTTTCTAAAATACTGTCAAACCATGTTTTTGATGAGAAAAAAAATGGAAATAAATAATAAACAGACGACAAAATTTAATTCAGCATTGCAAGGGTTAAAGGTACATGCCCACTCAGTAAGCACAAAATGTTCTTTTTATCAGAGACATCATCTGGGACATTTTCTAGCAAAATAAACATTCAATCACCATTACCCCACGTATTTATTGGCATTACTATACATTTTATATCAGACTTAAATTTCCACACTGATGTCAGGGGTGATAACTGTGTTTCCTTAAATTGTTAACGGACATTACTATTTGTTCTCTGTATTTATTTTTTAATGTACAATGATCATACTTTATGATCTGTTGAAAATATTATTTTTTCAGGTGACGCATTTAATTGGTATAAATAATTTAAAAAATATCAAGCCTCATTTGCATATGAAAATGCCACCATCAGTAAAATAAATATTACCAAATGATTATATCTGCATAGCGGGCACTCCTAATCTTTAGAACTGGTGGAATAGTGACACAATTATACACTTATTTAATTCCTATGAAGAACAGTTTGTGCCGACTGAGTGGGCATGTACCTTTAAACCTAGCTCCAAGTGATTTAAATGTACTCAGTGTCAGATGATGTGTCAAGATATTCAGTAAGTGGTTTTCACTTTATGGACTGCAAATGACCTACATCAACCAAATACACTATTTTATTTGAACAAACTATTTCCTATATACTAGCATCAGACTGTGGAAAACAAGGGAGATAATATAGGAATGAATGGCCTTTTTGTGGAATTTATCGGGGTATAAACTTGGAAAAGTCGCGGGAATACTGGACGAAGGCCGGAAGCAAAAAAATTTATCAAGAAAATGTGTTTATTTTCCGTTTTCTTAAGAATTATTTTAACTGTGCCTCACGATTACGGAAAGTAGTTCGGCGTGGGAGTTTACTGGGATATAAATTTTGGACAGAGACTTGCTACGGGCCAATCGAATGTTAGGGAATTGTGTAAATATTTTTGTGCTGGAATTATTTTGGTAATGCATTTACACAATTACTTTACCGGGAAGTGTCCACACTTTATGAACCATAATGATATACCATTATCAATATTATAAAACATATTACAGATATAGGTTTAAGTAGACCGTGGACGAGGGGTAACAGCAGACTGTCTGTCATGGTTGGTTCGATTCTCAGCCAGGGTGTGATTATTTCTGAGATACTTTGTATTTCCTGCTCTACTAGTCCTTTCGGATAGGGACTTTAAAAGGCGGTCCCGTGTATCAGATTTGAAGTAGAGTCTGGGCACGTTAAAGAAGCAGAGGGAACTATTCTAATAAGAGCTAGGCCCCCTGGGGCCGATTTCCTCTGTATCCACGTACCTTTCTCACCTTCTTGGGAGACGACATGCAAGGTCATCGAGCCAGTGTCGTCGATAAATCCAACCATTTACATTTTTTAGGTTTTCATTCTCACCAACATTAGTAACCATTGATTGCAGAACAATTCTAATGAGGGAAACCATGGATAAATATAGAAAATGGAAATAAAATGAGCTCAATGTACAAATGGTTGCAAAGTTCCACCTATTTGTTTTAACCCTGACTGGTACTACCAATAGCTTACAAATCCAACGTCACAGTCCATTTCACAGTTCCTGGAGATTCTACCATATCAAGGTGTTACACAGATTGCTGCCTGAGAAAAGGGATCTAACGACATTTTCAACAATTCCAGGTATAGGCCCCCTTTACACAGTCACACAGTAGTAGTAATTTAAACTTAATTATTTTGCTGATCATCATTAACCCTTCCACCCCAAGTAAATGTTAATTTTCCAACCAATCCAACCATCACAAAACGATTTTTAGACCATTTATGAAAAGGGAGTTATTTTTACTAAAAAATATGCAATTACTTGCAAAAAGTGCAGATCCAGATGAGACGGCTCGTCAAGAGCCGGCTCATTTGGATCTACACTGTTTGCAAACACCACTATACAGGTATGTAGTGTTGAAAGGGTTAATGGTACTTTAATGTTGTCAGGTCCTTTTTCACAGTCTGATGACCTTAAAAGAATCCTGTTTTATCAATTAACAAAGAAATGAAACCTCTCAAATGCATGCAGTTTAATTTATTTTTCAAGCCATATCCCTAATTGTTTAATTAAAAACATGTTTTCGAAATATTCTATGAAAATATATCCTGAAGTATATCATGTGATGCATTATTTAAACTGAACAGTTCACAAAATATACTTAAAATAATGGAGATGTGAAACGATTGTCATACTGAACTGAACTGGCATAGATGAGATAAACAGATGTCACAGGGAAATATAACAAATCAACAACACTGATGGAGAATGTACACAAGCTCCAGATAAGCTGCGTATTTGCGTAAATACCCAATTAAAATTGCCAATAACCCAACTGAAATCAGAAGTAGCGAGTATCAAAAAGCAATAACAAATTTGTGGTACCTTTATCATGCTACAGAAAACAATAAACAGACCACAAATATAGCATATTTTTCTTATTTTCCATGAAAACACATCTTGGTATTTCATTAGAATTGTCTCCAAGGAGACAATTCTAATGAAATGCCAAGACGTTTTCATTACAAAGCTAACTATTCAATAATTGCTGTCTGTTGATGTGTAAACAGTTGTGTGATTTTATTTCACCCAATTAAAATATTGAAATACCCAATTGCTTCAGATATGATGGAGTGAAAATACTAAATTACTAATTCCTTATCTGGTACCCATCAAAAACAGTACTGCAAATTACTGCAAGTCGTTTGACATTGACCTTCAACACCGGGGCAGCATGGGTGGGCTATAGAATGAAACTATTGTTGGCGACAAATAAGTATATGAAGTCCCAAGCCAATCAGACTTACGGCAATAGAGATAGGGTAGCTAAAAACTTCACCGCAAATCCCGGACAGACAGATGAACAGATGGAGAGACGAACAACAAACAGATGGACAGGGTGGCGACTATGTTAAAGTACTATTATCGTCTTACTCATGATTCATCTAATCTGCTATCAGAGGGGCTAAAAACTACACTAAGTTTGCTTGAAAATGGGATAAAATCATGGTATACTGATATTTTGTCAATCCTTGAGACGTTAAAGCTGGATATTACACTTTTTTCCGCCAACTCATTTGCTCCAACATCATTGTCAATACTTGTCAGGAAAATTAAATTGAAATTAGTAGAGCAGTTTCAAGATAATTGGGCAAAAGAGAAGACAAACTACTGGTAAATTAAGAACTTACTTTACATTTAAATATAATTCTCAGTTAGAACACTATTTAGATGGTTATAATTGACAATTTTGAAATGCGTAGTGCTATAGCCAAGTTTCATAAACTAAAAATAGAAACTGGCAGATACAACAAGACTCCAGTAGAATCTAGATTGTGTGAGAATTGTATGAATAATTCCATAGAAGATGAACTACACTTTTTGTTCAATTGTCCACATTACTCACAATGAGAGCTATTTTAATGTCATATATTTCATCAGAATGTCCTAACTTTTCGAGTCTTTCAGTATCAAATCAATTTATTTGGCTTCTATCTTCTGAAAACACTAATATTTTGAGAGAACTACGCAATTTCCTGATTCATTCATTCGAGAAACGCGGATAAATCTAGTCTCATACATACATTATTGGCTTTTATTGCGGTAGTGATTGTTCACAAGTTTACATTACATGTATTGAATTGTTATTTCCATGTATGAATCACTCTAATCAAAGTATGAAATTGTTTGCCCCTAGTGAGGGCCCTTAACCCTTTCCCTGATAGAGACGACTTTTCACGCCTCTGCAGAAGATGTCTTTTGAAAACATTGTGGGAAAAGGAGAAATTGCTTGTAACAAGCAATTTCTCCTTTTCCCACAATGTTTTCTACTCTATCAGATAATTTCACCATCATTTGACCCAGCATTTGATTCTTTTATTCAGATGTTTTGGATTTGGATGAGTCGAAATATCGCAAAACAGGGAAAGGGTTAATTGGAAATAAAATCTTGTTGTATCTTGTATCTTGTATCTGTACCCAAAACATGTTTTTGAGGACACAGATGGTGATAGATGTTTTGGTATCTAAAAGGTGCATAACTCTGAATGGTTCAAATGCAGAATGAAAGGTTTTGCACTATAGGCACTCCTCCACTTGATTGCTGTCCAGTAAGCCAAGTATGAATGCATGATGCCTTTAAAATTTATGTAAACTTTAGAACATCAAGGAATTGGGAATTGTTTGGCTATCTAATTCCTGCCTCTGGAAATTTTTTGGCAGTCTAATCCTGCACGTGTTTGCTCAGTGGATAAATGAGATGAAAACGCACAATTTCAGCGTACCTGAATTTCGTTAGGCGGTCAATTTTAACCATTTGAATCCGGGTAAAATAATTGCCGTCTGCTGCTGTTTTGTATTTTGCCTTCTTTCTCAATAAAAACATGGTTTGACTGCACTTTAAAATAATTTCCATTGGATATCATGTTATTGATGAGAAAAATGGAAAATAAAAAATAATCAGCAGATTTAACACTTACAATGCTGGATTAAATTTTGTCGTCTGCTGTTTATTTTTTATTTTGAATTTTATAAACAACATGTTTTACGGCACTTTAGCATCATTTTCATTGGAAACGATTCTGAAGTGCTGTCAAACCATGTTTTTATTGAGAAGAAAGACAAAATATAAAACAGCAGCAGACGATAATTTTCGTTTCACAAAGTCGAAGGGTTAATTCAGCATTGTAAGGGTTAACTATTTGCTCAGTGGATACATGAGACGACAACAAAACTTCAGCTTATCTGAATTCTGGTTCGGCGGAACAAATTGTAGACTTCGTGTCAAGTCTGGCAACTAACCGATCTGGGGACCAAAGTTGTCTGGCACCGAGCAACTGCGTATTGATTTTTGAATCTCTATGTTTAGAGGGCAAACGTAAGTAGGCCGGCTTGTGGTTTGTAAAGATCCAGACGAGTTTGCAGTTTCAGATTTCATCTTTAAAAGTATATGCTCACTCAGTAGGCACAAAATATTCTTTATATCAGAGACAGATATATTGTGTCACTAATTGTTCCACCATTTCTAAAAATTACAAGTGCCCGCTATACAGATATAATCATTTAGTAATACAGTCAAACCTGTGAATAAAGGCCAGCCATGGGAAGTGAAAAATCTGGCTTTAAAAATGTTCGCAGGTGGTCTGTATTCGCAGGGTCATTTATTTTAGGAATGAATGGCCTTTTTGTGGAATTTATCGGGGTATAAACTTGGAAAAGTCGCGGCGATAAAAATAAACAATTGGCGATAAAAAATTACAATTTTCAATTTTTTTAAATTTTTTTTTCGAAAATTGTAATTTTTTATTGCCAATTGTTTTGTTTTTTTTGAAGTGGTGATTTTATTATTTTCCCCAGCGGAATCCCTGATATAAACTTGGAAAAGTCGCGTGAATACTGGACGAAGGCCTCGTCCAGTATTCCCGCGACTTTTCCAAGTTTACCGTATTCTTGCGATTATAGGTCGCAAGAGTGCATAAGACGCACCCCTATTTTCAGTCCAAAATCTGGGGGAAAATGTCTACATGAGATTATAAGACGCACCCAATTTTCCTAACAAAATGAAACAAAAAAATGAAAAAAACTCTCCAAATTGTTGTTGTTATTTATTCCCCCATATTGTTTTTTTTATTCGTACCTTGGACGTTTTTGTCTGTATTTTCCCTATCATAGTTTGCTATGTCCGTAATTTGCCGACTATGTCCGTGATTCCCCGGTCCGTTTTCTAGTATCTTCAATTACACAGTACATGCTTCACTATAACACGTGCTCGGTTAGTACACGTTTGTGCATTGGCTCCCGATTTGTTTGCCTATTTGTATATCAAAATCGTGTTAAATGTGTAACAGACTATTGTCATAAATCGTGTTATATTTGCGATCATATTGCTGCCGAAAGTGGTATTATATTGTTAATTATTGATTGCAGTATGTATTATCTCTTTTCAACACCATTTACGGAAACTATTTTCGAAATCAATATCGGCGAAATATGGCGACAGATCTGCGTGCGTATAATCCAGAGTGTTTTTTAACCCGTTCCTTTCTGAATACACATTTACGAATATGAAATTTATTAAATATTTTATTTTTGTTATTTCTCGCTGAAAGTATATGTTGTCACCACTCATTTGAACCGTCTCGACGAAACGGTTTAAATGGTGGTCGCGGCATATACTACCGAGTGCATAAAAGGAAAATATTTAGGATTTTCCGCAAACACAAGCATATCATGAGCATGAAATGGGTTACTGATTGCCCCCATGATGCGAGGATGAAAGCTGCACGTTCGCCACATCTGCGGCACACATCAAAAAGCGTGTTGACCAATCAGTGCAATTTCAAAACATAGCCTAAAGGTCACACAGTTTACAGTCTCGTGCTGAATGATGACATGTTAGTTGACACGGTTGGGCGTTATCAATTTTTTTCCACAAAGCAACACACAACTTTCACCTACAGTATGTAATATTTCAAAATCAGTTTTATCGTCCGTAAATGACGCTGAAAGCAGCCTATAGCTATGACGAATTTGCATTGTCCGCTGACGTAATTATAATGTTTTTAATTAGAGATTGGCCAACATTGTAAACCATGTGCAGACTACGCGAATCCACCGCCTGGTCTGGTCGCTAATGCAATAAGCCAGGATTTGTCAGAGATAGAGACCCAATTCACATAAACACATTTGCCGTGTCATAAATAGAATCTGGTTCTCGGTAGTATTGTTTCACTGGGACGCATCAGACAGGGTACCAGTTTAGTGACGAATACGAATCTGACGTCAGCAACCGCGTGTGTTGATATTGATATGGCTTTATGTTGTAAATCTTGACACGCGGTGTGTTTGATGTCAGCCAGCTGACTTAATTGGGCTTGCCACTTTCATCAGCATCGTGTAAACACACAGTTTCGAAACTAATGGTGGAGTTTTATAACTTTCGTGGATTCCTGGTGATCTGGCAGAGAAAATATTGCCAAAATGTCGACCGGATCTGATCTTGGTATACAATGTTCGCCTTCGGTATAGAAAATGTGTACCGAATGTGACACAGAGCCGGAACAAGTAAGGCGCGAGTAAGACGCGAACTGTTTAGAATACGAATCCAATATTCCAATACCGGATTTTACCCCAAAGACTAACAACAACAACAAATATAGGAACACATTTTTTTTTTTTGGTCGTTTATGTCAATATTTCGGGTGGAAAAAATTGCTCATGTATCTACATGTATTTATAAGACGCAGGGGCTTTCTGGGATACAAATCTGAGTAAAAAAAATGCGACTTATAATTGCAAGAATACGGTATATCCCCGATAAATTCCACAAAAAGGCCATTCATTCCTTATAATTCCAGCATTTGAAATAAATTCATCAAGAAAATGTGTTTATTTTCCGTTTTCTTAAGAATTATTTTAACTGCGCCTGACGGTTATGGAAAGTAGTTCGGCATGGAGTTTACTGGGATATAAATTCTGGACAGAGACTTGCTACGGACCAATCAAATGTTAGGGAATTGTGTAAATATTTTTGTGCTGGAATTATATACTAATTGTGCTATTGGGACAACAATATTGTGGCCGTTACAGCCAGGTGATTGCTATTTGGAGGTGGTTCGACTGTATTTAATTTACTGATAGTGACTCGGGTGGTATCAAGCTAAATTCATATGCACCTGAGGCATGATATTTTTTAATTATTTATACCAATTAAATGCGTCACCTGAAAACAGATTAAGTATGATCATTGCACATCAAACAAGAGTGCCGCAAGTCACAAAATACGCCCGTCGAATATGGGCCAGACAGCAAAGATGCAGAAATGTGAAGCTGTCACCAAGGCAAGAAACATTAATGAGAATTTGAAAGTCTATAGCATTATTTCTTCATCTCATTGTGCTAAACATGTATACTAATTTAGGCAGAGATAGAAAAGTAGAGTGTAAAGTAGAAATGATAGGGAATTGGATACAATAATGTAGAAAAAATGGCTAAGTTAAAAAGGTGATATTTTTGTTAAAGAATATTTTTTTGGCATAAAAACACCAAGGTGCACATCTTCAATATGTGTAGAAGACGTGTGTATAGTTTCAGAACGATCGACTGAACGGTTTCGGAGGAGTTGTGTACACAAACTCTGTACCGTATATAGAATTGTATAGAAAAATGTAGAAAAAATGGCTACGTTAAAAAGGTGATATTTTTGTTAAAGAATATTTTTTTGGCATAAAAACACCAAGGTGCACATCTTCAATATGTGTAGAAGACGTGTATAGTTTCACGTCGACGAACGGTTTCGAGTTGTGCACAAACTGACGTATATAATTGTATGAAGTAGAAAAAATGGCAAGTTAGGTGGATATTTTTGTTAAAGTATCGGCTAAAAACACCAAGGTGCACATCTTCAATGTAAGACGTATATTTCAGAACGTCGATAGAACGGTCGGAGGATGTACACAAACCTTAACCGTATATTAAAAAGGTGTATATATTTTTGTAGGAAAAATGGCTAAGTTATGGCGGACATTTTTTTATACGGCAAAAACACCAAGGTGCACATCTTCAATATGTGTAGAAGACGTGTGTATAGTTTCAGAACGATCGACTGAACGGTTTCGGAGGAGTTGTGTACCCAAACTCTGTACCGTATATAGAATTGTATAGAAAAATGTAGAAAAAATGGCTCAGTTAAAAAGATGAAATGCCATAAAAACACCAAGGTGCACATCTTCAATATGTGTAGAAGATGTGTGTATAGTTTCAGAACGATCGACTGAACGGTTTCGGAGGAGTTGTGTACACAAACTCTGTACCCTATATAGAATTGCATAGAAAAATGTAGAAAAAATGGCTAAGTTAAAAAGGTGATATTTTAGTTAAAAAATATTTTTTCGGCATAAAAACACCAAGGTGCACATCTTCAATATGTGTAGAAGACGTGTGTACAAGTTTCAGATCAATCGACTGAACGGTTTCGGAGGAGTTGTGTACACGAACTATGCACTTTTTCTGTCAGCCGCCCGCCCGCCCGCCCAGCGGTAAAACATAATACGTACCGTTTTTTAAAAAGTCGTATAAAAATAAATACAGAGAATAAATGTCCGTTAATATTTTAAGGAAACACGGTAATCGCCCCTGATATCAGTGTGGAAATTTACGGCTGATATAAAATGTATAATAATGCCAATCATTACATGGGGTAAATTGTGAATGAATGCTTATTTTGCCAGAAAATGTGTCTGATATAAAGAAAATTTTGTGCCTACTGAGTGGGCATGTACCTTAAGAACTTGAATTTAAACATTTTAATTAATTAACATGTTTAGTTGGTTGTGTATTTTCAGTGGAAAATTGAGAGTTATGATCCAGGGGGCTGTTTCACTAAACTTCGTAGGACTAAACTGTTCATAAGTGCAAATTATGATAGCTAGTCTGTAAATTTCACATTAACAATGTTTTCTTGAAAACAATCATTGGATTTACATATGTTGAGCATAGGGGGCAGTTAATTTGAAATTATCCATTTCACTCCCTCGGACAGTATGTATTTAATGCAATATTCCAAATAAGTGGTTAGACAGCAAGATGCGTTCGACATTTGTGACCTAGACACACTAGAAGCTTTTACATAAACACAAATATGCTGCTCTATTAGTGCTCCTTACCTATGCAGGAATGTGAAATATCTCAGTGCAGCCTCTTTAAAATTATCCAATTCTGAGGTAAAATATTCACTTTAAAACCATGCCGTGCCACGTCATTTGCGGAACTACAGATTGAATGTTGTATGTGTTCTCAATCATCATCCAGAGTCAAATGCACTATCATGGTGCAAACCAGTTCCCATCCATGAGTTTTCTCTGAAATAAATTCTTGTTTGAAACTCCCAGAAAAATCTGTTGTTTTGATCAGTTTTTGTCACAACATACCCTCAATTCGTATTTGCCCATTTCTGATCAATGGGAACAGGTCAGATGGCCCTGGAATGAGCATTCATTAATTAATACGATGTAAAATCTGAATAAAATACAAAATCAACTACAAAATAATAATTAAACAATTAAAATGAATTTTAATCAGCAGAAAGTGTAATATTTATAAATTCCAACGGTGCCATTATACAAAACTGGCAGCTAACTGGTCACTGCTACCATATGCTCAATAAATGTAAATCAATAAATTGAAATTTCCAGACGATCCTAAATTTGCACTTACGAACATTTTAGTCGTAAGAAGTTTAGACTTACTGTAATTAAGTTTCTCTGAGCATGTATAGAAAGTGAAAGGGTCAATGGAAGAATGGGGCCGAGTCCCTGATCAGGAGCTAAGCTGGTAGCTCTCATCAAGCCCATTTGTGTCCAAAACGTCATTCATCATAAATGTGTGAAACTATTTTACAAGGACTATAAATCAGTTGTTTGCCATCTGTGATTGCAGCACCAGCATGTGTTGTTTTATGTGGCTCTGACTGGAGAAATGGGGCTTATGGGTTTTGTGACCAGCGTCGATCCAGATCAGCCTGATCAGGATCTGCACTGTTCACCATTCCATCAATGAAACAACAGACGTCATTCTTCTAAGCAGCAACAGTTAACCCATTACATTCGGAATACACCTTTACGGGTATGAATATTTTTTAAATATTTTATTTTTGTTATTTCTCAATGAAATTATATGTTGCGACCACTCATTTCAACGGTCTCGATGAGATGGTTCAAATGGAGATCGCAAGATTTACTTCTAAGTACATTTGAAGAAAATATTTATGATTTTCGCCAATCAAAATGGCATATCCTCAGCATGAAATGGGTTAATCAGACTACAGGAGTGTGTTATTTGATCAGGAGATACACTGGTCACACATGCCATAAGCCCCATTTCTCCAGTCACCCACATGCCACATGGTGATGAAGCACCATTACAAATGCATTAGCAACAATTTAGTCAGAGTGTCAATTTGTCAATAAAAACATAAAATATAACCCATGGCTTACTGAACTGAACAAACAATTCTCTGTTTCTGTTGCCAGTTTACACTTGGCATTCTAGTTTGACTCACTTTTGCGCTACATTTGTCAGAAAACTAGTTTGTGTGGTTTCTGTATGTTTTCCTGCTTTTTCGGAAATGTTTAACTATTTTTGAACATGCAGTTTGATGAAAACACGTTTTGCGTTTTTGTTTTTGAGAAAACGCTGTCATGAAAATTGGTAATTGGAAAAACCCGTTCCAAACATTTGCGAATGGAAAAATGGCGATTAGGAACACAGAAAACACGCATTTGAACCATGTTTGCCCCATGTTTAGCCCACGTTTGAACCAAGTTCTCTTCTGGCTTCTGTGTGGAAGACCAACACAATCGCTATATTCTGTATGGATTCTGAATACAGAAAATCGGCCTGTCATATCTCGATCGTGCTGTTAATACAAATATTGGGGTATGGGATCACATGGTCTATTGTTTTGTCTGGAGTAAAGGAGGCGCAGATGAGGGGTCTCAGGTAAATCTTATTTTTCATCAATATGACTGCGGTTGGTTTCTTCGTTGTAATGATGACCATGTTCCAGCTGTTAACACTACGAGTCCACCAAGACCAAATTTAGCAGCATTATTTATGTAGTTAGTCTGAACATTCTGCAGAAAAATTTGAATCGGACCAAGTTTAAACAACGTTTGATTCAATCCAATTAAAATTTCTCTGCACAATGTTCAGACTAACTACATAAGTTAACAAGAGCTGTAGGAGAACAGCATAGCTCGACTACGAGGGTGTCGATGTACACATAGCTTGACAAAGAAGGTGGCTGCGGCCTACATAAAAACGTTAACCAAGGTTGACTAAAAACATTAACCAAGGGAAACTAGAAATGTGGCCTGTCGGCACACGAATACCCCCACTGGCAGCCAAAGAAAACGAGGCATTTTTGATCATAAGCCATTTAGCCGAGCGTTAAGGTTTCAAACGCATCAAGTCTGTGACCTTGACCCTGGGCATAGTGTGATAATCCATGCATCGGTGTAGAAGATATAGAGCGGAAGGGAATTTCAATAGGTTTGACCTTTGACCTTCAACTATGACCTTGACCTTGGACGTAGGTGCGTGGTTATTGATCGAGACACACCTTCTCATCCTGAGAAACATTTGTGCCAAGGCATTTGATAATGCATGCATCGGTGTAGAAGATATAGAGCGGAAGGGAATTTCAATAGGTTTGACCTATTAGAGCGAAAGATCATAGATGGACCTTTGACCTTCAACTGTGACCTTGGACGTAGGTGCGTGGTTAGAAATTTGATAATCCATGCATCAGTGTAGAAGATATAGAGCGGAGGTTTGACCTTTGACCTTCAACTGTGACCTTGGACGTAGGTGCGTGGTTAGCAATTTGATAATCCATGCATCAGTGTAGAAGATATAGAGCGGAAGGGAATTTCAATAGGTTTGACCTTTGACCTTCAACTGTGACCTTGACCTTGGACATAGGTGCGTGGTTATTGATCGGGACACACCTTCTCATCACGAGAAACATTTGTACCAAGCCATTTGATAATCCATGCATCGGTGTAGAAGACATAGAGAGGAAGGGAAGTTCAATAGGTTTGACCTTTGACCTTCAACAGTGACCTTGACCTTGGACGTAGGTGCGTGGTTATTGATCGCGACACACCTTCTCATCATGAGAAACAATTGTGCCAAGCCATTTGGGAATTTCAATATTTTTTACCTTTGAGCTTCAACTGTGACCTTGACCTTGGATGTAGGTGCGCGGTTATTGATCGCGACATACCTTCTCATCCTGAGAAACATTTGTGCCAAGGCATTTAATAATCCATGCATCGGTGTAGAAGATATAGAGCGGAAGGGAATTTTAATAGGTTTGACCTTTGACCTTTGACCTTCAACTGTGACCTTGACCTTGGACGTAGGTGCGTGGTTATTGATTGTGACACACCTTCTCAACATGAGAAACATCTGTGCCAAGCCATTTGATAATCCATGCATCGGTGTAGAAGATATAGAGCGGAAGGGAATTTCAATAGGTTTGACCTTCAACACTGTGACCTTGAACGTAGGTGCGTGGTTAGCAATTTGATAATCCATGCATCAGTGTAGAAGATATAGAGCGGAATGGAATTTCAATAGGTTTGACCTTTGACCTTCAACTGTGACCTTGACCTTGGACGTAGGTGCGTGGTTATTGATGGCGACACACCTTCTCATCATGAGAAACATTTGTGCCAAGCCATTTGATAATCCATGCATCGGTGTAGAAGATATAGAGCGGGAAGGGATTTCAATAGTTTGACCTTTGACCTTCAACAGTGACCTTGACCTTGGACGTAGATGCATGGTTTTCCAAGTATGGTTGCTGTAGGCCCAGGAGTATTCCATATACAAGCTTGAGTAAAAAACGTAACCAAGGGGAGATAACTAAGTAATCCAAGGATAAAAGTAGGTCAAGGTGAAATATAGGTCAGGGATTATTGATGTACATCACTAGGAGATGAAGTTGTCCAAGTATGGTTGATGTAGGCCCAGAAGTATTCCATATACAAGCTTGACTATAAACATTAACCAAGTAATTGAAGGTTAAATGTAGGTGAAGGTAAAATAAAGGTCAGGGGTTATTGATGTACATCCTATGAGAAAAAAGTTATCCAAGTATGGTGTCTGTATGCACAATAGTATTCCATCTACAAGCTTGACTACCTAACCAAGGTTTAGTAAAAACCTTAACCAAGGGGAATTAAGTAAGTAATTTAAGGTTAAATGTAGGTCAAGGTCAAATATAGGTCAGGGGTTGTTGATGTACATCACTAGGAGATGAAGTTGTCCAAGTATGGTTGGTGTAGGGCCATGAGTATTCCATCTACAAGCTTGACTAAAAACCTTAACCAAAGAGAATTAAGTAAGTAATTCAAGAGGAAATGTAGGTCAAGGTGAAATATAGATCAGGGGTTATTGATGTACATCACTATGAGAAAGGGTTGTCCAATTATGGTGTCTGTATGCACAATAGTATTCCATGTACAAGCTTGAGTAAAAAGCTTAACCAAGGTCCAGTAAAAAGCTTAACCAAGGGGAATTAAGTAAGTAATTCAAGGTTAAATGTAGGTCAAGGTCAAATATAGGTCAGGGGTTGTTGATGTACATCACTAGGAGATGAAGTTGTCCAAGTATGGTTGGCGTAGGGCCAGGAGTATTCCATCTACAAGCTTGACTAAAAACGTTAACCAAGGGGAATTAAGCAATTCAAGAGGAAATGTACCGGTAGGTCAAGGTCAAATATAGATCAGGGGTTGTTGATGTACATCACTAGGAGATGAAGTTGTCCAAGTATGGTGGGTGTAGGGCCAGTAGTATTCCATATAGAAGGTTGACTAAATACTTTAACCAAAAGGAATTAAGTAAGTAATTGAAGAGGAAATGTAGGTGAAGGTCAAATATAGATCAGGGGTTATTGATGTACATACCTATGAGAAAAGGTTGTCGAAGTATGGTGTCTGGATGCACAATAGTATTCAATGTACAAGCTTGAAAAAAAACCTTAACCAAGGTTGACTAAAAACCTTAACCAAGGGGAATTAAGTAAGTAATTCAAGAGGAAATGTAGGTCAAGGTCAAATATAGATCAGGGGTTATTGATGTGCATCACTAGGAGATGAAGTTGTCCAAGTATGGTGGGTGTAGGGCCAGTAGTATTGCATATACAAACTTGACTAAAAACCTTAACCAAGGGGAATTGACCAAGTAATTCAAGAGGATATGTAGATCAAGGTCAAATATAGATCAGGGGTTATTGATGTACATCACTAGGAGATGAAGTTGTCCAAGTATGGTGGGTGTAGGGCCAGTAGTATTCCATATACAAGCTTGACTAAAAACCTTAACAATGTCTTGACGGTGACGCCGACGCCGACGCCGGGGTGACAACATAAGCTCTACTTATTCTTCAAATAGTCGAGCTAAAAATGCTGCTAAATTTGGTATTGGCGGACTCGTAGTGTTAACGGTTGGAACATGGCCATCATTAAAAGGAAGAAAGTACTGACCATATGGTAGAGCTTCCAATTCCTATGGAAAAAGCGTTGCTTGCCCCCTCATGAATTAGACACAGGCAAGTCAGGGGCCCGTTTCACTAAACTTTGTACGACTAAAATGTTTGTAAGTGCAAAATTATGATAGTCTGTAAATTCCACATGAACAACTTTTTCTTGTAAACAATTATTGGATTTACATTTATTGAGCATAGGCTGCATATGCAGCCTATGCTCAATAAATGTAAATCCACAAATTGAGATTTCCAGACGATCCTAAATTTGCGCTTACGAACATTTTAGTCGTACGAAGTTTAGTGAAACGGGTCCCTGCTTCCCAGTGTGTTACCTGCACACCAAGCCCCCCCCCCCCACCCCCTACCACCACCACACCCACAACCAGGGACGACATCAGTAGGTCTAAACGAGTGGCCAGTAGCCGATTTCACCATAATTTCAAAGTATACTTATCTTGCTAAGTACACTGTGAGGGAGAAACTTTCAATTTAATGATAAATTTATTAATTTTTATTATACTGAATTTATTACATTAGCACAGCCATTTTGGCTGTGATAATGTAATAAATTCAGTATAATAATTCTGCATACTTTTAATCATCAAATATATGCAGGCGTTTCGGGAAATATAAATGATTACTCCCTCAAAGTATACTTAGCTAGATAAGTATGCTTAGTAATTTTGGTGAAATCGGCTACAGGTCAAAACAAAAGCTTTAGTGGGCCCGTTTCACTAAACTTCTTATGATAAAAATGTTTGTACGAAGATTTTTGTCAATTTGCTTCACACTTTGTCCATTTTGCACATACATACGCACATCATATTACATGTGGACATATCTGTGAAATATTTTCCAACATCGACCGCCAGTGTAAATTCTATTCTAAAATTACATTTTGCACTTACAAACTTCTTAGTCTTACGAAGTTTAGCAAAACGGGCCCTAGGGGGGGTGGGGGGCTAAATGGTGAAGCCGCAACATGAAATCTGTTTATATGATTAATCCATTCCAGTGTCTGCTCAACTTAACCGCAGAACAACTGTTCAGCCAATATTATGATTAATGAACTGTAATTAACAACAATTACAATTTATAACTTAATTATGAAACCTTTTTGATGCCAGTTCACAAGAAATTTAGTACGGTATTTGTATTAGTACAGAAAATATGTATCTCCGGATGTGTAACACATCATTGATTTTCCCTCCAATTTTAAAAAAAATAAATTGAAGCAAAAATCACAAAGTTTTAATTATGTCTACCGTATTTAGCCGTGTATTGCGCGCACTGGTGTACAACGCGCACCTATATTTTGGGGGGAAAAATCAGGGGATAGATAGTTCGTCTATACCGCGCAACAAAAAGAAAAAAAAAAAAAAAAAAGAAGGAAATTCCGTCACGTATAAGAAAATTGCATTTCGAGTTCACATCCACAATGCTGAACGTGTGCTATTAGGCTCTCTCGAAGAGAAAAAATATCGCCAAAGGTCAGCTTTATGGCATAAATTAGACTTTAATTGTCTAAAAGTATGTTATATTTATTGTTATTTACTCATTAATATGCTTAATAAAAATACATGATGCATGTAATAAACTTATTGAACCTACTTACGAAGAAATTTGTTGTAAATAATTCCACCATATTTGCCATTCGTGTATAACATAATTACCCGTAATCGCAAACACACAGCAGGCTAGCCATGTGTAAACTTCTTCCCCAAGGTGATAATAACTCCCTACTAGTGACCTGCACACGAGAAATGGGCCCTAAACAATTCCCCCCAGCCAAATATTGACACTGTGGACCACCGTGGATATACGTAGGTACAGATAGTGTGTATTCACTGTTTATTGATTAGGTTTAACAATATACAGGTACTACCTGAATACACGACATTCCAGCATAGCCCCATACAGTGTATGCGCAGATGAATCGGGCTATGCTGGTCGCACATATCATAAGGTATTGATGCGTGAATACTTGTCAATATGTTACAAATATAGTAACACAGTCAGTCGGCACCTAGCAACGAAAAACGACCATTACCGAGTGTTACCGAATGCGATCTGAATGTGCGCGACGCTTGATTTAGCATCTAAAATCTTACATCAAGCGCTTATGGGATTGAGATGATCTGTCCTCATTAATTATTCACAAAATGGCAGACGTGTGACGTCACTTTGAAAATGTACAACCAAACAATACCCGACAGGCAACATTTGACCGATATGAGATCGGTACACCAGCGTAAATACAGAAAACACGTACATTTCCTCTAATACATGTAGCCTCTTATGTTACGAGCCTGGCTATTTTAAATCCCAAAATATACCAATTTACCATCAATCTATACTTACCGCACCCATTCATATCGATTGATTCCTTTTCTTTTCTCTTGTTTCACACTATGCGTATTTAAACGTCTGTCAAAAATTGATATTTCCGTTTCCGGGCTTGTTTTGTTTGCGTGAAACTGGCAGAAATCAGTTGGAAAAAATGTTTGAAATTTATGTTCCTACTTATAACGCGCAGGGTGACTTCTGGATTAAAAATGGGGCTGAAAAAATGCGCGTAATACACGACTAAATACGGTAATAACTTACAAATTGCTTTGTATAATGAGCCATGAAATAACCGAGGTCATTGCAATTGCAGTAAGTGTAAACCAGCCAGCACTTACAGACACCCAACAAATGTGTGTCAACATAGTATTACGTAGCTGTCAATGGGGCTTATGGGTTTTGCGAACAGTGTAGATCCAGATCAGCCTGTGCATCCGCACAGGCTGATCAGGATCTGCACTGTCTGCCATTCCATCAATGAACCACTTGTCATGCTCATAACTAGCAATATAATTAGTTATCAGGCTACAGGAGAGTGTTATTTGGTGACAGTGGTCACAAATTACAAGTCCTGGTTCTCCAGTCATGTATGGGTAATGTATGACAAATGCACCTGTTATGTATGGGTAATGTATGACAAATGCACCATGTATAAAGTTATAGGGTAATGTATGACCTGTAAATGAATCACCTGTTATGTAGGGTAATGTATGAATATCCTGTTATGAATGTAATGTGACAAATGCACCTTATGTATAGTATGTATGACAAATGCAAGTAATGGGTATGTATGAAATGCACCAGTCATGTATGGGTAATGTATGACAAATGCACCTGTTATGTATGGGTAATGTATGACAAATGCACCTGTTATGTATGGGTAATGTATGACAAATGCACCTGTTATGTATGGGTAATGTATGACAAATGCACCTGTTATGTATGGGTAATGTAGACAAATGCACCTTATGTATGGGTAATGTATGACAAATGCACCAGTTATGTATGGGTAATGTATGACAAATGCACCTGTTATGGTATCTAGGGCGCTTCCTTTACAATTTTCTAAATACATTACGACTTTTTGAGTTGTTTGTTTGTTTTGTTTATTAGTGTTTAACAGCCTATCAACAGCTAAGGTCATGTAAGCGCAGATACCCTGGAAATTACCTAACCCTTTCAACACCACAGGCCTGTATAGTGGTATTGGCAAAAAGTGTAGATCCAGATGAGCCGGCTCGTGACGAGCCATCTCATCAGGATCTGCACTTTTTGCAAGTAATTTTCATATTTTTGAGAACAAAAACACCACCTTTTCATAAATGGACTAGTCTGAAAACCATTTGATTGGTTGTAAAATTAATGTATCAAAATCCATTCCAGTTACTTAGGGGTGAAAGGGTCACCCTAACAGCTTTAGCCATTTAGGATTTATTTTCAGAAACCTTATTCAGCAGGTAATTAACAAGCTTTGCATCGGTTAAATACATACAGATTGGAAACAAATAGTCATATCCTGACATTGAGTAGACACATATATCCGGATTACAATGAATTTCATTGGTAGAATGATGTCACATGTCATTACCAAATTACATCAATTTACTGACACAACATAACTACGGTAAGTCCACATTCTATTCAATGAAAACCACGTCACGTATGATCATTCTGTAGCGAACAACATCTACCTGATAGATAGAATAACATATATGATATAGTGAAACCTCTCTAAAAGAGTTTTCACTGTAGATCAGGCATTTGATCATTAATAGCCATAGTTATGTGTTATGCGATCACGAACAGACATTATCACTTGAGATAAATGACTAAGAAACTCATCGAAAATAAGATCACATGTGTTTTCTTAGTGTCCGGTTTAGAGAGGTTCCGGTTTATCAGGCTCTGCTTGGTGAGTATCGGAAATCCTACATGTTTCCAAGCCTCACCAGATAAACTTATATTAAAGGACACTATGTCTATATTTGTCTTGAAATAACTTCGAAATGGCTAAATTAAAGTTACCAGTGTGGCCTAAATATAAGAAGGTATGCGTGATGTACACTGCCCACCGTGTTATTTATCCCTGACTAAACATAGCTGTAAATATACGTCTGCCGAATGTCGCCACACGGTATCGGCAAGGTCATAATGTGATTATTATTTTCCATTTTACTCAATAAAAACATGGTTTGACAACACTTTAGAACCATTTCCATTCTAAAGTGCTGTTAAACCATGTTTTTATTAAACAAAACAGACAAAATATAAAACAACAGCAGACGACTATTTACGTTTCCCGCATTCTAAGGGTTAACATCGTCATGGATGCAAGAGTCCTGCTAATTAAGATATTGTAGAAAATATAGATGGAAATTTGCCTAAATAGCGGGTATGCCCTATGTACACTGGCCACCATGTTAAATATCCCTGAATAAACATATCTGTAGACATACATCTGTCGAAAGTCTGTAAGTCGCCACACGGTATCGACCCGGTCATAACGTGATTACGGACTCCCATCAAACTGTCACAGTATCGCCCTTCTCTTTATCGAAGTTAACTCAAATTAATGGCCAAGAGGTTTGAGGATCACCGAGAACTCAAACGTTGCTAACTGCATTATGGGGTTTCACTCCGCTAGTGGAACCTTTCATCCCTATAAATTTGTCATGGATACGAGAAATCCAGATTTGTTTACAATCAGGGTAGACCCATATCAGACTGCACGTGATCTGGGTCTACCCTGATTGTACGATACATATTTTGCATCAGCTTGATTGTTTGACAGTATAATCAAGTTTAGCCCTGTATTGATTGCATGGGCCAAGCTGGGTGGGCTCGATTTCATACGGTGGTCCAGTTTTGCCGAATATTAGATTTTACATCCGGAAATATGATTGGGAGATGTCATAACAATGGACATTCATCACGTTCAATAAGACAGGCCCGGGTCAATATTCTGGAAAATAGTACAGGCCGAAGATAATATTTGCAAAGGACAAAATGGTAAACAGAGCGTGTTGTGATTGCTTGTGTCAACAACTGCAGGGTACAGATGGAATTTGTCGGCTCCAGAGACTAGTCCTCCAATGAATTACATCTTTCATAACCATATCATAGCAGGCAAAATGTATAGAACATTATCTGAAAATGAAGTCTAAACTTGGTAAATATTTAACAACGACAGACTTCATATTTACAAACGTTCTGTCCATGCATGGGACACGGATACCCCCACTGGCAGCATGCATCAATGGAATCTGTACCATAAGTGGCTCAAAAGAACTTGTTTTTTTTTTTAAAAATGTCGTCACCTATGTGAAGCATGATGAAAATGCTCCAATCTGAATACAAGACGAGGATTAAGTGGAATACAGGAGGATGGACACAAAACAGGAAAACTTCAAGCCGCTGTACCTCCCACACCCAATACTGGTGGTGGGGGTGGGTGGTGATGGTTGTCTGATGGTTGTGGCGGGTGGGGTGTAAAAATCAAATTACGCACCTTAACTGGAGCTCTATCTATAGTGTACAAGAGATAGGAAAGAGACATCTATAGCAACCAGGGTGGATCACAGGTGGAAGACTCGGACCTATGACACCAAAAAAATGCCTATTAAAAAAATCCCATTACCCCACCCACTTGGTCTCGTACAGTACCATATTCTATTTATAAGGTCCGAGTCTTCCACCTGTGGGGTGGATAGCAGACATAAAGCAAGATCCAATGTGCTCATGAAGCAATTGATGTAATCATGTCACACAATGCATCTTTAACCCTTACAATGCTGAATTAAAATTTTCGTCTGCTGATTATTTTTTATTTTCCATTTTCATCATCAAAAACATAGTTTGTCAGCACTTTATAATCATTTCCAATGAAAATGATTCCAAGGTGCTGCCAAACAATGTATTTATTGAGCAAAAATACAAAATTTGAAACAACAGCAGACGACAGCGTTCTAAGGGTTAACCAGTTCACCAGCACCAGTTTTGCTACATTTTTTAAATCTTTCAAAATCTAATTCTGAAATTGACCATTTTGCAGGTTCATAAAAATGCATTTTTTAAATCTTTCATAGTTCGAAACAACAGCAGACGACAGTTTTCGCTTCCAGCATTCTAAGGGTTAACCAGGTAACCAGCAGCAGTTTTGCTACATTTTTGAAATCTTTCAAAATCTCAATTTGAAATTGACTGTTTAGTTTGCAGATGCAGGTTCATAAAAATGCAGTGAAATAATTTCATGCTTCTCTAGAGATTTGACACATTCCATTCCATATTCTAGCCCACCGTTCAATGCAGGAAAAATAATATGTCGTCTGCAGTTGGACCATATTTCATTTATTTTCATTTAAAAACCATGTCTTGACAGCAAATGAGAATCATCTCCTATGGAGATGATTCTCAGTTGCTGACAAGCCATGTTTACCTTGCAAAGTTCAACAAAAATGAAAAAAATGCTGACTGTAAATTAATTTCCCGCCTTCACAGGATTATCCATAAACGCAAATCAATTTCCGCTACAAGACAATTGCAATGGGATTTAATTGAGTCTGGAACAATATTCAGAAATAACCATGCGGCATGCACTGTTTGTGCATTAACATGGCATATGGCAGAAAAAATGGTTGTCATCTGCATTCAAAAACAATAAAGCATTCATTCCTTGTGAATGAACATGAAATATGGCAAACAAAGTTTCTCTATCTTCTGCATTCTAAAGCATACAGATTTCAGTATCTGTGCATTAGCATGGTATATGGTCAACAAAATTTGATAAAATTTAATATTAGCGAAATTAAATATTGTTTTTGCATTGTTTATATGGCCGCAAAATGTGGGCAGGTTTCGTGAAATGGTCATCATCTACAGATCAGACTGGTCACAAAATTAATTTCTCCAATCAGTCATAAATCAGTCATAAACAACATCGATAGTTGATATAAATATTAAAGAACATGCAGAAATTAAATTTAGTGTGCGTGTGTTCAGAGTTATTTTGACATCATTTATGGAAAATATGTTGTTATTTTTTTTAATCGATATTGACGAATACGGTGATATGAGACGAGCCATGTGATTTTGTACCAAAGAAGAAGGGCAATTTTCATGAAACATATTTACACAAACTGTGATATTTGCTGTAAATGACGTTGAAAGTTACAAAATTTTCATAGCATATACGGAACTCTATTCCGCCTTTGTTCTCAACATTTTGTCAGCTTTCATGGATTTTTCATATCGCACAACTTCCAAGGTACAAAATTGCAAAAGGAGCTCATTAACCCTTTCATCCCTAAGTAACTGGAATGGATTTTTGTCGAGCCTGCTTGCGGAAAGCGAGATATAGTGATCAAAATGACGTTCGGGTGTCCGTGCGTGCGGTGCGTGCGTGCGTGCGTGCGTGCGAAATCTGCGTTTAAAGTTTTTAAATACTTTATATCTCTGCAGTCCTAAGTCACATTGACTTGAAACTTCATATGCTTGCTTAGTAGTCATGATCCATATATTCATGCTGTATCCCACTCATGCGGCCCCTGTGCCGAAGGTCAAGGTCAAATGACTTAGAAGTTTGCGTTCCGACATCTGCGTTAAAGTTTTTAAATACCTTATATCGGTACCCCTTTAAGTAATATTTGTATATTTTAAATGTAATGATGTTGTCATGAAGCGCATGAATATAAGTATTAATTAATCCAGTTTATATTGAGGCAAATCACACAGCCTAAAAAGATAGTGCTGGAGTATAAACCATAGTATCGTATATTATTCATAAGTATATCACTATTAAACATTAATTACAATATGTATGCATATTATTAAAACAGTAGATGCTACCGCTGTTTCGCTGTATGTGATATTTATAACAAAATATTTTTTTTATTCGTCCGCGTACGGATTTCTGTCACACAAAGCGCCATTTTCAGTTCATATTTTGACCTGTGCATATGAACCGGACTAAGTTTAAACAACGCTCGATTCCGTCCAATTCAGATTTCTCTGCAGAATGTTCAGACTAACTATATATTAAGTAATGTTGCTAAATAAGTGTTAACGGCTGGAACATGGTTATCACTAAAAGGAAGAAACCACAGTCGTATTATTGAAAAATAAGATTTACCTGAGACCTCATGGAGGCCGCCATTAATCCAGTGTAAACAATAGAAAGTGTGATCCCATTTCCTGAGTAGCCCCCGCTTAGTGAAACGATGTGCTAATCATGATTTTATGTTCCCCAATAATTGGAAACGGTTTGAATTTCTCGGTAAAAACTACGAAAGTCATAAAAAAATAACGATGTATATTTAACATTGGATACGCTTAAACGGTATTACTCTCTCATCGGATCGTCAGTTGTCGTCGATAGCGATTTAACGTACTGATCTGGTCTTAATTTATTGTCAACTTTCAACGCCATTTACAGAATATATGGTTAATTTTGGAAATAAATAACGGCAAATTACGATGACGTCTGCTCTGAAATATCTGTCAACATGCGTACGTAATTTAAGGAAATCGATTATATTTTAAGGCTACATCTGTGACTAATTACGAATTTATGTATGGTCTTTGGCTACACCCGACACATTACACAGATCTAGTTGTAAATACACGTCGCTTTGTGTGGGGAAAAAATCGATAATGCGTAGTTGTGTGTGACGAGGTGTTGATCTGATGACACCACACAGCTGTGACCCTTAGGCAATGTTTTGAAATTGACGTGTCGTTTTGATGTGTGCCGCAACACCTCACTGTCGGAGACAACATGACAATTAATCGATATACTCTCGATTAATACACAGATCTATTAGACGGCTGGTTATTTAAAATAAATAAAGAGTAGTTCAGTACACCTTCGCCGATATTGTTTTTAGAAAATCAGTAATATTTTCCGTAAATGGTGTTGAAAAGTTGACAAAAATTCTATCACCGTATTTAGTTGTGCCGATATTGTTTTAAAAAATCAGTAATTTTTTTCCGTAAATGGTGTTGAAAATTGACAAAATATATAGCCACATTTCTCCGATATTCGTTTAGAAAATCACCAATATTTTCTGTAAATGGTGTTGACACAAAATGCAGCGTTCACGCGGAATTCAAATAAAATACAAAATAATAATTTAATAAATAGACGCCGATGGCTACTGTGTTTGCGGCCAGAGAATTCTGGTTGTGGTAGCCACAGGCGCAGTTCGAACAGTGTTGTGAGCAGATGGAGGACAATAATTATTTCAAATTCATAAAAAAATGTTTGCTGTCCGAAAATTAATTAATTGTGACAGCCAAAAAAAAAAGATTTTGGGAGCAGTAAAACATTATATGGTATAGACAGTATAGACAGTACCTCAAACTTAAAAAAACAGTAACAAACTGTCTGTGTATATATTACTTAAACTTAAAACATCAGTAACAAACTGTCTGTGTATATATTACTTAAAGACAGACACTTTAATTGTTGGTAAGTTTCTATCAATTTATAGGTATTTTTATTAAAATCATAAAATTGTGAAAATATTAAAAAATATTAAAATCACAAAAATAATATATGGAGAAATTTTTTTTATACCACGTCGAGGTTTGAACCCCCGACCCTTTCGGGAATCGGTAATAATTAAATCATTGAAGTCGGCGACCTTAACCTCACGACTGTTGTGCCATTTATGACAATCACAGTTATACAGAAGTGCTATCAGTATTACGCCACCATTTGAACGTAATAATTATTAAATTATTTGCAACTCCATCTACAACAATACCGTTACAGAGATACGCTATTGAAACAACATGTATTAGTACCCATAACATAACAAAGTAATGTATCATTATATATCACAGGAGATAGCTTAAAACTATATATCCTAATCATAAACAGAACAATCCGCTTGGCTCGTATGAAAATAGTTCGCGTGATATTGATTATCTCCCTTGCCGAAAGTAGTTCAGTGATTTATTAATTCCAAATAAGACGTGTTTGCGTAATGTATATTCATTCTGTGTCCAACTCATGCGGCCCTTGTGCCCCTATGTCAAGGTCAAATGACTTACAAGTTTGCGTTAAAGTTTTCACATACCTACTATCTCTGTAACCGTAAGTAAGATTTGCTTGAAACTTTGTATGCTTATTGGGCATCAAATTAAAATAAATACACTCTGAGACCATCAAATGCCTCGGCGGGCTCGACATGCGGGCCGCGGCCATCCTTGTTATATGTTAATCTCCAGATTGATCAAATTGTCACAAAATGATTTTCAGACTAGTCCAGGGGTTGAAAAAATCCTTTTTTTCCACTCGCCCAGCTGGGCAAGTACAAAAAAAAAGTACTTGCCCAGGTCAAAAAGTTACTCGCCCAGTTTTTAAAAAAAATAAATTGCTATTTCCAGTATTTGTAATGTTGCATCTTATTTAAAAAAAAAAGAAGCTTTGACATATATATATATGATCATTACCAAAACGTACGAGACATATTCACTATTATTGTTATTTATATTTTAAGTATTAAATGAACATAAACAAACAAATAAATATTATTTATCGAGAGATAAACTTCGTCGAGTTTTTTCTTCAACAACGTTTTTTAGCAGCGAATTTGCTCAGAGGCTTGCATGCTTCTTATTTTCTATAAGCGTTGAGTGACATAGATTTTGTTTAATTTATAGTGGCTATGTTTGCATGCGCTGCGCATTGCCTTAATTACTAAATTCAATGGTTTTGGACCCGGTGCCTACCGTTTCGTCCCAAGATATATGTGGCCGCGTATACACTAGTCTATACTCGCAGTCATATTATTATTTGTTAGCCCGGCCGCGTACAGCCGACAAATAATCCGTGAATTAAACTTGCCCGATATGGACCGTGTTCAAAATCGCTAACGATTCTACCCGTAACCGTGTACATAGACACTGCTTGAATCTTACTTCCCGCAAATTGACGTAAACTGTAAACAACAAATGGTCGCTGAATTAATACCATTTGTTGGCCATTATCGATGGAATTAATTGGCAATTTCTTCAGAAAAAAAAATCCTAACCAAATCTTTCACTCGCCAAACTGGGCGAGTGCCTGTAGAAAGTACTCGACCGCCACAAAAAGCACTCGCCATGGCGAGCTGGGCGAGTGAAATTTCAACCCCTGTAGTCCATTTATGAAAATGGGGTGTTTTAGTTCTAAAAAATATGAAAATTACGAGCGGCTCATCTGGATCTACACATTTTGCCAATACCACTATACAGGCATGTGGTGTTGAAAGGGTTACACTGGAACCCCACATCCCAGTTTGTAATATAGAGGCATATTTATGTTCATCCATTCTTTAGATATGAAATTTTTCCGACAAACTAAGCATTCATTTACCATTACCAGCCGTGTTAATTGGTATTATTGTGCTTTTGATATCAAACGTCAATTGTTATAATTGATATCAGGGGTGATAACCATGTTTCCTTAAAAGGTTAACAGAAACAACTATTAATATCTCTATTATTTTTTGATGTGCAATGACCATACTTTATAATATGTAAAAAAAGTATTTATTCAGGTGACACAATTAATTGCTGCTGGCAGCCAAAGAAAACGAGGCACATTTGAAAACACAATTAAAGGGCCAGAGAAGCGTGGATTTGTCACAGCATGAACGCAGACCATCAGAGCACTGGGTGGGTGTGTGAAATATCAAGCAGATTCATGCAAGAAAACAGACATTATAAGACACTTACCCGAGTTTTGAATGCAATAAGTATGTGACCTTGATCCTGGGCTTAACGGGGGCAGGACGATCGTGAATATGTCCCGGGGCGGTAGAGGACCATTAAATTAATGTGTGTATGAAATATCAAGCAGATCCAATCAAGGAAACAGACATTATAAGACATTTACCCAAGTGTTCAGGTTTCAAATGCACCAAGTATATGACCTTGACCCTGGGCTTAGTGTGGGCGTGACAATTGTGAATTTGTCGCAGAGCGGTAGAAATATCAAGCAGATAAGTACAAGGAAACAAAAATTATAAGACATTTCCCCAAGTGTTAAGGTTTCGAACGCACCAAGTATGTGACCTTGACCCTGGGCTTAGCAGGGGCAGGACAATTGTAGTTTTATCACTGGGTGGTAGAGGACTATTAGAGCAAAGTGTGTGTGAAATATCAAGCAGATCCGTGCAAATGAAACATTTACACGAGCGTTAAGGTTTCAAATCCACAAGTATGGGACCTTGACCCTGGGCTTAGCAGGGGTGGGACGATTGTGGATTTATCACAGGGTGGTAGAGAACCATTAGAGCAAAGTGTGTGTGAAATATCAAGCAGATCCGTGTATGGAAACAGAAATTATAAGATATTTACCCGAGCATTAAGGTTTCAAATGCACCAAGTATGTGACCTTGACCCTGGGCTTAGCAGGGGTGGGACGATTGTGGATTTATCGCAGGCTGGTAGAGGACCATTAGAGCAAAGTGTGTGTGAAATATCAAGCAGATCCGTGTATGGAAACAGAAATTATAAGACATTTACCCGAGCATTAAGGTTTCAAATGCACCAAGTATGTGACCTTGACCCTGGGCTTAGCAGGGGTGGGACGATCGTGGATGATAGAGGACCATTAGAGCAATATGTGAGTGAAATATGAAGCAGACGGGACGTACAGACGCCGGTAGCACTATATGCCTCCCTCACCATTCGGTGGCGGGGGCATAAAAATCTCATTTCCATATCAAAATAGCGTGATACAACCAAGCATATCTATCAGTAAATTCATGATTACTAAATGATTATATCTGTACAGTGAGCACTCATAATTTTTAAATCTGGTGGAATAGTTACACAATTATAGTTATACACTTATTTAATTCCTATAAAGAGCATTTTGTGTCAAATCGATGGGACCCAACTTTAAAGTGCCGATCCCAAATATTTCCCTAAAAAAAAATTATTTTGAATTCTCTCTTCGCTCTGGTTATATTTGTGAACCAGTCAAATATTTCTACAGCCTTAATAATGGCATGGCAGCTGAACATTAACTGATAAATTATCTTCAAAAATTAATTGATAAATTGTTTTCACAAAACAACCACACAATTGGGATGACAAATATTCACATCAATCAAATCACATCGGTCTTGTGAAATGTGAATAATTCCAGCACAAAAATATTTACACAATTCCCTAACATTTGATTGGCCCGTAGCATGTCTCTGTCCAAAATTTATATCCCAGTAAACTCCCACGCCAAACTACTTTCCGCAACCGTGAGGCGCAGTTAAAATAATTCTTAAGAAAACGGAAAATAAACACATTTTCTTGATGAATTTATTTTAAATGCTGGAATTATATGGAATGAATGGCATTTTTGTTGAATTTATCGGGGGATATAAACTTGGAAAAGTCGCGGGAATACTGGACGAGGCCTTCCGGCCTTCGTCCAGTATTCCCGCGACTTTTCCAAGTTTATACCCTGATAAATTCCACAAAAAGGCCATTCATTCTTATATTGAATTAATGATGTGAAATTATTCATGGATTTTCCATTTCTCTCGTCTGAAGCATCCATATGAAATAAACTCTCAAACTAGGACCAGTTATTTATTTTCCATAAAGCCATGCCCCACCCCACCTCCACCCCCACAACGAGATGTGTGTTGGTTTTGTTTGTTTGTTTATTGGTATTTAACAGCCTATCAACAGCTAAGGTATTTTAAGGCCAGGCCAATGGGTTCTATCCAGCATTTAACTGGCTGCATTGGGTGGAAAATCCCAAAATCAGAACAGAATATTTACATCAAAATAAATATATATTCAGCCCTGAAATTAGAATAACCTGACCTGGTGCCAGGTCCATACCACAGTAAAGTCACTTGGCCCCTCCTCCTAAAAGTAATACTGGTAGGATTACTCTTATAAGGGGTATAATCAGATTTAACTCTCACAAACAAGAAAGTAAACGACGTCCCTGAGGGTCAAACCAGTAGCCTATTTCACGAACCTCCATTAGTCGACTAAACTGTTAGCAGACTAAACTAAGTTTAGTCGACTTAGTTTAGTCGACTAACCATAGTCTGCTAAACTTTTTCACATGTTTGCATTTCACAAACGATTTTGTAAGACACGTTCAAAACAACCGTGGGCGCCGCCATCTTGGAATTCCTTGAAAAGTGGGGATATTCAACTTGTGTCGCACGTATCTTCAAAAGTATTTCAGTTAGAGTCGCGAAACTTTACAGGAATACAGGTCATTGTGTGAAGTTGCGCACCTGGTGTTTTAGATGCGGATTCATCCAGTATTCACGGGAGTTATGGCCCTTGACTTAGTGAAACGTGGGGATATTCAACTTGTGTCGCGCGTATCTTCAAAAGTATTTCAGTTAGTCACGAAACTTTACAGAAATACTGGTCATCATGTGAAGTTGCGCACCTGTCTTTTAGATACGGATTCATCCAGTATTCACAGAGTTATGGCCCTAGACTTAGTGACAAGTGGGGATATTCAACTTGTGTCACGCGTATCTTCAAAAGTATGCAGAAAATACAAGGTAGCTACATATATGCTGTTGCTGCCTTAAATTCTACTTTTCCAAGTCCTGATAACATGCAGTGGTGGTATTGGGGGAGACATATGTTTTTGTCTGAAAAACAATCCTCTAGTTCCCTTTGCAAATCTATTTATAGCGATCCAGTCATAATATATGCTGTATTTCAGCGTTTATTTCTTACTAAAAAAGCACAAAAAATAGTTTTGCGAACAGAGTACACCCAGATCAGACTGCACATCTGTCCAGTCTGATCCGAGTCTATGCTGATTGCACCAACATTAATAATATTTCATAAGTTTCAATAGAACTATCAGAATATATAAAATTGAAAATTCATGTTAACACAATGATTTTATTTGACTTAATGGTGTTTAATGGCTTGTCAACAGCTAAGATCTACTTAGGCCGGGTTAACAGGGTCCAATCCCATCTGTTACCTGTTGTGATGGGGGATAAATCCAAAAATCAGAACTAAATATTTACAGAAAAAAATGATATTCAGCCCTGAAATTAGAATAACCTGACCTGGTGCCAGGTGTTCACCATATCAGAGTCACTTAGCCCAACTTCCCAAAAGTAATAGGATTAGTAATAATCCTATTACTTTTATAATGGGTACAACCAGATTCAACTCGCATGTACCAGACAGCTAAAACTATACCGGAGGTCAAACCAGGGACATCGGGATTCCATTAAGTATTAAACACATCGTTAACCCTTACAATGCTGAATTAATTTGTGTCGTCTGCTGAATATTTTTTATTTTTTCATTTTTCTCATCAAAAACTTGGTTTGGCAGCACTTTAGAATCATTTCCAATGGAAATGATTCTAAAATGCTGCCAAACCATGTTTTTACTGAGAGAAAAGACAAAATATGAATTATCAGCAGACGACTATTTTCGGTTTCCGCATTCTAAGGGTTAAATGTACCCTTCTCATGCTCCCAACCAACCACTACTTAACACAAGGCATAACCAACCCTCCCTTCATTTGTTCGATCTCACTCTGAGGCTTGTGCTGAGACATATAAAGGAACAAAAAGAATTAGGTACAGTTCTGAGCCTATTTCCTAAGAGCAGTGGGTGTGTAACAACACCCAATTATTATCACATGTCATTCCGTTGAACAATTCGTGAATAGGAACCTATCAGCTAATTACCCTTAGAATTCTGAATTAAAGTTTGTCGTCTGCTGTTTATGTTATTTTTTTCATTTTTTTCATTAATACATGATTTGACATCACTTTAGAATCATTTCCAATGGAAATGATTCTAAAGTGCTGTCAACCATGTTTTTACTGAGAAATAAGGCAAATTATGAAACAACAGCAGACGACAATTTTCGTATCCTGCATTCTAAGGGTTAACTTTTTACACACAGAATTAAAACATGGAGCAAAACGGAGCTGGGAAGTGAGGAGGATGGTTAAAAAATTAACAGTTTTGGAAAATGACTCTGAAACCTGGCTAGATAGCTGGAAAATGATGTACAGGGATCCTCCAGATTATCGGACAAAAATTGCAGTTTTTTAACGATATTTTTCTTAAAATATCAGCTACGGGCATAAACTTTTCACAGAACAATCGTCGGTTCTTGCTTTCTCAACGCATGTAAACTATTTAGCAAACTGTGCCATCTTTCTCGCTTAAAATCTGGTCAGATGATCAGTTGTAAGATTGCCCCAAAATTAACATCGACAATCAGTTATCCGGACAAACATATACTCGTCTTATAACTTGTATTCTAAACATGAAATCATAATTTTATCGCTTGTAAACCAGTCCTGCAGAAAAAACAATCACCATTCGTTTCTTGGAAAACAACGTATTTATAGAATTTATTTTATTTATAGAACAACTCAGAAATGACGTAATGGGCGCATTCGATTACAAGCCCCCGCGAGACTTTTCACGTTGTAAACAACTTGTGGACAGAGTTGAGGAATATTCTCAGCAAATATTACTAAAATGTTTACCTTGGCAATATATTCGTCACACTGGCATGGAAACACAAAGCACCTGCGTGACTTAGATGTATTTGATGCAAATTCTGATCAAACGAATGCTCTTAATTAACAGGCATTTTCATTTGTCCGATAAACTGATTGTCCGGATAATTGGTATGACCCCTGTACATGTAACTAAGGAAACAAAATTTAGATTTTGAAAATCGGCTTACAAATTCCAAACCTATTTTAAAAAAATACATTTACGGTATAGCTCCTATGTTGAATTCCCATTGGAAAATTTCTTTTTTTAAATAAAATCAATATTGGATGGAATTTCACTCAAAACAAGAGTGCAGAAGGTCACAATATATGCCCGTCGAGGCAAGGCCAGTCAATAAGAGGAGATAACACACTGAAAACCAATAGGGTTCTTAATCTTGATGTGATAAACATGTATACCGAATTTGGTTGTGATCCGTCAAGTAGAACTGGAGTCCGAAAGTTAAAAATGGCCGCAAAGGGGAGATAAGGTATCGGAAATTTTTCAAAATCAATAGGCTTCTTCATCTTACCGTAATAACCATGTACCACATAGTTATTGCGTGGACAAGGATACAAAGTATGAAAATTATAAATGGCCACCAAGGGGAGATAAGTCATCAGAAACTTTTGAAAATCAATTAGGCTTCTTCGTCTTGTCGTGTTAAACATGTACACCGAATTTGGTTACGATCCATCAAGTAGAACTCTAGTTATTGCGTGTACAAGCTGTGCCGGCCTGTCCGCCTGCCGCCCACCCGTCCTGCGGCCTGCCAGTACAAGGTGAATACGTCCCATTTTTTTTCAAACGGGCGTATAATAAGGGAAGGCCACTATTTGATATTAATGAAAAAGTTAGCCAAACATATGTCAGCAACAAAAAGCGGAACAGACAGTGGTATAAAGTTAATATAAAGCATCAAGTAATTTTGCAGCAATTACACATAAAAGCTTTGTACCTTGGCAATGATTTCAGATCCACCCAAATTAACCCTTAGACCGCTACTCACAACAATTGTCGTCTGCTGTTGCTTTTATATCTTGCCTTATTTCTCAATAAAACATGCTTTGACAGCACTTCAGAATCATTTCCAATGAAAATGATTCTGAAGTGCTCTCAAAGCATAAATAAATTATTCTAAAGTGCTGTCAAAGCATGTTTTTGATGATAAAAATAGAAAATAAACAGCAGACGACAAAAAAAAAAAAGATAGCTAAGGGTTAATAGCAAATCGGATGAGAAATGAATCTCAAGACATATTCACAGAAACAATCTGTGGATCTCAGGGAAAAACTGACTCGCATTTCAAGCCAGCCCCGAAAAGAAAAACATAAGCAATTTAGAAAAAATATAAAAACATAAATCATACTATCTATCACCTATGTAGGTGACTAACCCAATATTTTGAAATTAAGCGTCTTACTAAAGTGATTTTTTTATGGACCTTTCAACCTTTCGGTGGCCATCTTGGATAACTAAATCATTTGATTTCGACAAAAAATGCCCCACAGTGATGTGATTGTCTCCTCGATAACTTTCATTTGATTTATGACATGGCCATATTTGATCAAATATGAAATTTGACCATGACTTGACCACCCCCCCCCCCCTTGCCATGCCCATTTTTGATCACGGGGCTATAATTTTACACAAATCTGAAGTTTGACCAGTATCGACCAAGCGGTTCACGAGATAATGTCTATAATAAAAAAAGACCTTTTGACGGCCATCTTGGATGACGTAATCCTCAATACCTTCGATTTGATATATGACCATATTTTGTAAAATGTGAAATTTTACCCATACCTGACCCCCCTGGCCTCACCCAATTTTGACAAATCTGAAAGAGCATTGACTATCGATTATACCTGCCAAGTTTTGTCAAAATCGGTTTGGCGGAATATTTTTTATGTCTGTTGGAGGATCGCTGCTATGTTATGTCATCATGTGGCAGCGCCATTTGTCACGATATCACACAGAACCATATTGAGTGGCCACACAAGTTAATCACCACACATGTCAGTTAGAGGATCGCTGCTATGTTATGTCACCGTGTGACAGCGTAATAAAGACAAATGCCGGAATAAAAGACATTTAACGCCATCGGCGACACTACACTACATGCCACTTGCAACCAACATAGCCCCTTAGTCTTGTAACGTAGCCCGATATCCCACAACAACAATAAGCACCAAAGCTATTTCGAATACACCAGGCAGAATAGACCCAGATTAGACTGCACGAACGTGCAGTCTAATCTGAGTCTATGCTGCTTGGTGTAGATGTCGCGTTTCATAACATAAAAAATCCCGCTGTTATTACTCCCCAATGACAATATTCGAATCTACACTACTCCGACCAATCCAATTATAGAGACGGCAACACAGCCAACACAGCCAACCGTAGAGTGCTACAGTACCGATGGCTGGAACCTAAGGACACAGGCAAATGCGAGGCAAGCCATGTGATTTTGTACCTAAGAAGATGTGCGATTTTGCAAGAAAATGTTTTATAGAAGATATTTTTGTGTAAATGACGTCAAAAGTTAACGAGAGTTTCATAGTGGAAATGAGGTACTGGTATGAGCAATTTTTCATGAAAATGTTTGACAGAAACTGTGATATTTTATGTGGACGACGCTGAAAGTCGACAAAATTCCACATATGTTATGAAAATTTCAACTTTCAACATCATTGATGGAAATAATAGTAAATATTTTTCATGAGATCACGTACATAGGTGCAAAATCACATGGCTTGTCTCGATATAGCTGTGCTGGAGAAATGGGGCTTATGTGTTTTGTGACCAGTGTAGATCCAGATCAGATTAATCAGTATCTGGAGTATTCGCCATTCCATCAATGAAACATCCGTCATGCTGCTAACAAGCAATATATATCGTTATCAGGCTACAGGAGAGTGTGCTATTTGATCAGGTCACAAATTCCATAAGCCCCATTTCTCCAGTCACAACCACATATATGGGCCACCAGCTGACAAAAAAAGTGACTGCACAATATCTGGAAAGTATACCCTGGACCTTGAGCCATAGAAAATTAACAAATAAATTCTCATCCAAATTTGACGAGATTGGCCAGTAAGCGAGGCTTACGGAATACCCCCCGGCCCAGGTACCCCTAAATATGTAAAAATTTCCAAGTGTGTGGGCTTGTGACCTTGATTCTGGGCTGAGTGGGGGTGACACAGGGTGGTAGAGGTCCATTGGATATATATGCGTGTGTGAAATGTGAAGCAGATCCGATCAAGGAAAGAGAAGTTATATAACCGATTTCTCTGATTTTAAGTTTTGTAAAGAGACTAAGTATGTGACCTTGACCTCAAGATCAGCGGGGATTTGTCACAGCATGATAGTAGAGCCTTAGAGGAATGCATGCATCAAATATTAAGATGAAGGAAATAGAAGTTATAACTTATTTCTCTGATGTTAAGTTTTGTAAAGAGACTAAGTATTTGACCTTGACCTTGGGATCAGCGGGGGTTGGACAGTCGCACAGCATGGTAGTAGAGCCTTACAGGAATGCATGTGTGAAATATTAAGCATTTTAGATTAAGTAATAACAATATTTCTCTGATGTTAAGTTTAGTCACGGACGCATGCACGCACACATGCACGCACGCACGCGCGCATCCGGAGGGTATAAAAATAGAATAGCGTGTGCTTATTTTAAAAAAATAATACTAATAAAACTAGAGATGTGACCTATCTGCGCATGAATGCCCCCGCTGGCAGCCAAAGAAAATGAGGCACATTTGAAAACATAGAGGGCCAGAGAAGATTTGTCACAGCATGAAAGCAGACCATCAGAGCAATGTATGTGTGAAATATGAAGCAGATCCATGCAAGGAAACTGACATTATAAAACACTTATCCGAGTTTCAAACGCACCAAGTATGTGACCTTGACCCTGGGCTTAGCAGGGGGAGACGATCGTGGATTTGTCACAGGGTGGTAGAGGACCATTAAAGCAATGTGTGTGTATGAAATATCAAGCAGATCTATGCAAGGAAACAGAAATTATAAGACATTTACCCGAGCGTTGAGGTTTCGAATGCACCAAGTATGTGACCTTGACACTGAGCTTAACGGGGACGGGACAATCATGGATTTGTGGTTGTGGAAGCCTATTTTATGCGAGCAGCAGGCGCGTAACCATGTTTTTGCTGAGGGGTGTGCACATTGAGCGGCGATAGCCGCGAATTGTCTAGGTGGTCCGGGGGCATGCCACCCCTGTATTTGTTTGGATAAAGAACACAAATCCTGGCTTCTAGAGCCCTTCAGACATCGATATATTATGCAAAATTTTATATATTTTAGCAGAGAAATTTTACGAAATGTAGTTCTTATTTTATCTAATAATTTGTTACATTTGCAAATTTTAGGTCGCACCGCACCCCCCCCCCCCCACCCCCCACCCCCCCCCCTGATTACTGATTATGCTCCTGATAGTTTATAAGAAACGGTAGTAATTGCTCGGTGGTACCGACGACATGTTTCTGAACCAACCCTGTTGATACCAAACCGTCCAACGTAATTATATTCTATATTTATTTCTCTTAGTAACATCAGTGTCAGTAAATAACGAGGAAACATGTGATATAATGGGTTAATAAAGTGTCTAGTGTGCTTATTTAGTTACGAGGTTCGCTGGCTGTCAATGAGCTGATGTAAATGCTACGTCAGTTGCAGCCAACCCGATAATTTCCACTGTTTCAGTAGGTCGATGCATCCATGGCAGCCAACCATGTAGACAGACAGGGAATATTTGCGGACAATACAGAAATTATTCTAAAATACGCCCCGGGGCTATGCAATTTTCTGAATTAGTTTTGGCATTGTAAACGCATAAAAATACAGAAATTTGAATTTTGATATGACATTACTATGTGAAACAAAAATAATTTGACTAAAAATAGAAGGGCTACTATTAGAGAGGGGGCTAATTAGAGAGGGGGCTACTATTAGAATAAATACGTGTACATTTTTTGCAGGAATTTTCAATACAACATTCTTCATCAGTGAAATCTGATGGTTGTGCATTATTAGCACAATTACAACTATGACAATACATAGGTCGAAGTAACGGACCGAGGTCTATAAATACATTAAATATGCCTAAAAGCATCAATAAATGAAGAAAAAAACAAAAAAATCTTCATTTATTGATGCTTTTAGGCATATTTAATGTATTTATAGACCTCGGTCCGTTACTTCAACCTGTGTGACAATACAATTACACACAAATGTTGTAAGGATGGCAAAATGTTTTTCAAGGTCATCAAGGTTTTTTTATTCAGCCGTTCAGTCTACAGCCCAAACCGCTGGTCGGATCGACTTCAAATTTTGCATGCCGATTCGGATCAAGTGTGAGCAAAGACTGATGCCACTTTCCACGAAACCGGAAGAGACGTCATACTTTCTATAACTTCCTTATTTTCCAACCAATTTCAAAAATTCTTTTTGCATTGGAAAGCTGAAAAAATTCTCTATCTCGTTCTCAGCTATCTCGTCAAATAAGAGAGCTATAGGCATTTGAAGTTGAAAAATGTACATACTTTTCAACGATTTTGCCGAATTTTTGCCGAATTTCGGCTGATAACGGGTGGTCTTTACAAACGTTTTCCAATTTGTACAGTAATGTCAGCAACATAATTTCGTGCCAGTGTGATAGGGGATTGTCAGGCGCATAAAAGATGATAATTTTCAGAGCTCTATCTTGACTACTTCCGGTTCTATTGATGTCAAAGATGAACATCTTTTTTTCAAGTTTTCAAAATAGAGCAAACGGATGTGACGTCAGCTTCGTTATTTATCAATAGATTTCAAAATTTCTTACTGCGGTCGATATTTCAGTCCTTTAGCTAAAACTTTCCCACTTTGTGCCCGGCCTATGGTGAAAAACAAACGAAAACTTCACTGGCGGAATATTGCACATATGTAATTTCCGTTTTATTAGGTGTATTTACAAATGGCGTATAAACTGCAATTTAAGGGCGATAACTATCGAAAAATAATCATCCGCTGACTTACGGGCTCCCTCCATCTACACCAAACCGCTGGTCGGATCGACTTCAAATTTTGCATGCCGATTTGGATCAAGTGTGAGCAGAGACTCAGAGATTTTCAGATATCTTTTAATGCTACTTTCCACAAAAACGGAAGTGACGTCATACTTCCTATAACTTCCTTATTTTCCAACTGATTTCAAGAATTCATTTTGCATTGGAAAGCTGACAAAATTCTCTATCTCAAACTCGCTGACAATTTTCGGCTATCTGCTCAAATAAAAGAGCTATATGCATTTGAAGTTGAAAAATGTACATACTTTTCAACGATTTTGCCGAATTTCGGCTGATAACGGGTGGTCTTTACAAACGTTTTCCAATTTGTACAGTACTGTCAGCAACATAATTTCTTGCCAGGGTGATAGGGGAGTGTCAGCCGCATGAAAGATGATAATTTTCAGAGCTATATCTTGACTACGCTCTATTCGAAGTCAAAGATGAACGTATTTTTTCAAGTTTTCAAAATAGAGCAAACGGATGTGACGTCGGCTTCGTTATTTATCATTCGATTTCAATTGTTTTTGCTGTAGTCGATATTTCAGTCCTTTAGCTAAAACTTTGGCTGAGGATCGAACCCGGTATCCCTCGCTCCGAGTCCATCGCTCTACCTCTAAGCTAACCGGCCCCACATCGGTGTGATGATGCCAACACAATAATGTTCGACTGTTCATTCTAAAACTTCGGAAACTCTTTTTGCAACCGATAGTTTACACCTTGGGCTAAAGCTTAGTTACACATGAAATCAATGTTTGAGGCTCAAACCGTTGATGCAGCTCAAGCTGCTCTAGTTGTACTTACATTTAATGTGTTTAAAGACCAAAAGTTCATCGGCAGCAAAACGTGGAACAGATAGTAGTATCCAAATATTAACCCTTAGAATGTGGGAACCGAAAATAGTCGTCTGCTGATAATTCATATCTTGTCTTTTCTCTCAGTAAAAACATGGTTTGGCAGCATTTTTGAATCATTTCCATTGGAAATGATTCTAAAGTGCTGTCAAACCAAGTTTTTTATGAGAAAAATAAAAAATATTCAGCAGACGACACAAATTAATTCAGCATTGCAGGCGCGGATCCAGGATTTCGGGTTGGGGGGGGCGTAACTATTTTGCAATACTTGAATATATTATCGAACGAGCATAGCCCCCCCCTAAAATTTTTGAAATCTACATCACATTTCCTGCGTTCTGACGCATTTTGGAGAAAAAATATTGACACTGTGACAGTATGTTTAGACATGATTTTTGATTGAAAACGTTTAAATTTTGAAACAATAAGACAACGACCGTAGAAACGTGCCTTGTAACTTGTAAAAAATCTTTACTCAGCGAATTTTAGGGGTAGCTTTGTTAGACGGACACGGTAAATGAAATCACTGAATGAATTACTGCTATGTGATTCTGCAGGCCATTATAAACCCTTAGAATGCTGGGAACGAAAATTGTCGTCTGCTGTTTTCTAATATTTTGCCTTCTTTCTCAATAAAAACATGGTTTGACAGCACTTAAGAATCATTTCCAGTGGAAATGATTCTAAAGTGCTGTCAAAGCATGTTTTTGATGAGAAAAATGGAAAGTAAAAAATAAATAGCAGACGTCAAAAATTAATTCAGCAGTGTAAGGGATAATGACGATTGTATCAAGACAGTAAATTGGAAGGTCAATATATTTGAACCCTTTCACCCCTAAATAACTGGAATGGATTTTAATGTGTTAATTTTCTGACCAATCCAATCGTCGTAAAGTTATATTCAGACTGGTCCATTTATCAGGAGGTGTTTTTTGTAAAAAGTATGAAAATTACTTGCAAACAATGCAGATCCTGATGAGACAACGAGCCGGCTCATCTGGATCTACACTGTTTGCAAATACCGCTATAGAGGGCTGTAGTGTTGAAAGGGTTAACAAAGGTTGGTGTTTGGAAGACGATTATCTTGAAACCAGATTCAATCAGATTCTGTTTTACTCACTTGTCTAGTTTAAACAATCGGTAGTTTATGTGACCAGATTTCGCAATGAACCACGAAATGGAAAAATAGCCATCAGTTCCGACTATCTCTCAAATGAGGACATCAAATGACGAACACATGGGAACTTAACCCTTAACCCTTTCAACCCTAAGGAACTGGAATGGACTGTGATATGCTAATGTTCCGACCAACCCAATGGTCACAAAATGATTTTCAGATTCGTCCATTTATGAAAAGGGGGTGTTTTTGTTCTAAGAAATATGAAACTTACTTGCAAAAAGTGCAGATCCTGATGAGACGGCTCGTTATGAGCCGGCTCATCAGGATCTGCACTGTTTGCATAAACCGCTATAGCGGGCTTTCGGGTTCAAAGGGTTAACCCTTTCAGCACTACAGACCTGTATAGTGGTATAATTGGCAAACAGTGTAGATCCAGATAAGCTGGCTCGTGACGTTTCCTGGTGCAGATGTTTTATTAACACAATATACACCGTGTTCCCCAGATTTATAGTGGTAAAATTCAAGGCTATTCAAGGTTTTTAAGGCCATATTTTCAGAACAAATAAAATTCAAGGCTTTTCAAGAAACCCTTAGGGGTTTATAGTATAAACTAACACCAAAGCGCCCCTTCCGCCCTCGGGCAAAATAGGTTGTGCTTCTTTGGGGGAATGGGAGGGAGTTCTGACATTTTCTGGAATGACCTGTAGAATTGACTAAGACAAATATAGATGCCATACTATATCCGGACAAGGGTATGGGGAAGTGGTAGGGGTGAGGACTCCATCTGAGATACATTTGATGTGTAAAGAAAATGATGTGCTAGGTCCCCAAATGATACCAACAACGTGGGGGGGGGGGGGGAGGGGGGGGGGGGGGTGGGGCAGGTGGAGGGGGTGGGGGTGTAGTGCAGGTAGTGTCTGGCCACAAGCCCTCCAATCAAATATTGCACACTATCAGAGTGATCCAATTGTGCTACACATTGATTTGTTGGGTAATTGCGGTTGCATAACTTTCATTATTTCCATAGTCATTAATCACAACTTTCATTTATTTAATAAAAATCTCAGCTAAATAGCCAATACTGTATAAACCATTTATGAGACGATATCATAATAAATGTGTATTTATATTATATAACATTTCGAGATATTGGTATGGAAATTATGGAAGCCCATTAGGGCCACTTCACTTTTTTTTTATCTTTTCTTGAATTTTCGAGATCTTTTCTTGAATTTTCATGATACTTTCTTGAATTTTCGAGATGTTTTCTTGAATTGAAAGAAAAGAACTTCAAAATTCCAAGAAAACATCTTGAATAAAGGGAAATTAAAAAAAAGTTAAGTGGCCCTAATGGGCTTCCGTAGGAAATAGATAACGCACCGATTTTAGAATGTTTTCCGTTTACCCCACCAATCAAAAACAACGTTAGCCACCATTTAGTCGCCCTCCGTTTTCTTGTAACACGATACCCTTAGTAGATGACAGCATTATTTGCATTTATGTATAAAAAAATAATAACGATTTGGCTTAACCCTTTCAACCCTAAGGAACTGGAATGGACTGTGATATGCTAATGTTCCGACCAATCCAATGGTCACAAAATGATTTTCAGATTCGTCCATTTATGAAAATGGGGTGTTTTTGTTCCAAGAAACATTAAAATTACTTTCAAAAAGTGCAGATCTTGATGAGACGGCTCGTTACGAGCCGGCTCATCTGGATCTGCACTTTTTGCATAAACCGCTATAGAGGGATTTCGGGTTCAAAGGGTTAACCCTTACTACGCTGAATTAAATTTTGTCGTCTGCTGGAAAAAACATTTCTTCAATATTTCTCGATAAAAACCTGTTTTGGCAGCACATGAGAATCGTCTCCACTGGAGACGATTCTCATGTGCTGTAAAAACAGGTTTTTTTTGTTAAGAATTAAGGCAAAAATGAAAAACAGAAGATGACAATTTTCGTCTCCCGCGTAGTGAGGGTTAACCAGTTATCTGCTAGTAACTCACAACTGAGTTTAATAAATCTCATATTAAATCAACACAAATGTTAGATTATATGTATGGCATAAGCACAGATCACTATGGAAGCCCATTTAAGGGCCACTTCACTTTTTTTTTTATCTTTTCTTGAATTTTCGAGATCTTCAATTTCGAGATCTTTTCTTGAATTTTCAAGATACTTTCTTGAATTTTCGAGATCTTTTCTTGAATTTTCAAGATGTTTTCTTGAATTTTCAAGTTCTTTTCTTGAATTTTCAATATCTTTTCTTGAAAATTCAAGAAAAAGATCTTGAAAATTCAAGAAAAGAACTTGAAAATTCAATATTTCAAGAAAAGAACTTGAAAATTCAAGAAAACATCTTGAATAAATGGAAATTAAAAAAAAGTGAAGTGGCCCTAATGGGCTTCCGTAGATCACTAAGTTGAAACTGTAATGACCACATGTTTTCTGTAGTGGCCTCATTTGCATATTTATTACACTAGTGTATTATTATTTTTATTGCGCGTTTTTATTTCACTGTGAAAGCATAATTATTATGTTATGCACTAAATCTAGCTGTTGCATATTGGCGCCGCATCTCCGCATTTCACAGAAATAACAAAATGTGAAATGTCGCTTAATCCACATGAACCTTTCACGGCAACGCACAAGAAAATTCTATTCATAAAAGCCTCAATTTGTCATGATAAACACTCTTCAAGGGGCAGCAGACGGGTATTATATTGCTTATTTGCAAATCTTTTATGCGGCTTTAAAAGCATATTGATTCCGTAATTTTGTGGCACCATTGTTGGCGACAGTGCAACAAGCAAGTCTGAAGACAAGATTCTGCAAGTGTCAACAATGTAAGTGAACTATTGGTGCCTTGAACAAATGAGATGCCACTGGATGAAAACTGGACTTTTGTGACTGGCTTAGGCCAAGTTCAGCCTGTGATGCAGTGCAGTCTGATCAGCGTCTACAGTAAAAGTCGCGGGAATACTGGACGAAGGCCGGAAGGCCTCGTCCAGTATTCCCGCGACTTTTCCAAGTTGTCTATTCGCTATTTGATGATGACATTACTATTTTGTCCATGTACGGATAGCTGAAATATTAACGAATAACAATATGTAATTAACAAGCATTTACCCTTTCAACACCACAGGCCTGTATAGTGGTATTGGCAAACAGTGCAGATCCAGATGAGACGGCTCGTGACGAGCCGTCTCATCAGGATCTGCACTTTTTGAAAGTAATTTCATATTTTTGAGAACAAAAAAAAACAACCTTTTAATAAATGGACTAGTCTGAAAATCATTTTGTGTGTAATGGATTTGTTGCAAAATTAACATATCAAATTCCATTCCAGTTACTTAGGGGTGAAAGGATTAATTCTGAAAATTATCTTCAATAGCATAACGGTGGAACCTCTGTGAATGGTCACCTATCTATAACAGTCACCTCTCTGTAACAGCCACTAGTTTATATCTCAATTTGATAAAAGGTCTTATATATTTAACCTCCCTACAACAGCCAAGTCTGAAACAGCAACTCTTGTATATACCTATTTGATAGCCACTATTTTATATTCCATTTGGTCAAATTCTTATATACCGTACTTACAGGGAGAGATAAAAAAATATATAATGAATTATCTGTTAGTTTTAAAACTTAAATTTTGGAAAAAATGGGGCGGGGAGGTGACTTTTATTTTTTATTAAAATCTGTTGCAAATAGTGTAAACAAAATTACTGTATTTATTCTAAAAAGGAGCCCCCCTCCCATATTTGCATTCTAAATCTGTTATTTTGTATGTGAAAATAACATATTTTGATCCTATTTTCCATGTTTTGATCCCCACGGATAGCATAGCCCCAGGGGCATTTATTAGAATAAATAAGGTAATAATTTTTCTTCAAACATATACAAATAAAACATTAATCTGACATTGTTTTTCAAGAATGGGAGTATACTTTGAGGGAGATATCATTTATTTTTCCCGAAATGCATTATTTCATATAGAACTAACAACCAGGGGCGCAGCTAGCCAATTTGAATCTGCAGGCCCGGTTGACGACTTCGAGCACCGTTGGTGTGAGTATGCTAGTGGGGTCTGGGGGCATGCCCCCCCCCCTTAAAAAAAAATCGAAACTAGAAGATAAATGATGCACTCTGGCAAAAAGTTGCCTATTTTTATTGCATTTTTGGCGGGTTTTTTTTCTTCATTTTCTCGATGCCTTAATGCAGCTACACGCCTGACAACTGCATATATTTGATGCTTAAAACTATGCAGAATTATTATACTGAATTTATTACATTATCACAGCCGAAATGGCTGTGATAATGTAATAAATTCAGTATAATAAAAATTAATAAAGTTATCATAAAATTGAAAATTTCTCCCTCAAAGTATACTTTGCTACTAAAGTATACTTTGCAATGTTGGTGAAATAGGCTACTGAATGAGCCCTTGTAATGGTTGCAAACACCCCCTTCTTTCTTCTCCTGCAGTGCTGTCATAATGATGGATGCTATTATCAATAGCGCTTTATCACTATCAAACAATATAAACAGTTGCAATGATCGCGCATCTTCAAGACATCAGGCGCTAAAAATTGTTATGAAATAAGAGATTGCTAAAATAGCAGTTATGTTACGGTCCATTAATCAAAATCATGACACACCGAGAAAGAACCCACCAATTGTGTTTGCTATGATTGCATAGGCGTAGTAAGTAGGCTTTCTACTTAGAATGTGGTTAACAGAAATTGTCTTCAATTGATGTTTTATATTTTGACTTCTTTCTCAATAAACCAGATGGCCGCGGCCTGCATGTCGAGCTCGCATAGGCATTTGATGGTCTCAGAGTGTATTTATTTGAAGTTTGATGCCCAATAAGCATACAAATTTTCAAGCAAATCTGACTTACGGTTACAGGGATATAGTACGTATGAGAAAACTTTAACGCAAATTTTGACAGAAACTTTAACGCAAACTTCTAAGTCATTTGACCTTGACATAGGGGCACAGGGGCTGCATGAGTGGGACACAGAATGAATATATGGATGATGACTAATAAGCATATGAAGTTTCAAGTCAATGTGACTTAGGACTGCAGAGATATAAGGTATTTAAAAACTTTAACGCAGATTTCGGAACGCAAACTTCCAAGTCATTTGACCTTGACCTTGGGCACAGCTGCCGCATGAGTGGGATACAGCATGAATATATGGATGATGACTAATAAGTATATGAAGTTTCAAGTCAATGTGACTTAGGACTGCAGAGATATACGGTAGTTAAAAACTTTAACACAGATTGTGGAACGCAAACTTCTAAGTCATTTGACCTTGACCTTGGGCACAGGGGCCGTATGAGTGGGATACAGCATGAATATATGGATGATGACTAATAAGTATATGAAGTTTCAAGTAAATTTGACTTAGGACTGCAGAGATATAAGGTATTTAATAACTTTGAACGCAGATTTCGGAACGCAAACTTCTAAGTCATTTGACCTTGACCTTGGGCACAGGGGCCCATGAGTGAGATACAGCATGAATATATGGATCATGACTAATAAGCATATGAAGTTTCAAGTCAATGTGACTTAGGACTGCAGAGATATAAGGTATTTAAAAACTTTAACGCAGATTTCGGACGGACGGACGTTCCTACAAATGGATACTTGTTGGGTTTTTACTGTATAACAAGTACCCAACACTAACCCTAACCCTACTCAAGGAGATCCCTAAAAAGCTTGCCCAACACACAGAAGAGCATTTGTTGGGTACTTTTGTACCCAACATATACCCTCTTGTGTGTGCGGACAGACAGATAGACGGACGGACGGACGGACGGACGGACGGACAGACAGACGGACGGACGGACGGACGCGATACGGACGGAGGACGGACGGACGGACGACAGACAGGACGGACGGGCACGCGGATGGACGGACGGACGGACGGACAGACACCCGGACGTCATTGTGATCACTATGTCTCGCTTTCCGCAAGCGGGCTCGACAAAAACATGATGTGACGGCACTTTAGAATCAATTCCATTGGAAATTCTTAATCATGAGAATCAACTCCAATGAAGATGATTCACATGCACTGTCAAATAGGTTTCTATTGAGAACAAGAGTGCCGAAGGTCACAATATATGCCATGTCGAGGCAAGGCCAGTCAACAAGGGGAGATAAGTCACTGAAAACCAATAGGTTTCTTCATATTGCCTTGATAAACATGTTTACCGAATTTGGTTACGATCGGTCAAGTAGAACACAAGTTATTGCGTGGACGAGGATACAGAGTGCGAAAAATAACTAGATGGCCGCGGCCTGCATGTCGCGCCTTGTGGCGAGGCATGGACACTAAAAAAAGAGATATAGTATAACGAAAAACTTTAACCAAAATACTTAACCAAAAAACTTAACCAAAAAGTTTAACCGGACACACGTACGTACGCCAAAGTGCCGACTATATCACGCTTTCCGCAAGCGGGCGCGACAAAAACATTAACCAAAAACTTCAAAGTAATTTGACCTTGACATTTGGCACAGGGGCCGCACGGGAGGGGGGTATAATGAAAATATAGATGATGATAAACACCCATGTGAAGTTTCAAGGTAATGGGCAAAGCAGTTGCAGAGATATAGTATAACAAAAAACTTTAACCAAAAAACTTAACCAAAAAACTTAACCAAACAACTTAACCTAAAACTTCAAAGTAATTTGACCTTGACATTGGGCACAGGGGCCGCACGGGAGGGGGGTAGAATGAAAATATAGATGATGATAAACACCCATGTGAAGTTTGAAGGTAATGGGCAAAGCAGTTGCAGAGATATAGTATAACGAAAAACTTTAACCAAGAAACTTAACCAAAAACTTTAACCAAAAAACTTAACCAAAAAAGTTAACCAAAAACTTTAACCAAAGAACTTAACCAAAAACTTTAAAGTAATTTGACCTGGACATTGGGCACAGGGGCCGCACGGGAGGGGGGTAGATAAAATATAGATGATGATAAACACCCATATGAAGTTTCAAGGTAATGGGCAAAGCAGTTGCAGAGATATAGTATAACGAAAAACTTTAACCAAAAAACTTAACCAAAAAACTTAACCAAAAACTTTTAACCAAAAAACTTAACCAAAAACTTCAAAGTAATTTGACCTTGACATTGGGCACAGGGGCCGCACGGGAGGGGGGTAGAATGAAAATATAGATGATGATAAACACCCATATGAAGTTTCAAGGTAATGGGCAAAGCAGTTGCAGAGATATAGTATAACGAAAAACTTTAACCAAAAAACTTAACCAAAACACTTAACCAAAAACTTTAACCAAAAAACTTAACCAAAAACTTCAAAGTAATTTGACCTTGACATTGGACACAGGGGCCGCACGGGAGATGGGTAGAATGAAAATATAGATGATGATAAACACCCATGTGAAGTTTCAAGGTAATGGGCAAAGCAGTTGCAGAGATATAGTATAACGAAAAACTTTAATCAAAAACTTTAACCAAAAAACTTAACCAAAAAACTTAACCAAAAACTTTAACCAAAGAATTTAACCAAAAACTTTAACCAAAAAACTTTAACCAAAGAACTTAACCAAAAACTTTAACCAAAAAACTTAACCTTACAGCTTAACCAAAAACTTTAACCGGACACACGTACGTACATACGTACGTACGTACGTACGCCAAACGGCCGACTATATCGCGCTTTCAACAAGCGGGCGCGACAAAAATGGTCGCCAAGGGGAGATAAGTCATCAGAATTTTTTCAAGATCAATAGGCTTCTTCGTCTGGCCGTGATAAACATGCATATCGAATTTGGTTATGAGCGGTGAAGTATAACTTGAGTTATTGCATGGACAAGAATAATGAGTGCGAAAAATAAAAATGGCCACCAAGGGGAGATAAGTCATCGGAAATTAAAATCAATAGGTTTCTTTGTCTTGCCGTTATAAATAACTATACCGAATTTGGTTACAATCCGTCAAGTAGAACTGTAGTTATTGCGTGGACAACCTGTGCCAGCCCACCCGACCGCCCGCCCGCCCGCCCGCCCGTACCAGATGAATACATAATACGTCCCGTTTTTTCAAATGGGCGTATAAAAATGGATTTTTTTTTAGAAATTACAGCAGATGACAAAATTTAATTTGGCATTGTCAGCAGTTGACATATTTGTTAAACTCGTATATAAATGCACCATTTTGTTGGTACACCATCAGCCAAATGTGTAATATTTCTGCAGTTAACATCGCAGAAGACAAACCACTCGGGCAGTCACAAACAGTTTACGTCTGCAGATCAGCCATCGTGATTTCCAATTCTCGGGGATAAATAATGGATAACTTTGCCAATAAATGTCACGAGTGTGGCGACTTACTACAGTGATCTGACAACGGTTCTCTACGAAGGAACAGTAGTCAATGACCGACACTGGTGGTGTACCGTGATTGGTGGATTGTTTTGTTTATCAATGCCTGTGATCATAAAATTCTGAACATATTTTCCGTTCTCATTCTAAACATGACTCCCACATCCTAGGTTGTAATAGAGGAATACATATAATTTCTATTCCATTCTGTAGATAGAACATTTTGCGGGCTAAATAAACATTTGTTTGCCATTACCATAATTATGTGTCGTTCGCCATTAACCCTTAGAACGCTAGACACAACAATTGTTGTCTGCTGTTGCTTTATATCTAGCCTTATTTCTCAATAAAAACATGGTTTAACAGCACTTTAGAATCATTTCCAATGGAAATGATTCTAAAGTGCTGTCAAAGCATGTCGGAAATGATTCTAAAGTGCTGTCAAAGCATGTTTTTAATGATAAAAATGGAAAATAGAAAATAAACAGCAGACGACATGAATAACATAGCGGTGTACGGGTTAATTTACCTTTTATATCAAATGTGAATTTCCACTCTTGATAGCAGGGGTGATAACATATGTTTCTGATACATAAATATGTCCTGGATTGTTGATATGCTTGGAATGCTGTGGAACATCTCTTAAACTTCACACCCTGGGGACCTCCCAGTATATCCGACATAGTCCTCAGGGAGTCTCATCTAGACGTTCCATTGTACCATATATTGGATAGGACTTTGCTTGTTGCTGCCATCATGATAGGCTTTTGAGATGGTTGCCTATATAATTATTCCAAGTTGCGAACAGCAACTCTTGAAATCTGAAAATTTAGGATCGTCTGGAAATTTCAATTGATGGATTTACAGGTGCAGCCTATATGCTCAATAAATGAAATCCAGTAATTGTTTACAAGAAAACGTTGTTAATATGAAATTCACAGACTATAATAATTTTGCACTTACAAACATTTTAGTCGTACGAAGTTTAGTGAAACGGGCCCCTGTATCATCAATATGGTATAATTACAGCACAAAAATATTTACACAATTCCCTAACATTTGATTGGCCCGTACCAAGTCTCTGTCCAAAATGTATATCCCAGTAAACTCCCACGCCCAACTACTTGTGAGGCGCAGTTAAAATAATTCTTAAGAAAACGGAAAATAAACACATTTTCTTGATGAATTTATTTCAAATGCTGGAATTATAAGGAATGAATGGCCTTTTTGTGGAATTTATCGGGGATATAAACTTGGAAAAGTCGCGGGAATACTGGACGAGGCCTTCCGGCCTCGTTCCAGTATTCCCGCGACTTTTCCAAGTTTATACAAAAAGGCCATTCATTCCTATAATGAATGGTACAGGAGTAGATTGAAAGAGTTACCGCAACTAATAATATCTGTGCCTGGCTCATTCTTTGATGAGATATGTGTTAATATTCTTGGAACAAAACTTTGCCATTTCAACAATTTCTGGTTCAGTTCCAAGCACTGCAACTGTCAATATTATTATTCTAGCTGGCAAGTGCATGGAAATTCTATCTCGGTCTATACTTAGAGCAACCAATTATGTAGGCCCTATATAAAGAAGCAACTTTTCTAAGTGACAATAAAATGTTCTTAACATGTACAGTGGAACCTCTCTAAACCGGACACCCTGGGGATATCCCAGGGTGTTCGGTTTAGAGAGGTTCCACTGTAATTCAGGCATAGTGAGCTCTCTTAGTCAAACCGGCTCGCGGAGCTAATGTATAATGGTGTACATGCATACTAATGACTGGGTTAGTACAATGGAACCTCTCTAAACCGGACACCCTGTGGACCTCCCAGGCTGTCCAGTTTGGAGAGGTTCCACTAGGGCTGGGTACCTTGGGAGGTCCCTAGATAGAGGATCTACTGTTTTCAGCTAGATGAACACTCAGCTACACGAGTGTGCTTTGCAATTAGGAAACAGGCATTATCTGTGGAGACAAACTACATAGTCTATCGGCTGACAAACTTCTCGTAGGATTTTTATGTGCCCTATGTTTGACACTGGATTTATGAACTAGAACATATACCATGTCGAAAAAACTTGGGTAGACATTTGGTAACCCGGCAACGAATGAGAAATACAAGATGGCCGCGCTGCCATTTTGAATTATTGTCGCATTTAACTTTTCAACCAAATGGTCTAGAAACATAAGCAGCACATCATTTCTGACTAATTTCAGGCTGGGAAGTCCATTAGTAAGGCTATTCTTGCGATTGGTGATCTCCCTGATATAGAAATCCAAGATGGCCGCCAAATGTTATGTTAAAAATGTATAATTTGCTTGAAATGTTTCTGAATTCTAATGAAATGTGTTTATATGCACTCCTATGTTTATTATACTGTCTTAATTTTGCAAATGTCAGTTTCTGGTTGTAGTATTTTAAATCTGTAACTTTGACATCATTATTACTGCCATGTAAATGATATAATGGTCAACAAAATATAGCAACTTACAAAATTGTTAGTAATATTTAAGTCAAACTATTAGTATCATTTACATGTATATGAAGACACATAACTATGTACCAAATGAGGCTGTATGCAAAAATGGACAACATGTCAGTTGGGACCATCCCATTCTAATACATCCGGCAATTTGATTGCATTCAATGTGGGCAGTGTCCACTTTACTAATTTTGGCAAATTGTGTATAGTTTAAACTGATCCCAAATGCCAAGGAGTATGTTTTGGCATGCTGTATTACCTATTAATTGGCTGTTTGTGTTCAGTTTCCTGTAATATTTGTACGTTTGAGTATTAAAGCTTTGAATACTGTTCCTTACATCCATAATTATATTAGGAAACATTTATAACTGGCAAAAATTTTGATACTTTAAGCACCTGTCTCGAATAACAAAAGAGAATGTGTATGTTACTGTGTTTATGAGACACATGCATATTGATTATTTGAGACAGTCACTTTAACACTAAGATCCTAAACGTTTGTAGGCTCATCATATAATCTATACACATCCTGATGGATTTTTACACATCGTTATATCTGGGATACATTGACATTTACAAAACTTGCAACAAGGAACACCATTCCTTCTGCATGTACATCTGATATTTGCACACTTTGTGCATGCACACATCTGTGCACATGTATCAGAATCGGTGTTCTACATACATCGGGCATGAACAACTCCTCTACATCTATAAACCCGTACTGAGTCGGATCCAACACCTCTGATTCCATACAAAGCAGATATGTCATCTGATATGTTGCATAAAATGCCCTGAGAATGTGTCCCCTAATAGCATGACTAGTTGGAGGTAGCTGATCTAGTGATAGTCCGTCCCTTGCTGTGGTGGTACATGTATGTCCGTAACTGATTCATTGTGGTACACTTACTACCCCCTTTAAACACATGGACCAGGTACAACTCAGCTTATTTCATTACATTGTCCATATTGGAAGTGTTAGGATGTATACCAAAGTCCTTCAAAAGCACAGTTGGGTTACATTTCAAGCCTGCATATTTAGTACCCAGTTTACTGGTGTAATCACAACCTGTGATAGTATGAACAGCTGGCAGTAAGCTACACAAATCCTCTCCAACCTTATCTGCCAATGTATGGATGGGGATATAACGAGTGGAATCACCGACCCAGAGTCTTAACCCAGAGTTCATGAAGGTCGTGTTTACTGAGTTCGCTCAAACAGTACATCATCTGTATAAACACATCGGTGTCTGACGATATGACTACAATTCGCTTGGTTCCATTTTTCACTGCATGCATAGTATGAGGTACAATCCGGGTATCTGCTTCTTCCAGTTCTGCTTCTTCCAGTTACTTCCTGTGATTTCCCCTCAGAAACACAGATACACGGAACTGTTTGTTCTCCTGACATATTGCTTACAAATACCTCAGTAACCTGTAATGATGACTCTGTGTCATTTTGTCCATCAATAATTTGCTGATGAAGCAACAGCTGCAGCTTTCGTTTGTTACTACCAGAAGACCAAAATCGTTCCATTTCAACTGGTAGTGATGTTTGTTTGTTGATGATATTCAGTTCAATAGGACAAGTCGTCTGTCAACGTTTTCTTTCCGAGTCTATAACTGATTTATTGATGTAGGAATCGAAGATGAAGTCAATTCTATCAGCTCCAATCGTTGATTTCGTAAGATAGTCCAATATTATGTTGCTATATTCGCCAAAGTCTTTGATTCCTTTTGTCCTTATCTTTCTAATGTTAGCCATCATATCTACGACAAACGTTGTGTGAAATGTGTCATGTCTGTTAGGGAATTTCGGATCATCTGCAGTAAGTTCATGTTCCAGCTCTTGCACAATGGAACCTTTCACTGCCTTTGTCATTAAACCTTCCTGATCAAAGAGACATGATTCTGGTGTGACGTCATACAGCAACAGATCTTCCATTGCACTTCCCCGTACCCTAGCTACCTCAAGAAGTCTCTGTTGCTGCCCTCGTCCCTTCCGTTGTGATATCTTGACTGATGATTTGCATTCTCTTGATGAATGATGTATACTTGTCGTCACATGCAATAGTTGATGCCGAATATCGTCTGTCATTACTTCTTGTGTGACAATGTTGTGGAGTTTGGGTTGAACGGCATCCACCTTGAATGGATTTTCATATTTCTCAATGAATGTCAGAATGGCCTGAACATTCTTCTCGCCCATGATTCACGGTCAGGTCATACGCGCTGGTTCTTGCCCCGCTTAATTCTCTGTGAAGGTTGCTGATGGCCAACATTTCATGGTATATGAGTTCCCATTTGGCAACAAATGTCTTTTTTCTAGAACTACCAATTATGCCTGAGCTACCTTTTTTTGTGATTTGTTGATGGTTTGCTCCAGTGCCATATCTGCACCAACTGCTTTGAAATGACAGGTCATCTAGAACAATGATATTCCATTATACATGTTTGACTTCCAGATTTTCAGACTGATGTTCTACTCTTTTACCATGCTTTTGTAAATTTGTCGCTGCTTTCAATGCCCGTCTGTATATGACCTACGCCGTTGAACGGACGTTAAACCCCATTTCATCACCTGCTCCTTTCTAGAATTGGATGCCGATAATGTTGTGTCCCGAAGAAACAGTAACGGTTAAACAAAACATGTAGAACGTCGGTCTGCAAATCCATGTTTATGAAATTACCTAAACGTACATTCAAACTAATCTATAATATATAGGTAAACTGTTGCCATGGAAACCTTCAATGTAACATGACAACCACATCAAAATGTTTCCAACTAGGGCAATATACTATGCATATTATACAATCGCATAGACACTCAATTTGAATGACTATCACAAATATTTAAGCAAATCATGCATTTTCCGTACAATATTTGGCAGCCATTTTGGATTAATAAGTCAAAGAGATCTCCAATCACGAATATAGCCACACTAATGGGTTCCTCGTCCTGAAATGATGTGTTATTTATGTTTCTAGACCCATTGGTTGCAAAGTTAAATGAGATACTAATTCAAAATGGCCAACGGCGGCCATCTTGGTTTTATCATTCGTTGCCGGGGTACCAAATGTCTACCCAAGTTTTTTTGACATGGTACATGGTCTAGTTCACGAATCCAGTGTCAAACATAGGGCACATAAAAATCCTACGGGAAGTTCCACAGCCTATATATGCATTAACAGTGCAAACCATGAAATTAAACACAAGTTTTCTTGATGGGTGTCAAGTTTAGAGATGTTCTACTGTATTATTTTGGCTGATGAACACATGGAAATTCTGTCTTGGCCTAAAATTAAAGCAACCATATACACTTGAACAAATAATTTCCCAGTGATTTTCAAACATTTACATGGAAGATATGATCCAAATCAAACAATTTTATTCTCATCCAGTCAAATTGTTCATAGTTGCAGAGATATAAGGAAGCTATTGATGAAGTCTGGTGGTAATGATCCCAGGCCCGTACGCAGAGGGGGTGCGACGGGTCTGAAATGGTTAATCTGCCGAGGTCTGTTCGTGAATGTGCAAAAAAACAATGTTTAGCCCTTCGTGCCGTCGATAACGCACCCCCCTAAATTAATTCCTGCGTACGGGCCTGGATCCGACTAACGGATCACGAGATATTCAATATTTGAATGAATGTCCAAAATTGTAGACTACGACCGAGACATCATGCTATTCCAAAATTGTGCTCACTTTGTCTCACTTCTATGTAGCCCCCCCGCAGGGGACGTAGAATTCTTTTTTATTAATTTGTTCCCACAAAATAACAATTAGTTCCCACAAAATAACAATTTGTTCCCTCAATTTTACAATTTGTTCCCACAAAATAATAATTTGTTCCCTCAATTTAATAATTTGTTTTCACGAATTAAAAATGTGTTCCCTCGAATTAACAATTCGTTTCCTCGAATTGACAATTTGTTCCTACTTTAAAGCTGTTTGAATTGTTAAATTGAGGGAACAAATTGTTATTTTGTGGGAACGAATTGTCAATTCGAGGGAAAGAATTGTTATTTTGTGGGAACGAATTGTCAATTCGAGGGAACAAGTTGTTATTTCGTGGGAACGAATTGTCAATTTGAGGGAACAAATTGTTAATTTGTGGGAACAAATTGTTAAATTTAGGGAACAAATTGTTATTTCGTGGGAACGAATTAATAAAAAAAATTCTACATCCCCTGCGGGGCTCCGTACACTTCCTACTACCGTGGATGTGACAAAAATCCTGATCCAAATCAAACATTGAAGATCATCCAATCAGATTGTTTACAGTTGCAGAGATACAAGGTATTTACAAACTTTAACACAAAAAACATAATTCAGATTTCAGACAGACAGCCACACCTCATTGTGTTGACTATGTCCAGCTCTCTGCATACATACACAACAAAGAATATGGCTGTGACTGGAGAAATGGGACTTATGGGTTTTGCGGCCCTACACTGTTCGCCATTCAATCAATGAAACATCCATAATACTTCTAACAAGCCATGTAGAGTGTGCTATTTGAGCAGGAGCTACATATGTTACCAATCCGATAAGCCCGATTTATTCAGTTGTAGCCACAATTAACCCTTAGACCGCTACACACAACAATTGTCGTCCTTTTATATCTTGCCTTATTTCTCAATAAAACATGTTTTGACAGCACTTCAGAATCATTTCCAATTTCCAATGGAAATGATTCTGAAGTGCTGTCAAAGCATGTTGTAAATTATTCTAGTGCTGTCAAAGCATGTTTTTGATGATAAAAATGGAAAATGAACAGCAGACGACAATGCACCAAAACATTTTGGAGGCAATAGTGTGTATCTGGGTGAGAATTCTTTGTTTCCAAATTATTTGCATATTTCTGCAAAATTAGGCAAATTATGCAAATGGAATGCAAATATCGGCCACACAACAATAACATAACATTTGATCCCGACTTCCAATACAGCCAAATAAGGCTGCTATTCTATTTAACTGTGTTACAAGAGGGAATTTATTCAAAATCCAGCTTTAATTGCATAGCGTTGGCACTAATAATGGTTTCTGAAGGCCAATTGTGTCCAATTCTCAAAATTAGCTATACAGGCGAGGATTGTAATGAGAATTCTTGTGTTATAATACGGACTTGTCACGGGATATTCAGTTGTGTCGCAAGAGGGGTTCGAAGGGTGCAAATGAACATGTTTTGATTAACCTTTTCAGCCGTCTCGTCAGGATTTGCACTTTTTGCAAGTAATTTTCTTATTTTTGAGAACAAAACACCCTCTTTTCATGAATGGACTAGTCTGAAAATCATTTTGTGACAATTGGATTGGCTGCAACATATGAAAATCCATTCCAGTTACTTAGGGGTGAAAGTACTAATCTTTGTGTGTTATTGTTGGAATAGTGTTTTGGGAGAATATAGAGGCTCCTTGGATTGAAAGTGAAAACATTAATTGGTTTAATGTCACAGCAACAATTAAGTTCATATAGAAATGGGAACTTGGGATGGAAATACTGAAAGTCGTTTTTTATGCCTAGCTAGGCGGGGATTGAACCAACCTCTGAAAATCCCAAAATCAGAACTGAATATTTAAAATAAAAAAATATATATTCAGCCCTGAAATCAGAATAATCCTGATCTGGTGCCAGGTCCTCGCCACACCAGAATCACTTGGCCCCCTCCCAAAAGTAGCAGGATCAGTAATACTCTTACTACTTTTATAATGGGCAATAACCCAATTCAACTGCCAGGTGAATATAAGTCCTCAGTGACCTTCACCTTGGGTGGTCAGACGTGGGTCGTATGCAAACCAAAGCACCATCCCTAGACACACATTGTGGCCAAATATTATCAAAATCGGTGAAGTGGTTCACGAGTTATTGAGAAATGAAATGTGTTACTAATGTACGTATGCACGTACATGGACTAACACTATTATCCCCTTTTGCATATCGGCGAGGGGAAAATTAAAGGGGTCGGTGAAAGAAGAGTTATCCCCCTTCTTCCACTGACACCTTGAATCATAAATCAACTGAATATTGCTACAGAAATGAAGTGTATGGTATTTTTTGCCTGCATTTTCCCCCAATCATTGGCATCTGGTTTCACTCCGAGGATATACCATAAAGTATAATCCAGATATAACTGCATGGCTCGTCAACTGGCCATATCAGCCCGGGCTGAGGCTCGAACGTTCAACCTCCCAGTTGTGATGTGGATGCTACTTGGTGGATTCACTAGGCAGTGACAACTGTTCTGAATGTAATGCTACAGAGTGTAGGTTGATGCTACTTGGTGGATTCACTAGGCAGTGACAACTGTTCTGAATGTAATGATACAGAGTGTTAGGTTGATGCTTACTTTGGTGGATTTCATAGGCAGGACATAAAACTGTTCTGAATGTAATGATTTTTAACTGGAGAGTAGGATGATGCTACTTTGGTGGATTCACTAGGCAATGACAACTGTGTCTGAATGTAATGCTACAAAGTGTAGAATGAGAGCTACATTGGTGGATTTCACTAGGCAGTGACAACTGTTCAGAATGTAATGCTAACAGAGTGTAGGTTGATGCAACTTGGTGATTCACTAGGCAGTAGACACTGTTCTGAATGTAATGCTACAATGTAGGTTGATGCTACTTGGAGGAATCTCTAGGCAGACAACTGATTCTGAAAGTAATGTGCTAATGAGTGTAGGTTGATGCTACATGTGATTCATAGGCAGTGACAACTGTTCTGAATGTAATGCTACTGAGAGTAGGTATGAAGCTACTTGGTGGGGATTCACTAGGCAGTGACAACTGATTCTGAATGTAATGGCTACCGAGTGTATTTTATGCTACTTTGTGATTCACTAGGCAGAGACAACTGTTCTGAATGGTAATGATAACAGAGTGTAGGTTGATGCAACTGGAGGGATTCACTAGCAGTGACAAAACTGTTCAGAATGTAATGCTACAGAGTGTAGGATGATGCTGACTTGGTTGGAGTCACCTAGGCAGTGACAACTGATCTGAATGAAATTCTACTCGAGTGTAGGTTGATGCTACTTGTGATTCACTAGGCAGTGACAACTGTTATCTGAGATGTAATGCTAAGAGTGTAGGTTGAAAGCTACATGGTGATTAGCTAGCAGTGACAACAGTTACTGAATTTAATGCTACAAGTGTAGGTTGATGCAACTTGGTGATACACTAGCAGTGACAACTGTTCTGATGAAATGCTCCCAACTGAGTGTAGGTTGAAAGAAACTTGGTGGGAGCAGCACGAAGCGAGGGGGTTCCTAGGTCAGTTGATCAACTGTTTCTGAAAGTAATCTACAGAAGTGTGTAGGTTGATTCTACTTGGTGGATTCACTAATGCATGGACAACTGTTTCTGAAATGTAAATGCTACAGAGGTTTAGGTGGCGATGCTACTAGTGGATTCACTAGGCAGTGACAACTGTTCTGAATGTAATGCTACGAGGTACGGTTGAGCTACATTGGTGGTTTCACTAGGCAGTGACAACTGTTTCTGAATGTAATGCACAGAGTGTAGGTTGACTTTACTTGGTGGATTCACTAGGGCAGGCAATGTTCTGAATGTTAATGCTACAAGTGTAGGTTGATGCTACTTGGTGATTCACTAGCAGTGACAACTGTTTCTTGAATGTAATGCTACAGATGTAGGTTTGATGCTACTTGGTGGATTCACTAGGCAGAAACAACTTGTTCTGAATGTAATGCTACAGAATGTAATGCTACAGAGTGTAGGTTGATGCTACTTGGTCGATTCACTAGGCAGTGACAACTGTTTTGCTGAATGTAATGCTACTGAGTGTAGGTTGATGCTACTTGGTGGAGGACACTAGGCAGTGACAACTGTTCTGAATGTAATGCTACAGAGTGTAGGTTGATGCTACTTGGTGGATTCACTAGGCAGTGACAACTGTTCTGAATGTAATGCTACAGAAGTGTAGGTTGATGCTAACTTGGTGGATTCACTAGGCAGTGACAACTGTTCTGAATGTAATTTGCTACATAGTGTAGGTTGATGCTACTTGGTGGATTTCACTAGGCAGTGACAACTGATTCTGAATGTAAAGCTACAGAGTGTAGGTTGATTGCTACTTGGTGGATTCACTAGGCAGTGACAAACTGTTCTGAATGTAATGCTACAGAGTGTAGGTTGATGCTACTTGGTGGATTCACTAGGCAGTGACAACTGTTCTGAATGTAATGCTACAGAGTGTAGGTTGATGCTACTTGGTGGATTCACTAGGCAGTGACAACTGTTCTGAATGTAATGATACAGAGTGTAGGTTGATGCTACTTGGTGGATTCACTAGGCAGTGACAACTGTTCTGAATGTAATGCTACAGAGTGTAGGTTGATGCTACTTGGTGGATTCACTAGGCAGAAGACAACTGTTCTGAATGTAATGCTACAGAGTGTAGGTTGATGCTACTTGGTGGATTCACTAGGCAGTGACAACTGTTCTGAATGTAATGATACAGAGTGTAGGTTGATGCTACTTGGTGGATTCACTAGGCAGACAACTGTTCTGAATGTAATGATACAGAGTGTAGGTTGATGCTACTTGGTGGATTCACTAGGCAGTGACAACTGTTCTGAATGTAATGCTACAGAGTGTAGGTTTGATGCTACTTGGTGGATTCACTAGGCAGTGACAACTGTTCTGAATGTAATGCTACAGAGTGTAGGTTGATGCTACTTGGTGGATTCACTAGGCAGTGACAACTGTTCTGAATGTAATGCTACTGAGGTGTAAAGGTTGATGCTACTTGGTTGGATTCCACTAGGCAGTGACAACTGTTCTGAATGTAATTGATACAGAGTGTAGGTTGATTGTGCTACTTGGTGGATTCACTAGGCAGTGACAACTGTTCTGAATGATAATGCTACAGAGTGTAGGTTGATGCTACTTGGTGGATTCACTAGCAGACAACTGTTCTGAATGTAATGCTACAGAGTGTAGGTGGATGCTACTTGGTGGATTCACTAGGCAGTGACAACTGTTCTGAATGTAATGCTACTGAGTGTAGGTTGATGCTACTTGGTGGATTCACTAGGCAGTGACAACTGTTCTGAATGTAATGCTACAGAGTGTAGGTTGATGCTACTTGGTGGATTCACTAGGCAGACAACTGTTCTGAATGTAATGCTACAGAGTGTAGGTTGATGCTACTTGGTGGATTCACTAGGCAGTGACAACTGTTCTGAATGTAATGCTAAAGAGTGTAGGTTGATGCTACTTGGTGGATTCACTAGGCAGTGACAACTGTTCTGAATGTAATGCTACAGAGTGTAGGTTGATGCTACTTGGTGAGGATCACTAGGCAGAACAACTGTTCTGAATGTAATGCTACAGAGTGTAGGTTGATGCTACTTGGTGGATTCACTAGGCAGACAACTGTTCTGAATGTAATGCTACAGAGTGTAGGTTGATGCTACTTGGTGGATTCACTAGGCAGTGACAACTGTTCTGAATGTAATGCTACTGAGTGTTAGGTTGAATTGCTACTTGGTGGATTCACTAGGCAGTGACAACTGTTCTGAATGTAATAGCTACAGAGTTGTAGGTTGATGCTACTTGGTGGATTCACTAGGCAGACAACTGTTCTGAATGTAATGCTACAGAGTGTAGGTTGATGCTACTTGGTGGATTCACTAGGCAGTGACAACTGTTCTGAATGTAATGCTACAGAGTGTAGGTTGATGCTACTTGGTGGATTCACTAGGCAGTGACAACTGTTCTGAATGTAATGCTACAGATGTAGGTTGATGCTTACTTGGTGGATTCACTAGGCAGACCAACTGTTCTGAATGTAATGCTACAGAGTGTAGGTTGATGCTACTTGGTGTATTCACTAGGCAGTGACAACTGTTCGAATGTAATGCTACTGAGATGTAGGTTGATGCTACTTGGTGGATTCACTAGGCAGTGACAACTGTTCTGAATGTAATGCTACAGAGTGTAGGTTGATGCTACTTGGTGGATTCACTAGGCAGACAACTGTTCTGAATGTAATGCTACAGAGTGTAGGTTGATGCTACTTGGTGGATTCACTAGGCAGTGACAACTGTTCTGAATGTAATGCTACAGAGTGTAGGTTGATGCTACTTGGTGGATTCACTAGGCAGTGACAACTAAGTTTTCTGAATGTAATGCTAACAGAGTGTAGGTTGATGCTACTTGGTGGATTCACTAGGCAGACAACTGTTCTGAATGTAATGCTACAGAGTGTAGGTTGATGCTACTTGGTGGATTCACTAGGCAGACAACTGTTCTGAATGTAATGCTACAGAGTGTAGGTTGATGCTACTTGGTGGATTCACTAGGCAGTGACAACTGTTCTGAATGTAATGCTACTGAGTGTGAGTTGATGCTACTTGGTGGATTCACTAGGCAGTGACAACTGTTCTGAATGTAATGCTACAGAGTGTAGGTTGATGCTACTTGGTGGATTCACTAGGCAGACAACTGTTCTGAATGTAATGCTACAGAGTGTAGGTTGATGCTACTTGGTGGATTCACTAGGCAGTGACAACTGTTCTGAATGTAATGCTACAGAGTGTAGGTTGATGCTACTTGGTGGATTCACTAGGCAGACAACTGTTCTGAATGTAATGCTACAGAGTGTAGGTTGATGCTACTTGGTGGATTCACTAGGCAGTGACAACTGTTCTGAATGTAATGCTACAGAGTGTAGGTTGATGCTACTTGGTGGATTCACTAGGCAGTGACAACTGTTCTGAATGTAATGCTACTGAGTGTAGGTTGATGCTACTCTTGGTGGATTCACTAGGCAGTGACAACTGTTTCTGAATGTAATGCTACAGAGTGTAGGTTGATGCTAACTTGGTGGATTTCACTAGGCAGTGACAACTGTTCTGAATGTAATGCTACAGAGTGTAGGTTGATGCTACTTGGTGGATTCACTAGGCAGTGACAACTGTTCTGAATGTAATGCTACAGAGTGTAGGTTGATGCTACTTGGTGGATTCACTAGGCAGTGACAACTGTTCTGAATGTAATGCTACAGAGTGTAGGTTGATGCTACTTGGTGGATTCACTAGGCAGTGACAACTGTTCTGAATGTAATGCTACTGAGTGTAGGTTGATGCTACTTGGTGGATTCACTAGGCAGTGACAACTGTTCTGAATGTAATGATACAGAGTGTAGGTTGATGCTACTTGGTGGATTCACTAGGCAGTGACAACTGTTTCTGAATGAATGGAATGATACAGAGTGTAGGTTGATGCTACTTGGTGGATTCACTAGGCAGACAACTGTTCTGAATGTAATGCTACAGAGTGTAGGTTGATGCTACTTGGTGGATTCACTAGGCAGTGACAACTGTTCTGAATGTAATGCTACAGAGTGTAGGTTGATGCTACTTGGTGGATTCACTAGGCAGTGACAACTGTTCTGAATGTAATGCTACAGAGTGTAGGTTGATGCTACTTGGTGGATTCACTAGGCAGACAACTGTTCTGAATGTAATGCTACAGAGTGTAGGTTTGATGCTACTTGGTGGATTCACTAGGCAGTGACAACTGTTCTGAATGTAATGCTACAGAGTGTAGGTTGATGCTACTTGGTGGATTCACTAGGCAGACAACTGTTCTGAATGTAATGATACAGAGTGTAGGTTGATGCTACTTGGTGGATTCACTAGGCAGTGACAACTGTTCTGAATGTAATGATACAGAGTGTAGGTTGATGCTACTTGGTGGATTCACTAGGCAGTGACAACTGTTCTGAATGTAATGCTACAGAGTGTAGGTTGATGCTACTTGGTGGATTCACTAGGCAGTGACAACTGTTCTGAATGTAATGCTACTGAGTGTAGGTTGATGCTACTTGGTGGATTCACTAGGCAGTGACAACTGTTCTGAATGTAATGCTACAGAGTGTAGGTTGATGCTACTTGGTGGATTCACTAGGCAGACAACTGTTCGAATTGTAATGCCTACAGAGTGTAGGTTTGATGCTACTTGGTGGATTCACTAGGCAGTGACAACTGTTCTGAATGTAATGCTACAGAGTGTAGGTTGATGCTACTTGGTGGATTCACTAGGCAGTGACAACTGTTCTGAATGTAATGCTACAGAGTGTAGGTGGATGCTACTTGGTGGATTCACTAGGCAGACAACTGTTCTGAATGTAATGCTACCGAGTGTAGGTTGATGCTACTTGGTGGATTCACTAGGCAGACAACTGTTCTGAATGTAATGCTACTGAGTGTAGGTTGATGCTACTTGGTGGATTCACTAGGCAGTGACAACTGTTCTGAATGTAATGCTACAGTTTGTAGGTTGATGCTACTTGGTGGATTCACTAGGCAGACAACTGTTCTGAATGTAATGCTACAGAGTGTAGGTTGATGCTACTTGGTGGATTCACTAGGCAGACAACTGTTCTGAATGTAATGCTACAGAATGTAATGCTACAGAGTGTAGGTTGATGCTACTTGGTCGATTCACTAGGCAGTGACAACTGTTCTGAAATGTTAATGCTTATGAGTTGTAGGTTTGATGTACTTGGGGGATTAAATAGGGCAGTGCAATGTTTCTTGAATGTTAATGCTACAGAAGTGTAGGTTGATGATACTTGGTGGATTCACTAGGCAGTGGACAACTGTTCTGAATGTAATGCTAAGAGTGTAGGTTGATGCTAATTGGTGGATTCACTAGGCAGTGACAACTTGTTCTGAATGTAATTGCTAAATAGTGTAGGTTGTTGTACTTGGTTGGATTCACTAGGCAGTGAAACAAATGTTCTGTTGTAATGCTCAGAGTGTAGGTTGTTGCTACTTGGTGGATTTTCACTTAGGCAGTGACAACTGTTCTGAATGTAATGATACAGAGTGTAGGGTTGATGCTTACTTGGTGGATTCAATAGGCAGTGACAATGTTCTGAATTTTAATGCTACAGAGTGTAGGTTGATGCTTACTTGGTGGAAAGGTTCAATAAGGCCAGGTTGACAACTGTTTCTGAAATGTTTAATTGAATTACAGAGTGTAGGTTGATGCTACTTGGTGGATTCACTAGGCAGTGACAAACTGTTCTGGAATGGTAAATTGCCTTACAGAGTGTTAGGTTGATTGCTACTTGGTGGATTCACTAGGCATTGAACTTTAATTAAAATGTTGTTCTTTGGTTATGTTAATGGTTACAGGAGGTGTAATGTTGATGATACTTGGGTGGATTCACTAGGCAGTGACAAATGTTCTGAATGTTAATGATAACAGAGTGTAGGTTGATGCTACTTGGGTGGATTTCACTAGGCAGTCAAACTGTTCTGGAATGGCAGTTGACATGTTCTGGAAGTTGTAATGCTTACAGTGTAGGTTGATGCTACTTGGAGTGGATTCACTAGGCTCCGTGACAACTGTTCTTGAATGTATGCTACTAGAGTGTAGGTTGAATGCTACTGGGTGGATTCAATAGGCAGTGACAAGCTGCATTCTGAACAATGTTAATGATACAGATTGTGTAGGTTTGATGAATACTTGGATTGTGGTGGGATTATAGGCAGTGACAAGGCAATGTTAAACTGTGATTGTAATTGACTACGAAGTGTAGGTTTGATTATGACTACTTGGTGGATTCACTAGGCAGTGACAATGTTCTGTTGTAATGCTTTAGAGTTTGTGGTTGATGCTTTGGTGGATCACAGGGCAGAAAACTTGTTCTGAATGTAATGCTACAGGCTGTTAGGTTGATTCTACTTGGTGGATTCAATAGGCAGTGACAATCTGTTTGAATGTAATGTTACTGAGTGTGGTTGGATGTTCTTGGTGGATTCACTAGGCAGTGAAAACTTGTTCTGAAATGTATGCTACGAGTGTAGGTTTATTGCTTTACTTGGTGGATTACTAGGCAGTGACAACTGTTCTGAATGTAATGTTACGAGTGTAGGGTTGATGCTACTTGGTTGGATTCATAGGCAGTCAACTGTTCTGAATGTAATGCTACGATGGTGGTTGGTTTATGTACTTGGGTGGATTCACTAGGCAGTGACAAATGTTTGAATGTTAATCTACTATAGTTGTAGGTTATGCTTACTTGGTGGATTCAATAGGGCAGTGACAACTGTTCTGAATGTTAATTGCTAAGAGTGTAGGGTGTTATGCTACTTGGTGGATTCCTAGGCTGTGAACAAATGTTCTGAATGTAATGCTACAGAGGGTAGGTTGATGCTAATTGGTGGATTCACTTGGCAGTGAACAAAAACTGTTTCTGAATGTAATGCTACAGGTGGGTTGTTTGCTAACTTGGTGGATTCAACTTGGCAGTGGACAACTGCTTTTGAATGTAGTAGAGTGTAGGTTGATGCTACTTGGTGGATTCACTAGGCAGGACATGTTCTGAATGTAATGCTACGAGTGTAGGTTGATGCTTACTTGGTGGTTCACTAGGCAGTGACAACTGTTCGAATGTAATGTACAGAGTGTAGGTTGATGTATTGGTTGGATTCCTAGGCAGTGACAACTTTTCTTGAAATGGTAATGTTACAGAGTTTAGGTTGATGCTACCTTGGTGGATTCCTAGGCAGACAACTGTTCTGAATGTAATGATACAGAGTGTAGGTTGATGCTACTTGGTAAGGATTCATAGGCAGTGACAACTGTTCGAATGTAATGCTTACAGAGTTTTGGTTTGGTTGATACTTGGTGGATTCACTAGGCAGTGACAACTTGTTCTGAAATGTAATGTTACAGAGTGTAGGTTGTGCTACTTGTGGATTCACTAGGCAGAAACAGTTCTGAAGTGTTAATGATCAGGGTGTAGGTTGGATGCTTACTTGGGTGGATTCATAGGCAAGTGACAATTTGGTTTGTTAATGTACAGGAGTGTAGGTTGATGTACTTGGTGGATTGGCATAGGCAGTTCAACTGTTCTGAATGGTAATCTACAGGTGTAGGTTGATGCTCTTGGTGATTTCACTAGGGCGTGAAAATGTTCTGTGTAAATGCTTAACAGTGTGGTAATGTAATGCTACTTGGTGGATTACTAGGCCAGACAAACTGTTCTGGAATTGTAATGCTACAGAGTTGTAGGTTGATGCTATTGGTGGATTCTTACTAGGCTAGGAACAACTGTTTGAATGTAATGCTACAGGTGTTGGTTGATGCTTACTTGGTGGTTTCAACTAGGCAGTGCAACTAGTTCTGAATTGTAATGCTACGAGTGTAGGTTGGATTGCTACTTGGTGGATTCACTAGGCAGACAACTTGGTGGTTATTGCTATAGTGGTACTTGGTTGTTACTTGGGTGGATTCACTAAGGCGACAATGTTCTGAATGTAATGCTTACGAGTGTTGGTTGTGCTAATGATCAACTAGGCGTGACAACTGTTCGAATGTAATGCTAAAGTGTAGGTTGATGCTAACTTGGTGGATTCACTAGCGGACAACTGGTTTCTGAATGTAATGCTACAGAGTGTGGTTGATTTGCTAACTTGGTGGATTCAATAGGCAGTGATTCTGAATTGTAATGCTACAGTTTAGTGTAGGTTGATGCTACTTGGTGGATTCACTAGGCAGTGGACACTGTTCTGAATGTAATGCTAACGAGTGTAGGTTGATTCTACTTGGTTGGATTCACTAGGCAAGTGACAACTGTTCTGAATGTATGCTAAAGAGGTGTAGGTTGATGCTATTGGTGATTCACTAGGCAGACCTGTTTCTGGTTGTATGCTACAGGAGTGTAGGTTGATTGGCTACTTGGTGGATTCACTAGGCAGTGACACTTGTTCATGTAAGCTACGATTGTGGTGGAATGCTTACTTGGTGGTGACTAGGCAGTGAACAACTGTTCTGAAGTAATGCTATGAGTGTAGGTTGATGCTTACTTGGTGGATTCACTAGGCAGGTGGACACCTGTTCTGAATGTTAATGGTACAGAGTGTAGGTTGATTGCTACTTGGTGGATTCATAGGCAGTGACAAAACTGGTTTGAATGTAATGCAAGAAAATGTAGGTTGATGCTACTTGGTGGATTCATAGGCAGTGACACTGGTTCTGAATGTAATGTTTACAGAGTGTAGGTTGATGCTACTTGGTGGAGTTCACTAGGCAGGAACAATGTTTGAATGTAATGCTACAGATTGTAGGTTGATGCTATTGGTGGATTCAACTAGGCAGAACAAACTGTTGGAATTGTAATGTACAGAGTGTAGGTTGGATGCTATTGGTGGATTTCACTAGGCAGGACAACTGTTCTGAATGTAATGTACGAGTTGTAGGTTGATGCTACTTGGTGGATTCAATAGGCAGTGACAACTGTTCTGAAAGTAATGTACAGAAGTGTAGTTGAATGCTTCTTGGTGGTTCACTAGGAGACACTGTTCTGAATGTAAATGTACGAGTGTAGGTTGATGCTACTTGGTGGTTCCACTAGGCAGTGACAATGTTCTGAAGGTAATGTTACAGGGTGTAGTTGATTGCTACTGGGGTTCCCTGATCACAGTGACAACTGTTTGAATGTAATGACAGAGGTGTAGGTTGATGCTACTTGGTGGACTAGGCAGGTGACAACTGTTCTGAATGTTTAATGTACAGAAGTGTAGGTGGATGTACTTGGTGGATTCAAATTGGCAGTGGACGTTCTGAATGTAATGCTACGAGTGTAGGGTTGTGCTACTTGGTTCGGATTCACTGCAGTGACAACTGTTCTGAATGTAATGCTACAGGAGTTGTAGGTTGTTGCTACTTGGTGGATTCACTAGGAGTGACAATGTTCTGAATGTAATGTTACGAGTGTTAGGTTGTGCTATTTGATTCACTAGGCCGTGACAACTGTTCTGAATGTTAATGTACAGAGTGTGGTTTGATGTACTTGGTGGATCACTAGGCGGTGGACATGTTCTGAATGTTAATTACAGAGGGTTGGTAGCTACTTGGTTGGATTCACTAGGCAGTGCAACTGTTCTGAATGTAATGCTACAGTGTAGGTTTAGATTGCTAACTTGGTGCATCAATAGGCAGTGCAACCTGTTCTTGACTTGTAATTGTTACGGGGGAAAGGGGTTTTTGGTTTAGGTTGATGCTACTTGGTGGATTTCACTAGGCAGTGACAACTGTTCTGAATGTATGTACGAGTGTAGGTTGAGTACTTGGTGGATTCCACTAGGCAGTGAACTGTTCTGAATTGGAATGCTTAAGGTGTTAGGTGGAGGTTACTTGGTGGATTCATAGGCAGTGACCAACTGTTCTGAATGTTAATGCTACAGAGTGTAGGTTGATGCTATTGGATTCCAATTAGGCAGATGACAAATGTTGGAATGTATGCTTCAGGTGTAGGTTGGATGGCTACTTGGTGGATTAATAGGCAGTGACAACTGTCTGAATGTAATGCTACAGAGTGTAGGTTGATGCTACTGGTTGATTCACTAGGCAAGTGACAACTGTTCTGAATGTAATGCTACAGAGTGTAGGGGGGGGTTGGGGGGATGCTACTTGGTGGATTCACTAGGCGTTGACAAACTGTTCTGGAATGTTAATGATACGGAGTGTAAGGGTTGATGTACTTGGTTGGATTCACTAGGCAGTGACAATGTTCTGGAATTGGTATTGCTACTGTGTTAGGGTTGATGCTACTTGGTGGATTCACTAGGCAGTGACAAAATGTTCTGAATGTAATGCTACGAGTGAGGAGATGCTACTTGGTTGGATTCCTAGCGTGACACTGTTCTGAATTAAATTGAATAAAGAGTGTAGGTTGATGGCTACTTGGTGGGGTTTCACTAGGCAGTGGACAACTGTTTCTGAATGTAATGCTACTGAGTGTAGGTTGATGCTTACTTGGTGGATTCAATAGGCAGTGACACTGTTTCTGAAGTAATGCTACGATGTGTAGGTTGATGCACTTGGTGGATTCACTAAGGCAGTGACAACATGTTCTGAACTGTTAATGCTAAACGAGTGTTAGGTTGAATGCCTACTTGGTGATATTCACTAGGGTCCAGTGACAACTGTTTCTGAAATGTTAATGCTACCGAGTGTAGGTTAGATGCTACAATGTGGATTCACTTAGCAAGTGACAACTGTTTCTGAATCCTAATTGGGGCTTACAGAAGGTAGGTTTGATTGCTACATGGTGGATTCCACTAGGCAAGGAACAACTGTTCTGAATGTAATGCTACAGAGTGTAGGGTTGATGCTACTTGGTGGATTCACTAGGCAGTGACAACTGTTCTTTTGAAATGTAATGCTACAGAGTGTATGGTTGATGCTACTTGGTGGATTCCACTAGGCAGTGACAACTGTTCTGAAATGTAATTGCTACAGAGTGTAGGTTGATGGCTACTTGGTGGAATTCACTAAGGCAGAACGAAAACAGTTTCTGAAGTGTAAAATGGCTACAGAGTGTAAGGTTTGAATGCTACTTGGTGGATTCACTATGGACAGTGACAAACCAGTTGCAGAACTGTAAATGCTACAGAGTGTAGGTTTGATGCTACTTGGAGGAATCACTAGGCCAAGGTGACAACTGTTCTTGCGATGTAATGCTACACAGCGTAGTTTGATGACAAACTTGGTTTGGATTCAACTAGCTAGACAACTTTCTGGAATGTATTGCCTACAGAGTGGCAGTTGATGCCTAAACTTAAAAATTTTTCTGGAATTCACTAGCAGGACAACTTGTTCAAAGGAATGGTAATTGCAACCAGGAGTGTAATGGGGTTGATGCTCACTTGGTTTGGTGGATTCACTAGGCAGTTGACAACCTGTTCTGAATGGTTAATGCTAAACTGAGTGTTCAGGTTGAAAGTTGCTAACTTGTGGATTCACTAGGCAAGTTACAACTGTTCTGAATGTAATGCAACAAGGATGTTAGGTTATGCTACTTGGAGATTCACTTAGGCAGACCAACAGGTTTCTGAATGGTAATTTCTACAGAGTGTAGGTTGAAGGCACTTGGTGGAATCAAAACTAGAGCATTGACAACTGTTAATGAATGTAATGCTTACAGACTGTAAGGATGATAGGCTACTTGGGGATCACTAGGCTACTGACAACCTGTTCTGGGGAAATAATGCTACAGGAAGTGTGGAGGATGCCCTAGGCCTTGGTTGGATTCACTAGGGCAGAACAACGTTTCTGAACTGTAATGCTACAGAGTGTAGGTTGAATGCTACTTGGTGGATTCACTAGGCAGTGACAACTGTTCAGAATGTAATGCTACAGAGTGTAGGATTGATGCTACATTGTTGGAATTTCACTAGGCCAGTGACAAACTTGTTTCAGAATGTAATGCTACAGTTTGTAGTTTGATGCTACTTGGTTGGATTTCACTAGGCAGACTACTTTTCTGAATTGGGGTAATTGCTACCGAAGTGTAGTTGATGGCTAACTTGGTGGATTCACTAGGCAACAACTGTTCTGAAATGTAATGCTACAGAGTGGTAGGTTTGATGCTACTTGGTTGGATTCACTAGGCATTGACACTGTTCTGAATGTAATGCTACAGAGTGTTTAGGTTGAATGCTTACTTGGTGGATTCACTAGGCAGTGACAACTGATTTTCTGAATGTTAATGCTAACAGAGTGAAGGTTGATGCTACTTGGTGGAATTCACTAGGCAGTGACAACAGTTCTGAATGTCAATGCTACAGAGAGGTAGGTTGATAGCTACTTTTTTTTGGAGGATTCACTAAGAAGCAGTGACAACTGTTCTGAATGTTAATGCTACAGAGTGTAGGATTGATGCTACTTTGGTGGAATTCACTAGGCAGAGACAACTGATTCATGAATGTAATGATACAGAATTGTATGGATTGATGCTAACTTTGGTGGATTCAACTAGGCAGTGACAACCATGTTTCTGAATGTAATGAAACAGAATGTAGGTTGATGCTAAACTTTGGTGGATCACTAGCGAGTGACAAACTGTTCTGAATGTAATGCTACTGGAGTGTAGGTTGATGCTACTTGGTGGATTCAGCTAGGCCCAGTGACAACTGTTCTGAATGTAATGCTCACTGAGTGTAGGTTTTGTTATGCACTGTGGATTCACTAGGCAGTGACAACTGTTCTGAATGTAATGCTTACAGAGATGTAGGTTGGATGCGAACTCTGTGGATTCACTTTAAGGCAGTGACAACTGTTTCTGAATGTAAATGGCTACAGAGTGAATTTAGGATGGATGCTACTATGGTTGGATTCACTGGAGCAGTGACAACTGTTCTGAATGTAAATGCTACAGAGTGGTAAGGTTGATGCTACGTGTGGATCGGACTAGTCAGTGACAACTGTTCTGAGTTAATTGCTACAGAGTGTAAGGTGATGCTACTTGGTGGATTCACTAGCAAGGTGACAACTGTTCTGGATATGTCAATGCTACTGAGTGTAGGTGATGCTACTTTGGTTGTGATTCACTAGCAGTGACAACTGTTCGAATGATAATGGCTACAGAGTGTAGGATTGATGCTACTTGGTTGGATCACTAGGCAGTGACAACTGTTCTGAATGTAATGCTACAGAGTGTAGGTGGATGCTACTTGGGTGGATTCACTAGGCAGTGACAACTGTACTGAATGTAAATGATACAGAAGTGTAAGGTTTTGATGCTGACATGGTGGATTCACTAGCAGTTGACAACTGTACGAAAATTTGTAATTCTACTGAGTGTAGGTTGATGCTACTTGTGGATTACACTAGCAGTGACAACTGTTTCTGAATGTAATGCGGACAGAGTGTAAAGGATGATGCTACTTGGTAGGATTTCACTAGGCAGTGACAACTGTTCTGAATGTAATGATACAGAGTGTAGGTTGATGCTACTTGGTGGATTCACTAGGCAGTGACAACTGTTCTGAATGTAATGCTACAGAGTGTAGGTTGATGCTACTCAGTGACCCTGGGGGCCCTTTCACTAAACTTTGTACAACTAAAATTTTCGTAAGTGCAATTTTAGGATCGTCTGGAAATCTCATGGATTTACATTTATTGAGCATAGGCTGCATATGCAGCCTATGCTCAATAAACGTAAATCCAATAACTGTTTACAAGAAAGCATTGTTAATGTGAAATTTACAGACTATCATAAGTTTGCACTTACAAACATTTTAGTCGTAAAGTTTAGTGAAACGCGGCCCCGGTTGTTAGCACTGGCACAATCCAGGAATGCACCCAAACCTATAGTGGAGAGATCCATGGATATAGAAGGTGATCAAGCCAATTACAACCATAAAATCGAAGCAACAACAACAAAAACAACAACAACAATGTAACGTTACATGTTACATTGCCACCAGTCTGATTTTTCAGCAAAAGCATGTTTTGGTGATGATCGATAGGCTGCCAAAAGGTGATGTAGTAAAAGATTATGTGAGAAATATGTCACTGCAGGTCAGGGGCCCATTTCACTAAACTTTGTACGATAAAAATGTTCGTAAGTGCAAAATTATGATACAGTCGAACCTGTGAACAACGACCGGCAAAGGGAAGTGGCCAAAATGGTCGTTGTTGACAGGTGGTCGTTGTTCCAAGGGTCAAACATTTTCCCAGTTTCACAACAAAGTTGGCCATGTTTTTAGCCATTCTATTGTAATATATATGCATGCATAGAAAACGTCTTGGCTGTATACACTTCCACTTGACAATTCGCTATTGCACGATCGTGGAGTGTATCTGCTTTTCATCAATTAAAAATTGCACGAAAATGGCTAAAATAGTCAATTTATTTTGTTTTGTCATCTTGTTGTTAGTGTTCTGAACCCAGCCTCGCTTTGGAAATTATATACAAAGGGGAGTAATTATCTTCACGATAAGTATATCCCGCGGCTTGCTTTGGTGCACCATTTAATAGCTTTATTAGAATCACCACTGGCTCCGACGTCCAGGGTGGGCGTTTAATAGAGGAAAGTGTTATTCAGCAAAGGGAAAATGATAAAAAAAATATAAGATGTTCTGCTATCTGAACAAAAACATAACTAAGGGACGTTACTCTCAAACGCCAGACTTGATTGTACTGTCAGTTTATAAACATTTGGGCCAAGACGTTTCGGCCCACTCTGGTCATTATGGTACAGTCGGTAGAAATGTTAAATTTAATGGTAATGTATATCAAGACAGCGTCAATCATTAATGCTGATCAGATTTACGCCTACGGACGTTTCGTCAGCGTTTCGCAATTAGCTCCGATTTTGTTTCAAGTCGGTACTGGGCGTTTATTAGAGGCACTAATTTCGTGAAAATCGGCCAAAAAATGTGTCATTTTCAACGTAAAATGTGGGGGGTGGGCGTCTATTAGAGCATGGGTGTCTATTAGAATCTTTACGGTACATGTAAGTGGTTTAATTTAGCATGACCATTAGTATTTCACACCACCAGTTGAAATTAATAACGGTCATATAGTCTGTATTAAAACGATAGCCTATGTGGCGCGGCTTGTGAAAACCGCGAGTTTTTTTGTAACAAAAATATTTCATTGAATGCGTCGAGTCGAGTAACCCACACGAGCTAGGTGTCCAAATCAGGAGAGAACACCAGGCTTATTTGCTTTCTGTCCAATGTACTGTATACTATCCTGGTCAAGCCCGAATATTTAAGCAGCCTATGACGAATTGGCAATGTCCGCTGACGTAATTACAGATGTTTTTAATTAGAGATTCGCGAGCATTGTAAACCATGGGCAGACTAGCTACGCGAATCCACTGCCTGGTCTGGTCGCTAATGCAATAAGCCGGGATTTGTCGGAGATCGAGACCCAATTCATATAAACACGTTTGTCGTGTCACTTTAGACTGGTTCCCGGTTGCTAGGAATAACGCTATATATGCTGTGCATCCGACAGGGTACCAGTCTAGTGTGGACTACGTGACTGATGTCAGCAACCGCGTGTATTGATCTTTGATATGGCCTTGTGCCCCGATGTGTGAAATTTACACTTGACACGCGCGGTGTGTTTGAAGTCTTAGTCTTGTCACTGTAGACGAATCAGCATCGTGTAAACACAGTTTGCCAGCTAATGATCGAGTTTTATGACTTGCGCGGAATTGCATTATGCCTATTGGAATACACGACACGGAATACATATCGGGAATTACCGTTAATGGAGTTGAGCAATATTTTTCATTGAAAATGTTTAATGTCGCCAAAATGACACCGACCATATCGGGCAAGGTAAATGTTTTCATTTCTGTCGCAATCTGTCAGCAACTTTTCCCCGTGTCGCCGAGTTTTGTGATGAAAGGAAAATCGGCGATTGCGATGTTATTTTTTTTTGCCGACAAAACATGACTTGGTCGCTAATAGTCGCTATTGGTGGGCCGCTATTGGTCGCTGTTTGCAGTAAAAAAAGACGCGTGGGAATGAAAATCGCTGGTCGCTGGTCGTTGTTCGGAGGTGGTCGTTATTCCAAGGTCTTTTAAAGAACAAATTGGACGGGGGGGTTTAAGTGGCCGTTGTGGACAGGTGGTCGCTATTCACAGGTGGTCGTTAACACAGGTTCGACTGTAGTCTGTAAATTTTACATTAACAATATTTTCTTATAAACAATTGTTGGATTTACATTTATTGAGTATAGGATAAATGTAAATCCATCATTTGAAATTTCCAGACGATCCTAAATTTGCACTTACGAACATTTTCATCGTACAAAGTTTAGTGAAACGGCCCCCAGGTTTTGTCTGCTATATCGGCTTGCAGGCTAGACAGACTGAACATCACTACACAATTGATTGCTAGACAACATCTGCACACAAGTCGTCATTACCTCTCAAACTCACACACAAGTCATTACCTTGCAAACTCGGCCAGACAATATTGAGCCATGGCCGGGATAATCCAGGTTATTTATATATGCGACCAGTGCAGATGCATACTCTGATCAGGGCATACACATTCTGGAAGTCGTTGTGACGTATCATTAGTCACGTGACCCAATATGTTTGGGGGTAAATGGATACATTTTGCTCTAAAATACATCATTTTTATGCCAGAATATTTCACATTTAGAACTACAAAAATACTAAATGGTGATGAGAATATTTTGTAATGACCATTTAACATTATAAACCTGCATTTAAATTCGCTTTAGCGATTGGAATTTAGTTTTTTTAACCTTTCAAAAATTATTAAATTATGTAGGGAACAGGTCAGATTTCCCCCTGCGCTCCTCGACAGGGGAGATAATTATAACATGCAGGTTCCAGAATACAGTGTTAGCTGCATGTGTTGCTGAAGAAATAATTCCGTTGTGCTGAAGGATAATTGGAGTTGTGGAAAAGTAACACCGCTTTATTCCCATGACAAACCATAGCAATGCCTTCTCAGGTACTTAACACTTAGAAGGCGAGAAACAAAAATTGTCGTCTGCTGTTGTTTTATATTTCGTCTTTTCTCTCTCAATAAAAACATGGTGACAACACTTTAGAATCATTTCCAATGGAAATGATTCCAAAGTGCAATCAAACCATATTCTATAACAAAAATGGAAAATATGGAAAATAAACGGCAGACCTTATGATGGTAAAAAAAGGTGAAGGTCATGTTAATGGTGGCACAAGTGTTCAACAAATGTTCAGGTGATTCAAGTGTCCAAGTATCGAAAAGTTTGTAAGAGTTTCTCCAACATGTAATATCTTCGATATTACATGTTGGAGAAACTCTAACAAACTTTTCGACGTAACAAAATGGCCAAGTGTTTCAGCAATATTTTGAAGGTGACACTGGTCAAGGTCGTGTTAATGGTGGCTCGAGTGTGTGACAAATGTTCAGGTGATTCAAGTGTCCAAGTATCGAAGCAATCCTTCGTGTAATATTGAAAATATGACATGTTGCAGCTTGCTATAATGTGCACAACTGTCAAAATGATGTTGATACTCCATGACCACCAAGGATCGGGAAAATAATAACAACCAACAGGGAGAATATCTACAGGCGCCACACTGCACTGGTTTTGTCAGGTTCTTGTTTATATTCATACAATATTTCCATTGTTGATGTTTTGGTTTTCTCCCTGTTCGACAAAACAAAACTCGAAGACTAATGAGTGGAAAAGCAGATACAAATACACAAGGAATCGTTAATTAACAGAGCAGGAAACGAAAAATGATCGTCTGCTGCTGTCTTATGTTTCTCTATAAATACATCAGGGACTCCGCTGGCGATCGCCACTTTCGCAATTGGCGATAAAAATAAACAATTGGCGATAAAAATTTATTGTTTTTGAAAATTGTAATTTTTTATCGCCAATGGTTTTATTTTTTTTGAAGTGGCGATTTTTTTATTTTCCCCAGCGGAATCCCTGATACATGGTTTGATAGCACTATAGAATCATTTTCATTGAAAATGATTCTAAAGTGTTGTCAAAGCATGATATTTATATGAAACAAGAAACGAGGCAAAGCCACGAAGGCCAGGTTTTTTCCAAGCATGGACACTTGGATAACATAATTATACCCACTTTTTAGACTAGATGGCCGTGGCCTGCATGTCGCGCCTTGGGGCGAGGCATGGATACTAAAAAAATAGATATAGTAGATGGAAAAACATTAACGAAAAAACTTTAACCGGACACACGGACGTACGGACGGACGGACGGACGGACGTATGCCAAAATGCCGACGATATCGCGCTTTCCGCAAGCGGGTGCGACAATGATGATAAACACCCATGTGAAGTATCAAGGTAATGGGTGAAGCAGTTGCAGAGATATAGTACACAAAAAAACTTTAACAAATAAATTCAAAGTAATTTGACCTTGACATTGCGCACAGGGGCCGCACGGTTGGGGGTTAGAATGAAAATATGGACGATGATAAACACCCATGTGAAGTTTCAAGGTAATGGGCGAAGCAGTTGCAGAGATATAGTATAACAAAAAAGTTTTAACCAAAACATTTAACCAGACGTACATTAAAAAGTTAACGTTGAAAATGGCTAAGTCAATTACGTAGAAATAATAGGTGAAGGTAAAAAAATGGTCACATGTTGGATAGTTGTATGTGGTAGGCACCCCTTGGTTATGAAGCTGTGAAAGTTTGGTGATCCTAGGTGGTACAGTACCAAAGAAATGGATTTAAACACGAAAACTTAACATTGTAAACGCGAAAACTTCACATTGAAAATGGCTAAGTCGACTGCGCGGAAAAAATGGGTCTCAAGTTAAAAAAAAAGTAACATGTTGGATAGTGATATGTGGTGGGCACCCCTTGATTATGAAGCTGTGAAAGTTTGGTGGTCCTAGGTGGTACAGTAACAAAGAAATGGACTCAAACACAAAAACTTAACATTGATTGTGGACGCCGCCTGCTGCCCGCCGCCCACCTGCCGCCTGCCCACCGCCCGCCCGCCCGCCCGCCCCCGCCCGCCCGCTCCGGCTTTCGCCAATCCAATAGCCTGGATTTTTTTTCAAAAAACCTGGCTAAAAATGGAACATAAACAGCAGACAACAAAATTTGTAGTTCACCATTATTGTAAGGGTTAATTAATGGAACAGACATCAGACATGATATGATGCTAACTAAACTTGATACAACAAACATAAGGCAAAATGGTTTCCATTGAACTTCTGACAAGTGTAACTTACGGAATGTCTAGCATACAAAAATCCCAAGAAATAGCATAGCTTAAACATGCTGACAGACAGGCAAACCTCACAACACACAGCAGGCTGCACTGACAGATGAACTTCCATGGAAGTCCTCCTCTCTACAACAACTCCCTCTTTATATCACTATTTTAAGCCTTAGATTGCTACATAAAACAATTGTTGTCTGCTGTTGTTTTTATATATTACCTTATTTCTCAATAAAAAAGATGGTTTGACAGCACTTGAGTATATTGGAAATGATTTCTGAAGTGCTGTCAAAGAATGTTGTAAATTATTCTAAAGTGCTGTCAAAGCATGTTTTTGATTATAAAATGGAAAATGGAAAATAAACAGCAGACGATAAAAAGAATTAAGATAGCGGTCTAAGGGTTAAAAACCTAATGACAATTGCCTGCATATTTAAAGGTACATGCCCACTCAGTAGGCACAAACTGTTCTTTATATCAGAGACATCATCTGAGACATTTTCTGGCAAAATAAACATTCATTCACCATTACCCCACGTATTACTAAATTATTATATCTGTATAGTGAGCACTCGTAATTTTTAGAACTGGTGGAATATTATTTCGCCCTGTAAATAACATGAATATGTTCAGGCCTCGTCACAAATCTACTCATCCGCTCGTATTGGCAAGTGAATTTTGGTTCTGGACTAGAGCTAATTTGAAGGAATAATGCCGAATTAACATTAAATATATACAATTGGATTAGTTGAATTCCAAACTGAATGAGTGGAATGGAATGGTGCTTAATATAGGAATGAATGGCCTTTTTGTGGAATTTATCGGGGTATAAACTTGGAAAAGTCGCGGGAATACTGGACGAAGCGATAAAAAATTACAATTTTCGAAAAAAAAAAATATATATATATTTTTTTTTTATTATTTTTTTTCTCGAAAATTGTGATTTTTTAAGGCCTCGTCCAGTATTCCCGCGACTTTTCCAAGTTTATATCCCCGATAAATTCCACAAAAAGGCCATTCATTCCTTATAATTCCAGCATTTGAAATAAATTCATCAAGAAAATGTGTTTATTTTCCGTTTTCTTAAGAATTATTTTAACTGCGCCTGACGGTTACGGAAAGTAGTTCGGCATGGAGTTTACTGGGATATAAATTTTGGACGGAGACTTGCAAATGTTAGGGAATTGTGTAAATATTTTTGTGCTGGAATTATTTACCCATCAACACAACAGAGTATCATTTAGGGCCAATCCATTTAGATGAAGAAGAAAATAGCAGTAAAATAGTATGGTAGATGTCATAGGCAATCCAGAGCTCCAGTTAAGGTGCGTAATTTGATCAACTTTTGGGGGAATTTTTTTATTTCTTCACCAAAAATGGCAAGTTGGGAGTTCTTTAGAATCGTCTCATTGAGACGATTATAAAGAACTCACAACTTGCCATTTTTTGTGAAGAACTAAGAAAAATATCATATTTGGTCAAAGTACGCATCTTAACTGGAGCCCTGGGCAATCAATTGATTAGGGTAAAAATCAAACTATGATGAACAATATAAATGAGCAACATGAAGTTTCAGAATTTCATTAGAATCGAGCTCCGGGGGGGGGGAGGGGGGGGGGGGGAGGAGGAGGGGGGGGGGGGGGGGGGGCCAGAGGACACAATTCATCTGAAATTCCAAAACATATTTACAGAGAGAAAGAAGGAAAATACACATAATTGCTGTTATATTCATGCAGCATGTACAGCATTAACGTTATTGGGTTTATGTGCGAGAGTCAAATAAAGTCAATCATATTCCAGTATAAGTTTGTTGATTGTTCCAGCACCTAATGACATCGATGCTATCTCCAGGGAGTAATGGAGTGTCTGCGAAGTTGGGTATACCGATCTTATGCCCAAGTCAGACATTGCCCTATATGCTGCTGCGACTGGAGAAATGGGGATTACCGGATTTGTGACCAGTGTAGATCCTTATCAAATAGCACGCTCCTGTAGCCTGATCATGATTTATATTGATGTTAGAAGAATGACGGGTGTTTCATTGATGGGCTTATGTGTTTTATGATTAGTGTAGATCCAGATCAGCCTGTGCATCCGTCATGCTTCTAACAAGGAATATTGATCGTTTTCAGGCTACATGAGTGTGCTATTTGATCAGGAGCTGCACTGGTCACAAATCCCATAAGCCCCATTTCTCCAGTCATAATAACATATATGGCGCCTGGCTGAGAAAAAGCACCTTACAACATTAGCAACTGACATAGCTAGCACCCAGTGGTTGAAGTAATGGACCAAGGTCTATACATACATTAAACAGAGCTCCAGATAAGCTGCATATTTGCTTAAATACCCAATTAAAATTGCCAAAAACCCAATTGAAATCAGAAGTAGTGAGTATCAAAAAGCAATGAAAAATGTGTGGTACCATTATCATGCTACATAAAACAATCAACAGACCACAAATATAGCACATTTTTCTTATTTTTCCATGAAAACACATCTTGGTATTTCATTAGAATTGTCTCCAAGGAGACAATTCTAATGAAATTGCAAGACACGTTTTCATTTTGAAGCAAACTATTCAATAATTGCTGTCTGTGGATGTGTAAACAGTAGTGTGATTTTATTTTACCCAATTAAAATTTTGAAATACCCAATTGGTTCAGAAATGATGGAGTGACAATACTCAATTACTAATTCTTTATCTGGAGCCGTAATTAAATATACATAAAACCACCAATAAGTGAGAGAAAAAATTACTCCATCTTATAACACATTACCTTACCTAGGTAATGTGTTATAAGAGGGAGTACAATTTTTTTTAGCTTATTTTGTTTCCACTTATTGATGCTTCTACGTCACACCCGTTATCCGGAGATACGCAACTAGGGGAGGAGAACATGGAAAGGGGAACGCACAAACTAGTGGGAATTTGGAGGGTTTGTAAAATTAGCTAAAACAATATATTTTATGCATGATCAGAACAATGTGAGCTTGCAACGTTGAGGAAGAATGATTGAAGCACATGTAGCAAAAATATTGAGCTCGAACGCCGTCGTAAAAGTTGAAAATTTATAAATTCAATATAGGATTTTATTTTTTTTTGTCATTTTTGTTTAAAAAATCGTGTTTCCTGCACCAATCGTATGCTTTTCAGCACTATCAGGCATACAGTTATGTTTGCTGATCATTTACACTGATACCTTGAAAGCGACAGCGACCAGGATCTTCTGAGAAAAAAAATGGCGGCGTTTTATGCACCGTGGTATAGCACAAAATGGTGCACAAAAACTATGGGACTGGAGGACACAAATTGGGGGACGAGTGCACACAAACTGGAACGCGCTGCACAGAAAATGCCAATATACGTGGGTTTTAAGTTGCAAATTCACGTATGTATTTACAAAAATATTATATTTGCAGACGAGGATCCACGAATATTTACGCAGGGGCCGGTCCAAATGTGTCTGTAAGGAATTTATGCAAGTTTTTAATCAATATTCACCACAATTATGCATTGTTTTATAGTAAGTTTCGCTGTTCAATGCAGGCTTCTTTAGCAGCGCTCGTTTATTAATGGGTGGGCGAGCAGAGCCTCATTTCGTATTTCAATCAGTAAACCCGTTTAATACATATCACACATTAAACCATAGGTCACCACCTAAACTCACACCATACTTCGTTTATAACTTGAAGCACGGGGTTTGGGAGAATCAACCATGCGGAACTGAGTTAACCATGCTAATCGATGACCAGGCGAAGTAGTGCAGCCAAGGTCAGGGCCGGATCCTGGATTTGGAGAAAGGGGGGGGGCGTGGGTGAGGGGGGTATATGGGGGTCCTCCCCTAGAAAATTTAGAGAAAAATTTGAGTGTCTCTGATGCATTTTCCTGGCATTTTGAGAACAGAATACTGATAGCCTTTTCTAATCTGAATAAAAAAAATCATTGCTTCGTCAAAAATAGGGGGGGTGGGGGGGGGGGAGGGCGTACGCCTCTCACGCCCCCACCCCCCTGGATCCGGGCCTGAAGGTGCAACTCAATCTTATTATCATTGGCGTTATTGCAAGACGTTTGGCAATGATAACCATAATGAGAGTGTCCTGTGTATTCTCGAGGCAGATAGCGACACATTCCAGTCGGAATTATCCCGGAATAAGGACCGACTCTCATTGCAATTGAGATACTGCACAGTCCGTCAGCGGGCTGCAAAACACACATAGAGCACCCACCGCCACAAGTTTAAGAACTTTCCACCGGTAAAGACAGTGATGCTGGAGCGCGAGTGGCCTAGGGTGTAGCGAGATGGACTGTGGATCGGAGGTCCCCGAACTGCGCAGGTTCGAGACGCGGTCGGAGCCGGCGTGTTGTGTCCTTGAGCAAGACACTTTGTGGTGGTGATCGTGTAAATATTTTACACACATGTAATACATGCATGGTGACTGTCTAGATGGTACAATGTACACAGATAAGACGTGCCGCAGTTACCCTTGGTTATGGGAAATAAAGAGATATCTCGCTAGGACGAGGGTGCTCCGAGGACACCGGAGGAATATATATACATACAATACAATTGCAGTGTTACTTAGTATAAGTATGGTGTTTATATGTTGTATATACACATCACGGTGCTCTCCGACAAACAGTGGGTGCTACAGAAACAACAACGACTGCGTCACAAACATTCTATGACGGACGGAATGGTCGTAGGACGAACGAATGCACTTGTGAATCGATGGATTGGTTATCGCGGACAAAACTTTATGGCGACCCCCCGAAATTCTGCGGATGAAATCATGTCGACTTGTCGTATGCCGTGCAAGCTTGCTGTGGTCTTTCTCCGGGTACTCCGGGTTTCCTCAGAGTTTAGGTGGTGACCTATGGTTTAATGTGTGATATGTATTAAACGGGTTTACCGATTGAAATACGAAATGAGGCTCTGCTCGCCCATTAATAAACGAGCGCTGCTAAAGAAGCCTGCATTGAACAGCGAACTTACTAAAACAATGCATAATTGTGGTGAATATTGATTAAAAACTTGCATAAATTCCTTAGACACATTTGGACCGGCCCCTGCGTAAATATTCGTGGATCCTCGTCTGCAAATATAATATTTTTGTAAATACATACGTGAATTTGCAACTTAAAACCCACGTATATTGGCATTTTCTGTGCAGCGCGTTCCACAGTTTGTGTGCACTCGTCCCCCAATTTGTGTCCTCCAGTGTCCCATAGTTTTTGTGCACCATTTTGCGCTATACCACGGTGCATAAAACGGCCGCCATTTTTTTCTCAGAAGATCCTGGTCGCTGTCGCTTTCAAGGTATCAGTGTAAATGATCAGCAAACATAACTGTATGCCTGATAGTGCTGAAAAGCATATGATTGGTGCAGGAAACACGATTTTTTAAACAAAAATGACAAAAAAAAAATAAAATCCTATATTGAATTTATAAATTTTCAACTTTTACGACGGCGTTCGAGCTCAATAATTTTTGCTACATGTGCTTCAATCATTCTTCCTCAACGTTGCAAGCTCACATTGTTCTGATCATGCATAAAATATATTGTTTTAGCTAATTTTACAAACCCTCCAAATTCCCACTAGTTTGTGCGTTCCCCTTTCCATGTTCTCCTCCCCTAGTTGCGTATCTCCGGATAACGGGTGTGTACGTAGGTATATGTAATGTATTTATGAACCTTGGTAAGTTAATTACTTCAACCTGTGACAGCACCAGATCAGCCTGTGCAGACTTGCCTGGTGAAACTAGCCATAGGGTCGCTCAATCTAATGATCACTGTCATCAGCAAAACAATCTCTTACAGGTCAGCCTATACCTAAATTAAATATTCTGTCGGCTGCTGTATATTTTCTATTTTCCATTTTTATCATCAAAAACATGCTTTGACAGCAATTTAGAATAATTTACAACACGCTTTGACAGCACTTCAGAATCACTTCCAATGAAAGTGCTGTCAAACCATGTTTTTATTGAGAAATAAGGCAAGATATAAAACCAACAGCAAATGACAATTGTTGTGTGTAGCGGTCTAAGGGTTAAACACAATGGGGTCCCTGGGTGTCCAGTTTAGAGAGGTTCCACTGTACATTTAATCTGTGCTGATATAATTGTCTGTAGTGGTGTCATTTACATATTTATTATGATTATAATACATAGTTATATTGCACTGTAAAATTCTATTTGGTGCAATAAAGTTGTTTAACCCTTAGACCCCTATACACAACAATTGTCGTCTGCTGTTGCTTTTATATCTTGCCTGATTTCTCAATAAAAAACATGATTTGACACCACTTCAGAATCATTTCCAATGGAAATGATTCTAAAGTGCTGTCAAAGCATGTTGTAAATTATTCCAAAGTGCTGTCAAAGCATGTTTTTGATGATAAAAATGGAAAATAGAAAATAAACAGCAGACGACAACAAAATTAAGATAGCGGTGTAAGGGTTAATATATTCCCTCGATACATTACCATGGTTACACTGTTAATCTCTGAATTTCTAGGATAAAATGTCTATCAACAAGATAGATTTGGCACTTCACATGCAGACAGGTCCTAATTTGGATAAACGTCAAAACTGACAAAATAGTGATACGAAACAATATTAAAGTTACATATCAGAATTCATTTCTCAGATATTGAGTTGCAAAATAATTGGCTTCGGAAGGCTCTCAATTGGGAAGCTTGACTTTATGTTTTCAAAATGTGATTTGTTAATGCTTTACGTATGATGATTTTGTTGACTCTCACAGATGAGTTGCAGCGTTACTTCCTCAGTTGTTGACGGAAATTGCCGTCTGCTGTTTTTCATTTTTGCTTTAATTCTTAACAAAAAACTGGTTTTGACAGCACATGAGAATCGTCTGGAGACGATTCTCATGTGCTGTCAAAACCAGTGAGTGAGTGAGTGAGTGAATAGGGTTTAACGTCCGCTTTTCTGACATAGAGGTACAAGCCTCAGGGAGTCTACACGCAGACGGGTCAACGGGGTCGTGTCCCGTATCCACCTGTCCGAGGGGGGTAAATCCCAACTTCAGAACTCAATATTTACAATCAAAATATATATTCAGTCCTGAAATTAGAACAACCTGATCTGGTGCCAGCCCTCGCCACACCAGCATCATTTATACCCATCCCCTAAAAAAGTAATAGGATTAGCGCTAATCTTACTTTTATATATGGGGCATAGCCTGACTCAACTCTCACGTACAAGAAAGCCAAAAATGTACATGAGGGCCAAATCCGGTATAGTGGGTTCTGGAAAGTATGAACCCAATCGTTAAGCCAGTTTAGTCGCCTTTTACGACAAGCAATGGCTACTGCAGCACTATTCTCAGGATCAGTTGATCCCGCCCCGGTGCCTGCACGGGGCTGTCAAAACCAGGTTTTTGTCGAGAAATATTGAAAATAAAACATTTCCAGCAGACGACAACATTTAATTCAGCGTAGTAAGGGTTAATGGGTACGCAAAAACTTTTAATGCAAATCTTACGGTCTGACTGAAGAATGAACAAATGAACGAACAGTCAAATGAACGGATGGATGGAAATACAAAAACTATATAGTCCTTGACATATTTTGTATGCCAGGGGTATAAACCAGATCTCGGTTTCAAGTCTCATGGGAAAGACTGGCCTGCAAAACAATTGGTTCACAAATTCTACTGGATAAATGTGCAAGAAGATAGAGATCTTCAATAGCTGCAAATGTCCAAAGGCACCCGTTTCTCAGTTGTACCGGTATGTGCTGTTTGTTTGTTGGGGTTTAACGGCCTATCAACAGCTAAGGTCATTTAAGGCCGGGTCAATCGGTTTAGTACTAAATCCCATATATTACCTGTACATGTACATGTTCAAGCACATGTACAAATGGGGGGGAAATCCCAAAATCAGAACTAAATATTTACAATAAACTAGATGGCTGCGGCCTGCACAGTCGCGCCTTTGGGCAAGGCATGGACACTAAAAAAAGAGATATATTAGACGGAAAAACTTTAACCAAAAAACTTTAACCGGACACACGTACGTACGTCGCCAAAGTGCCGACTATATCGCGCTTTCCGCAAGTGGGCGCGACAAAAACTTTAACCAAAAACTTTAACCAAAAATTTCAAAGTAATTAGACCTATATCGCGCTTTCCGCATTGAATGACGACGACGACGACGACGACGACGACGACGACGACGACGACGACGACGACGACGACGACGACGACGCCGCCGCGCCGACTCCGGAAAAGCAAAACCTATGTCTCGCTTTCCACTTCACGGGCGAGACAAAAACTATATATTCAGCCCTGAAATCAGAATCTGATGCCAGGTCCTCGCCACACCAGAATCACTTGGCCCCTCCCAAAAGCATTAGGATCAGTAATAATCTTACTACTGTTATAACGGGTAATAACCCAATTCAACTCACAGGTAACAAAAGAGCCAAAGATAATCAAAGTACTGAAAGTACTGAACATAGGGTACTGCAAGATTAAACTAGATTGATTGATTGATTGATTGTTGGTGTTGCAGTTTCATTAACCCTTAAAGGTACATGCCCACTCAGTAGGTACAAAATGTTCTTTACATCAGAGACATCATCTGAGACATTTCCTGGCAAAATAAACATTCATGCGCTATTATCCCACGTACTAATTGGCATTATTATACATTTTATATCAGACGTAAATTTACACACTGATATCAGGGGCGATAACCGTGCTTGCTTAAAATGTTAACGGACATTACTATTTAATCTCTGTATTTATTTTATGATGTGCAATGATCATACTTTAAAATCTGTTGAAAATATTATTTTTTCAGGTGATGCATTTCTTTAGTATAAATAATTAAAAAATATCATGCCTCATTTGCATATGAAAATAGCCTGATACCACTGATAAATATTACTAAATGATTATATCTGTATAGCGGGTACTTGTAACGTTTCGAACTGGTGGAATAGTGACACAGTTATACACTTATTTAATTCCTATAAATTACATTTTGGGCTTACTGAGTGGGCATGTACCTTTAAAGCACTGGAAACGACAATTGTCGTCTGCTGTTTTAAATATTTTTATATTTTCTCCTCAAAAACATACTGAGACGATTCTACTGCGCTGCCAAAACAGGTTTTTAAAGAGATTAAAATATACAAAATAAGCAGACGGCAATTTTCTTTTTCAGCGTTTTAATGGTTAAGGGGTAAACTATTGATATGGCACAACTACAGTATGCACTGCTACAGTATGTACCAAAACATTGAACAACATTACCGATTATGCACATATAGCAATATCAGAAAGATACGGTAACACATATACAAGACATCATCAATTCAAGTATAAATACAGATTCCAGATATCTATGATCATTATAGATATATTGAAAACTGATTGAAGAGCAACAGTTACAAGAATTCTGCCACGGAAGCGGTGTCGCGCCTGAAAATGCCTTGTCGGTACATCGCAATGTTTACTTCTGTTTTGTGAATGAAATAGTTGGCCCCGGATCGAGTATATTAAAACGTACAAATGACGTCATTGGGGAAACCGCTGACAAAATTTTCAATGTATGGAAGCCCAAACTTGTTAGAATTTTTTTGTCGTATTTTCAGTACTTGCATTAATATGGGTATTAATATACGCTGGATGTGTTATACTGTCATTAATTTGTTCTCTGACTGTAAGTTACCACTTTAAATACTGACTTATTGACCCCCTTCCCTGAACGTAGAATTGACACTCATGTTGGCGTGTATTGGCCACCATAGACAAATATCAATCAGGTCGAATTCCGGAATGTCACTAAAATCCGCTGTAAATCCATCGATGGAATGAGGATTAACATCACTTAGACCCACACGTGCGAGTTTTGTTTCGCACAGGTGTCGGGTCGGGCGAGTTTAAAAATAGACTGTCGGAAGGTCAAACTTGATGTCGTTTGTGTGTTAAACGCGTCGCGTGTTTCGGAGAGTATTCGGAGGTGGGGGGGGGGGGGGGGAGTAATTTTGTGTATGTACGTTATGGTTACTCCAAGATATCACTACGGACCATCGCATCGAGGGGGGTCTGGGGCGTGGCTTACTGTCGGAGGCGATACCAATACATAGGTTTACCCTATGTGAAAACATACCTGAGGCCAAGCCAGGCAAATCGTGATTCCTATAAGGAGGAACCCCTACTATTAATTCACGTTCGCCCGACCAACCACCCGCCGGTATGTGCTGTAATTTGCCACGGAAAATTGCTAGGGGTGTCCCAAAACAAATTGTATCCGAATATAATGGTATTGTAATAAACAGGTACAACTATACTAACCATCAACATTGGAACCAATTAAAGTTGTTATTGTGGGAAACCAGACATTTATACATGCGTTTCCTACAACAAACTGTGTCTGAATATTTAGAGTTATTACGGTAATTATTTATAGGAATGAATGGCCTTTTTGTGGAATTTATCGGGGTATAAACTTGGAAAAGTCGCGGGAATACTGGACGAAGGCCGGAAGGCCTCGTCCAGTATTCCCGCGACTTTTCCAAGTTTATATCCCCGATAAATTCCACAAAAAGGCCATTCATTCCTTATAATTCAGCATTTGAAATAAATTCATCCAGAACATTTGTTTATTTTCCGTTTTCTTAAGAATTATTTTAACTGCGCCTCACGGTTACGGAAAGTAGTTCGGCGTGGGAGTTTACTGGGATATAAATTTTGGACAGAGACTTGCTACGGGCCAATCAAATGTTAGGGAATTGTATAAATATTTTTGTGCTGGAATTATATGTAATTACAACTCAGAGGAGTACTGGATATTTTTTACCCATCCTATGGAGATATTTACATCTGTGCTCTCATGCTATCAATTAACCCTTACACTGCTATATTATTTTTTTGTCATCTGCTGTTTATTTTCTATTTTCCATTTTTAACATCAAAAACATGCTTTGACAGCATGTTAGAATAATTTACAACATGCTTTGACAGCACTTCAGAATCATTTCCATTGGAAATGATTCTGAAGTTCTGTCAAACCATGTTTTTATTGAGAAAACTAGAAAAAGTCGATATACCCACTTTCCCCAAATGCTAAGTCCAAAAGGGGGAGGTAATCCATGATGGAGGGTCGGATAAATAATTCACTTTGCGCATCAGCACATCAAAACGAAGCTACGAACCAAATATCAGACACGTAGGTATTAAGGTGAAAAAGTTTTTCGACCTACGAGGAAAAATAGTGAAATTCTAAGTCCGAAAGGGGGAGATAATCCATGATGGAAGGTCGGATCAAAAATCCAAATTCACTTTGCGCATCATAAGGAAGCTACATATCAAATATCAGAAATGTAGGTATTAAGGTCAGAAAGTTTTTCGACTTACAATGAAAAAGTGGGAAATTCTGAGTCCGAAAGGGGGAGATAATCCATGATGGAGGGTTGGATCAAAAATCCGAATTCACTTTGAGCATCTGCACATGATAACGAAGGTACATACCAAATATCAGGCGCGTAGGCATGAAGGTGAACAAGTTTTAAGAGTTACAAGGAAACAATGGGAAATTCTGAGTCCGAAAGGGGGAGATAATCCATGATGGAGGGTCGGATGAAAAATCCGAATTCACTTTGCGCATCTGCACATGATAACGAAGCTACATACCAAATATCAGGCGCGTGGGTATGAAGGTGAAAAAGTTTTTCAAGTTACAAGAAACTTGACGGACGTACGGACACTCATGACGAAAACAATATACCCATTTTTTCCCAAAAAAGTGGGTATAATAAGGCAAGACATAAAAGCAACAGCAGACAAAAAATGTTGTGTGTAGCGGTCTAAGGGATAAACCATTTGACTTACTAGGCTTAAAATTACGAGTATCTGTTCATAGCCCAGACTATTCGTTCCAGAAAAGTTTTCATTTCGATGCCACAGCCAACAACATATCGGAAACATTTCAAAATAAAATAATTCCTGATTTCTTATGGATGAATGTATGTTTAAGTATGTTTTTGCCCCCATGCAGAACTGAGCATACACGCCACATGTGCAGTTAGCATGGTGTGAATTTATATTGTTATGTAAATATACTTCCAAACGCAAACAAGAAATTAGTGACACTGATGGACGCAGTACCCCCTCAAAAACTTCAAAACAAGTTATTTGACCTTGACCTATGCACAGGGCCTCCGTGAGTACAGTCGAACCTCTCCAAACCGGACACCCTGGGACCCCAGGGTGTCCGGTTTGGAGATGTTCCACTGTAAATCAGACATGTGAGCACTTCATGACACATGCAAGTGTTTTCCCATCATGAAAAGTCATTGTGATCAGAGATACATAACAGCGAAACGCATCTAAGATAAACATCTATATTTTCCCGACTGTCTGGTTTAGAGGGGTTCCACTGTATATGAAGTTTCAAGCTAATCTGACTTGCAGTAACAGAGATAGCAGGTAGCCTGGAAACTTTAACACAAATCTCAGTCAGACGGACAGACAAACAGACTAATAAGATGGCGACTATAACTACCCTACCCCACAAAAAATATTGAGGTACATAAAAAATACCACTAACTGGTTCATTAGCAGAAGGCTCTGAAACATATAAAATGCATAATCCATAGTTTTGTGGGTAACAAAATACTTACAAATCTTATTTTTGCTGACGATGACAATAGTCCAGTCTCCATGTAATATAATACTCCTGTCTCTTGTCAATGCGTTAATAGTCCAGTATCCCTGGTGGCCCGCGACACAGCTAAGTACACAACCCGGGAAATAAATCACTCAGTCAATGCAATAAAATAGTAATTACTTTCGCTGGCTGCAGTATGATTCCATCATTAAGTGAAAATGAAAGTACATTTATACCTTAGAACTATTGATGATAACAGTGGAGTGACGCAAAAATTAACTATCGTCACACCGATGAATATTGGTATTCCACGTTGGAGAGATAGCACTTTTGCGACACGCTGTTATCAACGCGAGCACGTTTTGCTGCACCAGTGCATTACAGTGTTACAGGAGTCTTGGACTGCTTCCTTACAAATGATTGTCAAAAATCAATAGATTTTGTCAAACACACAACAGACTGGTTGCCTTCTGTAGACAGCACCAGTATTGATTCTTGCGAGATAGGAACAGACGTATGGAGAAAAGCGAAACTTCGCCTTCGCAAACAGCATAGACACAGACCAGACTGCATGTCTGTGCAGTCTGATCTGTGTCTATACTGTTTGCAACTGCAGCCAGCATAATGTTACAGAACACAGAAATGTTGATTTGCGGGGAAAATAAATATTTATTCTGAGACGGCAATTTGCGTATTTTCTCGAAATCTGTCACGATTTGCACTGAAGTCAATTTCAGACGTCTTCCTTCTTGTAGGATGATAATACCAATACAGTTAATGTAACCAAAGAGACAATTTGCAGCATGTACACCACTGTGAAAAGACATTCTAATACACAGACTGGACACAAGTAATTTTTGAGTGTGGTGGCAAGGAGGTTTTGATATCAGATTACAATAAATTAATTTTGCCAATATTACTGTTAAAGGTGCATGCCCACTTAATAGGCACAAAATCTTCTTTATATCAGAGACATCATCTGAGACATTTTCTGTCAAATTAAACATTCATTCACCATGGTATCGGTAGTAAAGCCATAGTGCTATGTCTAATGGAATAGTGACACAATTATGCACTTATTTAATTCCTATAAATAACATTTTGTGCCTACTGAGTGGGCATGTATCTTTAAAAGAGAACAAATTGAAGTTTTTCATAACAACACATTACAAAGAATGTTTGACTGCCAGCGGGGCAAGCAGTTCCAAGGCACTGGGTTTCAGATATGTGCAAAAACTGATGAAACAAACAGATTATAAACAAGACGGCCATAATGTGGCCCTAAATCGCTCACCTGCTTATATATATATGCCAGTAAATCTGAGAGAGCTTTATACATTCATTATTACTGTCAAAACCAGTCTGGGCCCGGTTGCTCAAAGCTTCTGTTAGCTTAACAGACTGTTAAATCCTTAGCATTGCTAAGGATTTAACAGTCTGTTAAGCTAACAGAGGTTATGAGCAACCGGGCCCTGGTGATTATAATATGAAGACATTCTTTAAAAGACTTTATCCAACTTTATACGGTGGCCATCTGGGATTATGTGACGATCTCAAACTTGAAAATCTGTAAATGTTTTACTGAAATACATCGGCCAAGCAGTTCACGAGAAGTAGACGTTTGAACTCTAATTAAAAAATTACCTTTTGACCTTTCGGTGGCCATATTGGATGACCTAATCACAGAGCTACCAACCCCATGACGGTCACATGAGGAACATGGAGAGAAAATGGGGCTATTTTCAGGAACACCACATATGTTTTCAGGAACACAAATCGGTACTCACTTATATGCATACTTACATAATCTAGTCAATTTTCTAGTCATAATAGCCTGGTAGGTGTCGGATTTCGGCCATTTCAGTGTAGTCTCGCTCAGAGGTTGGTGGAAGCAAGTTGTGGTGCTGTTTATTTTAAAAACTAACAGTTTCAAGTGTCTCATTACATTCAGGGTCTGGCGCCTTGAAAATAGGTGAAATATTATTTGTGGTGGTGCTAAGACATGTGTATTCTTTGTGATTTTTACTGTCAATCTACAATCATATCGTCCACTAGCTATTATGACCAACCGAAAAATCACAATTAGTAATTGCACTGCTTGCTTTGACGGGATCAAATGGGGCCATGTCCCGCTGTTCTCTAACCTTTTTTTTTATAAAAAAGACCCAGATTCGTCGGCCGCGCGCTTTGGAGCAAACATTTTAAGAATTTATGCGACATAGAAACATATTTTTTGGAACAAATACAGAACAGATGGCAGGTTCTGTAATCATCTGATCGCGACAAATACCTCAATACCTTCAATTTTATATATGACAATGACATGACCATATTCGGTCAAATGTGAAATTTTACCCCTAATTATAATCCCCCCCACCCAGTCCGCCCAATGTTGACTGCTTGGGTCACCATTTTTACAAATCTGAAAGAGCATTTACTGTAGATAATTCCTATCAAGTTCCATTGAAATCTGTCTGGCAGTTCAGGAGAAGACAATTTTTAAGTCTTGACAAACATTGGCCAAGCAGTTCACATGAAGCAGACGTTTGAACTCTCTAATTTAAGGATGACCTTGTGGTTGACTTTCCGATGGCCATCTTGGATGACGTGATCATCCAAGTTCGACAAAAAATACTCCAGAGTGATCGTCTTGTCGATACCTTCGATTTGATACATGACATGACCATATTTGGTCAAATGTGAAATTTGACCCCTACTTGACCCCACAGGTCCCCGCCCATTTTTGACTCCGGGGCCACAATTTTAACAAATCTGAAACGGCATTGAACATTTATCATTCCTGCCAAGATTTGTTGAAATTGTTGAAATTGACCTGGCGGTTCGTGAGAAGAAGAGATTTTAAGAATTCAACATACTTTTCCACAGCCAGCCTCTTGGATTGGACAACGACCTCAAAATTTACAAATCACCCATAGATCATCCGTGTAAAGTTTGACCAACATTGGCCAAGCGGTTCACAAGACGAAGACGTTTGAACTCTCTAATTAAAGAATGACCTTTTGACGGCCATCGTGGCAAATCCAATTTCGACAAAAAATACTCCAGAGTGATCGTCTCGTCAATATCTTCGATTTGATATATGACATGACCCCCTCCCCTGGCCCCGCCCATTGTTGGCCCCGAGGCCACCATTTTAAAAAATCTGAAACAGCATGGACTATCAATCATTCCTGCCAAGTTTCATTGAAATTGGCCCTGCGGTTCGTGAGAAGAAGAGTTTAATAATTTGACCTACTTTTCCACGGCGACCATCTTGGATTAGGCGACAACCTCCACATTTACAAATCTGACATGCCCCCACTCATAGATCATCCCTGCGAAGTTTGACCAACATTGGGCACAAGAAGAAGACGCTAGAAATCTCCAATAAAAGGGCGACCGTTTGACCTTTCGGAGGCCATCTTGGATGACGTAATCATCCGATTTCGACAGCAAATACTCATGATATATGACATGACCATATTCGGTCAAATATGAAATTTGACCCCTACTAGTCCCCCACGCCCCGCCCATTTTTGACTCTGAAACAGCATAGACTATCGATCATTCCTACCAAGGTTTGTTGAAATTGGCATTACGCAAATACGTCTTATTTGGAATTAATAAATCACTAAACTACTTTCAGCAAGGGAGATAATCAATATCACGCGAACTATTTTCATACGAGCCAAGCGGATTGTTCTGTTTATGATTAGGATATATAGTTTTAAGCTATCTCCTGTGATATATAATGATACATTACTTTGTTATGTTATGGGTACTAATACATGTTGTTTTCAATAGCGTATCTCTGTAACGGTATTGTTGTAGATGGAGTTGCAAATAATTTAATAATTATTACGTTCAAATGGTGGCGTAATACTGATAGCACTTCTGTATAACTGTGAATTGTCATAAATGGCGCAACAGTCGTGAGGTTAAGGTCGCCGACTTCAATGATTTAATTACCGATTCCCGAAACGGTAACGGCGGGGTTCAAACCTCGACGTGGTATAAAAAAAAATTCTCCATATATATTATTTTTGTGATTTTAATATTTTTTAATATTTTCACAATTTTATGATTTTAATAAAAATACCTATACATTGATAGAAACTTACCAACAATTAAAGTGTCTGTCTTTAAGTAATATATACACAGACAGTTTGCTACTGATGTTTTAAGTTTAAGTAATATATACACAGACAGTTTGTTACTGTTTTTTTTAAGTTTGAGGTACTGTCTATACTGTCTATACCATATAATGTTTTACTGTCCCAAAATCTTTTTTTTTTGGCTGTCACAATTAATTAATTTTCGGACAGCAAACATTTTTTTATGAATTTGAAATAATTATTGTCCTCCATCTGCTCACAACACTGTTCGAACTGCGCCTGTGGCTACCACGACCAGAATTCACTGGCCGCAAACACAGTAGCCATCGGCGTCTATTTATTAAATTATTATTTTGTATTTTATTTGAATTCCGCGTGAACGCTGCATTTTGTGTCAACACCATTTACAGAAAATATTGGTGATTTTCTAAACGAATATCGGAGAAATGCGGCTATATATTTTGTCAATTTTCAACACCATTTACGAAAAAAAATTACTGATTTTTTAAAACAATATCGTCACCTACAACTATATTTTTGTGTATAGAATCAACTTTTCAACACCATTTTACGGAAAATATTACTGATTTTCTAAAAACAATATCGGCGAAGGTGTACTGAACTACTCTTTATTTTAAATAACCAGCCGTCTAATAGATCTGTGTATAATGACGAGTATATCGTTAATTGTCATGTTGTCTCCGACAGTGAGGTGTTGCGGCACACATTCAAAAACCGACACGTCAATTTCAAAACATTGCCTAAGGGTCACAGCTGTGTGGTGTCATCAGATCAACACCTCGTCACACACAACTACGCATTATCGATTTTTTCCCCACACAAAGCGACGTGTATTTACAACTAGATCTGTGTAATGTGTCGGGTGTAGCCAAAGACCATACATAAATTCGTAATTAGTCACAGATGTAGCCTTAAAATATAATCGAGTTTCCTTATTAAATTACGTCCGCATGTTGACAGATATTTCAGAGCAGACGTCATCGTAATTTGCCGTTATTTATTTCCAAAAATTAACCATATATTCTGTAAATGGTGTTGAAAGTTGACAATAAATTAAGACCAGATCAGTACGTTAAATCGCTATCGACGACAACTGACGATCCGATGAGAGAGTAATACCGTTTAAGCGTATCCAATGTTAAATATACATCGTTATTTTTTTATGACTTTCGTAGTTTTTACCGAGAAATTCAAACCGTTTCCAATTATTGGGGAACATAATATCACGTTTCACTAAGCGGGGGCTACTCAGGAAATGGGATCACACGGTCTATTGTTTACACTGGATTAATGGCGGCCTCCATGAGGTCTCAGGTAAATCTTATTTTTCAATAATACGACTGTGGTTTCTTCCTTTTAGTGATAACCATGTTCCAGCCGTTAACACTTATTTAGCAACATTACTTAATATGTAGTTAGTCTGAACATTCTGCAGAGAAATCTGAATTGGACGGAATCGAGCGTTGTTTAAACTTAGTCCGGTTCATATGCACAGGTCAAAATATGAACTGAAAATGGCGCTTTGTGTGACAGAAATCCGTACGCGGACGAATAAAAAAAATATTTTGTTATAAATATCACATACAGCGAAACAGCGTAGCATCTACTGTTTTAATAATATGCATACATATTGTAATTAATGTTTAATAGTGATATACTTATGAATAATATACGATACTATGGTTTATACTCCAGCACTATGTTTTTAGGCTGTGTGATTTGGCCTCAATATAAACTGGATTAATTAATACTTATATTCATGCGCTTCATGACAACATCATTACATTTAAAATATACAAATATTACTGTTAAATGGTACCGATATGATACATTTTAATAATATAAATATTGAAAATACACATTACAATCGCTTACAACATAAGTTATTGATTGAAAATAGTCACTGCATCGTGACCTATTTGACCGCATTACCTATTGCGCGGCAACCTCACCAAACCCGCTGTTTACATAGGTAACCGGGGGTTTGGTGAGGTAGGCTCGCTAATACAATGTTTGCGTAATGGGCCTGGCGGTTCGTGAGAAGATTTTTGAAGAATTTGACTAACTTTTCCACGGCGGCCATCTTGGATTATGAGATGGCCTTCCAACTTTACAAATATGACGTGCTCCCACCCATAGATCATCCATGTGAAGTTTGAAAGTGTCGACGAACGACGAACGGACGAAAAGCGGTAACAATAGCTCACTTGAGCCTTTGACTCAGGTGAGCTAAAAATAAGTTAATTGTAGATTTATATTGTATTTTTGAAAATTTGTATTTTATCAGTTCCTGATATTCTGTTAATTATTAGGTATTCGATCAGGTAATGTTATACACTACCGAAAAAGAAATTATCACATGGTTTTCGTTGAAAAGAACATTGGCTTTCTATGCTACACGATTACAAGGATGTCATTCAGTAATGTCACCAGAGCTCCAGATAAGTTTTAAAGAGTATTATACCCCAGATTTCAAATTAAATGTGTATTTTACTTTTACAAATGTATTATTGATTTTCTTCCTTATTAAATAGGAAACAAATGATACAATTTTGTTTTAAAAATTCACTTACTTGAGCTGCAAAAAGCAAACACTTTGTGCAGTTCAACAAAGTAAATTTTCAAATTTGTTACAGTATTTTCACTACTCAATTTGAAAATCAATGCATATTTTCACATTGCTGTCAGTATTTTGTACTCCCTATGTCGGGAATTGTAACACGAGATAAGAGCGTCAATCGTAACGTAACGTAACGTCCCGCGCTTGCGGCGACGTCACTTCCGTTGTTATTGTTTACTAGTAACGTTAAGGTCGAACCTGAAACACACAACAAACAAAGCTAACATAGTTTGTTACTCCACTATACATCCCCACATTATGGTGCCGTGACCAGGATCTGTGACACTGGGTGTCATTGTAAAGACGTTCAACATCTACCTAGCAGATGACTGTTTCTTGGTAACCGGAAGTGGTCCGGATAATATACCCGATCTTTGATTTTACTGCCGTAGGCCCGTTACCTCTGATAACATGGTTCTGAACGATCTGCCAATAGTAGTCGGCTCCAATTAATAGCGATACTTCAAAATCTTCATCTTCGATGGAAATAGGATGTGCTAGCTTGAGTCTTTTAATATAGTCCAGACATTTAACTTCACTCTGTAAGTTTGTTAATGGAACAGCAATGGTGGGTACAACGAGTATGTCCAGTGGTATCGTTTCACCTTGATCCGCATGTAGGAATATTCTGCCGGTGGGTATGGAACGTATCTGTTTGGAATTACCACCAAAAGATGCCAACGAAATAGTGTCTGAACCGGTGTATTGTAGTTTCAGTTTCTCAGCAAGGTCATCCGTAATAAAAGACCTCTGTGCGCCTTCGTCTAGCAATATGTTTGTAGCGGTATTAATATAACCACATGAACTGACCTTAGCAACAGCAGTCTTGAGTAGAACGTTCAATCTCTGCTGCGTATTCGAATGGAGAACTTCAATAGCGGTTCCAGTTGTTTCTGTCAGACCGGAAGTAGAATTCGCAAACGGTGTAGCATCGGGGTTCAGATTTGAAACTGTGTAAGATTTATCGCAAATACTCGTGTGGTGTTTACGCTGACAATTCCTACATCTGAACTTTGACCGGCAATCTGATACTCTGTGGTTTCCCAAGCAGTTGAAACATAAGCGCTTTGATTTAACTACTACAAGTCTGTCTTTCGCATTTTTCACTTTTTCACAACTGAGCGGCTGGTGATGATCACCACAAAACACGCAGATAAGTTTCTTTTCTTTAATGTCACCATTTATATTCGCGTACGGTAGTTTTCTACACATATATTTCTTCTTTTCGGTTCCGGTGAACAGGGACGCCGTCGGCACGTGTGGTTCATGAATATCAACTGACTGACCCGCCTCTAGTATGTTGGTTTCTCGGGCGATAGCCGCTCGTAACTCTTGCAATTGCCACCGTGTGTTTCCGTGTTCTCGTGCTAAATTTCGCCGCAACTCGGTTGGTATTTTTTTCATGACTATAGGTACAAGTAAATCTCTGTAGGAGTTCTGACAATGACCTAATGATTCTAGTCCTCGGATGTAGGTCTCCATTCTGTCATGAAAATGGCGAAGACTCGTCACATTGTTGTCTGGGGTCGGCAAATCTAGCAACGACTGCATGTAAGAATCTATTATCTTGTGTGATTGTCCAAACCTTTGTTTGAGTAGGTCAATAGCATTCTGGTAGTTGGTGTTAGTGAGTTGAAATCCTGCAATTGCGGTTGATGCGGTACTTACTAGTAAGGACCGTAAGTAGTTGAACTTTTGAACATCAGCCAGGGTGGGATTCAAATGCACAGCCGATTCATACGAGTCCCAGAAAGATTGCCATTCAGCGACATCTCCGCTAAATGTTGGTAAGAGCAGTTTCGGAAGTCTATGAAATGACGAATTTGAACTTTGCCCTCGTTAAATAGAAGAATTAGAAATGTTCGTACCTTGTCCAGTTATTGCACTACTGTTAGCGTCCTCTTGTGTATTCGTAATGTCCTCTTTCAGTTTCCGTAGTTTTAGACGCAAATCAATGGAATACTCTTCACTTTCTATCAGTTCCGACTCTAAATCTTCGACATCGGGTATCTATTATCCGGACCACTTCCGGTTACCAAGAAACAGTCATCTGCTAGGTACATGTTGAACGTCTTGACAATGACACCCAGTGTCACAGATCTTGAGAAATTCTGGAAGCTCGAATCCATGGGGATTTCGAAGACGAAGTTGAGTCATCTACTTCCCGTATTCTTGACACATATAAAGAAAACAGTATCAAGTACAGAGACGGACATTACGTAGCTAATCTGCCGTGGAAAGAAGCCCATCCCGTGCTTCCTACAAATTATGTAGTGTGCAAGAAACGAACAGAGAATACTATTAGACGGCTTTCAATAACACCAGAATTGCTGACAAAATATGGAGAAATAATAGACGAACTCCGCAAAGCAGAGAAAGTGTGTATAAGAAGTTGTCAGATGTCCACATACCAAGCAGAAATGAAGGACATACAGTACAAGAGAAACAAACTAGCATTAGTAAGACAACTTAAACTGTTTCTCCATGATGGAATCCTGAAATACGGCGGACGTATCCACAATGCACCGCTGGATGATATGACCAAGTACCCGTACCTGCTACCACCGAAACATCCATTCATCAATTTGGTTGTTAATGATGCACATACTAGACTACTACATGCCGGAGCCAGCTCAACTATCACGTTCATAAGGCAGAAGTACTGGATTCCGGCTATCCGTCAAAACGTGAAGTCCGTACTACGTAAATGTACGAGCTGTAAGAAGATTAGTGGAAAACCGTACGTAGCACCTGATCCACCTCCATTACCCAAATGCCGAGTTTCTGATGTCAAGCCATTTACTTACACAGGAGTGGACTTTTCCGGCGCATTACTAGTTCGAGACAACAACAAAAATGACATAAAGGCCTACATATGCCTATTAACGTGTGCTAACACGAGAGCCGTGCATCTGGAACTGGTCCCAGAACTATCAACAGAGTCATTCCTACAAGCATTCAGACGTTTCTGTAGCAGGAAGTCTGTCCCACACGTCATGATGTCGGACAACGCGACTACCTTCATATCAGCATCTAGACACTTACAAGATCTGTGCCAGTCGATCACCGTTCGAGAAGAACTCAACAAACGAGGTATCGAGTGGAAGATGATTCCAAAGTGTGCTCCGTGGTTCGGCGGATGGTGGGAGCCTCTTATAGGTCTCACCAAAACAACACTGAAGAAAGTCCTGGGACGATCATATGTCATGTACCAGACGTTACAAACTGTGATCACGGAGATTGAGGCGGTATTAAACGACAGGCCGTTGACGTATGTCGCTTCCGATACCTCGGATGAACCAGTAATGCTTACCCCGTCACACCTACTTTACGGCAGACGAATCACCCAACTCCCTTACGAAGAAGATGCCCCTACTACCAACGACCCATTTGATCGCCAGTCCGTTACAAAACTGGCTACGCACCAGACGATGATGATCAACCACTTCCGAGATAGATGGCGTCATGAGTATTTGACCGCTCTACGAGAACGTCATCAGACGACAGGCAGAAATGATCAAACGATTTCTGTCGGAGACGTTGTGTTGGTCCACGATGATATCCCTCGGTTACGGTGGAAACTCCCGCAGTCGTTGAAGAATTAGTTCCGGGAAAAGATGGACTTGTTCGCAGTGCTAAAATTCGAACACAGAATGGTTTTACAAATCGTCCAATAGTGAAACTATACCCTCTAGAAATGTGTTAAATTAACTGCATAGAATGTGAAACTTGTACTGAGAACTGAATCTCAGAGGTTTGTTATTTCATAAGTAAGTTTCATACTAAGTACTTTTCAGAAGTAATATATTTACTTCAGTGATATATTAAGTTACTTAATATTCTGCTATTCAGGCTACTTTTCGAGGCCCCGAGAATGTCGGGAATTGTAACATGAGATCAATCGTAACGTAACGTCCCGCGCTTGCGACGACGTCACTTCCGTTGTTATTGTTTATTAGTAACGTTAAGGTCGAACCTGAAATACACAACAAACAAAGCTAACATAGTTTGTTACTCCACTATACATCCCCACACCCACTTTTGATAATCAATGCGTATTCAGCTAAAATAAATGTGTAAAATACGCCAATACCTTATAAGGAGATCTGTGTCACATAATGTCATTCAACCAATGAAATGGCAGCAAAAGTAGTTTTTGAACACAAATTGACCTTAAAACAGCATGTTGTTATCAGTCACCATTTCTTTGGTCAATACAAAGCTAGATATGATAAATAAACATTCTGGTCATCTCATTTGTGAAATTGTTTTACATATCCAATATGTACCACACTTATCAACCCTTTCAACTCTAAGTAACTGGAATGCACTGCAATATATTAATTTCCCGACCATCCAATCATCACCCGGGGTGTTTATTTAAAAATAAAAATATGACAATTACTTGCAAAAAGTGCAGATCCTGATGAGCAGGCTCATCTGGATCTACACTGTTTGCAAACACCACTTTAGAGGTATGCAGTAAGCTACCATAAGCTACCTACACCGAGTGAAACTTGGACTGTAGAGTTTGGTATCCCTGGTCTTAACCACGGGGCAATCATCCAGTCCCCATGTTTGTTGTCACCACATTTGCACAGTCATTGAAATGACAAGTAACTCTAGTCATTTGAACCATCTTAAAAAGACAGTTCAAATGAGTGGCCACTATATACACTTGCAAATTGCAAAAACAAGATATTTTGCATTTATATGATAGCAAAATGACTCACAGAATGATATGGCTTAATCCCCCCCCCCAACTTTGATTCCATAATCATATAAGGGAGATAATATAGGAATGAATGGCCTTTTTGTGGAATTTATCGGGGTACACTGCAGCTCCATTATAACGCGATCACGTATAGCGCGATCTCCATTATAACGCGGGTCTCTCGTGGATCAAAAAAAAATATTTAAAAAATAGAGAAAAAGAAGAAACGCGATGTTCGTGACAGTCATCAAAGTACAACTACCGCGCATGTCATACCGGGTTTAGAAGGTTCTTGAACCAGTTCCCACATTTAAATATAAGATAACTACCGCTTTTTTTCACCAAGTAATGTCAATGTTATGAGACATATATCCGTGTTAACACATAATTGTCGCTAATAAATGGTTGCGTGTTCGGTCGCCTTTCTCTATTTTACACGACAGGTGTAATATTTAGCGTTCTATAAATAGACTGGTGTTTGTGTGCAATCTGAAACAATACATTCAGCATTATCTGGGTATGGGATCACGTGGTCTATTGTTTACACTGCAGTCCACGGCAATCATGATGTCTCGAGTAAATCGTAAATTTCATTCATCAATATGACTGTTGCAGTGTAAACAATAGATCACGTGACCCCACATCCTGAGATTATGCACGTATCAACAGCTAATCGTCCGCATGAATAGCCAGGACACGTGACCATTATTTATTATCAATTAATCCTTTTAAGCGCCTGTTGATCGCGAGCAGTATACATTGTAATAAGCGTCTGTCTATCGCGAGCACTATACAACGTAATAAGCATGATTTTATAAATAACTCATATGTTTAATACATTAATACAAGTTTGTATGTCATAGTCATTATTAATAATTACTTTAAACTTCTGTTCAAATGACATGATTTTATATGGGTCTGTTGCTAATGGAATTCCCGCAATAGTTGGTAACCGAAATGCGGATGATACCAGTACCTGTGCATGTCCCGAAATTTTATAACGCAATCGGATTCGATCGCGATTGGAAATATTGGACCTCGACCATCGTGTTATAATGGAGCTGCAGTGTATAAACTTGGAAAAGTCGCGGGAATACTGGACGAAGGCCGGAAGGCCTCGTCCAGTATTCCCGCGACTTTTCGAAGTTTATATCCTCGATAAATTCCACAAAAAGGCCATTCATTCCTTATAATTCCAGCATTTTAAATAAATTCATTAAGAAAATGTGTTTATTTTCCGTTTTCTTAAGAATTATTTTAACTGCGCCTGACGGTTACGGAAAGTAGTTCGGTATGGAGTTTACTGGGATATAAATTTTGGACGGAGACTTGCTACGGACCAATCAAATGTTAGGGAATTGTGTAAATATTTTTGTGCTGGAATTATAATCAACATGATACAGGGCACATGCTCTTGTGATTAAAATTAAAAACTTCAGTAGCCGATTTCATCAAAATTGCTAAGCCATTTTTCGAGCAATGTGTACTTTGAGGGGGTAATCATTTATTTTGTGCTGTAATTATTTAAAGGTACATGCCCACTCAGTAGGCACAAAATGTTCTTTATAGGAATTAAATACGTGTATAATTGTGTCACTATTCCACGAGTTCTAAACATTACGAGTGCCCGCTGTACAGATATAATCCTTTAGCAATATTTATGTTTACTGATAGTAACTCGCGGTGGTATCAGGCTATTTGCATATGCAAATGAGGCATGACATTTTTTAATTAATTATACTAATTAAATGTGTCACCTGAAAAAATAATATTTTCGACAGATTATAAAAAGTATGATCATTGCACATATACAGAGAATAAATAGTAATGTCTGTTAACATTTTAAGGAAACACGGTTATCGCCCTTGATATCAGTGTGGAAATTAACGTCTGATATAAAATGTATAATAATGCCAATCAGTACATGGGGTAATGGTGAATTAATGTTTAATTTGCCAGAAAATGTCCCAGATGTCTCCGATATAAAGAACATTTTGTGCCTACTGAGTGGCCATGTACCTTTAAAATAGCTGAAAAATACGGCCAAACCCTGCAGATCCTGATGAGACGGCTTGTTAAAAGCCGGCTCATCTGGATCTACAGTGTTTGTATGTTTTATGGTCCGTCTGGGGGTGGGGGGGAACGGGATAGTCAGTGAGCTGAAGTTACTGTGAAATTCTAATCGCACACATACAAATAGCAAATATTTTATCTTGTACATATATGTAATTTTGAGACCATACGTACCAATTTTCGGAGATATCTGTACATTTCCGTCTACTTTTTACGACCGTCTGATGGAGTAATTGCATTCGGTACCCATCAAACTTCCCCATGGATCCTATGTCTGTCAATAAATAAACGATAATTCACCAGAGGTATAGGCCCAGTGACGTCACAATCACATTTCTGGAGAAATGAGGCTTATGAGCATTGCAACCAGTGTAGACCCAGATCAGACTTCCCCCTGGATCCCTATATCTGTCAATAAATAAATGATAATTCACCCGAGGTATAGGCCCCGTGACGTCACAATCACATTTATGGAGAAATGAGGCTTATGAGCATTGCAACCAGTGTAGACCCAGATTAGACTTCGCATGAATCCCCATGTCTGTCAATAAATAAACGATAATTCACCCGAGGTATAGGCCCCGTGACTTCACAATCAAATTTCTAGAGAAATTTGGCTTATGACCATTGCAACCAGTGCAGACCCAGATCAGCCTGCGCATATCTGCGCAGTCTGATCAGGGTCTGCACTATTTGCTGAAAAGGTGTACGTTGTATGTGTAATAAACGGTGTAGGTCCTTATCTGGATTTCTCAATATGAACATGGTTTGACAGCACATTAAAATAATTCCGGCACACAAATTCCCTTGCTGTGACCTTGACCGACAAACCAGAGAACTGGGTGTGGTGCACGATACATTGTCTTGCTGTGTGGAATACTAGCGTGAAATTATTTCAAAATCCCTAAATACAAAGTTAGAGTTTGGACGAGTTCTTTTGTGCTCCTTGTTTACCTTTTATCTCTAAATAGGACCTTGGCATTTGAGCTAAGTACCCAGGTGGCCGTTTCACTAAACTTTGAACTAAAATGTTCGTAAGTGCAAAATTGTGATGTAAATTGTGTGTAAATTTCACATTAACAAAGTTTTCTTGTAAACAAATATTGGATTTACATTTATTGACATATGTTCAATAAATGTAAATCCACCAATTTAAAATTTCCGACGATACTAAATTTGAACTTACAAACATTTTTGTCGTACAAAATTTAGTGAAACGGCCGCCTAGTCTTGCATGCGACATGCTCTCTCATTATGATGAACATGAGTGCCAAGTTTTTTTTCGAAGTCCCACCATCCACAACAAAGTTACAGCCCCTGCAGGAAAGAATTTTGGATAGATACACCGACGTACGACACACAGACAGTTCTAAAAATTATGAGTGCTTGCTATACAGATATAATCATTTAGTAATATTTATTTCGCGGTGATATCAGGCTATTTTCATATGCAAATGAGGCATATTTTTTAATTACTTATACTAATTATATGAGTCACCTGAACAAATAATATGTTTGACAGATTTGCATATGAAAATAGTCTGATACCACCGCGAGTCACTATCAGTAAAATAAATATTACTAAATGATTATATCTGTATATCTTCTGTACAGAAGGCACTCGTAAATGTTAGAACTGGTGGAATAGTGACACAATTATACACTTATTTAATTCCTATAAAGAACAGTTTGTGCCTACTGAGTGGGCATGTACCTTTAACCCTTTCAACACCACAGACCTCTATAGAGACAATGTTTGCAAACAGTGCAGATCCAGATGAGCCGGCTCGTAACGAGCCGTCTCATCAGGATCTCCACTGTTTGTTAATAATTTTAAACGTCGTACAGATTACCCTTTTAGAAGAATGGGATAATTAATGAAATAGCGTGAAACATTGGCATGGAACATCCTATTAAGTTACTTGGTGTTGAAAGGGTTAACATGCTAGTTGAGCATATTCTGCAAAATCCGTATATAAAACTTATTTATTTTTTTCCATTGTCAAACCATGCTTTTATTGAAAAAGAAGATAAATTATAAAATAACAGCGGACGACAATTTAAGTTTCATGCATTCTAAGGGTTAAGTAAACTTTCCTGGCGTCTGCCCATGGTCCCAGCGTGATTCGAACCACGGAACCAACTCAGCTCCATTATTAACTCTTTGCATGCTAGCGGCGAAAATATCCGCCAAACGAATTACGAGTACATGTATATGTTTTATTTCTCTCTGTAAATATGTCTTGGAATTTCATTAGAATTGAGTCCTCAGGACTCAATTCTAATGAAATTCCAAGACATATTCATGATATTTACGGGGAGAATTAAATACAAGAAAATATGATGAATTCTTGTCTGCTAGTTTTGAACTATTAATAGCCCAATAGTTTCCCAGCATGCCAAGAGTTAAGGTCCCACTGGATGCAAACGCTCTTGAACCATTTTCATCATGTCACATCATATATAAGCAGAGCTCCAGATAAGGTGCGCATTTGCGTATTTTACAAACTTATTTTAGCAGAATACGCATTGATTATCGACAGTGGGAGTACAAAATACTCTCAACAATGTGAAAATACGCATTGATTTTCAAATTGTGTAGTGGAAATACTGTAATAAAGTTGAAAATGTGTACTTAGTTGAGTACTAGTACTTTTTCTAACTAAGTAAATTTTCAACTGTATTACAGAATAAATAAGTGAATAAGTAATTACACTCAAATAAGTGAACATTTAAATTTGTTTTGATCAGTTGTTCCCTATTTAATAATGATGAAAATAAATAATCCATTTGTAAAAATAAAATACACATTTAATTTGAAATCAGGGGGTACACTACTCTTTAGACATAAAGCTTATCTGGAGCAAATTTATATATATGTTTTGTCGGGCATCTGAAGAGAAAAGGGTAACCAGCGTAGACCTATAGGTCTCACGGGACAGTGCGCGAGTATTTCATAATTCTACGAAACTGAATGTTAGCTCCGGTTGATTTTGACATCTTGCAAAATGGCGCATGCTATGCTGTCTCGACGGTACGGTTTCGAGTCAGAATTTAAGGTATTTTTCTGTGCCTCATGTTTTCATGAAAACAATTCCAACAAATTCAGTCGTGTTGAAATTTCTGACCAAAAATACGTGGGTGGGTACACATCTGATGCGGCTACTGCATTTTCATTGTGGCGCGCGATTTGTACTTCATTTGCGAGTATTTTTCAATATTTGTCGCAAGGGCCTCCTTAACTGATTGTGAGATGCGGTGATTTTTATAAGTCACCCATCGCCCTCAGAAAAGCAGTAAATTTTGACTATTTTCAACCATCCCATGATGCCCTAGATCGGCCAACTGCAAAAAACGAAAAATTTTGGAAATTGACTCCGAAACCTAGCTAGATAGCTTGGAAATGATCTAACTAAGAAAACAAAAGTTAAATTTTAAAAATCAGTCCAGTATTTCTGAAATTCTAAAAAATTTCCCCATGTTAAATCCCCATAGACATCTTCACCCTGAAGATGTCTATGGGGATTTAACATGGGGAAATTGTTTTTTCGCAATAAAATCAATATATGACCAAATTTCACGAAATAAAAAGAAGGCTCATTCTTAATTTTTCCTTTAATTTAATATTATCAAAAAAAATATTGTTTTTGCATTGTTTATATAGCCGTAAAATTTGGGCAGGTTTCGTGAAACAGACTATAGATCGGCCAACTGCAGAATAATCGGTACCCTGATCTACCCTACTGTCTGTTCCAGGGTTTCTTGTTATATGGGAATTTAACATAAAAGGAGGTGGAGGAGCTGGGGGTGGAGCTGGGGGTGAACAGAGCTCCAGTTAAGGTGCGTAATTTGACCAACTTGGGGTGATTTTTTTGATTTTTTCATCAAAAATGGCAAGTTGGGAGTGCTTTAGAATCGTCTCATTGAGACGATTCTAAAGCACTCCCAAGTTGCCATTTTTGATGGAGAAATAAGAAATTTACCTCCAAATTACGCACCTTAACTGGAGCTCTGGTGAAGTCAGAAAAAAAAAAGGTAATCAACTGCGAAACGTGGCTAAATATCTTCAAACTGATGGAACTAAGAAAACAAAATTTAGAATTTGAAAATCAGTCAACAAATTCCAACATTATTTAAAAAAATATATTTTATAACCCCCTTGTTTTTTTTACCATAGAAAAATAGTTTTATTTTTACAATAAAATCAATATTTGATGGAATTTAATCAAATCATTTTTTATTGGGAGTGACTTCTTTGTTATTGATGAAAAAGTAATTACATTTAAATATGTTTTTTTAGATTTAATGTGTTTAATAGCTAAAATATTGTTGGCAGCACACTGTGGAACAAACAGACAGCTAGTAGTTCCGAGTGCATGCCAGTAATTACATTACATTACATTGCATTACATAAGAATTATGATGGAGTAGCATCTCCAAATTTGCTAATGAACACTTTAATTGGTGAGGTTATGGTAATATTTTTTTCATATTGTTGCCTTTCCTCTTAATCCTTTCACACCTTGGATTTTGATATATGGGTTGATTTTGCAACCAATCCAATCGTCACAAAATGATTTTCAGACTAGTCCATATTATGAAAAGAGGGTGTTTTTGCTCTCAAACATATGAAAATTACTTGCAAAAAGTGCAGATCCTGATGAGCCGGCTCGTCACGAGCCGGCTCATCTGGATCTACACTTTTTGCCAATACCACTATACAGGCCTGTGGTGTTGAAAGGGTTAATAATAAAATAGCAAAGAATGAATGTGAACGTGCAACAATATAGCTAAATCATAGTGCGCGAACATGGAACCTTCTTCTGAAAATATATACCGTTGACTGCAGAGTAGTGATGGACAACAACTGTTGCCTATAAGGCGGTAACCGTGCAGCAAATTTACCACAAATCAAACGAGCCATGTGATTTTGTACCGAAGAAGATGTGCAATATCTTGTGAAAAATAATAATAAAATTTACGATATTTTCTATAAATGACGTCGAAAGTTGACGAAACATTCATAGCTATTCCGCATTTGGCATGAACATTTCATTTCGTCAACCTTTGACGTCATTTACAGAAAATAACACAGTTTCTGTAAATATTTTTTTTTAACGAAAAATCGCACATCTTCTAAGGTAGAAAATCACATGGCTCGCCTCATATGTCCTCAGGTACGTTTTCTCAGCTGGCGTCCCATATTTCATGTGGGAGGATAAATACGAGTAACCATGACTATGCACTTAATGATACGGCGGCCATTGCTAGGAAATATGGGAGATTTGTCGCCCCGGTGGGAAAATAGCCGACAATGAAATTTACTCTGTTCTCACAATAAGCGACATTTCCTCACATTTTGTAATTCAATTTGCACAATTTATTTATCTTGTTCGCACAGTTCTCTCCCTCGAGATGTTTATTAATGCCGTGTCTTACATTTATCGTTGACATATCCCAATATTATTGTCTAATAAATGTACGACTCGTAGGTGTGTCAATATCATTTCAATGTTATATCCTTGCTCTTTGGATTACAGTAGAACCTCTGTAAACTGTGCACCCAGTAAATGTCACTGTGTTAAATTGCGATAGGTTTCACTACGGTCATGTCTGTTCATGATTGCAAAGCACACATGGTTTTCTATGCTCATATACCACATCCATAAATATTTGTCTGATTTACTGTCTGTTCATGATTGCAAATGATTAAAGGTGTTTATGCTTTTATGTAAAAATCACAGTGAAAACTCACTAAACTGGACACCCTGGAGATATCCCAGGATATCCAGTTTGGAGAGGTTCCACTATAATTAAGTCACATGCATCTGGGGGCCGTTTCACTAAAATTCTTACGACTAAAATGTTCGCAAGTGCAAACTTTTGATAGTCTGTAAATTTCACATTAACAATGTTTTCTTGTAAACAATTGATGGATTTACATTTATTGAGCATAGGCTGCATATGCAGCCTATGCTCAATAAATGTAAATCCATCAATTGAAATTTCCAGATGATTCCAAATTTGCACTTACGAACAATTTAGTCGTAAGAAGTTTATTGAAACGGGCCCCTGATGTTGTTTTCTTTAATACCTTCCTAACAAACGTGTGGATTTGGATGACATATGATGCATCACATCACATTTACGTTTCATAATCACACACAAAAATGTATTCATAAAACCTTATAACTGTCACAAAGAATCGAGTAATGCTTATTTTTATGTTTCGCATGCTCGAGAATTTAGCCTACATCGATTGTACTCTATCTTTGGCAAAGCGATATATATATATTTGACCGATAACAAGCATCAGAATGAAAACATAGTATTTCTAGATTTACTGTAACTTGATTCAGCAAAATCTGTTGTACAGTTTGAAAGTTGTTGAAGGAAAATCAACAAAATAATTGACTTTATGTCACATATTTTTGATATCACACCCTGTACTACGGTACAAAGCAATATTCTACTGGGGCGCTGAATGAACAAACAACCAATTCTCATGGAGTTCTCACGGAGCCAGTTCTCACTGAATGAAGGGGAATTATAGTGCTTCCAAGGAACACTCACAATAAGTAGTATGGCAACGTTGTTTATGGAGTCAAAGTTATGGAGGTCGGGATGTGCCAATCACTTCTGTACTGTAATAATGCTGTATATTGGCACACCATTCGATCATGTTGACATGGCGATGATACAAAGCAAGTGTTCAAACAAAGACTATCTCTATTGCCTGTTAAAAGCATGTGTGGTGTTTCATTGATGGATTGCCGAAAGTGCAGATCCAGATCAGCCTGTGCGGATGCACAGGCTGATCTGGATCTACACTGGTTACGAAATGCATAAGCCCCTTTTCTCCAGTCACAGCCACATATACTTTCAATGAGATACAAGGGAAAATATTAAAGTTTTCCAAATGCACAATGCAATAATGTTTAGACAATATTCCAGCATTCTTACTATCACTTTTTCCCTGCCAATCTGCCTGAACCATCAGTGCACAAGAATTTACTTCATTTTCTGCCATATTTAGTCACTGATTGACCAAAGATACCTTGCAACATGTTTGACCAGCAACAATTACCCCTGCCCACAAATCAGATGTGGCAATATTAATATTATTTCCACAATTGATTAATTGACCGATTGATCAATTGGTTGGCGTTTTACATCAATTTCCACACATGTCTCGACTCGGAGTCAACTGCCCAACGTCATATGGTCACAATCAAAATCTACACTGGTCAGAAATGACCAAAGGTCACTTACGGCCGCCAACAGCCAATTTTGTCAATCCTCTGTTTTATCAATATATGATCTGAACAACGGAAATGATCCATTCCCTACTACCAAGGGACATTTGATGGACAAAACAGCGATCCAATCAAATAGATCGCGATTGTCTGGGTAAAATAAATAGGCACCACCAGACCGGACAGAAACACTAATATGGAATACAGTATGAGATTTTACATGGTAGTGCATACGAGAAATTTCTGGAATTAATTTTGAAGATTTGTGATATATTTCGTAAATGACGTAGACAGCTGACGAGAATTTCACAACACATGCGGAATTCAATGAATTCAATGATAAAAATTTCACAGCACATGCGGAATTCAATGACAAAAAATTCAAAACACATGTGGAATTCAATGACAAAAAGTTCACAGCACATGCGGAATTCAATGACAAAAATTTCACAACACATGCGGAATTCAATGACACAAAGTTCACAGCACATACGGAATTCAATGACAAAAAGTTCACAGCACATGCGGAATTCAATGACAAAAAGTTCACAGCACATGCGGAATTCAATGACAAAAATTTCACAACACATGCGGAATTCAATGACAAAAAATTCACAACAAAAGCGGAATTCAATGACAAAAATTTCACAGCACATGCAGAATTCAATAACACATGCGTAATTCAATGACAAAAATTTCACAGCACATGCGGAATTCAATGACAAAAATTTCACAACACATGCGGAATTCAATGACAAAAATTTCACAGCACATGCGGAATTCAATGAATTCCGCATGTGCTGTGAAAGTTTCGTCATCGTCTCATGCATGTTAGTGGAAAGTAAGACATAGCGGTCACAATTGCAGTGTTGTTGTAGGCATCCTCAGCATCAACATTGTCCAAATATCACTTGATCTGTCAGTTGGATAATCAGCCATTAACGCGAGGAAGCTACGGATGAAGTTTGGTTATGATCTGACTGATGGATGAGGAGACATTCAAACGCCTATGCCAAAACTGTCTCACTTTCCATTAACATGATGCGAGACAAAAAACATATTTTTGTGGGTGGTGGAGTGTCACATTCATTGTTGTGTGTGGTGGGTGGGGGGATCACATTCTAATGAAAGTGTTTTGAAATGGGGCTAATGATCTACGACCTAATTCCTGTAACTTGGCACAGAGCTCCAGATAAGCTGTGTATAGGCGTATTTTATGCATTTATTTTACCAAAATACGCATTGATTTTCAAATTCAGTAGTGAAAATACTGTAATAAAGTTGAAAATTTACTTAGGTGAGCTGCAAAAAGCAAACACCGTTTGCGTTTTGCAGCTCAAATAAGTGAATTTTTAAATTTGTTTTATTTTTTTATCATTTGTTCCCTATTTAGTAAGGAAAATAATCAATAATGCATTTATAAAAAAAGTAAAATTTGCATTGAATTTGAAATATGGGTGTATAATACTCTTTAGATACAAAACTTATCTGGAGCTCAGTTGGTAATGATCATACTGCGTATTAGAAGCATGTTGGGTGTTTAACTTACTGAATGGAAACAGTGTAGACCCTGATCAGGCTGTGCGGATGCTGGTCTGGATCTACGCTGTTCACAAATGTTATAAACCACAGTCACATACGAGACACGCCATGCGATTTTGTACCTTCGGACATCTGTGTAATTTCATTAAATACGTTTACCAAATTTACAATATTTTTCATAAATAAAGTCAAAAGTTGACAAATTTTCAGAGTACATACGGAATATAATTTATATATGGAATAAAACCATGTGCTGTTGCGCAACAGACCATGATTTTATTACTTATATTTACGTTGCATGTTCTGATGTTCTCAAAAATGTAAATAGTAAAATATGGCGTTAAAATTAAAAATCATTATATTTTACTTCATTTTGTTGCAATTTAAGGAACAGCGACGTTGCCGGTCAATATCGTGATGTTATTGACAACGAAGATGAACGTCATGCATTTTAATGACGTCAAACACATTTTAAAACATCGCTAATGTAATGTACTGGGATATAAACGCAATATGTTGAATGGGCGTTTCCATTATGAAAATCAAGAATGTGCCTTCTTTTAATTTCATGAAAGTTGGTCCAATATCGATTTTATTGCGTGACAAAATATTTCCCCATGTCAATGGTATTTAACACGGGGAAATTGTTCTAATTTCAGAAAATGTTTGTACATGTAAGTGCAAATTTAGGATCGTCTGGAAATTTCAATTGATGGATTTACATTTATTGAGCATAGGCTGCATATGCAGCCTATGCTCAATAAATGTAAATCCAATAATTGTTTACAAGAAACGTTGTTAATGTGAAATTATAATTTTGCACTTACAAACATTTTAGTCGTAAAAAGTTTAGTGAAACGAGCCCCAGTCTAGCTCCTGTAGCTGATTTCACCAAACTTGCTAAGCATACTTATCTAGCTAAGTATACTTTGAGGGAGTAATCATTTATTTTTCCCGAAATTCATTATTTCATATAGAACTGACAACTGCATTTATTTGATGATTAAAAGTATGCAGAATTATTATACTGAACTTATTACATTATCGCAGCCAAAATGGCTGTGATAATGTAATAAATTCAGTATAATAAAAAATAATAAATTTATCCTTAGATTGAAAATTTCTCCCTCAAAGTGTACTTAGCAAGATAAGTATACTTTTGGTGAAATCGGCTCCTGATCTGCTTGTCTGCTCAATAATTAACTGGCATACAGTGTAGACCATGACAAGACTGTGCAGATGCGCATGCTGATTTTATCTGCAATAGTTGCACAGGGATTCCGCTGGGGAAAATAAAAAAATCGCCACTTCAAATTTTTTATTTTTTTTATTTTATTTTTTATCGCCAATTGTTTATTTTTATCGCCAATTGCGAAAGTGGCGATCGCCAGCGGAATTCCAGGTTGCAGAGGCAATACACACCATTTCTCCAGTTACGTTATGTGACTCGGAACTTATTGAGTTTGCGACCAATGTATAGCCACAGATCAGTACCTACACTGTTTGATATTGTATTTGGGTAAACAGTAACGTCGTCGCTAACAAAAACATACATCTGCATCATACTGCTTAGTTGATCAGGAGATACACTGGTCATAAAAAAATAACCCCCTTTTTGTGGTCATGTCACATAACACTGTCTGACTTGACAAGCTACTTAATGTGGAGGGTGTGCTGGTCACAAACCCAATTGGACCATTTTTCGAAGTTAATCAAGTCACATGTACTTTTTACACAGTATTCTCATGACAAATATCAAGTAAATATTTTCTGATAAATTAATTATAGAGAAGGCATTCCTTGTCAGCTCACTGCTAATTCTGGGCAAATTAAATTATCATCGACATGATTAATTGTACTGTTCATTGACCTACTGGTAGATGGTATTGCATTACAGAAAACACGAGTACCAAGAGGCAGTTCTGTGCATAGATCGCTGCTCTATATAACGACACAATTTCAGCAGTCTTGGTTCTTTTCCCAGTATATTAGTGAATGAGGGGGTGGGCGTATATTTTAAGGGGCATTATCATGTTAACCTTTTCAACACCGTAGGCCTGTATTTTTTTTTTTTTATTGGCAAAAAGTGTACATCCAGTTGAGCCGGCTCGTGATGAGCCGGTTCATCAGGATCTGCACTTTTTGCAAGTAATTTTCATATTTTTGAGAACAAAAACACCCCTTTTTCATGAATGGACTAGTCTGAAAATCATTTTGAGACAATTGGATTCACTGCAAAATTAACATTCCAGTTACTTGGGGGTGAAGGGGTTAAGGAGGGAAAATGTCTCCCGGGTATAGCCGTAGGCAGAATAGTCTGCAAAAAAGGAGGTGAGGTTTAACCCTTTCAACACTACAGTCCTATACAGCGGTGTTTGACAACAGTGTAGATCCTGTAGCCTATTTCACCAACATTGCAAAGTATACTTTTCTAGCAAAGCATACTTTGAGGGAGTAATCATTTATTTTTCCTGAAATGCATTATTTCATATAAAACTAACAACTGCATATATTTGATGATTAAAAGTATGCAGAATTATTATCATTACGCAAACACTGTATTAGCGAGCATACCTCACTATACCCCCAGTTACCTATGTATGTACACAGGGGTATGATGAGGTACCCGCGCAATAGGTAATGCGGTCAAATAGGTCACGATGCAGTGACTATTTTCGATCAATAACTTATGTTGTAAGCGATTGTAATGTGTATTTTCAATATTTATATTATTAAAATGTATCATATCGATACCCCTTTAAGTAATATTTGTATATTTTAAATGTATACGTTCTCATGAAGCGCATGAATATAAGTATTAATTAATCCAGCTTATATTGAGGCAAATCACACAGCCTTAAAACATAGTGCTGGAGTATAAACCATAGTATCGTATATTATTCATAAGTATATCACTATTAAACATTAATTACAATATGTATGCATATTATTAAAACAGTAGATGCTACCGCTGTTTCGCTATATGTGATATTTATAACAATTTTTTTTTTTATTCGTCCGCGTACGGATTTCTGTCACACAAAGCGCCATTTTCAGTTCATATTTTGACCTGTGCATATGAACAGGACTAAGTTTAAACAATGCTCGATTCCGTCCTATTCAAATTTCTCTGCAGAATGTTCAGACTAACTACATAAATAATGCTGCTAAATAAGTGTTAACGGCTGGAACATGGTCATCACTAAAAGGAAGAAACCACAGTCGTATTATTTAAAAATAAGATTTACCCGAGACCTCATGGGGGCCGCCATTAATCCAGTGTAAACAATAGACCGTGTCATCCCATTCCCTGAGTAGCCGCTGCTTAGTGAAACGGTGTGCTAATCATGATATTATTTTCCCCAATAATTGGAAACGGTTTGAATTTCTCGGTAAAAAACTACGAAAGTCATACAAAATAACGATGTATATTTAACATTGGATACGCGTAAACGGTATTACTCTCTCATCGGATCGTCAGTTGTCGTCGATAGCGATTTAACGTACTGATCTGGTCTTAATTTATTGTCAACTTTCAACGCCATTTACAGAATATATGGCTAATTTTGGAAATAAATAACGGCAAATTATGATGACGTCTGCTCTGAAATATCTGTCAACTTGCGGACGTAATTTAAGGAAATCGATTATATTTTAAGGCTACATCTGTGACTAATTACAAATTTATGTATGGTCTTTGGCTACACCCGACACATTACACAGATCTAGTTGTAAATACACGTCGCTTTGTGTGGGGAAAAAATCGATAATGCGTAGTTGTGCGTGGCGAGGTGTTGATCTGATGACACCACACAGCTGTGACCCTTAGGCAATGTTTTGAAATTGACGTGTCGTTTTGATGTGTGCCGCAACACCTCACTGTCGGAGACAACATGACAATTAACGATATACTCTCGATTATACACAGATCTATTAGACGGCTGGTTATTTAAAATAAAGAGTAGTTCAGTACACCTTCGCCGATATTGTTTTTAGAAAATCAGTAATATTTTCCGTAAATGGTGTTGAAAAGTTGACAAAAATTATATCACCGTATTTAGTTGTGCCGATATTGTTTTAAAAAATCAGTAATTTTTTTCCGTAAATGGTGTTGAAAATTGACAAAATATATGCCGCATTTCTCCGATATTCGTTTAGAAAATCACCAATATTTTCTGTAAATGGTGTTGACACAAAATGCAGCGTTCACGCAGAATTCAAATAAAATAAAAAATAAGAATTTAATAAATAGACGCCGATGGCTACTGTGTTTGCGGCCAGTGAATTCTGGTCGTGGTAGCCACAGGCGCAGTTCGAACAGTGTTGTGAGCAGATGGAGGACAATAATTATTTCAAATTCATAAAAAAATGTTTGCTGTCCGAAAATTAATTAATTGTGACAGCCAAAAAAAAAGTTTTTGGGACAGTAAAACATTATATGGTATAGACAGTACCTCAAAACAGTAACAAACTGTCTGTGTATATATTACTTAAAGACAGACACTTTCATTGTTGGTAAGTTTCTATCAATTTATAGGTATTTTTATTAAAATCATAAAATTGTGAAAATATTAAAATCACAAAAATAATATATATGCAGAAAAAAAAAATACCACGTCGAGGTTTGAACCCCCGACCCTTTTGGGAATCGGTAATTAAATCATTGAAGTCGGCGACCTTAACCTCACGACTATTGCGCCATTTACGACAATCACAGTTATACAGAAGTGCTATCAGTATTACGCAACCATTTGAACGTAATAATTATTAAATTATTTGCAACTCCATCTACAACGATACCGTTACAGAGATACGCTATTGAAACAACATGTATTAGTACCCATAACATAACAAAGTAATGTATCATTATATATCACAGGAGATAGCTTAAAACTATATATACTAATCATAAACAGAACAATCCGCTTGGCTCGTATGAAAATAGTTCGCGTGATATTGATTATCTCCCTTGCTGAAAGTAGTTCAGTGATTTATTAATTCCAAATAAGACGTGTTTGCGTAATGTACTGAATTTATTACATTATCACAGCCAAATTGGCTGTGATAATGTAATAAATTCAGTATAATAAAAATTAATAAATTTATCCTAAAATTGAAAATTTCTCCCTCAAAGTATACTTTGCTAGATAAGTATACTTTGCAATGTTGGTGAAATAGGCTACAGATGATGTGGCTCATGCACTTTTTGCAAGCAATTTTCCTATTTTTAAGGAAAAAAACCACACCCTCTTTTCTGAAAATCAGTTCGTGACAATTTGATTGGTCGGAAAATGGTGGGGGGGGGGGGGTGTTGGAACCCCGGGCCCTCTAGATCCGCCCATGAAATCCATTCCAGTTTAGGGGTGAAAGTGTTAAATTGTGTGCAATGTAAATCTTGAAAACTTGTTTTTAGCAACTTTGGTATTATGCACATTGTACTGTAAGCCAGTGTAGCCCCAAGTCGGGCTGCAGATCCATGTACAGTGGAACCTCCGTAAACTGGACATGCTGGGAGGTCCCACAGGGTGTCCGGTTTAGAGATGTTCCACTGTAAATCAGACATATCACTAGGAAAATGCATGTCGCTGTCATTGGGAACTTGCACAGACATTAGCATCAGAGATAGACGACAATAAAACCCATAAAAGTAAGGATACAGAGCTTGCATGCGTGTCCAGTTTAGATAGGTTCTACTGTAGTATAATTACCATGGACATTGAACCTAAAAGGCGGCAGTTGGAATTCATGTGTACTGTAGTATCATGTTCAGTGGAAATAGGGGGCTAAATACATAAAGGAGACACAAACACAGGGCTCCAGATAAGGAATTAGTAATTGAGAGTATTTTCACTCCATCATTTCTGAAGCAATTGGGTATTTCAATATTTTAATTGGGTAAAATCAAATCACACAACTGTTTACACATCAACAGACAGCAATTACTGAATAGTTTGCTTCGAAATGAAAACATGTCTTGGCATTTCATTAGAATTGTCTCCTTGGAGACAATTCTAATGAAATACCAAGATGTGTTTTCATGGAAAATAAGAAAAATATGCTATATTTGTGGTCCGTTTATTGTTTTCTGCAGCATGATAAAGGTACCAAAAAATTGTTATTGCTTTTTGAGTATTTAAGCAAATACGCAGCTTATCTGGAGCTCTGCAAACATCATCTGATACAGGGTTAGACATTAACCCCTTCAACACTACAGACCTGCGTAGTGGTATTGCAAAATAGTGTAGATCCTGATGAGTCGGCTCGTGATGAGCCGTCTCATCGTGATCTGCACTATTTGCAAGTAATTTTCATATTTTTGAGAACAAATACACCCCCTTTTCATAAATGGACTAGTCCGAAAATAATTTTGTGACAATAGGATGGGCTGCATAATTAACATATCAAAATCTATTCCAGTTACTTAGGGGTGAAAGGGTTAATATCAGCTGATCAGCCTACATTTCATGAAATATGGTTGCAACTGCAGAAATCACAGGGACTTTGCGGTTGAACAACAACCCACTGTGAAAATCGATTTTACTTTATTTAACCTTTTCACCCCTCAGTAACTGGAATGGATTTTGATACATTAATTTTGCAACCAATACAATCGTCACAAAATGATTTTCAGACCATGATTTCCGGACCCCCTGTATCCGCACCTGTGTATCAGAGATTATGTGTTGCTGTGACTGAATAAATGGGGCTTATGGGTTTGAACAGTGTATATCCAGATCGGACTGTGCATACGGTTCTGCACTGTTTAAATTACAGATAGATCTACACTGGTCACACATCCCATATAATATGCCTCATTTCTCCAGTCACAGCCACAGCGTTCCGAAGTTGTGCTGGGAAAAAGATGCCCACCGACTAAGACGCCCACCGATTCGGACCCAGTACACTTTTCCCAGCACAACTTTGGACCCCTGTGGTCACAGCCACATTCGAGTTGTAACATGACAGACTCGTTGAGTTGCATAGTAGACATTTTTCACTTTTAACATGGTACAATATAGTATGTCCTAGGACCTTATTAACAGGAGTAAGTTGACCACTGTGATATCTATATATCCTTTATTCATTACCTATAAGTATAAAACGCAAAACCTTCCAGACTTGTAAATTTCCCGCCATATGTCAGATTGTACATAGTCTCTAAACCAAAACAAACCTATAGTAATCTGGTTATAGAAACACATTGATATCTTATCAATAAAATACGTAATATAAGATATTATATATATGTTATTTGCAGATGTGGTTACTTGATTTAGCATTCTGTCCACATAATTGATTTAACATTTATTTTCGGTTTAGAGACTTAGAACACGATTCAATATGGCAGCCTCCATGATCGGAGAAATTTCACAACTTTTTACAATAATCAAGCAGCTGGCAGTAATGAGCTTTGACACTTGCTACATTGAATCTAGATATATTTTTAAAAGCTAAACCTGGTAGGCATATACATTTTATACATCGGATTCTGCTTCATTAATTCAGTAATTCAGTAAAATCGTTTGCGACCGCTAAATGCCTAAATTCGTGGGTATTCTCAAATCTGTGCTTCTAATTTGTATTGGTCTATCCAGATGTATATCAATCGATTTTAAACGTTCCTTGGACTGCTGTGCTGAAGGTGTAATTAGTTAATGAACATACAAATGAGAAATGATAATGTCCAAGACGTAACCGTCTCGTGGATCAATCAGTCGGTTAGTTGCGAACTACTGAGTAGCCTCTTACACAGGTGGAAGACTCGGACCTATGACACCAACAAAATGCCTATTAAAAAAATCCCATTACCCCACCCACTTGGTCTCGTACATTACCATCTTCTATTTATAGAAGGTGGGTATGAATATGGCAATTATAGAAAGAGCCCTCTATTTTCCGATTCGCACAAACACAATAAACATCGATTAAATGTATGAAATAATGTCTCTGGCAATCGATAGACGTATTAGGTGTGTGAATATCCTCACTTCAAATCGCTTTTTCAAGTATTTATTGAGTTATTCGCGTTTTGATTACCCCATCCAAAGCGAAAGTTGCGTGTACGAAAGAATCTCACACAGAATCGGAGGCCGTCCGGCGTGGATTATCGGTCATATTTGGCCGATAGCTGATCGCCAGCTCAAACTAAAGTGGTGCACCATGACCATATACATTAGAAACTCCAACCATACAAAGTTCGTCCAATTGTGATCGTTCACCGATCTAAAAAACACTTTTTTATCTAATTTTGTTCATTATCTGGAACCGGGTCAATGCACCATCTTCCATAATACAACCGGAAGCGTCTATGTAAAGAACATCTCTGATTGGCTAAATCTAAACTGTAATGACGTCATTCAACCTATTTCGGGATTCCGGAAGACATATCTGATAGTACGCGAATCATGAATGAAAGTAGAAAAAAGGTGTTTTTTCCAAAGTTTTTCGTTTTTTTTCACTCCTCCCAAGGTCCTCCACGTTAAACCCTTTCTCTTTTTTTGGACATGAAGACCGTATGGGTGTGGTATGGAATGAAAATATGGATGATGATAAGGAAGTATATGAAGTTTGAAGTCAATCCGACTTACCGTTGCCAAGATAATGGGTACCACAACATTTTAACGCAGATCTTACAGACTCAAATTTCTAAGTAATTTGACCTTGACCATGGACATGAAGGCCGCATGAGTGTGGTATGGAATGAAAATATGGATGATGATAAGGAAGTATATGAAGTTTGAGTCAATCCGACTCGCCTCATCCTCATCATCCCATGCGGTCTTCAAGTCCAAAAAAAGTGAAAGGGTTTAACGTCCCAACAAAGCTAAGGTCATGTAGAGACGGGACCACAGTCTCATCCGACAGACCAGTGGATGGAAATACTATGAAAGTGTTTTTTGATGCCCTAGGCAGTGTTTGAACCCACAACCTCGGGATTGGAAGTCAGGTGCTCTAACCCCTAGACCACAACCCATCCCTCCTTCGTGTCCAAGATCAAGGTCAAATTACTCAGAAATTTGCTTTCAAGTTTTTATTTATCGGTCCAGGTGGCGGCCATGGGTATATGTGAACCCCTGCTCACTTTCTCTTGTTTATCAGCTTCCAAGGTTCAACAAAGTTCAGCCGCGAACAAACGATTCGGTTCTGATTTTGGGATTTTCCCCCCATTTGTACAGGTAATATATGGGATTTAGTACTAAACCCATTGACCCAGTCTTAAATGACCTTAGCTGTTGATAAGCCGTTTAACCCCAACAAACAAACAAACATGCAAAAATAACAAATATGTAGTACCGTAATACCATTCACATGTACATTTGAAAGTTGTATTTATCATTTCAGGTGACTTTATGCAATTATGGCTTATTGAACGTCAGTCCAGGTTGCCCCTCATGCAGGGGCAACACCACAGCAGTCACTGTCAGCGTTTAATTCCCACACCGCTGCAATCTATCAATCGTCATACTGAGGAACAAGCACTAGTGACTTTAACACATTCAGACTGTTTATATCTCTGTATTTGAGAGGAACATTTTGTAACCATGCCGTTGTTGGAGATGGAATGTGGACAGCGGTGCCGGTCGAAGCGACACGCACTGCAGCTGAACTCGGCCATCAGTAAGGGACCTCTGGCACAGGTGAAGGCCTACAGTCGCCTATGTTACAACGCTGCCCAGCACGTGGACATCTACGGTCGGAGTGCCCTACACGTGGCGGCCGCGGTGGGCAAGGTGGACATCGTCCAGTGGCTACTGGAGGAGATGCAGGCAGACTCGAGCCATTTGGACAAGGAGAGTGGGTGGACGGCCCTACACCGGGCAGTGTTCTACGGTCAGCTCGCAGCTGCCAGGCTGCTAGTACAGGTAAACTTGGGTGCTGACTGTTGGCCTATTAACCCTTTCACCCCTAAATAACTGGAATGGATTTTCATGTTAGTTTTCCGACCAATCCAATTGTCACAAAATGATTTTCAGACAAGTCCATGTATGAAAAGGAGTTGTTTTTGTTCTAAGAAATACTTGCAAAAAGTTCAGGTCCTGATTAGACAGCTCATCACAAGCCGGCTCATCTACATGCACACTGTTCACAAACACCATGATAGAGGACTGTAGGGTTGAAAGGGTTAACAATGAACATTTGAAATACCCATATTTAGGGCCCCGCCGAGATTTGGCGGTGCCCTATAGGGTTTGCCCTATCTGTCCGTCCGTTATTTTTGGAAGTTTTTGTAAGTTTCTCAAATCACATATAGTGCGTCGACAGACCATATTTTCAAGTATAACTGAGAAGTCATTAGAATTTTTACAACAATATTTGCAAATCCTGATCCTATTGCACTGTCAATGAGTCTGGTAGTTGGACTACTTCTATGATATATCAATATCAAACAGTTCAGATATTAATCAGACTGCACAGATACGTATATGTTGACCGATCTGGGACTAAGCTTGTTGCATATATCATATGGTACCTTTTCACGGCCTGAAGTCCGATTATAGCATTTCAAAATAATGTCGTTCTACTTTTCCTATTTATTCTATAGATGATCTTAACAAGCTATATTCTGAGCAGTCATGCCCGTGAATTTTGCGACATTTATTGTGCTAATTTCATTGCCAAAATATTACATTTATGTAACCATTTACAAACTGCAGAATAAAAGGCAAACATTGCCATATCTACTGTGCCACATTTCAGAAAAATATGCTGCGCTGTTTGAAAGTTATTGAAGGAAAGAAGCAAATAAAGAAATGAGGTCAAACATTATGTTACACCTTTATAATACCACTTTTATAGATCTGTAAATGTACTTGTATATTGTACTTTGAACTACAGTGGAACTTCTCTAAACCGGACACCAAGAAAACACATGTGACCTTACTTTTGATGAGTTTTTTGTCGTTTATCTCGGGTGATACTGTCTGTCCGTGATCGCATAGCACGCAACTATTGCTCAGATTGATTAAATGCCCAATTTACAGTGAAACCTCCCTTAGCCAGATGCCCTGGGGACCTCCCAGGGTGTCCGGTTTAGAGAGGTTTCACTGTATCTCTAGGAACCTTAGTGTGTAATTTTGATCGACTTCACTGCAATGCATATAGACATGTTTTGAAGTGCCAATATAACTTACAGTGAAATCTCTCTACAACAAACATCCTGGGAGGTTCCTACTGTCTGTTTCACGAAACCTGCCCAAATTTGATGGCCATATAACCGATGCAAAAACAATATTTTTTTCCATAATATTAAATTATAGCAAAATTTAAGAATGAGCCTATTTTTTATTTCGTGAAATTTGGTCCAATTTTATTGCGAAAAAACAATTTCCACATGTTAAATCCCCATAGACATCTTTTTCGTGAAACAGACAGTAGGGTGTTCAATTTCTAGAGATTCCAAGTATTTGTTTCTTACAGTTCAAAAGCGACCTGTACACGAGAGATCACGAAGGGTTAAGTCCCCTGGACATCACCATGAAGGACCGGAATCTCATCTCATCACTGCCTCCCGCGATCTACAGTGTCTCCGATCGTCACGAGATCTCGACGTGGGGAGACAACTCCAACTTCACACTGGGCCATGTGGCGGAACAACGCCGGCTGGTGCCAGAACCGGTGGACGAGTTTAGGAAATACGGCATCAGTATTAAACAGGTATATAAGAAGATATTTTGGATTTGGTTGCCATTTTCAAATCCAAGATGGCAGCCCTCTATGGATTGGACAACGTAGCAAAATTTATTTTCTGACTATTCAACAATATAAACAATTAACCTTTACACCGCTATCTTAATTTTTTTGGATTTTTCATTGGAAATGATTCTGAAGTACTGTGAAACCATTTTTTGTCGAGCCCACTTGCAGAAAGCGAGACATTGTGATCACAATGACGTCCGGGTGTCCGTCCGTCCGAAATCTGCGTTAAAGTTTTTAAATACCTTATATCTCTGCAGTCCTAAGTCACATTGACTTGAAACTTTGTATGCTTATTGGTCATCATCCATATATTCATTATGTGTCCCACTCATGCGGCCCCTGTGCCACTAGGTCAAGGTCAAATGACTTAGAAGTTTGTGTTAAAGTTTCTGTCAAAATTTGCGTTAAAGTTTTCACATACCTACTATCTCTGTAACCGTAAGTCAGATTTGCTTGAAACTTCGTATGCTTAGTGGGCATCATCCATATATTCATTCTGTGTCCCACTCATAGTAGAAATGGGCAGAGGGACTGGAAATGCTTTCAATAAATAGCCATGAGGTTGGGAGGTTATGAATCTGTCCTAAAGGATCCATATCTTTATTGTGAATATACAGTCTACGCTCGTTTACTCGAAGTCCGTCGGACTGTGATAAATACTTTGAGTAAACCGAAGTTCGATGTAACAAAATCTGAACAGGAGCTCGAAATATTGCCATACACGTTACGGGACGCAACTCCCATACGACCTGTGACACACGGAGTTACACTTTTGCAACTTTAATGTGTTTACTTGCGTTTGCCTATACACGCATGTGTGTAGTCGAACTAAGTATACACATCTGTATTATCAGGTGGAACAAGAAAAGACAAAACAAAGCAGTAAAGTAACATTTTATTATGTTTAATAAATAAAGCATGTAAACCGGAAATTAACAAGTTGTTGTGCATGCCGGTCTTGATTATATATACACACAGCATTTATCAATCGGAGGGTGATCAAACGGCCCCAGTTTGAAACGGCCCACGTTGGTCACAGTTTACACTCTGTCCGACTCGGTAATATCCACCTTCCGGAAAAAGTCAGCAATGTTCGATTGTTTGTTGTGAATTCGAGAAAGATAGACTTTGCTCACAAAACGATCCAATAATGCCATGGCCGGCAACACTTCGTCAGAGTTCTCCTGTGACTCCATAAAATGACCGCAGTAGATCATTGGTGATTAAATCAGATGAGCTAAGTTTAATTGTTGTCGAGTAAATCACCTTTAACACATATTCAAAGTTTGTTTACACAGGTTTACACAGGTAAACAAGTCCAGTCTTTGCACTTCGAGCGCAAACTCACACTTCGACTTAACGAGAGTGAAATACTACACATTTCTATGTTCAGGACCTAACAATTAGTTTGAATTGGCGAAAATTCGACGTAACGAAATTCGACTTAACTGTAGCCAGTTACATTGAAAATAATAGGATCTGAAACGTGACTTGGACACGAATTCGACGTAACGAGGGAATTCGACTTAACCGACTTTGAGTAAACAAGTGTAGACTGTATTGGAATTCACACCCACTGGGGCCAAGTTGTGCCTGGCACCAGTAGCCGATTTCATCAAAATTGCAAAGCATACTTAGCTACCAAAGTATACTTTGAGGGAGTAATCATTTATTTTTCTCGAAATGCATTATTTCATATAAAACTAACAACTGCATATATTTGATGATTAAAAGTATGCAGAATTATTATACTGAATTTATTACATTATCACAGCCAAAATGGCTGTGATAATGTAATAAATTCAGTATAATAAAAATTAATAAATTTATCATAAAATTGAAAATTTCTCCCTCAAAGTATACTTTGCTACTAAAGTATACTTTGCAATGTTGATGAAATAGGCTACAGACCGTACCAGACCATACCAGACCAGACCAGACCAGACATGATGATAGTGGAAAGTGAGACATATCGGTTACAATTCCGGCGTCGGCGTCGTCAACAATTTTAGACGTAGCCAAATTTCCCATATCTCTTGATCCGTTAGTCAGATCATTACCAAACTTCATCAACAGCTTCCTCACATTGATAATTATCCATCCAGTTTCATTTTGATGACCTTGACCTTCACCTTGGTAACTAACCTTTGTGGGATGTAAATTTTGGACGTAGCCAAATTTCACATATCTCTTGATCCGTTAGTCGGATCATTACAAAAATTTAACAATAGCTTTCTCACATCGATGGCTATCCACCCACTGTTATTCGGTGACCTTGACTTCCACTTTGGTGTCCTTGAGCGATGTGGGACTTAAATTTTGGACGTAGTCCAATTTTCCGTATCTCTTCATCTGTTAATCAGATCATTGCTAAATTTAATCAATATCTTTCTCACATTGATGGCTATCCACCCCATGTCATTCAGGTGACTTGAAGACTTTGGTGACCTTAACCTTTGTAGGACAAAAATTTTGGACGTACCCAAATCTCGTGATCCGTTAGTCATATCATTACCAAATTTCATAAATAGCTTCCTCACATTGATAGCTATCCATCCAGTGTCATTTTGGTGACCTTGACCATCACCTTGGTGACCTTGACTTTTGTGTCAATAATTTTGATGTACATGTACGTCCAAATGTTGAATATTTTTTTATCCGTACCAAACTTCACTACTAACTTCCTTTCTCACCTTGGCTATCCACCCAGTGTCATTTGTGTGACCTTGATCTTGATGACTGTGACCTTTGTATAAAAAAATTTGGACTTCCTCATATATTGACCTTGACCTGTGGGGCGATCGCCTCGTTTAATGGGTGAGACACTCCCCAGCGATTTTCAGGGCTGATGATAGGACGCTGACATTCCTGTCTGTACATGACCTTGCTGTTCAATGGAATAAAAACCCTCGTCAATTAATGAATACATTGTGAAAGTTGTGTTAAAAGTATTGCTTATACCATTTGCAGCCAGCTTAGCCCGATATCGGCCTGTGCAGCCGCACTTTCTGATCAGGGCCTATGCTGTTCAGAATTCGGTCTATTGCTGTTAGCAAAATAATTAGGTTCTAATAATTATACAAGAGGACAAATTGCTGTAATGCTGTAAGGTCCCATTTTTCAGTCAATGATCCATTTATATTTTATTGTACAGCCGTTTGAAAAAAAACTACCATTTGTATTTTGTTCAGCCGTTTGAATTTTTTTTATTTTATTTTTATTATACACCCGTTTGAAAAAATGAGACTTATTACATGTTACAGTAAAACCCCTCTAAACCGGACACAGAGGAAAGTTAGTTAATTTAGATATGTTACATTACCATTTACCTCCGATAATAATGTCTGGTCATGATCGCTAAGCAGCCACGCGTGTCTTGTAGTATTCATCTGTCTGTTTTACAGTGGAACCTCTCTAAACCAGACACCCTGGGGTCCGGTTTAGAGGGTTTCCACTGTATGTATTTCGAATAATCAAACTCTACTGTTAACACTCCTTGTCTACATGATAACTCAAAGTTTTACTTGATGGATTTTAACATGTTTATCCTGGTTTTCAAATTTTCCAGTCGGTTATCTGCCCATATTACTGATCATGCCTCGACGGGCGTATACTGTAACCATTAGCACTCATGTTTCTGTTGCCTTGCAGGTGGAGATGTGTAAGTACCACACAGTGTTCCTGACCGCGGACGGACACGTGTACACCTGTGGCCACGGACAGGGGGGTCGACTTGGGCATCCCACTGAGGCAACCTGTCTTGTGAGTATCGCAAACAAAACTGATTCTGCAAAATACCATTTTCACAACTTACACTACTGTCTGGTTTAGAGTAGTTCCGCTCTACAAATAATTATTTCACAAAATACCATTTTCGTCGCGTTTACTTTAAGCAGAAGGCGTGACTAGTTGCCGCTTTTTACGTCCTAGTCGGCCGAAATGTCAAAAAGTATGTACCTGCTTCGTCATCATGGTATAACTTTAATATTACTTGACGGATTGCTTCAATATTTGGACACTTGATACATATGAGCATTTGGAACACACTTTTGCCGCCATATACATGACCTTGTTACTTTCGCGTTTTTGCAGAAACAGTTTGTACAAGCTTCTTCATGTTATAACTTGGTGACTTGATAAAAATCTTAGATGAACAACTCAAACAAAAAAATGTACTGAAAGAATCCACACTCCGGCGTCACATTCCGCAAACCCTGTGTCTGAGAACTAAAGTACTTTTATTATGGCATAAACATACTGGGCCCAGTTGTTCAAAACATCAGTTAGCTTAACGGACTGTTAAATCCTTAACTGAATGGTTAAAATCTCTGTTAAAACAGAGATTTTAACCATTCAGTTAAGGATTTAACAGTCCGTTAAGCTAACGGATGTTTTGAGCAACCGGGCCCAGATAATTAAAAAAAAAATAATGATTTTCACAATTGCCCAGTGCGGGGTTCCCACTGGTCCTTAAATTCCTGGAAAGTCATGGAATTTGGAACAATGGATTCCAGGCCTGCAAAGTCATGGAATTTGCCTCTTTTTCTGAAAAGGTCATTGAAAGTCATTAAATTTGGATTTCAGTCCAATGATTGGTGTCGTTGGGGAAAGTTCAGTGCAATTTCGTGATTAATTCTCGCTATAAAAGTTAACATGATATGATGAAAAATAATATACTTCATCTGTCTTTTATATTGTCTGTAACGGTTCCTGGCACCAAATCAGGACTTCTCTCCCCTACACAGTGTATTCCAGGCTCAAAAGTTATGAGTCGATAAGCCGTAAAACACTATTTCACCATCATCATCCACGCAAATATGGGTCCTTGAATTTCGAAAACAGGTCCTTGAAAGTCCTGGAAGTCATGTAATTTGGTCTTATCAAAAGAGTGGGAACCCTGCCAGTGTTTTGTGAATGCTCATGTACTAGAATTACAGTGGAGCCTCTCTAAACCAGACACCCTGGGGACCTTCCAGTAGCCTATTTCACCAACATTGCAAAGTATACTTATTTAGCAAAGTATACTTTGAGGGAGAATTTTTTTGATCATCAAATATATGCAGTTGTTAGTTCTATATGAAATAATGCATTTCAGGAAAAATAAATGATTAATCCTTCAAAGTATACTTTGCTAGAAAAGTATACTTTGCAATGTTGGTCTCCAATCGAATTCCGGTAAGGATGAACCTTTCGCGAAACAGACTAGTCATAATAGCTTCTGTAGCCTATTTCATCAACATTTCATCAACATTGCAAAGTATACTTTTCTAGCAAAGTATACTTTGAGGGAGAAATTTTCAATTTTAGGATAACTTTATTAATTTTTATTATACTGAATTTATTACATTATCACAGCCATTATGGCTGTGATAATGTAATAAATTCAGTATAATAATTCTGCATACTTTTAATCATCAAATATATCCAGTCGTTAGTTCTATATGAAATAATGCTTTTCGGGAAACATAAATGATTTCTCCCTCAAAGTATACTTTGCTAGAAAAGTATACTTTGCAATGTTGGTGAAATAGGCTCCAGGGTGTCTGGATTGAAGAGGCTCCACTGTAGTATGTTTTCCAGTACATGCACCTGTTTGTTGCACACGTATTGATCCATGTACCATTGTTTTATAATCTTCTGTGGTCAGGTACCAAAACATGTGGCCAGTCTGACGGAGGAGATCATTCAGGTAGCTGCCTCCCGTGACCACACAGTCATGTTGACGTGAGTATACGGACATTCAGACGGATGGGTGGGTGGCAGGTGGGAACATGCGATGGGTAATTTAATGATCAGGTAGCGGAATTCCGACTGGAGACCTGGTTTGGCCCTCACATACGTCTGTGGCATTTTGTATGTGAATTTGGTTATACCCTTATGTGAGTATTACGATTATTCGTAATCCTATTTTAGGGGAAGGGGCCCAGTGACTTTGGTGTGGTATAGACCCCCAATGCAACCGTTAAAACCGTTTGCCCGGCCTTACATGACTTTAGCTGTTGATAGGTCGTTAAACATCAATAATTCCAGCACTAAAATATTTACACAATTCCCTAACATTTGATTGGTTCGTAGCAAGTCTCTGTCCAAAATTTATATCCCAGTAAACTCCCACGCCGAACTACTTTCTGTAACCGTGAGGCGCAGTTAAAATAATTCTGAAGAAAACGGAAAATAAACACATTTTCTTGATGAATTTATTTCAAATGCTGGAATTATAAGGAATGAATGGCCTTTTTGTGGAATTTATCGGGGATATAAACTTGGAAAAGTCGCGGGAATACTGGACGAGGCCTTCCGGCCTTCGTCCAGTATTCCCGCGACTTTTCCAAGTTTATACCCCGATAAATTCCACAAAAAGGCCATTCATTCCTATAATAAACAAAGAAACTAAACCGGACATGCAGGCAGTCTCTGTATCATTTGTTTCATGGGCTTCATTGCCACTTATCGATGGTGATAATGCCTGTTCAAGGTCGCAACGCACATCCACATGCCTTGGTATAGTCATATGCCTGATTTACAGTGGAACCACTCTAAACCGGACACCCTGTGGAGATCCCAGGGTGTCCGGTTTAGGGTTTAGAGAGGTTCCACTATATGTAGATCCCCGGATGTCCGGTTTAGCGAGGTTCCACTGTACATGTATATAACTTTATTTCAGTTGTACGGGCACGGTGTACAGTTGTGGGCTGAACGAGTACCACCAGCTCGGGATTACACCCATCCCGGACAAATGTCTCGTGCCCAGGCAGGTGGGTGGCTCGCTGTACAACAATGCTAGTGTATCCTCCAGCCTTAATCCTTTTCATGCTGAGGATACGCCATTATGTTTGCGGAAAATCCTAAATATTTTCCTTCTATGCCCTCAGATGTATATGTATATGCCGTGACCACCATTTGAACCGTCTCGTCAAGACGGTTCAAATGAGTGGTGACAACATATATTTTCATTGAGAAATAACAAAAATAAAATAATAAATTTCATACCCGTAAAGGTGTATTCCGAAGGAATGAGTTAATATAAAAACGTTGACTAAAATACACACTTGATACTAGTAAACATACATGTACCGTATTCTGCCGATTATAGGTCGCAAGAGTGTATAAGACGCACCCCCTATTTTCAGTCCAAAATCTGGGGGAAAATGTCTACATGAGATTATAAGACGCACCCAATTTTCCTAACAAAATAAAAAAATCAATAAAAAAATCAAAAGAATCGCTTTCTTGTTCTTGTTGTTATTGATTTCCTTCATTGTTTTTTTATTCGTACCTTGGACGTTTTTGTCTGTATTTTCCCTATCATAGTTTGCTATGTCTGTAATTTGCCGACTCTATGTCCGTGATTCCCCGGTGCGTATTTCACCGTTTTCTAGTATCTTCAATTACACTGTGAACTCAGTAGTACACGCTTCACTATAACACGTGCTCGGTTAATACACGTTTGTGCAATGGCTCCCGATTTGTTTGCCTATTTGTATATCAAAATCGTGTTAAATGTGTGTCAGACAGACTATTGTCAGAAATCGTGTTATATTTGCGATCATATTGCTGCCGAAAGTGGTATTATATTGTTAATTATTGATTGCGGTATGTATTATCTCTTTTCAACACCATTTACGGAAACCCGTTCCTTTCGGAATACACATTTACGGATATGAACTTTATTAAATATTTTATTTTTATTTTTCTTATTTCTCACTGAAAGTATATGTTGTGACCACTCATTTGAACCGTCTCGACGAAACTGTTTAAATGGTGGTCGCGGCATATACTTCGAAGTGCATAGAAGGAAAATATTTAGGATTTTCCGCAAACATAAGCGTATCCTCAGCATGAAATGGGTTACTGATTGCCCCCATTGACCCCATGATGCGAGGATGAAAGTCGCACGTTCGCCACGTCTGCGGCACATCAAAAGGCGTGTTGACCAATCAGTGCAATTTCAAAACATAGCCTAAACATAGCCTAAAGGTCACACAGTTTACAGCCTCGTGCTGAATGATGACATAAGATAAACACCTGTTAGTTGACACGGCTGGATGTTATCAATTTTTTTCCACAAAGCAACACACAACTTTCGCCTATGTAATATTTCAAAATCAGTCGTATCTTCCATAAATGACGCTGAAAGCAGCCCATAGCTATGACGAATTTGCATTGTCCGCTGACGTAATTATAATGTTTTTAATTAGAGATTGGCGAACATTGTAAACCATGTGCAGACTACGCGAATCCACTGTCTTGTCTGGCCGCTAATGCAATAAGCCGGGATTTGTCAGAGATAGAGACCCAATTCACATAAACACATTTGCCGTGTCATAAATAGAGTCTGGTTCTCGGTAGTATTGTTTCACTGGGACGCATCAGGCAGGGTACCAGTTTAGTGACGAATACGAAACTGACGTCAGCAACCGCATGTATTGATATTTGATATGGCTTTGTGTTGTAAATCTTGACACGGTGTGTTTGATGTCGGCCAGCTGACTTAGGCTTGCCACTTTCATCAGCATCGTGTAAACACACAGTTTCGAAACTAATGATGGAGTTTTATAACTTTCGTGGAATTACATTATGCATATTGGGATTTACCGTTAATGGCGTCATGTAATATTTTTCACGGCAAAATGACACCGACCGATATGGGCCCGGTAAATGTTTTCAAAAGATAATTAAAATGATAGAGGCCAGATTGTGATTCGGCAGAGAAAATGTCGACCGGATCTGATCTTGGTATATACACTGTTCGCCTTCGGCATAGAAAATGTGTACCGAATGTGACACAGGGCCGGAACGAGTAAGGCGCGAACTGTTTAGAATACGAATCCATATTTCCAATACCGGATGTTACCCCAAAAACTTACAACAACAACAAATATAGGAACGCATTTGATTTTTTTGATTTTTGGTCGTTTATGTCAATATTTCGGGTGGAAAAAAATGCTCATGTATCTAAATGTATTTATAAGACGCAGAGGCTTTCTGGGATACAAATCTGATTAAAAAAAATGTGACTTATAATCGGCAGAATACGGTATGTGAGACATTCACTACCAATTACCTTGACTTAAAGGTACATGCCCATGCAGTAGGCACAAAATGTTCTCTATAGGAATTAAATAAGTGTATAATTATGTCACTATTCCACCAGTTCTAAAAATTACGAGTGACCACTATGCAAATATAATAATTTTTAATTATCAATTTACTGTTAGCGACGCGCGGCGGTAACAGTCTATTTTGATAATGTGCGGGGACGACGACTTTCACATCACGGCTTGCGGTGCGCATGCGCAGTATACTACGCGCACCAGTAGGCTTCCCAATATGTAAACAAGAATATCAACATGTCGAAACGTCCAGGACGGAAATTGTATGAAACGGCGTCGGCCAAAAAAAAGGCAAAATGTCTGAGGGACAGGCAGTACAGAGAGAAAGAGTGGTTAATATTGCCGACCAGATCACCAAATGGAAAGAGTTACGTGGATATTTCGATTTGGACTGGAACAGACATTTTTCTTCTCAACTTCCAATACTTCACTGCGCATGTCAAATATGTGATATGATTGACCGTGTCGCGTGACGCGTATTGGTAAAAATAGCACGAGGTCGGAAAATACCCTTTCTGGTCGCGGCATATGAAATGCGATTTAACACCAATTAACATGCGCCGTAATTAAAAATAACTCGTTAGTGGGTAGACATGGCTCATATAAGGCATGACAGAAAATGAAAAGTAGCAGTACAGTGTAACCTTTAAAGGTACATGCCCACTCAGTAGGCACAAAATGTTCGTAATATTTATTTTACTGATAGTGACGCGCGATGGTATCAGGCTATTTTCATATGCAAATGAGGCATGGTATTTTATAATTATTTATACTAATTATATGTGTCGCCTGAAAAAATAATATTTTCGACAGATTATAAAGTATGATAATTGCACATCAAAAAATAAATACAGAGAATAAATAGTAATGTCTGTTAACATTTTAAGGAAATGCGGTTATCGCCCCTGATATCAGTGTGGAAAGTTACGTCTGATATAAAATGTATCATATGCCAATCAATATGTGGGGTAATGGTGAATGATGCCTCCTGAGTGGGCATGTACCTTTAAGAGTTGTTAAACACATTGTCATTATACCCCTCCCCCCCCTCGCAACGAGTTGTGGGGGGGTATACTGGAGTCGGGTTGTCCGTCTGTGCGTCCGTCCGTCCGGTCCGTCCGGTCAGGTCCGTCCCTCCGTCCGTCCGTCCGTCCGTCCGTCCGTCAATAAACTTAACATCAGAGAAATATTGTTATAACTTCTATTTCCTTCTTCTTCTAAAATGCTTAATATTTCTCACATGCATTCTTGTAAGGTTCTACTACCATGCTGTGCCAAATCCACGACCGTCCAACCCCCGCTGATCCCAAGGTCAAGGTCAAATACTTAGTCTCTTTACAAAACTTAACATCAGAGAAATATGTTTTAACTTCTATTTCCTTCATCTAAAATGCTTAATATTTCACACATGCATTCCTATAAGGCTCTACGACGAAACATTCACAGCTAATGCGGAACCTTCCAATCCCCGCTGATCCCAAGGTCAAATACTTGGTCTCTTTACAAAACTTAACATCAGAGAAATAAGTTATATCATTGAAAATTCTTAATATTTCACTTGTGCATTCCTCTAAGGTTGTACTATCATGCTGTGACAAACCTACGACCGTCCAACCCCCGCTGATCCCAAGGTCAAGGTGACATACTTAGTCTCTTTACAAAACTTAACATCGGAGAAATATGTTAGACCTTCTATTTCTTTCATCTAAAATTCTTAATATTTCATGCATGCCTTCCTCTAAAGCTCTACTATCATGCTGTGACAAATCACATCACATTTCACACACGCATTGCTCAAATGGACCTCTACGACCGTGTGACAAATTCACGTTCGTGCCCACAGTCAAGGTCACAAGCCCACACACTTGGATTTTTGTTTACATATTTAGGGGTACATGGGCCCACGCGGGGGTATTCTGTAAGCCTCGCTTACTGACCAATCTAGTTCTACCTGTATTTTTTTTTATATTTGTAATAGTTTCTTTGTTTTCAATTTATATTGTGCTAGAGATCATAATATTTTGCAAACATAATCTCTGGATGTGGTAGTAGTCACAAATGGTCTGCCAGCCGAGAAAAAAGTACCTTTCACTGTATTTTTATTCTATTTACAGATAAGCCATAAATCGCTGAGGGGCTGTGTGTTCCGGGGTGTATGTGCGGGCAGATTCCACACGGTGCTGTACACAGACACTGGCGTTTACACATGTGGCCTCAATGCTGGACAACTGGGTATGCCACACTTTAACCCTTAGATCGCTACACACAACAATTGTCGTCTGCTGTTGCTTTTATATCTTGCCTTATTTCTCAATAAAAACATGGTTTGACAGCACTTTAGAATCATTTCCAATGGAAATGATTCTGAAGTGCTGTCAAAGCATGTTGTAAATTGTTCTAAAGTGCTGTCAAAGCATGTTTTTGATGATAAAAATGGAAAATAGAAAATAAACAGCAGACGACAAAAAATTAAGATAGCGATGTAAGGGTTAACCAGTTGTAAGACTTGGTCAGTTACATAGAAAAGTTTGTACGAAATTCTTCATCATACCTCAGCTTCAGAAATGCTATGTAAGTGTAGCCAAGTGTGTCATTGTGAGATTGAAAATATATTGTACACGTCACCGTGCTGTATATTCAAGTTCTATACTGATTGATCATGTATACATTGTGATCATGAACGGAGATAAATGACAATGAAACCCATTAAAATTAAGCACACCAATTTTTTCTGGATATAAGTGAAGGTTCCACAGTGTTTGTGCATGTCTAGGTCATCCAAAGCAGAAGGGGGACCGGAGAATCAGTCCGTTGCGTCACGTGTCGTCACTCAACTACAAAGGCTGGACGGTGACGATGGTCAGCTGTTCGGACGCGGCGACAGTCATCCTCGTTGGACATGGGGATATCTACGTACTGCACGAGTACCAGTGCCGCAAAATTGCCTCCAAGTACGTGCATGGTGGAGGATATTATCTCACTCAATACAGGGATGGGCTGTGGCCTAGGGGTTAGAGCACATGGCGCCCGTTTCACTAAACTTTGTACGACTAAGATGTTCGTAAGTGCAAATTTAGGATCGTCTGGAAATTTCTATTCATGGATTTACATTTATTGAGCATAGGCTGCATATGCAGCCTATGCTCAATAAATGTAAATCCAATAATTGTTAATGTGAAATTTACAGACTATCATAATTTTGCACTTGTGAACATTTTAGTCGTACATGTACAACATTTAGTGAAACGGCCCGCTAACTGCCAATCTGGAGGTTGTGGGCTCAAACCTTGCCTAGGGCATCAAAAATACTTTCATAGTATTTCCACCCGACTGGTCTCTCTCATGAGACTTTATACTGTGGTCCCGTCTCTATATGACCTTGGCTGTTGCTGGGACGTTAAACCCATTCACTTTCCCAATTCAGTTGAAAGTGAGACATAGAGGTCACAATTCTGGCGTTGAAGGCGTCGTCGTTCCTGATATGTTAGTCTGATCTTTACCAAGCTTCATTGGTAGCTTACTCACATTGATGGATAACTGCCTTGTGTTATTCGGGTGACCTTTATAATTGTAGGTCACGTCCATTAAAACTTACCAATTCCATAAAATTGTCTTCTAGTGGATGGTGGAGGTTTTGTGTTTAATTTATTGTGAATATCAGCCTGCACATTCACACAGTCTATTGAGGGTCTACACTGTTTATCAGTTTTCTAAAAACAGTGTACCATATTTATTCTAATAAACGCTATGCAATCCGTAGAGATAAAAACGTGGAAAGTAGGTAGACTAAATGTAATTGCTGTTTTAAAGCTTCATTTCTCCTCCCACTGATGGGTATAGCATGATATAAAATTGATCTACATCTGGCTGGAAATTGACTGTGTGGTGGGCAGTCATCTGGTATTATACATGCGCATTGTGTGTGCTACAGGTGGCTGGAGATTGACCGTATGTGTGTGGTGGGCGGTCATCTTGACCACACGGACTCCCTGGTACTGCGGGAGAATGGTGGCTCACAACTCGTCATTGGGCTGCTCAGCAAGGCCGGCAAGGTATGTGTATCTACAATATTTACATTTGAGACGACTCTCATGTGCTATCAAGACATGTATTTATACCCCTGGTCTCGGTAGAACCGGAGACATATAGACTGTGTGTCCATCAGTCCGTCCGTGTGTCCGGGACATTAAGAAGTTCGCCGGAGTTTCTCAATTCTGTTATAACTTTGATATCCCTTGAAGGAGTACTTAAATATTTCAACACAGCATACTTGTGGTTAAATGTCACACATGTATGCTTCCCTTAATATGACCTTGACCTTCTGACCATCACAACTCTCAACTTTTTTGTGCATGAAGATCGCCGGAGTTTCTCAATTCTGTCAAAACTTCTATATCCCTAGATGGATTACTTTAATATTTCAATACATGATACATGTGGACAAATGCCACACATCCATACTGCCTTTAATATGACCTGGACCTTTTGACCTTCACACCTTTGAACTTTTCCTGCATTGAGAAGTTTGCCGGAGTTTCTCAATTCTGTGACAACTTCTGTATCCCGGAATTGATTACTTTAATATTTCAATACGTCATACTTGTGGACAAATGGCAAACATTCATGCTGGTCTTAACAGATGGGAATGCATCTATGCCGGTTTTTATGCCACCGGGTTTTGAAGAAACGGGTGACATATAGTGTTTGGACCGTCCGTCCGTCCGTCCGTCCGTACTCCCTGAAGTGACGTTGTGGGGTTTGTTGCATGTGGGTGTTTTTGGCCAAGTCTTTTGGGATTTTTTGGGTGCTATTTGTGGGGTGCAAACAATGCTAAAGGTGTTATCTCCCCTATACTAACTTGCTCTCGTTTTCTTATGTCTCCTGCATGCACTTGTGGGGTATTTGGGTTTGATCAGTGAAGTACTATATGTACTTGTGGAGTATGTACTTGTGGGGAAATTTAGTCAGCCATTGTTTGTGGGGTTTGGATGGACGGACGGTTTTGTCCATCACCCTCTGGGGTGTCAATTTTTTATTGCTTTTTTGGGCTTTTCAGAAGTGATGGAGTTCATTAAGATATAGTTGCGTATGGGGTGCACCCCACATGCAACAAAAACCCCACATGCATGTCATGTACTCGTGAATCACCCCACAACGTCACTTCAGGGAGAGCGGACGTCCGTCCGTCCGTCCGTTCGTCACAGTTTCTCAAACTGGCCATATCATCTACATAAGTTGCTTAATCGCTTTAATACTTCAACACTTCATTCATTGGTATGTGTGCCACACCTGCCTTTTCATAATTTATATGACCTTCGCCTTTTGACCTTCACCAGGTTACTTAAATGACTTAACAATTTTGGTTAACCAGTTCGTCACAGTTTCTCAAACTGGCCATATCATCTACATAAGTTGCTTAATCGCTTCAATACTTCAACACTACATTCATTGGTATGTGTGCCACACCTGCCTTTTCATAATTATACCCCCCGCAACGAGTTGTGGGGGGGTATACTGGAGTCAGGTTGTCCGTCCGTCTGTCCCCGTCTGTCTGTCCCCCCCCCCCCCTTCGCCTTTTGACCATCACCAGGTTACTTAAATCACTTAACAATTTTGGTTAACCAGTTCGTCACAGTTTCTTAAACTGCATGGTCACCAGGTTACTTAAATCACTTAACAATTTTGGTTAACCAGTTCGTCACAGTTTCTCAAACTGGCCATATCATCTACATAAGTTCCGTAATTGCTTTAATATTTCAATACTTCATTCATTTGCATGTATGCCACACCTGCCTTCCCATAACTAATATCCTTTTCACATTCCCAGGCTTCCTGAAATCACCTGCTTATCCAGATTCAGAAGTTTCCTTAACAAGTTTGTCAAACTACCCATACATATACATAAGTTAAATAATTATGCAACCGGGTTTCGAAGAAACGGGTGCCATATAGTGTTTGGACCGTCCGTCTGTCCGTCCGTCCGTCCGTCGTCCGTCCGTCCGTCCGGGCACACATTAGGGTACTTATGTGGCTAGCCCCACAGGGTTATGGACTTAGTAAAGGATAGGGTTGGTTACAATTAGCCACCTAAAAAATCCTTTTATGTGGCTAAAAATCGTTTTATGTGGCTAATATTTAACATGTGATAAGCCACATAAGTATCCATTTGTAAGAACGTCCGTCCGTCCGTCCGTCCGTCCGGGCAGACATTCAGGTACTTATGTGGCTAGCCCCACAGGGTTATGGACTTGTTAAAGGATAGGGTTGGTTACAATTAGCCACCTAAGATATCGTTTTATGTGGCTAAAAGTGGTTTTATGTGGCTAATATTTAACATGCGATAAGCCACATAGTTACCTGAAAGTAAGAACGTCCGTCCGTCCGTCCGTCAGTTTCTCAAATATGCTGCAGGTGGCATCCGCGTTCGACAGACGCAATTCTTGTTTTTTCTCCAATCATCCACTAGGGTCATTCTAGTGCCGATAGGCCACATTTTCTTGTTTCTTTATTTCTTTTCAAAAGTATAGGGTGTCCCCAGAAAGCGTGGGAACTAATTCAAATAGCTATACTTTTCTTATTTGAAGACATTGAAATACGTCCTTTTAAAATAATGTCCAGCTGTGAGCTGTTTTTCCTATACTATACATGTAATTAGTTTAGCAAATAAGCTCAATACAGTAAGTGACGTCTGTATTTAATGATGATGTCATTTTTCAGCGACATTGGGCTTGCAGGCATATGTTTGAAGGAAGGATGACTGTAAAGTGTCTGAAAATATGCATAATATTACAAAACATGTTATACCGTGGACATAATTAAAAGTTGACTTGAAAACAGAAAATGCAGGTCAGAGGACACTCAGATAAAAGTCCATGTTCTGAAAGTCATGATGAACCCTTACACCGCTGCACACACCAATTGTCGTCTGCTGTTGCTTGCCTTATTTCTCAATAAAAACATGGTTTGACAGCACTTCAGAATCATTTCCAATGGAAATGATTCTAAAGTGCTGTCAAACCATGTTGTAAATTATTCCAAAGTGCTGTCAAAGCATGTTTTTGATGATAAAAATGGGAAATAGAAAATAAACAGCAGACGACAAAAAATTAAGATAGTGGTGTAAGGGTTAAATCAGAATGGATAGGGGTATATGAACTATGCAATCAAATAACTGTCAACATGGGAAAGGCACTTAGTTTAGGCATTTGTGCACATTGTCAGAAGAATTGTTCGGCCTGAATGCATTTAAACAGAGGAAATCTAAATTCATTGGGCAGTGATTCATACCAATAGCACCAAGATAATCAACGAAGGTATTTGATGCTTGTGTGTCAATTGTTCACTCATAATGCTTTCATACCTCGATGTGGATTAACTGTCAAAATGGTGAAAATATGTAAAATTCAGCAAGGGAAACAACTCTGGATAAGTTTGCACATTGGTGATATATCCATATTATTATTTCATGCTACCCAGTGATTTACCGTGATTCTGGAGAGATTTATTTCCTTGAAGGAAATATTTCATCCTAGACGTCTAGTTCGCGAGACGTAATTGATTTCCGGCGAAGAAACAATTCATACGCTAATGTCAAAATTGTCAAACGTTATAAGCTGGTCTAAGAGAATTTTCGAAGAAAAATTATTATACAATTTATTCCACTACCATTTTGAAATTCCGGATTTATTTCCCTTGACATCTGTAAATCTGACAAAGAAACTCGTGCTCTACACTCGTTTCTTTATCTGATTTCCAGATGGCAAGGGAAATAAATCCGGCATTTCAAAATGGTAGTTGAATAAACTCTATTTATTTCATGAATATTTGAAACTTTGTTCAATGGTACAGGCACATTATAATTGGTGAACATGTATTCATTTAATTAAACATACTCCAGATATTTGTATTAGGTCTCATTATTTTTGGGATGCCCTGTGTATATTGTTATCACTCATTTGAACCGTCTCAAAGAGACGGTTCAAAAGAGTGGTACCAACATATACCTTTATAGAGAAATAAACAAAATAATGAGTTGGGTGTGGTGGGGCGAACGCGACGGTGTAAATTAACGATAGGGGTTCCTCCTTATAGGAATCACGATATGCCTTGTTTGGCCCTCAGGTACGTTTTTATATTTGGCTCTTTTGTTAACTGGGAGTTGAATTGGGTTATTGCCCATTATAAAAGTAGTAAGATTATTACTGATCCTACTGCTTTTGGTAGGGGGCCAAGTGACTGGCATGACGAGGACCTGTCATCAGATCAGGATTATTCTGATTTCAGGGCTGAATATATAGTTTTTTTATTGTAAATATTCATTCAGTTCTGATTTTGGGATTTCCCCTCATTTGTACAGGTAATATATGGGATTTAGTACTAAACCCATTGACACAGCCTTAAATGACCTTAGCTGTTGATAGGCCGTTAAACCCCAACAAACAAACAAATTAATGAGATGTTTTCAACTAAATTGTTAACTTATTGCCCATATCAGGTGTTTGTATGGCGTGTGACCAGCCCTAGCCTGAAGCGAGCCCACTGGCAGATAGAGAGACAACTACAAGTGAATGATTTCATCCTCACAGAGTCCGGGGCCACCATTGTCACGACCGACGGAGAGATATTTGTCTGCGTGTTCACCAACAGGCCATCGCAGAGTAAAGAGCCGGTGCCAGCCGAGAGAGGTAGGCTGAAATAGGCTGAAATTTATCTGTGGCCCACAAAAATTAAAACAAAATATAAACGGCATAGATGCATTCCCACCTGTTAATACCTTGCTGTTGAACTGATAAAATATCCCAATACCAACCAACCAACCAACCAACCAACCAACCAACCAACCAACCAACCAACCAACCAACCAACCAACCAACCAACCAACCAACCAACCAACCAACCAACCAACCAACCAACCAACCAACCAACCAACCCCAACCAACCAACCAACCAACCAACCAACCAACCAACCAACCAACCAACCAACCAACCAACCAACCAACCAAACCAACCAACCAACCAACCAACCAACCACAACCAACCACAACCAACCAACCACAACCAACCAACCAACAAATCAATCAATAACACCCGTATGTCATTTTCTAGACCACGTCAGTGAGTTTGGTCGAATGTCACTGATGGAGCTACTTTCCCAAGAGGAGAGAGAGGAGGTGGAGGTGCGAAGGGTCCCAAATGTCCACCGGGCCAGCTGCATCACCGCCGACAGGAAGGGACATAACTACGCAGTGATCCAGTCACTGCCCAACTGCAGGTAGAATCAGACAATAACTGCCTTTTGATAGTAATAAACCTTTTTATTTTTAATTTATTGGCATACTTGATAAAGGCCAGTGGTTAAAAGTATCACCCTTTGCAAGCCGTATCTATAGGCTCATGGATCATGCAGTCTAACTTGGCACACATTGTGCATCACCCATTTTATACCGTGGGACACTATTTTTCTGACAATTCTAAATATTTTTTCTTATTTGTACACCAAGGTATATATTGTGACCACATCGCCGACATGAGTGTTTCCAACAACATACACATTCGTGGAGAAACGAATAAAATAGAAATTATATTTGGAAATCTTGCTACCAGTCAAATGAGTTTGTTGAGGTCTTTAATTCTTCACAAATCCACCACAGATTTTTCAAAATCAGCTGTTGGTGCAAATTTTGTTCGCCATTTTAATATTGCTCTTGCAAACTTCTTAGTCATACACAAACTTTAGAAACGGGGCCCATGTTTTGTCTGCAGGGGAGGAAACAGTGACATTCAATCGTGCATATATTTCCAGTTTGTACGATGTGCCGAGTGTGAGCAAGTCCGAGATGATCAGTAGCTTTGAAACGCTTCTGGATGAGACGGATCAGTATGACATGATACATGATGTCCTGCTTAAAGTTAGTAGATCTCGGACCGTGCTTATAAAACTTTCTGAGCATGTGCTCATTTCTCATGCTTGAAATCAGGAAGTTTGATTGGTCGAGGCTGAGCCTTGCTCAGTCTCGACTAATCAAACTTCATGTTTTCGAGTACAGATTTGAAAAACATGCTCGGGAAGACACTGCTTAATCGTATCCTTAAAAAGTTTAGATAATTGTCGACAGCCATTTTTCGTATTGTCCTTTTTTGGCAGCACATGAAAATTGTGATTTTTCAATAAAATAAATCTGTTATTGTATTGACAATGAATACATGAACCTGAAAACAATAGCAAAGAATAAAACAAGAATTCACAAATTCATACATCAATAACATTCTATTTGTACCAAAATGACAACATTGTATGTCTTCAACAAGAATTCACAAATTAATTTGTCAATAAAATTGCTATTTATACTAAAATTAATACATTGTATGTTTTCAACAAGAGTTCACAAAATCTTGCTATTTATACAAAATTGATAACAGTTCAGATATCTTCAGAATACCACATCATTTGGTGCGGTAACACATGTCAAATTGTACGTTGTATATTTCACCTTCAGTTGGAAGACGAAGTATGGCCGGCCCACAAGTTTATCCTAGTCAACCGATGTGCCAATTTCCCGAGCCTGCTGTCCAAGTGTGTAGACCCGGCGACTGGTGTCCTTGACCCGCAGACTGTCCTTGTGCCCGACCTTCACCCCCAGATCCTCGGCCAGCTACTCATGTTTGTCTACACGGACACCTGTGATTTATTAACGCCTGGTGTGGAGTTTACACTCAAGGTGGAGGAGACCCCCGAGGATATATTCCATATGGATATCACAGGTGACAGACACACATTTGTGCCATACAAAATGTTCATTGAAAAACAAATCCCATAGTCCACCCACATATTGTCTTGCTGTACGTTACATTTCTATTATAGGTGGGTGGGTTAATGATTCTGATTTTGGAATTTTCACCCCAATGCAGTAGGTTTTAATACGGGATCGAACCCGTTGGCCTGGCCTTAAATGACTACCTGTTGATAGGCCGTGAAACACCAACAAACAAACAAACGTCCGTACGTGCGTCCGGTTAAAGTTTTTGGTTAAAGTTTTTTGCTAAAGTTTTTCGGTATACGATCAAAGCCTCTATCATGATCCATATTGTCATTCTACGCCCCACCTGTGTGGCCCCTGTGTGCGGCCCCTGTGCCCAATATCAAGGTAAAATGTACCTTAAATCATTTTGGATTTAGGTTAAAGTTTTTAAGAACACTTAATCTCTGAAACCGCTTTGCCAATTCACTCGAAACTTCACATAGGTGTTTATCATGATCCATATTTTCATTCTATGCCCAACCTGTGCAGCCCCTGTGGTCAAATTATTTTTTTTGCATTAAAAGTTTTTTTTACCACTATCAAATTCCTCGGTGGGGCGACATGCGGTCGCTGCCATCTAATTGAAAGTTTTTGTAGCACTTTCTGAAATCACCTATAATTGCCTTCAGCTAATATCTTCATATTGCACACATGGATTACTTTGTAAGATACATCCTTCCACATTAATAATACAATTACCCTCAATACTGATTGTACGTCCGTCCGTCTGTCTGTTTATTTTCAAATCCCCTAGGATATATTTTCTAGTTCCCTTGCTTGTTGAGTACTTGTAAGAGTGGAAAATTTCCTTATTGGGTACCCAGATAATGAGTACATCTGTGTGAGTGTTTGTGTCCATTTGTGTGTCCAGTGGTCCGGTTAAGAAGTTTGTCAGAGTGTCTCCAATCTGCCACAGGGGGCATTTGTGTGATGATAGGCTACATTGTCTTGATGTTTTATATGGTACAGGTCCGAGTTTTTCACCTGTGATGGTTTTAGGCAAGGGGAGACCGGCGAGGCCTGCAGCAGGTCACAGGGTGTCGGCGTATCAGGAGCACCAGGAAAGTAAGGGAGATAAGGCTGGCTGGGTGGAGCCGGCTGGGTTTCATAATCCTGTGAAGTTGTTACAAGACGCAGCCAGGCGGTTTGGCGTGAAGGGGTTATCTAAAAGGTACCCACTGCTCTATGTTGTTTAGGATTTCTTGATTGCTTTTTATGCCCCACTACGATTGTGCATTTAGTGTTACCAATGTCTTTCCCGTCCGTCCGTCCTTCCATTCGTCCATCCGTCCGTCACTAACCTCGTAACTTGTAAATTGTTTAAACCCTACTAGCTACAGTATGTAGCTTCCTTATGATGAGTAGATGCGCATAGTTTATTTTGATTTTTGATACGGCCCCCAGATCATGGATTATCTCCCCATTTTCGACTTAGAATTTTGGCTTGTAACTCGTAAAACTGTTAAACCCGAATAGTTACACACCTGGAACTTGGTATGTAGCTTCCTTATGATGAGTAGATGCGCAAATTTTATTTCAATTTTTGATTTGGCCCCCAGATCATGGATTATCTTCCCTTTTTCACTTACAATTTTCCAATTTTGGCTTGTAACTCGTAAAACTTCTAAACCCTAATAGTTACTCACCTGGAACTTGGTATGTAGCTTCCTAATGATGAGTAGATGTGCAAAGTTTGTTCCCCCCCCCCCCCGGGTCATAGAGTATCGCCCTCTTTTTTACTTAGAATTTTCCAATTTTGACTTGTAAGTTGTAAAACTTTTAAACTGTACTAGCTACACACCTGAAACTTGGTTTATTTTGATTTTTGATTCCATCCCAGGTCATGGATTGTCTTCACCTTTTTGACTTATAATTTTAATTTTGCCTCGTTTGCTATCATAACTATATGTGGGCCATCCCTGTTCTGTGAACACATTTTCTAGTTGTACCATTTAATTAATATTCAGCTGTGTTCCCGATCTATTTATTCCCAATTTCGTGGCAATTACTAGTAATCGCAATGAAATTTTGATTTTTTCTCTTTTAATTTTTATTCTCACGGTTTTGTCATTTACATGCAGTGACATTAATATGTTTTACAAATGACATTTCAAAAACCTACATTCCCAAATCGTCTTGAAATTTCCTATTCCACTGATTTAGGCCATTTTATTCCGCATGTACTCTGAAAATTTTGTCAACTTTTGACGCCATTTACGGAAAATATTGTAAATTCTGTAAACGTATTTCATGAAATTACGCAGATGTCCGATTGTACAAAATCACATGGTGTGTCTCATATGATGGTACATTTTGACCCTCACAGGCTGGAGGCTGTGAAGTACAGTAAAGGCTGTATAGCGGCCACAGGAAAACAACAACAGAAGCCGAAACTCAAGTTTGACCGCAACAAACTCAGGTAACAGGCTAGTAGCTATTGCTAGTGAACAGACTCGGTGATTAACAGTATCCATCATATCTACTGGAGTGGGACAAAGATATTCCACCCGAGTGTCAGAAAATGTCATCAGAAACGAGGCTTTGCTGAGAATCTGACGACATATTCTGATCACGCCTGATTTCTTGCCCCTATATAGAACATACATTTGTATTTGAGGATCTCAAAATATTTATCTGACCCAGAATAAGACTCGACTTTTAATTCGCTTGATACGTCCCAACGTGTTCGCCATGCCAATAAATGGGTTAAAACAAAGTTTTCACCCACAAATTGGATCCTTCCGACCAAAAAAATAAGATAGCGGTCTAAGGGTTAATGACATTTCCTGTTTCTTAGAGCTGCATTGTGGATGTCTTCACAAAAGTGGGACCAACCAGTATCCATCTGTTTACGTATTTTTCATTGTCTGACCTCTGACCATTTTATTACTTATTTTTTTACTTTGTGACATCATGTTATTTTGAAATATCTATGTTTTTTCTCATACAGATCCATACAGATCTGGCCACACGAGTGCACTAGTAGTAGATCAGGAGATGGATGGAAATAAATGTCACGTAAACGACATTCTCCAGTCACAGCCACATTTACCAGTGTAGTAACGGACATAAAAACACATTCAATCAATCAATCAATAAATAAATCAGCCAATAAATAAATCAGTCGATCAATAAATCAGCCAATCAATCAATCAATCAGCAAATCAATCAATCAATCAGCCAACCAACCATTTATTTCATCCACAGAGACAGTAAGTGGGAGCTGTTTGATGTGACCATAAAGTCGGAGGACGGTGTGGAGTTTCTGTGTCACAAGTGTGTGCTGGTAGCCAGACTGGAATACTTCCACAGCATGCTTGCTTCCGGATGGCTCGAGGTAAAGACAATTAGACTGAAATGTGGCTGTTTAATATTGAAAATATGAGGCTTTGCGACAAGCGCAGACCCAGATCAGCCTGCGCATCCGCGCATTCTGATCATGGTCTGCATTGCTCGTCATTCAGGTGTTGAAACATCGACCATGGTGTGGAGTTCCCAGGCCCAAGTGTCTGTTCATGGCTAGATTTGAGTACTTTCACAGCATGCTTGCTTCCGGAGGGCTTGAGGAAAGGACATTTTGGATTTAAATTAGGCTGTTATTGGGTAATGAGGCTTTGCGACCAGTGCGGGCCCAGACAAGCCTGCACATCCGAATGGCTCAAAGTAAGGACATTTAGACTGAAATGTGTCTGTTACTGAGAAACTGGGCTTCACCAGTGCATCCGCACAGTCTGAGCAGGGTCTGCACTCTTTGCTATTCAGTTGTTTAAGCAGTCAAAACATATTGCCCCTCGGTGCTGTGGATGACCCAATGCACTATTGCCCTCGGCCTTCGGCCTCAGGGCAATAGTGCCTCGGATCGTCCACAGCACCTCGGCGGCAATAGTTTTGACTGTTCCCCGAAACACCATGAAATAACTGTATACTATATGTGATTGTTGCAGACCTCAACCAATACAGCGCTGACCCTGCCGATTCCATCAGATATACTTGAGATCCTCATTGAATTCATCTACACCGACGAGTCTCAGGTTGTCTCGAGTATGTAACAAAAGTTTCATTAGAAAATACTTTTAATCATCAACTATATGCAGTCGGTAGTTCTATATGAAATAATGCAGTTCGGGAAAAATAAATGATTACTCCCTCAAAGTATACTTAGCTAGATAAGTATGCTTAGCAATTTTGGTGAAATCGGCTACAGGGCAATCTGATAATGTTTTAAAACCAGAGAGAACTATTTGTGGCTGTGTTTGGTGAAACGGGACCAGTGTAGCTACTGATCATGTAACCTGATCACTATCTATATTGTTTGTTAGATGCCAGACGGGTGTTTCATTGATGGGATGGCGAATAGTGCAGATCCTGATCAAACTGCGAATGCACAGTCTGATCTGGATCTACACTTTTTGCAAAACCCATAAGCCCAATTTCTCCAAGCCCCATATGTTCGATATTACTTAAAGGATTGCTTTAATATTTGGACAGTTCATTCACCTGGATATGTGTGACGCACTCGCACCACCAATGACATGGCCTTGACCTTTGTGACCTTCAAAATGGTGCTGAAACACTTAGCCATTTTCTTATTTCAAAAAGTTTGTAAAGGATTCTCCATCATGCAATATCTTCAATACTATTTGAAGGATTGCTTTAATATTTGGACAGTTCCTTCACCTGGACATGGGTGATGCACTCGCACCACCAATTACATGACCTTGACCTTCATGACCTTCAACATGGTGCTGAAACACTTTACTTACGTCAAAAAATTCTCTAATGACTAAAATTTGTGTAAATTTAGTTTTCTTTTTTATACACAATTTCTAGTTAGAGTCCAATAGGCCAGGGTGGCATATCCATGGATTACAAACATAATGTCGTAGTTTTCTTCTGAATCAACCAAGTAAGATGTTTTCTTTTGAGCATGATGTTTGAGTGCAGTACATATAGCCCTGTATGCTTGTGTATATTGGCAGCGAGCCAGAACGTGGAGCTGCTGTGTAACATCCTGGTAGTGGCCGACCAGATGATTGCTGTACGACTCAAGGAGATGTGTGAGGCTTCCGTCGCTGCCCTCAGTAAGTCGTCCATGTCACTGTCGTTGGACTGATTTCACCAGTAGCCTATCTCGCCAACATTGCAAAGTATGCTTTTCTAGCAAAGTATACTTTGAGGGAGAAATTTTCAATTTAAGGATAAATTTATTAATTTTTATTATACTGAATTTATTACATTATCACAGCCATTTTGGCTGTGATAATGTAATAAATTCAGTATAATAATTCTGCATACTTTTAATCATCAAATATATGCAGTAGTTAGTTCTATAATGTTCTAATGCATTTCAGGAATAATAAATGATTGCTCCCTCAAAGTATTCTTTGCTAGAAAAGTATACTTTGCAATGTTGATGAAATAGACTACAGATGATCTCTGTACGACTCAAGGAGATGTGTGAGGCTTCCGTCGCTGCCCTCAGTAAGTCGTCCATGTCGCTGTCGTTGGACTGATTTCTTATAATGCACAAAAGGGACGTTTTTTAATAGGACACTTGTGGCTGTGTTTGGAGAAATAAGTCTTTTAGCATTTGTGGCTAGTCTAGCTACTGATATTCAACATGCTTGAGCAGCTTCAAAATGATCAATACTCTTTGTTAAATGTATGACGTGGTGTTTCACTTACACAATGGCAAGCAGTACAGGCTGATCTGGGTCTGTACTGGTCACATATGCCATAAGCCCCATTTCTCCAGTGACGGCCATAAATAATTATTGACTAAGAAACGGTATAGGTGGCCGATCAGATGATCATTGTACAACTCAAGGAGATGTGTGGCTTTTTATTAGTAAGCTTCTTATAAGGCCATACCAATTTCACGAAACCTGCCCAAATTTTACGACCAATATAAACAATGCAAAACCAATATTCTTTTCGATAATATTAAATTATAGCAAAATTTAAGAATCGGCTTTCTTTTTATTTTGTGATATTTGGTTCAATATCGATTTTATTGGGAAAAAAAACATCTTCACAGTCTATGAGGATTTAACATTAAATTTAACCTTTTTACATCATTTTCAAGCTGTCTAGCCAGGTTTCAGAGTCCATTTCCAGACTTTTTTCGTTTTTATTTTTAATAAATGTTTGACTAAATTTTACGAAATAAAAACAAGTCTCATTCTTAAATTTTGATAAAATTTAATATCGAACAAAAAATTAGTTATGCATTGTTTTTTAGCCGTAACATTTGGGCAGGTTTCTACTATGAACTGTGCTGTTGTAATATTGTTTTTCTTGAAAGGAACACAAGCTGTTCATATGTCATCATTTTACACCAATGAGACATCAAAATAATGTGTATTTGGTCAATGTACAGCTAGGTTCCTGATAAATTGTATTGTGTTCCAGTTACATTGAAGAACGTTGGCGAGTTACTGGAGTTTGCCTCCGTGTATAACGCGCACCAACTCAAGGCCACGTGCCAACAGTATATCACCATCAATATGGCTGCTCTTATTGAAGGCAGGTAAGGTGCTTGTCCGCCCATTCATTAGGAAGTTCAATTAGTTGACCTGATTGAAAGGTATAGCTCTGCGGCCCGTTTCACTAAACTTCATACGACTGAAATGTTCGCAAGTGCAAAATTTCACATTAACAATGTTTTCTCGCAAACAATTATTGGATTTACATTTATTGAGCATAGGCTGCATATGCAGCCTATGCTCAATAAATGTAAATCCATCAATTGAAATTTCCAGACGATCCTAAATTTGCACTTACGAACATTTTAGTCGTACAAAGTTAGTGAAACGGCCGCCAGTATTGTAAATAATGTAGGTTACTGAGGTTGGAAGATCACAAGTAACTGTGGAACTACTTTTGGAGCATCCATGACGCTAGAATTGATCGAGTTTGTCAGTTTGACGCCATGTTGCTTAGTTGAAAATCGCGAGTTTGTTTGTTTGTTTATTGGTGTTTAATGGCCTATCAACAGCTATGGTCATGTAAGTCCGGGCAAATTGGTTCGATTCCACTTTAACCTGCTGCATTGGGGGGGAAAATCCCAAAAATCAGAACGGAATATTTACATTGAGAAAAAATATATTCAGCCCTGAAACTAGAATAACCTGACCTGGTGCCAAGTCACTTGGCCCCTTCCCCTAAAATAGGATTACGAATTATCGTAATACAGTGAAATCGCGATGGCTCGAAAGCCCACGGGACTGCATATATTTTTTTTGAGTGATCGCATCTTTCGAGCCATCGCATCTTGCGATTTGGGTATATTTGTCGACTACTGTACCCGTCGGATTTAGGAAATAACAAAACATCCATGTGTATCCATGTTTTAGATGATAATAGTCTTTATTCACAGATTAAAGTTATCATGTGAAATTAAATAAACTGCATTTAAATGTACAAACTCCATCAATTCCAGTCATTAAACACCAATAAACAAACAAACAAACAAGCAAACAATCAGTCTGATCCGGTCTATACAGGTCGCAAATGCCATAAGTCCTATTCCTCCAGTCACAATTCCTGCCCCTCTGACATGTCTCTCTATACCAGGTGCCTGGACATCTTGAGTGATGAAGTGCTGGAGGAGTTGACTACATACTACAGAAATGCCGTGAGTAGTGTTATAGACCCGTCGTATAAATAGGTTACAGCACGACTTGGAAAACCACGAGTATCCTCCCTTAGAACTACTTCCGGGGCATCATCAGTTAGAATTGGCAGAAATTTTTGGCTCGACATCACATTGTTTTCTTTGAATGAGATTAGTTTAAATTAACCCATTAAAGACTGGATACAATTATAGTAGTACAAAACTTTTTAGGGGGGAACAGTATAATTTTCTTTATTTCATCTCGAAAGTATTATGTTGTTACCACTCATTTGAACCATCTCGACGAGATGGTTCAAATGAGTGCTAACAACATATTCCTTTATGGAGAAATAAACAAAATAATGTGATTTTTATGCCCCATCACGATAGTGAAGGTGGAATTTAGTGTTACCCTTAGTGAATTTAGTGTCCGTCCCGTCCGTCTGTCGCGTCCGTCCTTCCTTCCGTATGTCGGTATGTCACCAAACTTTTGTAAGTAAGTCGTAAAACTTTTAAACCATACTAGCTACAGACCTGAAAGTTGGTATGGTATGTAGCTTCCTTATGATGAGTAGATGCGCAAAGATTATTTTTATTTTTGATTCGACCACGTGGTGATGGATTATCTCCCCTTTTCGACTTAGAATTTTCCAATTTTGGCTTGTAAGTCGTAAAACTTTTAAACCGTAATAGCTACACCACTGAAACCTGGTATGTAGCTTCTCTATGATGAGTAGATGCGCAAAGTTTATTTTGATTGTTGATTTGACCCCCGGGTCAAGAATTATCTCCCCCTTTTCGACTTAGAATTTGGCAATTTTGCCTTGCAAGTCGTAAAACTTTTAAAGCGTACAAGATACACACCTGAAACTTAGTATGTAGTTTCCTTATGATGAATAGATGCGCAAACGTTATTTCGATTTTTGATTTGACCGCGGGGTCATGGATTATCTCCCCCTTTCTGACTTAGAATTTGGCAATTTTGCCTTGTAAGTCGTAAAACTTTTAAACTGTAATAGCTACAGACCTGAAACTTGGTATGTAGCTCCCTTGTGATGAGTAGATGCACGGAGTTTATTTCGATTTTTGATTCGACCCCCAGGTCATGGATTATCTTTTTTGGACTTGGAATTTTGCCTCGTTTATTATCAAAGCGGTATGTGGGGCATTCGTGTTCTATGAACACATTTTCTGGTTTATTTTTTATTCAACCCCAGGTTCATGGATTATCTCCCCATTTTCGACTTAGAATTTGTCAATTTTTGCCTTGTAAGTCGTTAAACGTTTACCCCGTGCTAGATACACACCTGAAACTTAGTATGTAGCTGCCTTATGATGAGTAGATGCACAAAGTTTATTTCGAGTTTTAATTTGACCCCGGAGTCATAGATTATCTCCCAATTTCTGACGTAGAATTTGGCAATTTTGCCTTGTAAGTCGTAAAACTTTTAAACCGTACTAGTTATACACCTGACACTTGGTATATTGCTTCCTTATGATAATTAGATGCGCAAAGTTTATTTTGATTTTTTATTTGACCTGAATAGCCTGAATAGGTTTAACCAGAATTGGCATCTCCCAATAATCTCTATTTTCCACTGTGTTTTCAAAACCGTTTTTATTTTTAAGAATTAAGGCAAAAATGAAAAACAGCAGACGACAATTTCCGTCTCCAGCGTAGTGAGGGTTAGACTATCAATATGCCCTGTTTTGTCACACTCTTGCCCAGTTGTGTTATTTTCCCCCTGATACATCATGTATCTCCCGTGTCAAATATTTGAAGATTTCTCATAAAGTACTGCATTGTTTAATGGTAGAGCATTGAACTTCAATACCACAGGGACTACTGTCTGTTTCACGAAAGCTGCCCAAATTTTATGGCCATATAAACAATGCAAAAACAATATTTTTTTTGATAATATTAAATTTTGTCAAAATTTAAGAATGAGCCTTTTTATTTCGTGAAATTTGGTCCAATATTGATTTTATTACGAAAAACTGATTTGTCTATGGGAATTTAACATGGGGAAAAAGGACGCAGAGGAGTCAAAAAACAATAAAATTTGGAAATTGACTCCGAAACCTGACAATAGCTTGGAAATGATGTAACTAAGCGAACAAAAGTTAAATTTTGAAAATCGGTCCACCATTTCTAAAATTAGAAAAATTTTCCCATGTTAAATCCCCATAGACATCTTCACTCTGTGAAGATGTCTTAAATCCCCATAGACATCTTCACTCTGTGAAGATGTCTATGGGGATTTAACATGGGAATATTTTTTTTTCACAATAAAATCAATATTGGACCAAATTTAGCCGTAAAATTTGGGCTGGTTTCGTGAAACAGACAGTAGGTTCAATCCCAGCCTGCGGTGTGAAAATGTACTTTCAGAGCATTTCCATCACAATGGTAATTCAGATGAGACTTCAAACCGAGGTCCTGTCTCTACCACGGGTGGAAGACTCGGACCTGTGACACAAAGAAAATGACCATAATAAAATCCATTATCCCACCCACTTGGTCTCATACAGTACCATCTTCTATAATAGAAGATGGTACTGTATGAGACCAAGTGGGTGGGATAATGGATTTTTTTTATGGTCATTTTCTTTGTGTCACAGGTCCGACTATTCCACCTGTGGTCTCTACATGATGCTGGGATATTAATCCTATTTACATAAAACCTATTGTGGCCATTTTGTTCGATTTCATTTATCCAGATCCCAAACATGTCGCGCCGCATCATCACGCCATATGAGGAACCGCCCGACACATCTTTCCTCGAATCTCTCGTTGCCGACGAAACCAATACCTCCCCACCACCTTCCACCGTCGAACCAAAGAAATCGAAACCTCGGAAAAGACGCGGGCGGACTAAAAGCTCGACCGAAGATCAGGAAAAGCCCCCAAGTCAGGGGATTAGGAGAACTTCGGAGAGACAGATCTCTGTCAGTTCCGATGTCAGCGTGAAATCTGATGACGATTTAAATGAGATTATAGAACATTTGGCTGTGGAACAGAGTTTAGTGTCAACAGTAAGTATTTTGTTACAGAATAACTGCGACTGGGGCTCAGTATGGCTTTTATTCACAGGATAGCGATGATATGTGGCTGTGACTGGAGAAATTTGGCTTATGGCCTTTGAAAATGGAATAACTAGATATCTGTGACTGGAGAAACGAGGCTTATGTTGTTTTTCATCAGTCTAGCTCCTGATCTGCTAGCACCCCTGTAGTCTGATTATTATCCCTCGCTGATGGGCAAGAGGGGATATAGGTGTTAGTCCATGTATGTATGTGCATACGTACGTAAGTAAGTTAGTAACACCTTTCATTTTTCAATAACTCATAAACCGCTTCACCGATTTTGATAATATTTGGTCACAATGTGTAAATGTGTGTCTAGGGATGCTGCTTACATTGCATACGACCCATGTCCGACCGCCCAAGGTCACTGAGGACTTATGTTCACCTTGTTTGTAAGCAAAAATTTTAATTCTTTTTTTCAATAACTTATGAACCGCTTCACCGATTTTGATAATATTTGGCCACAACTTGTGTCTATGGATGCTGCTTTGTTTTGCATACGACCACGTCCAACCGCCTAAGGTCAAGGTCGCTGGGGACTTGATTTTTGTCAAGCCCGCTTGCGGAAAGCGAGACATAGTGATCACAATGACGTCCGGGTGTGCGTGCGTGCGTGCGTGCGTGTGCGTGCGTGCGTGAGCTGCGTATGCGTGCGATGCGTGCGTGAGTGATGTGCCGTTGTCTGTGAGTTGCCGCGAAAGTTGCGTGCGTTTGCAAAGTGCGGTGGCGTTAGCGTGCGTGCTTGCGTGCCGTGAGTGCGTTGCGGGCGTGCGGGGCGTGAATCGGTGCGTGCGTGCGTGCGTGGCGTGCGTTTGAGTATTGCGTTTGGTTAAAGGTTTAAATACCTTATCTCTGCTAGTCCTAAGTCACATTAACTTGAAAATTCATATGCTTATTAGTTATGATCCATATATTCATGCTGTATCCCACTCATGCGGCCCCTGTGTCCAAGGTCAAGGTCAAATGACTTAGAAGTTTGCGTTCCGAAATCTGCGTTAAAGTTTTTAAATACCTTATATCTATGCAGTCCTAAGTCACATTGACTTGAAACTTCATATGCTTGTTATTCACGATCCATATATTAATGCTGTATCCCACTCATGCGGTCCCTGTGTCCAAGGTCAAGGTCAAATGACTTAGAAGTTTGCGTTCCGAAATCTGCGTTAAAGTTTTTAAATACCTTATATCTGTGCAGTCCTAACTCACATTGACTTGAAACTTCATATGCTTATTAGTTATGATCCATATATTCATGCTGTATCCCACTCATGCGGCCCCTGTGTCCAAGGTCAAGGTCAAATGACTTAGAAGTTTGCGTTCCGAAATCTGCGTTAAAGTTTTTAAATACCTTATATCTATGCAGTCCTAAGTCACATTGACTTGAAACTTCATATGCTTGTTATTCACGATCCATATATTAATGCTGTATCCCACTCATGCGGTCCCTGTGTCCAAGGTCAAGGTCAAATGACTTAGAAGTTTGCGTTCCGAAATCTGCGTTAAAGTTTTTAAATACCTTATATCTGTGCAGTCCTAACTCACATTGACTTGAAACTTCATATGCTTATTAGTCATGATCCATATATTCGTGCTGTATCCCACTCATGTGGCCCCTGTGCCCAAGGTCAAGGTCAAATGACTTAGAAGTTTGCGTTCCGAAATCTGCGTTAAAGTTTTTAAATACCTTATATCTCTGCAGTCCTAAGTCACATTGACTTGAAACTTCATATACTTATTAGTCATCATCCATATATTCATGCTGTATCCCACTCATGCGGCCCCTGTGCCCAAGGTCAAGGTTAAATGACTTAGAAGTTTGCGTTCCGAAATCTGCGTTAAAGTTTTTAAATACCTTATATCTCTGCAGTCCTACAGGGTTCGACACTAACTTGTTTTACCAGGTAGTCCGCAGGACTAGTGACTTCAAAAAGTTGGTAGTCCTCCGAGGAAGTTGCTGGTCCTAAAAACGTTATATGCATGTACATATAAGAAATCAGTTACACAGGTGTATGTAATATTGTTTGAATTAATAGAATTTGCGTTTTGCCATTCTGGAAAAATCTACTAATCCGACGGACTGGCCAGCTTTCGAAATGAGGTAGTCCTCCAGCAAATCAAGTGGGCACCGGACTATGGGACTAGCATTAGTGTCGAACCCTGTCCTAAGTCACATTGACTTGAAACTTCATATGCTTATTAGTCATCATCCATATATATATTCTGTGTCCCACTCATGCGGCCCCTGTGCTCCTATGTCAAGGTCAAATGACTTAGAAGTTTGTGTTAAAGTTTCTGTCAAAATTTGCGTTAAAGTTTTCACATACCTACTATCACTGTAACTTGTAACTGTCAGTCAGATTTGCTTGAAACTTTGTATGCTTATTGGGCATCAAACTTCAAATAAATACACTCTGAGACCATCGAATGCCTCGGCGGGCTCGACATGCGGGCTGCGGCCATCTCGTTTTTATTAAGGCTGCCAGCGAGGGGATTAGCTTCGTTTAACGATGCCATTTCTTGTTATATACAGGTAGTCGGAGTGTTTGGTTGATGGATGATGGGTGTTTCACTGACTGAATGGCAACCAGTGCAGACCCGGATCAGACTGCGTGGATGCGCAGGCTGATCTGGGTCTACACTGGTTGCAAAGGTTTCCCGATTTCTCCAGTCACAGCCACATATTGTGACACTATTCATTTGAATGATATATGGAATGATAAATTCAACCCTATTCATTTGAGGTCAACCCTGTTGGAGTTTAGTAAACTGAATATATTCTGACCAGGATTCCAACCCGAATTGTGATATCCTGATTTGTGGCCGTAACTGGAGAAATGGGGCTTATGGGATTTGTGACCAGTGTAGCGCCTGATCAAATAGCACTCATGTAGCATGATAACGAACAGTGCAGATCCAGATCAGACTGTGCGGATGCACAGGCTGATCTGGATCTACACTGTTCGCAAAACCCATAAGTCCAATTTCTCCAGTCAGAGCCACATTTCAGTACTGGCTTTGTGATCTTCCCATTCAAGTGTATTCCCGTCGATCCCCATACCACATCTAACATACTATTTTACTATTATTTTCTTCTTCATCTAAGTTGCTTGGCCCTAAATGATACTCTTTTGTGTTGATGGGCCGTTAAGCGTCATTCCATTCCATTCCCGTCTATCTCTTTGATATGCCTGTATTGGAAGTACTTTATCATTATAATTATATAACATTGGGAGACCATTCGCTCTGTGCCTAATGAAAAAGGTTAATACCTGATACAGTAAATGTTATAAAAAATGATGGAAATATAAATGCTTTGATTTAACGATGGCACTGGCTCGATAACCTTGCATGTCGGGACCGACTATTTAAGTCCCCATTCGATAGGACTAGGCTAGCATCTTGCCCAAGGACTCGTCGAATCGGCCATTCGGAGCAGTTCAAGGTGGGAATCGAACCCGTGGTCTCCCGATCCACAGTCCCATACTCTACCTACTGAGCTAATCCAACCATCTATCAAAAATGAGAACTGCGTTACTACTTATAGATATATACATGAATTGCAGTTATTTATAACTTCCTGTAGTAATGTAGCTATTTATAGCCATGATCTATAAATATTGTTCATGGTTGATTAGTATAGGTAAATTTCATATTGATCTGATATACGGTTTAAATATAGAATATACCTTGTAGTGTGTGTCAGATTTAGAGTGAATGCTACTAATTACTGTTAATCCCAGTGTAGATATAAATCAACTGCACACACATGTAGTATGATCAGTGTGTACACTGTTCACATTTTGGTTAATTTTTCCTTAGTTTCCTTATTCACTTGGAGAGCAATTCAAACCTATATAGGTAGAAATAGTGTCAGCTGATTATGAGCTACGCTGGTCTCCAATGCAATATGATTTGTTTTATCAAAGTATGTAACATATAGGTTTACAGTACATCGAATTCATGGAGGGAATGGAATTTATCAATTATGAAGCTTTACAAACCGCAATATTGTTTTTCCAAGAAGGTGAATGTACATTAACAGTAAATAAATGCAAATTTGTTAAAATGGTTTGAAGATTTCAATGTAGTATTTTTATATCAACAAAATATATTCCATATTTAAATGATCACCTGTAAGTCAGATCATTATTTGGTGATATAACTACCATACAGGTAAACATAGTCTCACTATCGGGGACAGAACCATGTGTCTGTCCTGACTCATAAGTATTACAATTTTTGAGTGTTCTCCACATGAGAATCATATAGAACTAGAAATGTGGCCTGGTGACACAAGAATGCCCCCATTGGCAGCCAATGGAAATGAGGGCATATTTGAAAACACACAAAAGGCCCTAGGATCATGGCTTTGTCACAGCATGATTGAGGACCATCAGAGGGATGTATGTGAGAAATATGAAGCAGTTACATGAAAGGAACCAAAGCTTATAAGGAATTTATATTATATAGATTAACCCTTTCAACCCTACAGGCTATTAAGAAAATATTGGAAAATATTCACAAGCAGTCTAGTTCCTGATGAGTTGGAATTTGCGTGCTCTATCCCCCACAATACACTATTGGTATTGACCTCGTTGTTGAATGTATGCTAGATGTACACCCCCATTCAACAAATCTGGGGGCCGTATCACAAACTTTGTACGATAAAAACATGTAAATGTTCGTAAGTGTAATTTTACGATCATCTGAAAATTTCAATTGATGGATTTACATTTATTGAGCATAGGCTGCATATGCAGCCTTTGCTCAATAAATGTAAATCCAATAATTGTTTACAAGAAAACATTGATAATGTGAAATGTAGACTATCATAATTTTGCACTTACAAACATTTTAGTCGTACAAAGTTTAGTGAAATGGCTCCCAGTCGAGCAAACAACCTCCAAATAATGTCCATATTCAGGTGTCAACAAAAAAGAAACCATCGCCCAAAATCCTGTTGATCCCAACATCTCCAGCCAGACTACCATTTGGCAGCCCTCCATCGGCAATCACCCATGACCCTTCGGTGACATCGCGCCCCGACCTTGGGGTGTGGACCTCCCCAGTCAAGGTCACATCGGCCGGAGATAGCTCAGATGCTGTAAACCTCAGGGACATTATTAAGGAGGAAGAAACGACTAGTAGGATAAAATCGCCGAGGTAAGTAAAAGTTTTATGCCGTGGGTCTCGATAGAGACAGGAGGCATATAGTGTTTGGACTGTGTGTCCATTCATGTGTACGTCCATCTGCGTGTGTGTCCGGTTAAGAAGTTTGTCAGATTTTCTGCAATCGGCCACCTGTGGCATGTGTGCCATCAGGCTACATTTTCTTGTTCGTATAAAAATAAAATTTCCTGATTTCCTGATCAAATAAAAAACCTTAAGTTTCGTGACACCGAAATGAGTGAGAAAAGATACCGTATAAATTTAAGTGGTCAGTGGAAAAATGGGACTAAGTCCAAAATGGACTTAGCCCCATTCTTCCACTGATCCCCTTCAGTTTTGCAGCAATTGGAGTGTTTAGCCTTCTCACATATTCACCCAGTAGGACGGTTGGGTTGTGGCCTGGAGGTTAGAACACCGGACTTCCAATCCGGAGGTTGTTGGTTCAAACCTCACCTTGGGCGTCACAAATACTTTCATAGTATTTCCATCCCACTGGTCTGTCGGATGAGACTTTAAACTGTGGTCCCGTCTCTATATGACCTTAGCTGTTGGTGGGACGTTAAACCCATTCACTTTGTTTTCACCCAGTAGGATTAGAATCTAATCCTTCTGTTGCTGGCAGTTATCTTATTCCATAGACTGTTTTGTGACCCTGACTGGAGAAATGGGGCTTATGGCATTTCTGGTCAGTCTAGATCCTGATTCTAGCACATTCCTGCAGTTTGATATGGATATACAGTGGACCTCTCTAAACCAGACACCCTGGAAGGTCCCAGGGGACCTTCCAGAGTGTCCAGTGTAGAGACGCTTCACTGTAATTCCGATGTAAGAGCACTGAAACACATACATTTGTGCATTGCAATCATGAACATTTATCCACATCAGCGATATTTGATCGTGAAATCGGTCATAATTTAACACATCGATGTCGCAAGGTTGTTCGGTTTAGAGACGTTCCACTGTAGTCGGTTTGTTAGCAACAGGACAGGTGGTTTACTGACTGAATGGCAAACAGTGTATCGCCTGATCAGACTGCGCGGATGCGCAGGCTGATCTGGCGCTACACTGGTTGCATAACCCATAAGCCCCATTTCTCACGTCACAGCCACATTTGTGAACAGCATAGGCCCTGATCTGACTGCACTGGTTGATCTGGGACTATGCTTGTTGCAAACATTGTAAGGTTCTGTTGGTACCTGAGCTTGTTAGAGTTTCCACAGACAAGAAAAGCAATAATCATACCTCGTCAGGATTTTCCATTGTCTTCATAGTTTCTGGTGATTATAAAATTACATGCACCATATATTTCAAATGGTTTATGATCATTCTATATTCTGTTTTACCAATCCAAGTATAAACATGTTTCAAACTTCTGCTTATACTTTTCTGTTTAGTGAGAAGAAAACTGGTAAATTTTCCTGGAAGAATGTAAAGAAACAACAACATCAACAACAGCAGCAACAACAGCAGCAACAGCAGCAACAGCAGCAACAGCAGCAACAGCAACAACAACGACAATCACAGGAGTTGGGTGAAAATGCAGCAAATCCAAAATCAACAGCTTCATGTCCTTGGTATAGTAATTGTTTCATTTGACTGTTTTGGAACTTTGACACGTCATTTTAGTGCGTGATTTCGTCACATTTACAGCTAAATCATCAAGTAGTAATAGTTATAGTTCACATAACTTAATTTTGAATAACTTAATTACGTAGCGAGCGCTAGCGATCGAGAACTTAGATTATTAAAAATTAAAAATGTGAACTATAACTAACTTATTGGTTGCCCTGCCCAATCACGGGCACGTGTCTATTCAAATGGAGCGCTTCCCATAAATATGTTTTCAAATTACGATACTATTACTATGTGATTGCGTCGACAAGGCGGGGCCTGTTGTTCTAAATAGAACTTTTGAGTTATTGCAACATTTAATGATTAATTTAATAGATATTGACAAAAGCATTACTATATGCGATTAATTGAGACGAAATGCTCTACCTTCATTGGTCGAGAAACTTGGGCAACCAGTCAGTATTGTTATTGTCAATACAGTGAAACTGCGCTGTACCGCACTCCCGGGGTTGTTATTGTCAATACAGTGAAACTGCGCTGTACCGCACTCCCGAGGTTGTTATTGTCAATACAGTGAAACTGCGCTGTACCGCACTCCCGGGGTTGTTATTGTCAATACAGTGAAACTGCGCTGTACCGCACTCCCGGGCGCTGTACCGCACTCCCGGGGTTGTCATTGTCAATACAGTGAAACTGCGCTGTACCGCACTCCCGGGGGACCTTAGTGAGGTTTCACTGTAAATCAGGCATTTCATTATTCCGAGCCATAGCTGTGTGATATGCGATCACGAACAGGCATTGTCACCTGAGATAAATGACGAAGAAACCCATCATAATTAAGATCACAGGTGTTCACTTGTGTCTGGTTTAGAGAGGTTCCACTGTATTGCAGATGTCCGTACAATTCAGTCCATCTTGTCATTTGCAAAACTATGTCGTGTTACAGGGGTTCTGTGACGAAGGTCGTGGAATCATTCCGCAATCTCATGGTTGCCGAGGAGACAGCTGTGGTGCCATCAGAACCACCGTTGCCATACAAGTCTAGAGTCATGGGAAGTGTGACCACAGGGACACCGGTGAAGCCGACCGATAGATCCCCTACCACCAAACATTCTACACAGTCTGCCAGTATATTAAGGTATAGTTAGTTATCTGATATTTAAAGGTAGGAATTGGCTCGCAGACCTTCCAAACCCGGGCATACCAGCCCAGAAATTGTGTCACACCAATGGCCCGTTTTCTGAATTCAGTGTTAGTTGCAATGCAGTTGAAATGTGTGCTTCAACTTGTGGAGGTTATGAGACAGTTAATTTATTAAGGTATTAAGGTATACCTTTCTAGCCTTGTTTATACATGACTGTGTATGGAAATAAAACTTAAAAAAAACCCTCCCTTGTCTCCACTATTTCCGGTGGTTCACATGGTATATAGACATAAACGATATTGGAGACGGTATGTACAGTTGGCCTCGTCATCATGTCCCATCTGTCTAAAACCATGTAAGGCTTGATATTCCCTTTTGTTGTTTTGTTGGACACCAAACTATCACGAGTCCTGTAGTCTATTTCAGGTACACTTTGAGGGAAAAATGTTTAATTTAATTTAAGGATTAATTTGTATTATACTGAATTTATTACATTATCACAGCCATTTTGGCTGTGATAATGTAATATATTCAGTATAATAATTCTGCATAGTTTTAATCATCAAATATATGCAGACGTTAGTTCTATATGAAATAATGCATTTCGTGAAAAATAAATGATTACTCACTCAAAGTATACTCAGCTAGATAAATATGCTTTATAGCAATTTTGGTGAAATCGGCTACTGGGTTATCTGCCACTTTCAGACTATCCAAGCCTCCATATTCTATGAACATTTACTGAAACGATTTAAAAATGTAATAAGGAAGTAGACATTATGTTGGAGACCCCTATGTGATTATCGACTTGACCGCACTTTACCATGTGACTTTGATGTATGTATCCCGGGTTATTTTGATAGATAATGAATTGCTATTTATCCTTGTGAATGTTCTGTAATGGCTGAATAATCAACATGTTTACTTCCGTGTTGCCTTCTTAACTTGTTTTTAAAACATATTCTCAGAGCTCCAGACAAGCTTTGTGTCAAAAGAGTATTGTACCCCCTGATTGCAAATTCAATGTGTATTTTATTTTTATAAATGGATTATTGATTTTCTTCATTATTAAACAGTGAACAAATGATCAAAACATGAAATTAATTTAAACGTGCATTATTTTGTCGTATTTTGTAAAATATGTCAAAACGCACCTTATATGGAGCTGTGTATTCCAATGAATATGTGTGTATCAAAATGTTGTTCATATATTAGTTAGATCTTTAGACATCAAGTTTCTGAAAAATGGCAAACTACTTTGTCTCATTTACGTTTTCCTCATTTACTTGGGTAAATGTGAAGATCTCGGGTGAGCAATACAGCTGTCAGTGTAGACCCAAATGAGCTGATTGGAACAGACTGTAAATATTAACATAGAAGAGCCTGTTGTATTTAACCCATGAAAAGTGGGAAGCTAATATTCTCGGCTTCTGATTTTCCATATTTGTGGCTGTGACTGGAGAAATGGGTCTTGTGTGATTTATGATCAGTGTAACTCTTGGTCAGACTCTTAGCGGACTCCTGTAGCCTGATAGTGATCTATATTGCTTGTTAGAAGCATTACGTGATTCATTGATCGAATAGCGGACAGTGCAGATCCTGATCAGACTGTGCAGACGCACAGGCTGATCCGGATCTACGCTGGTTGTGAAACCAATAAGCCCCATTTCTCCAGTCACAGCCATAATTATCATATTGCATAACAAAAGTTGACAGCACATGTGAATCGTCTCCAGCCATTGGCTGAGAAATATTAAACTTAAGACGAGAATGAAAATAAAAAGATTTTAATTAGCATTGAAAGGCTTAAATTATGTCAACTTTCCAGTTGGGGTTTACCAAAGAAAGTCAATAAGACCAAATCCCCCAGTATCCCGGCGACCCCCTCCACCGTGGAGCAGGGTTCAGGTGAGGGGTCGGGGAGCCCAAGGTCACCAGACAACCCCTGGCAGATGGGCGTGGCCCAGAGCCCACCAGACACGACGTGCAGTTTCTCCGAGATCGTCAAAGATGAGCTGGAGAAGACCGATGTTCTCATAAAGACTGCGAATAAACCTCTGGGTCTTATACAGGTATGATTCTCTTAACACTTCATATGCAGGTTTGTCATCATCATATTTACATTTCCACCCCAGCATGCTCCCCCTTGTCCCAGGTCAAGGTCAAATAACTTTACCATATGAGCGATTCACTTGAAACTTCATATGCATGTTTGTCATCATGCATATTTTCTTTCTGCAGATGCATGCACGTTCGTCTAGTCTCCTATAATTTCTTTACCGTATCAATGTGCATGTGTGTGATCCAGCCACCACAGCGATGGGATACATGCCGTTGGCGGCGTTCTTCTTACATAAACAGTACCATGCTACTTTGTTTTAACCCTTACAATGCGGGAAACGTAAATTGTCGTCTACTGTAGATTTATTTTTCGTCTTGTTTCTCAATAAAAACATGGTTTGGCAACACTTTAGAATCATTTCCATTGGAAATGATTCTAAAGTGTTGTCAAAACATGGTTTTGATGAGAAAAATGGAAAATAAAACTTTAACAGCAAACGACAAATTTTAATATCAAATTGATCAGGCAATGCTAGAAAATTGTAGCAAACTGGATATTATACTTATCAGGCAATATTTTATGCTATAGAAAGGGTCAATATCGGGTTGTTTTTGTCAAAAATGATACAGAGTTTGTTAATTTGTGTCATTACACAGACGTCATTCAATAATGGAACGTCAACGAAAGTTGTACGAGGGTGGGTCAATAAATAGTGTCCCTCCACCATTATCTTTCTAACAACTCATACAACATGATTAAAATTTGGCACTTGCATTCATTAATGTTATTCGCATTTACGTAACGTAACGTTCATGGCGTCGATACAGTACATGACGTCTTAATGACATCATAATTTATAACGTTATATCTGGCACCGCGGTCAGAATCACTAACGAATAAAAAATGTGGTATATTTACATAGAAGGAATAAGAAGTAAAACAACCGTAGAAATACGCCATATACGGCAGCGCATTTATATGAAGCCCGTGCTACTTTACCAGCCAGTCAGAAAACGTGTGGCTCCTTTCGGTACCGGAGGGAGATTACGAATTATGGGAACTACTGATTTCAATTATTGACGTAGATAATGTTGAGAAAATTATACAAATATATGACATAGCTGGGCAACTGAAACGGGAATATGTTTGAAAATGAGAAGAATTTCTGCAAGGTGGGTGCCTGATAATCTTCATTCAGAGAAAAAAGAGTGATATTTTCAAATCGCCAATAAATCGCCCAAACTACATCGTAATGAAGAATGCACCTTCATGTCTTTCATCGAGGTCGATGAAAAAGCATAATATGTAGTTATCAAACGGAATTAACAAGCCAGTCTAAGGAATGCGATGATTTGAAGCATCACTGATAAATACAATTCTGGTAGAAACGGGTAAAATATAAACTTCTGACATGATTTTCGTACAATTCAGATTGTGTAATTATAGTGCGTTGGTGTTAACAAAGAATATCACAAAACATTTTTATTCCAAGCTGTCACGCATAAGCTCTCCAGAAAGGGCCTAAAAGAACTGGACTTGGGACCCATAATTTTACAAAATGACATGTTGTGCCACCACTCGCGACTCGTGACGTCATTCCTGCGCGTGCGGGATTAGGACGTTCTTATACTATATCCTGCCCATTCATTGGACAGAAACTACACACACATAGTTATATTTCATTATTTGAAAAATACAAAGTATCCGCTATAGTAACATATATGACATTCAGTCACACATGACCGCAAGCGTCGAATGTATCAACGCCGGTATTGCGGCACGGCGACAATGGGCATATTCTGTCTTAAACTACAGAGGCTACCCTGATGGACGATACAACGATAAGTGTAGTTTTAGACATACTTTTGAAGTTATGTATCATGTGGCACTACTTATTGGCCCACCCTTGTATCCATCAAAATTTACCAGGTAACAAGCTTTGTACGTACCAATACTTACTGACTTATAACATAATGTCGTATCAGGAATTGACTTGATACGAATATCCAGGTTTCAATGAATGGAAATCTGATATTTAATTGGTTGAACAACGTCACATGATGTTACCGAATGATGTAAGCAATGTAATCATGTGTGTTCATTTCAACAAAAACTATTTTATATTTGATCATCCGCTAACAAAGAATGTCACCTGATAAATAGAATATCGTCTGTTGAGCCTCGCAATTTCTACACGTTTCCTAGCCTTGCCTGATAAACTTGATATCAACAGACGCTAGGCTGGTATGCCCTATATATTAGTTTAAACAATTTTTATTTCAATAAGACAAGTGATATACAGTGGAACCTCTCTAAACCGGACACCGAGATAATATAATTGATCTCATTTTGAGAGGTTTCTTGGTAATGCATCTCAGATAATAATGCATGTTCGTGATTGCAAAAGATATAAGTATGTCCCAGAATGATTAATGCCCAATTTACAGTGAAACATCTCTAAACCGGACACCCTGGAGACCTCCCAGGGTGTCCGGTTTAGAGAGGTTTCACTGTACATACATAGTTTGAAACAGGATTAGAAAACAAGCTTTTACGCTTATGTGAATTCAGCAAATCAAAATGATAGTTTACGGTTGCAGATAGAGGAGCAGGCAATCCAAGACCTCCTAGTACACTATAAAGCCGCGGAGACGCTTGATTGTCGCATCACGGTGCAGCGAGTCCCCAGGGTCGCGGCCACCCCATTGTGGAAGAGGGAGCGGCTCACGTCGTCGTGACAGTAGTGGATTTTAGGATTTTACAATTTTAGCTCATAGTGTGTGACCGTGAACGGAGAAATGGGGCTTATGGGATTTGTGACCAGTGCCAACAAATGGCTCACTCCTGTAGCCTGATAATATTGCGTGTTAGAAGTATGACGGGTGTTTCATTGATACAATGGCGAACAGTCGCAAAACCCATCAGCCCCATTTATCCAGTCACAGCCACATATATGCAAATTAGAACGGTGGGTAATGAAGTTACGTGCATCTCGTGTTTATTTCACCGGAGGTTGTGAGTTTGATTCCCATCCAAGGCGTGACAAAATACTTCCATCTCACCAGTAGCCTATTTCACCAAAATTGCAAAGTATACTTATCTTGCCAAGTACACTTTGAGAGAGAAATTTTCAATTTAAGGATAAATTTATTAATTTTTATTTATACTGAATATATTACATGATAAAATGTAACAAATTCAGTATAATAATTATGCATACTTTTAATCATCAAATATATGCAGTCGTTAGTTCTATATGAAATAATGCATTTTCGGGAAAAATAAATGATTACTCCCTCAGAGTATACTTAGCTAGATAAGTATGCTTAGCGATTTTGGTGAAATCGGCTACTATACTGATCTTTCGGACGAGACTTTAAAGCCAAAGACCCGTCTCTAAATGACTGTAGCTGTTGTTGGGATGTTAAACCCTTCCACTTTCCTTTCCCTTCCCACTTGCCCCGGCTTGTTTTATTGAATCCACTGGTAACCGATAGATACTGATCACAATGATGTTTGAGTTTCTGTGCTAAATAGAGGATCATGTCAATTCCAAATATACAGAATTCTGAGCATTTTCATTGGCCGAGAGTAGCCACATATGGCAAGTTATGTAAAGCCTCCAGAACTGTAGAAAGTTTGCATAGATTTGAACTTTCAAATGCGAAAAACACCTGGGGGCCGTTTCACTAAACTTTGTACGACTAAAATGTTCGTAAGTGCAAATTTAGGATCGTCTGGAAAGGTCAATTGATGGATTTACATTTATTGAGCATAGGCTGCACATGCAGCCTATGCTCAATAAATGTAAATCCAATAATTGTTTACAAGAAAACATTTTTAATGAGAAATTTTTAGACTATCATAATTTTGCACTTACGAACATTTTAGTCGTACAAAGTTTTATAGTGAAACGGGCGGTTGACTTTAAATATTTACATTTGTTAACTTTCCATTTGCTTTGATAGACGTTGTGTTATCCACCATATTGTTATTGATTTTGACGCAAAATGTCATAAACCAAATGCATGTGAGTATTGATGTGCACGCTTGTTGAAATTTGGAAAATAAACTATGAAAAATAGGATTTAAACCCCTTGAGAATTTGGTTGGAATAAACATGTTTGGAGACGGAATTCCTTCAGCCAGTATAACTGTTCCATCACACATTTGCTGCGTAAGCAGTAAGAAGTTGTAATAAAAGTGTTTAAATACCTTACAATCAATATCTGTCATTCTGTAGCTCACCCATCCAATGCAGCCTTCTTAACTCCTGATGCCACGAGGTCAAGGTCACATTCAGACGCTCAGAAGTTATTTCAAGAAAACTTACTGGTTTTGGTAATTTATTTCATAAGGTCCGTTTTCTCCATGAATTGTCTCTGGCCAGTTCACGGGAAAACAAACCTTATGAAATTTTCAAAATTATACCAGCCTAGTTCATTTTTGTCTAGGCTGGTTTTGATAATTTTTTCCATAAGGTCTGTTTCCCCTGGTACCTCTATGTCAGAAAAGCGGACGTTAAACCCTATTCACTCACTCACTGTTTCCCCTGGGGCCAGTTCATGGGAAAACAAATCTTATGAAATTTTCAAAGTTATTATAGTAGAATAACATAAACATAGACAGTAAAAGTATCAACATATTCAGAACATGGTTAATATATGTAGATACACAGGGGCGGATCCAGCATTTGGTTGTCCTTTTTTCGAGCTCCACGGAGTATGCTACTGTCTGTTTCACGAAAGCTGCCCAAATTTTACGGCCATATAAACAATTCAAAAACCATATTGTTTTCGATAATATTGCTTAGTCTAGCGAGATGATTCAATGGAAAGAGGCCAGCTCAAATATTAATTGGCAATGGTTTGTGGAATCTCACTGATTTCTGTGAATTATAATAATACATGTACAGTCAAAATGTTTTTAAAATTATAAATCGTGTTTAAGTATGCTATTGAAAATGTAACCATCGTCTTCTTCAGCAAAACATCTCTGGGGTTTCTGTGTAAATTGCGTTCATGAAAATACCCATTGCACTCATAACTATGGGCTGTTTGTAAAATTTATGGGCAATTATAGCCCTCACTATCTTTCTTGAGGGTCGTTTATGGTAAATATGGGCTAAAGGCCCCTACTAGATTGAACACTGGTACAGTCGTAGTTTGCTTGGTCTAGCGAGTTGCCCTATGTCGAATGACCTGTAGCCTATTTCACCAACATTGCAAAGTATACTTATCTAGCAAAGTATACTTTGAGGGAGACATTTTCAATTTAAGGATAAATTTATTATTTTTATTATACTGGATTTATTACATTATCACAGCCATTTTGGCTGTGATAATGTAATAAATTCAGTATAATAATTCTGCGTACTTTTAATCATCAAATATATGCAGTCGTTAGTTTTATATGAAATAATGCATTTCGGGAAAAATAAATGATTACTCCCTCAAAGTATACTTTGCTAGATAAGTATACTTTGTAATTTTGATGAAATCGGCTACTAAAGCTGGTAGATTACAGTGATCTGTGTCTGCCATGCTTGAAAGGTGCCATTAAATACAATTCTACGGACATGTTGGTTTCAGTCCCGTACAAAGGACTGGTGTATGGATAGAATGAAGACTTCAAGTTAACAAGCTTACTAGTTTCATAAATATGTATTATACACGACATTATATCTTTACAACATATCAAAGCTATATTTTTAAGTGAAAGCTGAACATTTGTCTCGTGAATTCCAATATATGAAAAGAAGCAATGGTTTGGAAGTAACCCCGATACCGGTGATCTATGTGTGGAATACATGCGTATGTGTGGAAATGGAAAGATGCAACTGGTAATTATAGGGACATGTCGCCTTGTGCTTTGATATCCATTTTGTATCTAAGACTGTTTATGTGTCAACTTCACAAGCGCCTGTGTTAGTCTTGCCTTGATTATCAAAGGTACTGAACATCTATGGCCAATGCCAACTCGCAGTCGTGCAATTTGATTGTCGGAGCCTTGGCTGTATCACAGGCCAGGCTCAGCCAATCAAGCTGCTTGATTTCAAGCACAGTGTTCAAGTATATTGAAATTGACAATTATTGGCAAGATTAGCACCAGTGATGGTGTAGTACAACTATATAGGTGGTCATACTGTGCTTTAGGTTTAACCACACGAAATCATCAGATATCCATGCGCGGTGTAGTCAAAAGTGGTACATTAACAAAATAAGCCAGCTTTGCTATGTCATAGACACTCTTTGCTTGCAGAAACCAGTCAATTGATCCACTAATCTACTTCACAGGCATGTTAATGTATCATTTACATCAGTTTCAAGCATATGCTTTGGGATTATTTTGTAAGTAGGAGCAAGTTTGTCATGTGAGGGGGTTTCAATTCCAGCCGCTGGATTTTTGCGCCACCACCAGGGTGGTCACAGGAGATTGAATTTATCTTTCTTAACAATAATTAAACCTATATTTTAACTAGTGAATATCCAGAGCAGAATGGCTGCAGGTTATGGGAAAATAGGTCCCACCACATCCATACGAAAAATGAAAGTAGCATAGAATAGCAAAATGTGTGGTCATTGGTTAGTTTATCTAGGAAAACTCTTTGGTGGTGGTGGACCTTTATATTGCACTAGCCATGGGCGGATTCAGGGGGGGGGGGGGGGGGGGCGGACCCGGCGCACGCGCCCCCCTAATATTCGCCGAGTAAAGATTGTTTACAAGTTACAAGGCACGTTTCATGCAGCCAAGTGCCATGTATTCCATGCATTTTTCGGTCGTTGTCTTATTGTTTCAAAATTTAAACGTTTTCAATCAAAGACTAAACATACTGTGACAGTGTCAATATTTTTGCTCCAAAATGCTCCAGAACGCAGGAAATGCAATGTAGATTTAAAAAAAATTCCGAGGGGGAAATGCCTCGGACCACCCTAGCGCTATCCTGAGCTCTGCTCGGTCGACTATTTTGCAATACTTGACTATATTATCGAACGAGCTTAGTTTCGCTTAGCTCGTTCGATAATATAGTCAAGTATTGCAAAATAGTTACGCCCCCCCTAACCCGAAATCCTGGATGCGCGCCTGCTAGCCACTGTGTTGTAGTTAGTTGCGAGTACATAACTCTAATTACATTTCATTACTCTGCATTACATGAGAGTTATAACGGAGTAGTTTTTCCAAATGTGCGTTTTAAGCGCTCTTTGTTTACTTTTCTACTTCAGTGGAGAGTGACCTAAGAATTTTGATAATACGCACTTTATTAGGTAACTTTATGGTAATATTGTTCGGTCATTTTGTAGAATTGTCTCTCACTAACGATATATTGAAGTATGAACGTCAACTCCCGGAAGGTTTTTTTCTATATTTTAGTGCGCGAAGTGTAAATGCTATTCACATTTTTACTGTGTAGCGTGGTGTAGCGATATAGTGCAACCTGTTTCATATAAAGCGTAAAATGTGCAGCTATGATGTAGTATGTGTTTCTTGTTTTGTCGGGTAAACATAATAATAACAATTATCCCGTCAACACAGTGCGTATGTGCCGTGAACACAGTGCGTATGTGCCGTGAACACAGTGCGTATGTGCCGTCAAATACAGTGCGTATGTGCCGTGAACACAGTGCGTATGTGCCGTCAACACAGTGCGTATGTGCCGTGAACACAGTGCGTATGTGCCGTCAACACAGTGCGTATGTGCCGTGAACACAGTGCGTATGTGCCGTGAACACAGTGCGTATGTGCCGTGCACACAGTGACGTAGTGCCGTCAACACAGTGCGTAGTGCCGTCAAACACAGTGCGTATGTGCCGTCAACACAGTGCGTATGTGCCGTGAACACAGTGGTATGTGCGTCCTAGTGTGTGTGCCGTTCCAACACAGTGCGTCACACAGTGCGTAGTGCCGTCACACAGTGCGTATGTGCGTGAAAACACGTGCAGCCGTGAAACATTTTTGATATCCAGTCAATACTATTTTTGCATTTTACAGCCATTTGTAGGTGTTGACGGGATAAATAGAATAGTAGGTTAGTGCCGTGAATGGGAAAAAATATCTGGCGCGGCACGGCACGGAAACGGGATGTGCTCGGCAGAGCCTCGCCCATCCCGTTTCCTGAGCCTTGCCAGATATTTTTTTCCCATTCACGGCACGAACCTACTATTCTCTATCTATTTTCCTTATTTCTGAACCAAAGTACATGTTGTGACCACTCATTTGAACCGTCTCGGCGAGACGGTTCAAATGAGTGGTCACAACATATACTTCTGATGAGAAATAAAGAAATTCTTGAGCCTTGCCGGATATTTTTTCCCATTCACGGCACTAACCTACTATTCTCTGATTAGCTCAGAAGAATACAACTATATATAGCCACTATCAGTATGAAGAGGAAACAGAGAATTCTATCAAACACAATGACCACCTGATGCCACTCTGAACACACCTCACGTCTAGCGTCACTGCCGGTACACTTCACCACCAACGTGTGAACGTGGCGTAGTATCTCCTCCACGTCTCTCTCCAACCTACTGGTACTGTCTGATTTTGTAATGGTGTCCATGTGTATAATTTGTTTGTCGAGTCCTCGCATGCTGATTGTCTCCGACTCGTCCAGCGGGTAGTATGTGTCGTCACCAAGGCATACTAGTTTCTTCAGGGACTTTAAAAATATCTGAAAGAATACGCATAGATCTACATGTATGACAAAACTGCTCCCGCGACTCTCCAGGGGGCTGTTTCACTAAACTTTGTACGAATAAAATGTTCGTAAGTGCAAAATTATGATAGTCTGTAAATTTCACATGATCAATGTTTTCTTATAGACAATTATTGGATTTACATTTATTGAGCATAGGCTGCATATGCAGCCTATGCTCAATAAATGTATATCCATCAATTGAAATTTCCAGCCTATCCTAAATTTGCACTTACGAAAATTATAGTCGTATGAAGTTTAGTGGAACTGAGCCCTGTACAGTAACTGAAAAAGAAAAATGTCAGACCAGTAAAAATTAAAAGTAAACTATGATATAGATATATGGTATACTAGTCTACTGAAAAAAATGCTTTAACCCATAGAATGCGGGAAACGTAAAGTGTGGTCTGGTCATGTTTTGTCTTTGTTTTGTCAAGAAAATCATGATTTAGAAGCATTTTGAATAGTTTCCATCGGAAATGATTCCAAACTATTTTTGTGTTGATAAAATGGAAAATAAAAAAAATAAACAGCAATCGAGAATGCGGGAAACTGAAATGGTAGCCTATTGTTGTTTCATATTTTGTTGTCTTTCTTTTCAAGAAAAACATGGTTTGGCAGCACTTTGCAGAATATGTTTTGTTGATAATATAGAAAATAAAGACAATAATCAGCATTGTATGGGTTATAAAATAACAAAATTGCTGAAAGAATAATACTTGTCTCCCATTTGAGATTATACATGTACATGTATGTCATTCATCAATAATAAATAATAAATAATAAATGCTCATTGAGTTATGACCAATAATAAATTGCATCAAAATGTAATATATTCCATCTAGTTCTACCACTTTTGACAAATAGTCTAGATGTTGGAAAAGTTTTCTTTAGATGATGTAAAAACAAACACTGTATCAGGACAGGGATTTGGGCTACTGCACTTTTATCTCCATCAGGATGATCGTAATTTTTTTTTTTTTTAGAAACTACCAATGCAACTGTAGTATAGTCCTAGAATGATAACTGCGTGAGATCATTGTGTGTTTTACCAATGTAACTGTAGTATAGTCCTAGAATGATAACTGCGTGAGATCATTGTGTGTTTTACCAATGTAACTGTAGTATAGTCCTAGAATGATAACTGCGTGAGATCATTGTGTGTTTTACCAATGCAACTGTAGTATAGTCCTAGAATGATAACTGTGTGAGATCATTGTATGTTTTACCAATGCAACTGTAGTATAGTCCTAGAATGAAAACTGTGTGAGATCATTGTGTGTTTTACCAATGCAACGATCAACTGTAGTATAGTAACTAGATGATAACTGCGTGAGATCTTGTGTGTTTTTACCAATAACTGAGTAGTCCTAGAATGATAACTGTGAGATCATTGAGTGTTTTACCAATGTAACGTATATATCCTAGAATATAACTCTGAGATCATTGTGTGTTTTCCAATGTAACGTAGTATAGCCTAGTGATGCGTGATCATTGTTGTTTTACCAATGAAACAATGTAACTGTAGTATAGTCCTAAATGAAATATCTGCGTAGATCAATTGTGTGGTTTTAACCAATGTAACTGTATTAAATAAAAAGTCCTAAAGAATGATTATGCCCGTGTGAAACATTGTGTGTTTTGGGGGCTCTATGATCGTCTTTGGGCATGTATTCCACTACTTTAAAAATATATGGTACACTGTGTATACTGATAATCGTCTCATATGTACCCTTGCAGAAATGTTCATGTTTAAACTCATTAACTAGCGGTAGTAGATGTTACCTACGGAGCCCCGCAGAGGACATGGATTTTTATGCCACAAGGTTTCGAAGAAACAGGTGGCATATAGTGTTTGGACCGTCCGTCTGTCCGTCCGTCCGTCCGTCCGTCCGTCTGTCTGTCCGGGCACACATTAGGGTACTTATGTGGCTAGCCCCACAGGGTTATGGACTTAGTAAAGGATAGGGTTGGTTACAATTAGCCACCTAAAAAATCCTTTTATGTGGCTAAAAATCGTTTTATGTGGCTAATATTTAACATGTGATAAGCCACATAAGTATAGTACTGTAAGAACGTCCGTCTGTCCGTCCGTCACACTTTTCGGTTAACCAATTTGTCACAGTTTCTCAAATATGCTGCAGGTGGCATCCACGTTTGACAGACGCATTTCTTGTTTTTATTTAATTCGTTCCCACGAAATAACAATTCGTTCCTTCAATTTAACAATTCGTTCCCACGAATTAACAATTCGTTCCCTCAAATTAACAATTTGTTCCCATGAAATAACAATTCGTTCCCACGAAATGACAATTCGTTCCCTCAATTTAACAATTCGTTCCCTCGATTTAGCAATTCGTCCCCACGATATAACAATTCGTTCCCACGAATTAACAATTCGTTCCCGTGGGAACGAATTGTTATTTTGTGGGAACGAATTGTTAATTCGTGGGAACGAATTGTTAATTCGTGGGAACAATTAATTGGAGGGAACGAATTGTTATATCATGGGAACGAATTGTTAATTGGAGGGAACGAATTGTTATTTCGTGGGAACGAATTAATAAAAACAAGAAATGCGTCTGTCGAACGGGATGCCACCTGCAGCATATTTGAGAAACTGTGAAAAAGTGGTTAACCGAAAAGTGTGACGGACGGACTGAAAGACGGACAGACGGACGGACGGATGGACGGACAGACGGACGGTCCAAACACTATATGCCACCCGTTTCTTCGAAACCCGGTGGTATAAAAATAATTCTACGTCCCCTGTTGGGCTAGGTAGTTACCTGTCTGATGAATGTGGGCACCTTGCGTTTCCTCGGGCCCCGTTCGTGTGTGTTTATCACCCATATAGAACACACCATGGACATGCTGATCCACACCAGTGTTAAACAATAATACTGAACTGAAAGAGAAAATCGATTATTATTAATAGGACATGCCATCGGACAAATAGACGACTGACTGATGAGTTTGAGTTGTGGCTGTTACAAACGTCACATATGCTTGTCGATATTAATAAACGAAACCTAGATACTACAGACATATTTAAGAATTCAACTTCGTTGTTATTCAACTTTGGCTGTTCTAATAAACACGTAGATTCATGTAGATATATACTTCATGGGATTTACTATATGACCAACAAGAAACGAGAGTGTGAAAAATGTTCAGGTGATTCACGTGTTCAAGTAATTAAGCAATCCTTCGTGTAATATTGAAGCTATTACATGTTGGAGAAACTCTTACAAAGTTTTTGACGTAAATGTACACGGACGGACGTACGGAACCTCAAGAGCAATATGCACCCATTGCTATCGCATACAGGCGCATAACTATGAAACATGTTGTTCATCATTTCACTTGCAAGATGTAAATAAAGATACGGTGAATGTTATACCGTGGATGCCTTACCTAGGTTTGGAAGGTTTGGGTGAGCCTCTGGTAGGAAGTCTTGTAGCATCGCCATCAACAGAAACACGGACAATAGCAGTATGCCGCCTGCAAACAAAATCAACATGATACAGGACACTACAGGGCACATGCTCTTGTGATTAAAATGAAAAACTTCAGTAGCCGATTTCACCAAAATTGCTAAGCATATTTATTGAGTAAAGTGTACTTTGAGGGGGTAATCATTTATTTTCCCCGAAATGAATTATTTCATATAGAACTAACGACTGCATATATTTGATGATTAAAAGTATGCAGAATTATTATACTGAATTGATTACATTATCACAGCCAAATTGGCTGTGATAATGTAATCAATTCAGTATAATAAAAATTAATAAATGTATCCTTAAATTGAAATTTCTCCTTCAAAGTGTACTTAGCAAGATAAGTGTACTGTACAATACATGGGCCCGTTTCACTAAAGTTCGTACGACTACAATATTCGTAAGTGCAAAATTATGATAGTCTGTAAATTTCACATTAACACTGTTTTCTTGTAAACGATTATTGGATTTACATTTATTGAGCATAGGCTATGCTCAATAAATGCAAATCCATCAATTGAAATTTCCAGACGATCCTAAATTTGCACTTACGAACATTTAGTCGTACGAAGTTTAGTGAAACGGGCCCTAGGGCGGATCCAGGATTAAGGTCGAGAGCGAGCGTGGATTCTCAGTAATTGTAAATGAAACAAACATGGTCGTCAACTTTGTTAAAATACAAATATTTGTTCTGCACTTTTTCTAACTTCTCATCAAAAGTATATATATGTTGTTATCACTCAATTGAACAGAATGGTAACAGCAAACACATTCGGTGACAAATAAGAAAACTAATCAGATCTTTCCACGTAAAAATGTGTTACATCTAAATTGGCCACATTTTAGAAGAGCTGTGCGCCGGACACGCCCCCGCCTAGACCCTGCAAGATGTTCCAGATGATACGCGTATATTACATGCTACCCAGTGATCTACCATTATTCTGGAGGGATATATTTCCTTGACGTTCGCCAGACGTAATTGACGTCACGTTTTGACATCATTTCCGGCGAATAAACAATTCATACGCTAACGTCAAAATTGTCAACTTTGATAACGTTACAAGCTGATCTAAGAGCAAATTTCAATTTGTTCGATGTACTATACAATTTATTCCACTACCATTTTGAAATATCGGATTTATTTCCCTTCACATCTGTAAATCCGACAAAGAAACTCGTGCTCCGCACTCGTTTCTTTATCGGATTTCCTTATGTCTCGGGGAAATAAATCCGAAATGGCAGTTGAATAAACTCTATATATTTGTGCATGCGAAAATGATATTAAGGATCTATTTACCCAATGTGACCCTCTCCTTGGAATCTGGAGGCAGGACAAACTGGAACGGTATGAGCAGTGCGAGGATCACGGCCGGTATCACGAACACGTGTGTGTAGTAGACGGGGTTCCGCTGAAATTGGAGGCAACATATTGGTACAGACACCATCGTTGGCATAGACCCCGAACTTAGAAACTCAAGACTAGCTTCCCTTCTTAGAACAACTCCCGGTGCATCACTAGCGTTGGAATTGGTGGCGTTCACTGGGATGGAATACATTGGTACAACATGCACTGTTGTTGTCATGACTTGCATATACAAGCGTATATTTACATATAGCCATTTGTTTTGTTTTGTTTCATTATATCCGTTTTGATTATGGCCTACCATATAGACCAGTTTTATAGTGTACCTACATTCATATTGTATATGAATCAGTTTGCATATACATGTACATATAACGATAGTTTTCTTTCATTGTGTGCATTTTTTTAAATTATGGCCTACCATAAATAGACCAGTAGCCTATTTCATCAACATTGCAAAGTATACTTTAGAAGCAAAGTATACTTTGAGGGAGAAATTTTAAATTTTTTGAAAAATTTATTAATTTTTATTATACTGAATTTATTACATTATCATAGCCATTTAATGGCTGTGATAATGTAATAAATTCAGTATAATAATTCTGCATACTTTTAATCATGACATATATGCATTTGTTAGTTCTATATGAAATAATGCATTTCAGGAAAAATAAATGATTTCTCCCTCAAAGTATACTTTGCTAGTAAAGTATACTTTGCAATGTAGATGAAATAGGCTACTGTTTGTCCTTCTGGAGTATCACGAGTATCTTCCTTAGAACTACTTCCAGGGCATCAACTGTGTTGAACTTGGAGGAGTTGGTTGGTTTGACGTCACATTGCTTCCTACTCTCGGTTTCACGAAAGTTGACAAAATTATACGGCTATATAAACAATGCAAAAACAATATATTTTTCGATAATGTTAACTTTTATCAGAGCCTTCTTTTGGTCCAATATTGATTTTATTACGAAAATACAATTTCCCCATGTTAAATCCCAATATAATAGTTTGAACACGGATGTGAGCGGTGTCGAACAAATGCAGTCATGTAACAATGAGAGTTTATCGACTGACCTTCAGTTGTATAGTGCACTCGAGGTGCTGGTACGGTTCCTGGCAACAGGCGAAGTACTTGGTCCGGATTAATGCGCTGATGTTCACGATACTCCACTCATTGTTGGTCGTATAGTCATTCATGTCCAGCGACTCGTTCTGAAAGCATGTCTTTCAAAATGATAGATGCTACATACTTGCACACATGTCATGTATATATTAAATGCAGTCACCAATGCTGTCAAGTAACTGCGTATACCATTGAAAACCATTACAACTTACACCACGAAATTGCACCAACTTTGTCCCGAAGCCGCCATATGTAAATGAACATCTCTTGGAAACCTAATTAAAGAGACATGAAGTGCTAGCATACAGCTTCAACTTTTGTCTATATAGCCGTACATGAATGTGTCTTCTGGGAAACATGATTAAACATAATGAAATGCATGGTTACTGTGCTAGTCAATGAGATTCTGTTGCCGTCATACGTAATGAATATCTCTTGGAAAAGCAAGGCTCAAAAGATTAGCACATAGTAGGTCCCAGGAAAATGAACATCAAAACAGACATGAAGATGAATGCTCGCCAGTCATCTGAAATATAACCATTAGTCCAACGTTCTCGCTATGACATTGAGTTAGCTGTATAATCAAAGATGGCCACCAAGATGGCCGCTGCTAATAGCTAAATCACTCTTCTAATAAGATCATGCATAATAGGTCAGTGACGGAGTTTTGGAGTGTGAACACAAATGTGTACTCTACAAACAAATACAACTGTAATATCCACTGTCTAAAATATACACCCAAACATATTGGTGTAATTTAAATTTGTAACACAGACACACATTGATGCAACAGCAGTTTCCTTAACTTGAGATCATATGTATGCTACGTATAAAATGTAAGCATTATTTCTCGAGAATATCACATATACGTATTTGTCAATACTTATCAATGTGTACAGCGGAGTTAACCCTTTGAACCCGAAAGCTCACTATATCGGTTTATGCAAACAGTGCAGATCCAGATGAGTCGGCTCGTAACGAGCCGTCTCATCAGGATCTGCACTGTTTGAAAGTAATTTTCATATTTTTGAGAAAAACAAATACCCCCTTTTTATAAATGGAATAGTCCGAAAATAATTTTGCGATGATTGGATTGGTTGTAAAACCAACATATCGCAGCCCATTCAGTTACTTAGGGGTGAAAGGATTAAAGCGTGCACTAGGTCTCAAATGTGGATGGAACGTGATCAAAATAGTTGGTCAAATAGCATTTAATATTAACTGTAGATCTGCATATAATCAGAAACATATATTACTGTATTCTATGTTTCTGATATAATTATATTTTCTGACCCCATAAGTGACCTGAATAAAAATATTGAAAAGTAACAAAAAAAGTATAGTTTTGAAAAACATCTAATACTGTTAGGATTAATATTTCACGCGGATGCACTCCCGATCAGTATATATATAGTCACTATAGGACCCATGGTTGCTTCCCCTTGACTATCATGTGAATTGTACTGATGGTCAGCAGGTGGACAGTTATATAATCCCCTTTATAATATATATTGGATGTCTATGTTGAGTGAATTGTGTTCACTCTCGGGTGAGCTTTGTTAAAGCTTTGGTAAAATGTACTCACCCCTGGTCAGTTAATATTGTCTTTCCAGATGACATTTACCTGCATTTTAATAAGTTTTACAGTTCAATGTGCTATTTTTCCATATTTCCGGAATTCGATTGATATGGTAAGGTTTACATATTTATTTTTGGCTTGAAATCTTGTTGTATCGCGGTTTCGGTTATGACATTGGTTTTCGTGTGGATTTCGGTCCCGGTTAGTGTTTGATCTAACATTTTGGCACTTTATGCATGCACACTGATTGTAACATTTATAACAGGAGCATGATGCGATCTAACCGTTGAGGACACAGTGAGAAAGACGAGAGACAAGTCTCGCATGTACCATAGACGTGGTAAGCTTGTATTGTATATATGGTTTTAGTCTTCCATGTATGATAACTGTTTCGGTATTAGTCGACTCTGCTCACCAGATCTGTGCTATAGGTTACGTTGATTGCATTTTGTTTATATAATAATATGTGAATAGTGTACATGTTGGATATACATGTATGTGATGAGTTGTGAGTTAACCCTTTCCCTGTTTTGCGATATTTCGACTCTTCCAAATCGAAAACATCTGAATAAAAGAATCAAATGCTGGGTCAAATGATGGTTAAATTATCTGATAGAGTAGAAAACATTGTGGGAAAAGGAGAAATTGCTTGTTACAAGCAATTTCTCCTTTTCCCACAATATTTTCTAAAACCATCTTCTGCAGAGGCGTGAAAAGTCGTTTCTATCAGGGAAAGGGTTAAGTGTATTATATGAAATAAGCATATATAGAATATGTCTGAAAAGATCCTGATAAATAAGTACAATACAGTCATGTCATACTATTGACTTAGGTGATATCACTGGTAATTTCATGAATTGCAATCACATTTACTTGTACATTACAGTACTACAATTGACTACTTCTGACTACACTTGGTTGAACTTACGTGGAACTAAATAAAGCGAACCCACGGTTACTGGGGGAATGTGGACAATGTGTCGAGTATTTAACCTATGTGAAACCCGGTAACAAAAAATGGCGCCCAACGTGTTGGTATTTGGAATACTGTAATTCGAGTTTGAGCACTGCTCTGGGACAGTATGTGTCACCTTCGAGTTGGCAATACTGGACAGTGGTGCGCGGAGACGTCGACTATTCAATGGGTCGTACACCATTCAGTGGACAAGAGGGCTCCAGACCAGGGAACATTGACGGCATCCTAGTGCCGTTGGCAGCAAAGTGTTTAGTGACTTGATGTAGAGATATGAAGTACTGTAAACTGTGAATAGAGCGTGGTAACCTGGGGACGGTGAGCAGTGTATTATTTATCATGAGAATTATCACTTTATCGAATTACACATACTTTCGGCCGGCCAGTATAATGTGACACTTCTACTGATATTTACATGTATTAGTATAGGCATTCTCCTATTTATGCCATATCCCCGGTGTCGTGATCGTCATGTGTTTATTTCATCTGGGATTTGTAAGTTGTGTCACTTTGACTTTAAATTCCAATCCCATCCTTGTGCAGTTACTCCCATTGGAAGTTGCTAGTTTTGAAATTAATTTCAGGAGATAGCTTTGTTGGCGTCAGATATATTGGTGTGATACTGTATTTGAGATTGAGTGAAAGCCGTCACTACTTAACTTTCAGCATTTCTGCATGATCTAAATGTGTGCATGCGCTAACATTCACTATACATGTACTTTTCTGGACCTTACTGAAATACCTAACAATTTGTTTCTTATCTGGATCATTTATTTTTGAATGTATGTTGCTTATCTGGATCATACCTAGACACTTGATTTCTGCTGGACAATACTGTTCAGGTATTCTCTCCCCATGTGATATTGACTGTTAGGTGATCACATCCCCATTGACAACTGACCCTTGATTACTTTACCATTAATCTGTCCCCACTGACCACTGACCCTTGATTACTTTACCATTAATCTGTCCCCACTGACAACTGACCCTTGATTACTTTACCATTAATCTGTCCCCACTGAAAACTGACCCTTGCTTACTTTACCATTAATTTGTCCCCACTGACCCTTGATTAATTTACCATTAATCTGTCCCCACTGACAACTGACCCTTGATTACTTTACCATTAATCTGTCCCCACTGTCAACTGACCCTTGATTACTTTACCATTAATCTGTCCCCACTGACAACTGACCCTTGATTACTTTAATATGTACGTGAGAAACCCAGGCTATGCAAATGGTATGTTTTTTTTTTGATTTTCCGAAATAAAATAGAATAGATAACTGAAATTGAATCTAGTGAAACAATATTGTTTATACTTTTTAATTTACGCTTTAAAAGAAATAGTACTCTTTAACAACACATTTAATACATTATAGAACAATAATTATCATAGCCGATACAAGATCTCCAAGCATGACGCGTATCAACTTGAAGAACAATTGAATGTTAGTTGACGTCAGTGAAACTCCAATGCAGTATACAATTATTGCAACAATTCGAACTGAAACAGTGCTAGATACAATTGTATAGTGCTTAGTGCATACATCATACATGTGATCCTGATAGGTCGAATGTGAAAAAAAGGTACGGTTTGGTTTACAACTTGGAACAATTTGAAAAATGTGTACGGTTTAGTCAATTTTCAGAAACGTTACAGGAAGGGGCCAAGTGTCTTTGGTGTGGTATGGACCTGGCACCAGGTCAGGTTATTCTAATTTCAGGGCTGAACATATTTGTTCTCGATGTAAATATTATGTTATGATGTTGGGACCCCCCCCCCCCCCCTCCCCAATACAGCAGGTTAAAATGGGACCGAACCCGTTTGACCAGCCTTACATGACCTTAGCTGTTGACAGGCCGTTAAACACCAATAAAAAAACAAACAACAATTGGTGACAAGTGACATACACACACACACACACACCGAATACATAAACATTGACAATTAGTGAACTTATAAATACAGCAACCATGGCGACAAAAGACGTATCAGATGAAGATCTACACATGCTAGAAGTGATAAAACACTTAAAAATCAAGCCTGCCAAAGTAGCTAACCCAGAAGATTTTGAAAAGTACATGAAATCTTATTGCACAGAAATGGAAAAGGATCCAAAATCAAAAGGTGATATGTCTGGATATCCAAAGATATCGGTGTTCTATGGCGAAGCCGGTAAAGGTGAAGTTAGTTACACTACTTGGCATTATGCCATGGGTTGTTTTGTAGCGGAAGGCAATTACAATGAACATCAAATACTAACAGGAATTAGGAGATCTTGCAAAGATGAAGCCGCAAATGTTTTGAGAAGAATGGGAACAAAAGCAAGTTTATCAAAAGTAATGAATATATTTGAGTCTTGCTACGCAATGTTAGAAACGGAAGAATCAATCTTTAGGAAATTCCATACATGTCAACAAGAACCAAAAGACAGCATTACAACATACACGGCCAGAGTTGAAGAAATATTTGCATAAGCTGTTGAACTAGACGCGTTAAAGCACACACAAGAAGACCTGTTAACCCTTAGCCTGCTGATCGCGAAAACTGTCGTCTGCTGTTGCTTTATTTTTTGCCCTGTTTCTCAATAAAAACATGGTTTGACAGCACTTTAGAATAATTTCCAATGGAAATGATTCTAAAGTGCTGTCAAAGCATGTTTTTGATGAGAAAAATCGAAAATAAAACATAAGCATCAGACGACAACATTTCATTCAGCAGGCTAAGGGTTAAAACGAGTAATGTACCAAGGACTAACGCAACCATTACAACAGTTAGCATCATATAAATGTGACACCATTCACGACTACGACAAGTTTAAAATAGAAGTTAGCAAAATAGACATGAACTTGAATGAAAATACAAACAACGTGTAATGCAGCAAATAAGGTAGAACATGATAAATCATTAGAATTGAAATTACAGGATTGTTACACCAATTGAATGACAGAATAGACCTGTTAGAAAAAGTAAATGAGACGCCACGACATTACATTACACACCATATTACCGAGATAGAGGGGCAAACAGAGGATTCGGGGAGAATTACAGAGGACAACCCAGAGGGAGAGGTTACACTTGGCACACATGCATTCACACCAAAGTGCTACAACTGTGAGGAATTAGGGCACTTGCAGAGAGACTTTCCATTCAGATATGGCCCTAAATGTTACAATTGTCAGAAGGTTGGACATCTACAAAGAGACTGCCCAAATAACAGAGGTCAACAGTGTTATAAATGTCAGCAACCTGGACATGTACAAAAGAACTGCCCAAACGCATAAATGCCTCAGTTACGGGACAAAACGGAGGCACTGAAACAGATGAGAGTCCCAACATGGTATGGAGTTCGACAGAAACAAATGTACATATACACCGAGTTGAAACGAGAGCATTAATTGATACAGGACATATCACGAGATCAGGCGAAAACGCGAGATTGTAACATGGCCTTAACAGGACACTGTAGCAATGCGGCAAAGACTTGTCATGCTTTTAGCGTCACCGTACCCACTTGTTTTGTAGCAGTCGTGTGCATTTTTATTTTTGTCGAGTACATAACGGCAAATTCGCCCCTGTGTTCGTTTGTGTGTCCGTCCATCAGAAATACGCGTTCAGTTGTTTCGTTCACTGAATCAGGCGCTTAACAAATAGCACCGCGGTCATCAAATATGAATTCGTTCATTTCGCATGTGTGTATTATTATGAACACACGGGTACACGTCTGTTTGTTTGTTGGCCCCTTCCTCTGAAGGCAATACTCACATAAGGGGTATAACCAGATTCAACTGTCACATACAAAGTACCAACGTCGTATGTGAGAGCCAAACCAGGTATCCAGTCGGGATTCCGGTAAGGATGAATACCGATCGTTAAATTACCCATCGCATGCTTCCACCTGCCACCCACAAACACACTGGCGTGCAGCGTAGATTCAGATGAAAGGGGGACCGTCAGACAGTTGCATTTTTCCAACGAGTTTCACTGAGAGGGTGACGGAAATTATTTTGATTGTCAATAATTACAATTAAATAATCATCTCCATTTATTCCATAATATTCGATAGCATGCGCAGTTTTATACTAACAAAATATCGACAGTAACGGAATTGAAAATCAACCTGGTAGTAAAACAATGTACGTAATAACAAAAATAGGATATTAATTAAATATTCTATATAATATAATGTCTAAATAGTATGTTTAAAAAAATAACGAGGCGGTAAAAATATTGAATACAACAAATAATTGACCTTCACGCACGACCTCGCTATTTGAAGGTGGCGAAATTACTCACTGCGCCATCGCCCCGTGCAGGCACCGGGGCGGGATCAACTGATCCTGAGAATAGTGCTGCAGTAGCCATTGCTTGTCGTAAAAGGCGACTAAACTGGCTTAACGATTGGGTTCATACTTTCCGGAACCCACTATACCGGATTTGGCCCTCATGTACATTTTTGGCTTTCTTGTATGTGAGAGTTGAGTCGGGCTATGCCCCATATATAAAAGTAAGATTAGCGCTAATCCTATTACTTTTAGGGGATGGGATAAATGATGCTGGTGTGGCGAGGGCCTGGCACCAGATCAGGTTGTTCTAATTTCAGGACTGAATATATATTTTGATTGTAAATATTGAGTTCTGAAGTTGGGATTTACCCCCCTTGGACAGGTGGATATGGGACTCGACCCCGTTGACCCGTCTGCGTGTAGACTCCCTGAGGCTTGTACCTCTATGTCAGAAAAGCGGACGTTAAACCCTATTCACTCACTCACTCACTCACTCACTGCGCCATCGCGTTTATTGTTTATTTCTCGTTGTCATAACAGACACAGCGTTTAACTTGACACTAAGACTCATTTTCTTAATTAAACACATATTTTGTTATTAATTTTTATTTAAGATAATGTTCATTGTGAATATGTGTTGCTATTACTCAACCCTTCACTCTCATGAATATGTCTGCTATCGGAAAATTTCATTTTTTTAGATCGGCAAATCCTGTTGCTAGGAACGCACCGGTGTGAAAGTAAATTTCATCATTTAGATTCTCCCGCTGATTTCGAATAAAATCCTTGAAATGAAAGACTGAGCACTAAACATTTAAATGAACTGTATTCTTGTTATGTTCAATATAGAACAGTTGTACGCTATGCCAAAGTAAACAAGACAAATATGGAATTTTACACATTGTAGTGCCAAAAAATCGGCGAAATGGCGGTCGCAGAAACGTATTTTTGACAGTGGCCGAGAACCTAAAAAGTTATTTTAGCATTGGCCGCATGCACCAACCACGCTGAGTTCAATGTTGTATATATGCACAATAAAGCTTTGATGAAAAAATGAGCGTGGTTGACGGTTGCGGCCAAATTGGAATTTGGCGACAAACGTGTAAAATGTGCCAAAAAATGACGAAATTTACTATTTTGGGGCATCTTTTGGGGCATCTGATTTTTTGGCATTAGAAGAATCCAAACATTTGTATCTGATATATACACAACAAGACTAGTGGACATAAGATTTTAGTATGTTTTTCTTGCAATTGTGATGTCTGAAATGTTTGGGCATATTTTTGCCAAATCCGAACTTATCCCTTTGATCATAGAGACACGAAGTAACGTACGGTGCTAGTATACAACTTCAGGTTTAGTGTATAGACATAAATGAATGTTTCCTCTAGGAAACACGATCAAACAAATAGAGAATACCATGATAGTGTCTTTTGATATCAAGTTTATCAGACAAGGCTATGTAACGCGCACCGTTTCCGAGCCGATCCCAATAAACTTGATATCAAAATACAGTAGCCTGGTATTCTATTTATCATGACGTCCTTATTTATGGACAAAACGCGGACTTGTTTACGTTGTGTCATTTCTGACGTCATTCGGCAATGTCACGTGACGTCATCCGACCAAGGGAACGTCAGTTTTCACTTCGTTGTAACCCGAATCTTTGTATCAGGTCAATGCCTTATACAGCAATATGTTTTCAGTCAGTACGTATTCGGTCAATACAGGGCAGGTTACCTGATAACTTGAAATACACGTAGATATATACTACGTGACGTACTGTGCTAATCAACAGCGTCAAGTTGATCCTATTGCCGTCATACGTAAATGAATATCAGTTGGAAGCTTTATCACAGAGACATGAAGTAACGTACGGTGCTGGTATACAGTGTCAAGTAACGTACCGTGCTAGTAAACAGTGTCAGGTTGATCCTATTGCCGTCGTATGTGAACGAGCCAATCTTGATGGAACATGTCTGCTGATCGTACGGGAATCGCGTCATGTCCACGTCACAGCGGGTCCGGATCCGAGCCTTGGGCGAGTAGAAGACGAGCCCCGTGTGGAATACAACGGCTAGCGTGTTCATCGTCTCGAACTTCACATCCGCGCTGCAACATCAAGTGGGAGAAGTGCATTATTATGCAATTGCAATATTACATCTAATCAGCATATCAAGTCACACATTGACATATATTCGTTATATTTGACATGTTCCATATTCATATTGATAAGTATGATGACATTGCACGTTTCCACGAAGTCGCAATAGCACGACGTACTGCAAGTGACAGCACGTCAGGTTATGAGTGTATGTTCCGACTTTGGAGGATGACCCAATTGGTTAATCTTCTACGGACATTACGTTCATTATAGGCATTGTTATCTTGAACAGTCCTGCAACTGTTGCATTTATCGACACCGGCTTCTTTTGTATTACCAGTTGGCACGATTGCAATTGCTTGATTCATCGATAATTTACAGGATAAACACAATGATACAGTCGTGTTTTGTATTTACAATGCGGCTACGTACTTGTTATAGAGAGCTAGATCTGGTTGCCACAGGTTGTCTACGGGCACGTGTATCACGTGCAGCCGGTCGTAGCGGGACGGGTCCCAGCTGAGACGCACGTCGGACCACATCTGTTGGACGTAAACACCCGTCTCCAGCACCTCCTCCCGCTCAAACTGAAAGGGACGAAGTGCATCGGTGGCTAAATATTATGATGCAGAGACATGCTGGTGGCGAGATGGTTGGATAATAATAATAATAATAATACTAATATACGAATATCATTCTGAAAACGCCGTCACTTCATCTTGCCATATAGCGAGATGCATCGACCAACTGTTTCACTCTCCGTTCCGGTTTTTCATCTGTTAGTACTTTACGGATTTCAGGATGTGTGCCAGTGGATATATGCATGTATTCTCAGGTTTCCAAATTTGAGCACAACTATCAGACAGTATAAATCATGTTTTCCTTCATTGATGTATAGATAAAGAAACCGCGTACAAATTGTGGTTGTGTCGTATTAATAGGATATAAAATACGTTCCATGGCACATATGCACCGCGTTGAGGAGACAAATGTTTTCCTTCATTTCCGTATAAGGTATACCAGTAATAATGTGTCCCCAATTATGATTATATGGGCTTACGCTATTTATTATCACCATATTATTTTCTGAATTAAGTTTAATATCATTCTAAAGGAACCACGTGCTCCCACACATTGAATGTATTCGTTAGTTATGATGAATTTAAAGACAATCGACTGTACAATGACGTCCCATATTACGTCAAGTCGGAGATGTAATTCGGAAACGTTCGGAAACCACATGATTCCATACCCTGTACTACCTACCAGTTCCACGAGGTTGAGTAGGCGTAGCCCCACGGACAGGCCGACGGGCTCGGAGACATTGGTCTGGGGCAGGATCCTCTTGTCATATCTGTTTAGCAGGTCCCGCACCAGCTGGGTGTTGGCATCTAATAGTGGGTCCAACTTGGCTGTGGGAGAAATTGAAGGGGTCGGTGGAAGAAGGGGGCTAACTCCAGTATGGAGTTAGCCCCCTTCTTCAACTGACCCATTAGGGATGGATTGTGGCCTAGGGGTTAGAACACCTGACTTCCAATTCGGAGAGTGTGGCTTCAAACGTCACCGAGGGCATCCAAAATACTTTCATAGTATTTCCATCCTACTGGTCTGTCGAATGAGACTTTAAACTGTGGTCCCGTCTCTATATGACCCTAGCTGTTGGTGGGACGTTAAACCCATTCACTTTCACTTTCAACTGACCAATTATGTTGATGGGGACATTGGAATATTGAGGCTAACTCAATTATGGCGTTATCCGGCTTCTTTCATTGACACCCTTAATTGTAATATGTAATGAAGTTGGTTTTTTATTCTCAATTTAGTTTGTATCACTCGTCAATATGAGTAGTATTCTTGTTTGGGCAGACAACGGAGAAAAATTACATTATTATCCCCTCGCCGATATGCGATAGCGATAATTCATGTACGTGCACACGTGTGTACGTGAGTGTGTATGTTAGTAACACCTTTCATTTTTCAATAACTTATGAACCCTTCACCGATTTTGATAATGTTTGACCACAATCTGTGTCTGGGGGATGCTGTTTTGTTTTGCATACTGCCCACGTCCTACCGCCCATTGTCAAGGTCACTGGGGACTTATGTTCACCTTGTTTGTAAGGCAAAATATGTTAACGTTTGTTTTGTTTATGATAGTATCCAGGTTACCAGCGAGGGGATTAGCTTCGTAATAAACCCTTAGAATGCGGGAACCAAAATAATCGTCTGCTGCTGTGTCATATTTGATCTCTTTTCTCAGTAAAAACATGGTTTGACAGCATTTTAGAATCATTTCCGTTGGAAATGATTCTAAAGTGCTGTCAAACCATGTTTTTGATGAGAAAAAATGGAAATGAAAAATAAACAGCAGACGTCAATTTTTTATTCAGCATTGTAAGGGTTAATATGCATATTTACATCATTGTAAGTTGGGTCTAATCTTTTGCTAATGTATTTCTTATACTGTATTAGCTGAATTGCGAGTAACGAATAAAGTGGGCACTTGAAATGGGGCTTGTGGCGTTTGCGACCAATCTGGCTCTTGGTCTATTATTGCAATCCCGCAGTCTTATAATGGTCTATTCTGCTTATTCAGAGCATGCCATGTGTCTCAATGACTGAATGGCGAACAGTACAGACCATGATCATAGTACACGGATGTGCAGACCTGTAGTCATGTATTATTTGTATCATACATGTATCATATTTGTATCATACATGGTCAACAGTATAGACCCTGAACAGAAGGCGCGTATTTGTAAACTGATCTGGGACTATACATGTCGCAAATGTCAGAAAAGAAGTTTCTACAGTCATATTCTCACATTTAGAGTTCAGGGGCCCATTTCATTAAAGTTCGTACGACTAAAGTGTTCGTAAGTGAAAATTTAGGATCGTTTTGAAATTTCAATTGATGGATTTACATTTATTAAGCATAGGCTGCATATGCAGCCTATGCTCAATAAATGTAAATCCAATAATTGTTTACAAGAAAACCTTGTTAATGTGAAATTTACTGACTATCATAAGTTTGCACTTACGAACAGTTTAGTTCGTACGAAGTTTAGTGAAACGGCCCCCTAGATTTTATATACCATACATGACCAACAGTGTATGCCCTCATCAGACTGCAGCGATGCAAACTATTGCTGTGACTTGAGAAACGGGGATTGTTGGTTTTGCTACCAGTGTAGATCCAGAGCAGCCTGTGCATCCGCACAGTCTGACCAGTATCCGCAACGTTCGTCATTCCATCAATGAAACACACGACGCCATACTTCTAAGACGCAATTATATAGATCGTTATCGTTGTGCACACGGATCACAAATTTCACAAGCCCCATTTACCCAGTCACAGCCACGAATTAGCAACTTGGCAAGACTGTTCAAATGAGCGGTAACACCATTTGCATCTGTGCAGAAAGATGGAGAAACTTCTTTGAAATTGTATTCAAATAGATTAGTAGCGTTGAATTGGTTAATTAGCATCGCAGAATGCCAGCCCAGGTGTTTTGCCGTTCTTAGAATGTTGGTATTTTGATTGGTGTCAATTGCACTGTTTGCTCATATCAATACAAGAAGGAAAACACGTTAGATGTGTACAGTTATCTCGACATGCGAACAGAAAAATAGATACAAGCTATTTTATTTCACCTATTTCTGATAACTTTGCCATATGAACCGAAATGAGTAAACCATCAGTACTGTGTCTATTGTCGTTAGCTTACTATAACCACAAAATTAGGAGTTGCTTATAGCAATTGCCACAAAATTTCAGTAACATGTACAATCTAAAATTGACAACTATTAATGTGTATATTCGCAATCATAACGAACGGAGATACGTTCTCAAACGTGGATGTGACTGGATAAATCGGGCTTATTGGTTTTGCGATCAGTGTAGATCCAGACCAGCCTGTGCATCCGCACAGTCTGATCAGGATCTACACTGTTCGCCATTCCATCAATGAAGCACCCATCATGCTTTTAACAACAAATATAGCACATTGTCGTGTTACAGGAGTGTTCTATTTGACCAGGAGCTACACTGGTCACAAATCCTGTGAGCCCCATTTCTCCAGTCACAGCCACAACTTATAGTGTACTTGCTATCGAATTCTAGTGATACGAAGGTACATCGGTATGTAGTTTAATATCGACTCTGTGGTGGAATAAAGCGTTTTCATCAGCTTTCAAATCGGTCTGATGTTAGCACCTTTGTTACTGTGAGTTTATCTTCTACAAAGAGAGATATATCAGTGGGATGTAAACACGAAATGTATCCATGTATCTGCCACGAACATTTTGTATTTATGTTATGGCTTTCAATAACCAGACGCCGCACTATTTTAGAGGTCAAGCAGGTGCTTCTATCCACAGGTGGACCCAATAATTGGCTCATTTGAAAAACGTTACCCCACCCACCCATTTCCTTACACTTAGTAATATAATATATATACATTACAGTATTTTCAAGGTGGGAATCAGCTTCGCGAAACTGCCGTATTTTCGGGCTCGCTCAAACACCACATATTATGTCTCGATATGGTAATCGATAAATGTCTTCACTAGCATTTCGTTAGTTACGAGCAAATTAGCTACAAAAGACAAGGCGATAATTGTAAATTTTTGTGAGCTGTGGAAGCATAAATAATGTGTTAAATCATGCCGAAATCCCATTACAGTTTCAACATATTGACGTGGATCACTGAAATACTTATCAGTAACTAAAATGTTACAATTTGTGACTAATAAGTATATCATCCACTAACATTTTTTATCTAAAACGTCCTTTTATTTTGATGTGCGTCCCAACATTTGGACATAATAACCCTCCGTGATCTTTACTTTCGGATTTCCTTTGTTATATTCGCAGAATGATAAATAATGACGTCACGGGAAAACCTAAACTAGAGTATTATAAATACTCCTATATTAGTTCAGCCAATCAGGTGGCAATGCGTGATGCTGTTTGTGTGGGATTCTTACGGACAGAGACATTTCTCTGTATCGCCGGTAGCTAAAATTTGTGTAACTATCCATATGCTAATCACACATATTTAAAGTGAATATATTTGGGGGCCTGTAGCCTATTTCATCAACATTGCAAAGTATACTTTACTAGCAAAGTATACTTTGAGGGAGTAATCATTTATTTTTCCTGAAATGCATTATTTCATATAGAACTAACAAATGCATATATTTCATGATTAAAAGTATGCAGAATTATTATACTGAATGTATTACATTATCACAGCCAAATTGGCTGTGATAATGTAATAAATTCAGTATAATAAAAATTAATAAATTTATCATAAAATTGAAAAGTTCTCCCTCAAAGTATACTTTGCTACTAAAGAATACTTTGCAATGTTGATGAAATGGGCTACTGAATGCATGTATCTATTGCCAGAGATTTACTATAGATAAATGCATTCAGGCAGCAGAAAAGTAGAAACATGTGCATGTTTCTCATATTTCATATTTTCATTCCCTGTCCCACCCATGCTCCACACTTGCCCAAGGTCAAGGTCAAATAACTTTGAAAGTTCACGTTTAGTAGATACATGCGCGTTTCTCCATTCTCCTATAACCTATTTAGTGTACTGACACGCGATTGGCTTGAAACTTCATGTGCATGTTTCTCATAATTTATTTATGTTTTCATTCGCCACCGCACCCATACTCCCTCCATGCCCAATGTCAAGCTACTTTCACATTCAGTAGATGCATGCGTGTTTCTTCATTCTCCTACAACTTCTTTAATGTACGAGCGATTGGTTTGAAACTTCATGTGCATGTTTCTCATCATGCATATTTTCATACCCCGCCCCACCCATGCTGGCTGTGCCCAAGGTCCATTCTCCGTTGACTACTTTACTGTATGAACGGTTGGATTACAATTTCATGTGCATGTTTATGATCCAGCCACAGGTGTCCGAAGTTGTGCTGGGAAAAGTGTACTGGGTCCGAATCGGTGGGCGTCTTAGTCGGTGGGCATCTATAAGATAGATATTTAAGATGCCCACCGACTAAGACGCCCACTGATTCGGACCCAGTACACTTTTCCCCCGAATCGGTGGGCGTCTTAGTCGGTGGGCATCTATAAGATACCCACCGACTAAGACGCCCACCGATTCGGACCCAGTACACTTTTCCCAGCACAACTTCGGACCCCTGTGGATCCAGCCACCTAAGCGATGGGATTCGTGCCGTTGGCGGCGTTCTTGGTTATAAATAAGTTGCGACTGTTTCTGAATATGTGTGGAAGCTATACATCGTCTAAAGTATTTGTGGACTGCTACGTTAATTTTGAGTGCGATCGGAGATTCCGATGGCATATGTGTTTCGTCAATTGGTGCGCTTCCTATGAAATCGCGTTCAAAGGCTTCTTACATGTTACTCAATTAATCACTATGTTTATACGAACACATTTACGATACCACAAAGCATTCCAAGGTGTGGTTTGTTTTCAAATAATCTCGGAAACGCCATGATTGATAAGATACGTTCGTGATCTACATCCTGTAACAACGTTCGCGTTTGGACCTCCGCCACAGAAAGTAAACCCTATCAATTCTGATCTTGTATTCGTTCGTCCGCATGTGTGGATGGTTCGTAGAAATCGCACAAGTGGTCATCTAATTCCAAAGCCATTCAAAACCAATTTAGATAACGACCGTCTGCTGTAGGAGACCTCCCATATTGGCGCTATCACATTTCACGATTACAATCGGAGCCTGTCGCGCGCATGATTACATCAGACAACGCCAGCGAAAAGATACAACATGGCGTTTCCTGTCGGTTTAACGTTTACAATTCTAAATAATTGAAATGGATTTCGAAATGTTAATTTTCTGACGAATACAATCGTCACAAAACGATTTTCAGTCTCGTTCCTTTATAAAAAATGGGGTGTTTTGTTTCTTCAGAAAAGAAAAAAATGAAAATTACTTGCAAAATATGAAGATCCTGATGAGACGGCTCGTCACGAGCCGGCTCACCTGGATCTACGTTGTTTGCAACCACCGCTATATATATGCATATAGGACCGAAATGGTTGAGAACACACGGTCCGATTGTGGATGGGTGCGAATCTATATCTCTGCTCGAGCTATTTCCACTCATGTTGTTTTCTCAATTATCTAAAGACCATAGGAATTTCCAATTGGGGCAGTTCAAATGATTTTGAATGTGTATGCATAAAAACGTATCAACTGTCGCTAGACAAGCAATAAGAACACGTGTACTTTGAAAATCCAACCATTATAGTTCCAATCAGTTATTGGAAATCAGTAAGCTGTCCATACCGTATCCACTGTATGCTGTGATGTACCATATACATGTACAAACATGAAGCTATGCTGGTTTCACTGTAGACGATATATTGTACATTTGCACATGTGTGGCACCGATGGCTTATCGTCCGGTTCTTCTACTAAATTAATACAATCTCTCAGACACGCTCCGTCTTATGAATGGGTAGAGAAGGGTACACAGCCATCATGTATATTGGGGCCAAAGTTAAAAAACAACAATTCAGGATAGGACTATTGTAAATCAAAAGTACAACTCGCCAATGCGCATGTGCATGTACACCGAGTTGAACTGAAACATACTACAGTGGAACCTCTCTAAACCGGACACCCTGGGAGGTCCCCAGGGTGTCCGGTTTAGAGAGGTTCCATTATAAAACAGAGATATGACTACTTCTTTGTTTTGGTAGAGAGGCTCGACTGTATATTTTGGACTGTTGCCTGCACAACAATTATGTTTTTGGGCCTAATGTGTCTGTTTAAGATAAGTGTGGAAATTATTCGCCAACTTTTAGTATTAGAGATGTTCCCTGAGTATCATATTGCACATGTATGCCAGTTAAATGCACACTCCGATACAATGTTGGCATCCGTTGCGGTCATGAATATACATTGTCATTGGCATCGTGAGTCCATTACACCTTCGAATGCTGGGAACGTAAATTATCGTCTGATGTTGTTTCATATATTGTCGTCTTTCTCAATGAAAAAAACATTGTTTGACAGCACTTGAGAATCATTTCTATTGGAAATGATTCTAAAGTGCTGTCAAACTATGTTTTGGTGAGAAAATAAAATGGAAAATAAAAGGCAAACAGCAGACGACAAAATTTAATTCAATATTGTAACGGTTAAAAGTAAGTGCAGGGAATTTTTTCTGGATCTCCGGTTCAGACAGGTCCTACTATATATGTACAATGTATACCAAACTCTGGCCAATTCGAGAGACGCCGTATGACGAAGTTTCATGTCGTCTGCTTTCCGAATTAGCCGCGCGTGTGTCAGGCGGTACTGGGTTTCCAGCTTAGGGAGGTTCTATTACACAGGTATGTCACACATGTATGCCAGTAATGTTACTTTATTGAAAAAGACTATAGCCTGAAATCTGCAATATCCAGTTACCTGTAAAAACCAAATGTGGGACAATCAGGACTACTGGACACTCAAATGTGGGACAATCAGGACTACAGGACACTCAAATGTGGGACAATCAGGATTAAACCGTATTACACATGTACATGAAAAGCAAACATTGGCCAATTCGACAAACGCCGTTTGCCGTGGTTTCATGTCGTCTGCTTCATGAATTAGCCGCGTCGTGCCAGGCGATTCTGTCTGTGCATCCGACTTAGAGCGGTCCTACTTAACTATACATGCAAACCAAATTTTGGGCAATTCAACAAACGCCGTATGAAGTTGTTTCATGTCGTCTGCTTTATGAATTAGCCGCGCGTAGTGCCAGACGAGTATGGGTCTCAGGTTTAGATAGGTCTTGCTTTCCGAGTTAGCCGCGTTCTGGGTATCCGGCTTCGAGAGGTCCTATTATATATGTTTGCCAAACTCTGGCCAATTCGAGAGACGCCGTATGACGATGTTGCATGCCGTCTGCGTTCCGAATTGGCCGCTGCTTTTATGAATTAGCCGCGTCTGTGCCTCTGACTTAGAGCGGTTCTACTTAACTATGTATACATGTACACCAAACTTTTGCCAAATTGAGAGACGCTGTATGACGAGGTTCATTGCCGTCTGCTTTCCGAATTAGCCGCGCGTCGTGCCAGGCGGTACCTGGTTACCCGCGGATCATGTCGGGAGAAATTAAAGGTTACAGTGGCAGCAGATGGTAAATGTATCTCTGGAAACCGTATACGAGGGGAATACAGAAAGTTGCCAGGCCAAGAAATTCGTAGAACTAACTTGCCATGCCAGATTATGGACCTTCACCATTGAGGATGCTACGTAGACACATGCATACATGCCCGCCCTAACATGTATTCAACTACAGTGCAACCTCTCTACACAGGACATGATGAAAACAGCGCAGGGGCCATTTCACTAAACTTGGTACGACGGTACGACTAAAATGTTCGTAAGTGCAAACTTATGATAGTCTGTAAATTTCACATTAACAATGTTTTATTGTAAATAATTCTTGGATTTATATTTATTATACCCCCCGCAACGAGTTGTGGGGGTATGCTGGAGTCAGGTTGTCCGGGCGTCCGTCCGTCCGTGCGTCCGTAAACTTAACATCAGAGAAATATTGTTATAACTTCTATTTCCTTCATCTAAAATGCTTAATATTTCACACATGCATTCCTGTAAGGCTCTACTACCATGCTGTGCAAAATCCACGACCGTCCAACCTCCGCTGATCCCAAGGTCAAGGTCAAATACTTAGTCTCTTTACAAAACTTAACATCAGAGAAATATTGTTATAACTTCTATTTCCTTCATCTAAAATGCTTAATATTTCACACATGCATTCCTGTAAGGCTCTACTACCATGTTGTGCCAAATCCACGACCGTCTAACCTCCGCTGATCCCATGGTCAAGGTCAAATGCTTAGTCTCTTTACAAAACTTAACATCAGAGAAATATTGTTATAACTTCTAAAATGCTTAATATTTCACACATGCATTCCTGTAAGGCTCTACTACCATGCTGTGTCAAATCCACGACCGTCCAACCCCCGCTGATCCCATGGTCAAGGTCAAATACTTAGTCTCTTTACAAAATTTAACATCGGAGAAATATTGTTATAACTTCTATTTCCTTCATCTAAAATGCTTAATATTTCACACATGCATTCCTGTACGGTTCTACCTCCATGCTGTGCCAAATCCACGACCGTCCAACCCCCGCTGATCCCATGGTCAAGGTCAAATACTTAGTCTCTTTACAAAACTTAACATCAGAGAAATCGGTTATAACTTCTATTTCTTTGCTCGGATCTGCTTCACATTCACGTTCGTGCCGCCCCCGCTAAGCCCAGAGTCAAGGTCACAAGCCCACACTTGGAAAATATTACATATTTAGGGGTACCTGGGCCCACGCGGTGGTATTCCGTAAGCCTCACTTACTGACCAATCTAGTTGAGCATAGGCTGCATATGCAGCCTATGCTCAATAAATGTAAATCCATCAATTGAATTTTTCAGACGATCATAAATTTGCACTTATGAACATTTTAGTCGCACGAAGGTTAATGAAACGGCCAGCAGGTTTTCCAGATGTTCCACCGAATTCCAGACAAATTAGTACCCCGTGACATCTTCCCCGTGCATTTCTACCATAGACAGTTGCATATTGAGGTTTAGAGAGGTTACACTGTACCATTGAACCTCTCTAAACCGGACCCCAAGAAAACCTCACCGTGTGCAATATTATGTGGGGTTCATTGTACGTATATTCAATGTTGTTGTATAGTCAGCTTGCAAAGTACACATTGCCCCAGTGTCTGTTAGGTTAGCTTGCTTTAACTTGATATCATAATTAATTTGATTTTTTTTACTGATCTGCCATTTTTCGCCTTTTCTGTTTCTGTGCGGGAGGGTAGCGTGATATATATGCCTACGAGTCCATATACACGTGGTGCTGAATTACCGTGGAACCTCTCTAAACCGGACACCCTGGACGCCGTCCAGGGTGTCCGGTTTAGAGAGGTTCCACCATAGTTGTAATCATACTTACCAGAATCGCCGAGAGCAATCACCAACAGAAGCAGAAATCCAGATGTCACTGCGGTATCCGCGAGTTGTCTGCCCATTGTCGTAAGCGACGTTGTCGTTTACTCCATTTGCTTCCAACTATGTATGTAAGCTGGTGTCAAATAATTTGTCCTCAGGAAAATATGCTACACACAGCTATCACCAGTCAAATATCCCTCTCTAATCACTGGCAACTCATCGCATATACTAATAAATCACGGCCTGTATGTATGGCGTATTTTTCGCAATTTATATTAAAATCTTTGTAAATACAAGTTTCTTCAACAATTGTTAGATTTCAAAATAATTACAGTCACTCTTTATATGGGCGTTCCTGATTAAGTATAGCGAATGAATCGTGGATGAAACGAGTTTGTTCGTTGTGCTAGATGAAATTGGTATTTTGACTATGTCTAATTGTTTTTTTGTTCTTTTGTTTTTTTTAGCTTTTTTTTCTTCAAAAAAAAAACATGCACGTTTGAAAATTTTCGATATTGTCTATATACGGAATCACATGCGTGCATGCACTATGAGCGGTAAACACAGAATTAGTAAATAAGAGAGCACGGTTTCTCGGGATTCATTTCTGGCCACTTCACACATTTTGTCAATACGCATGTCTCGAATATCGCACCTATTGACCATTGCGTACTATAACAATATCGACAAACATTCCGCCTACTTCGCCATTGTCATTTGGCATCACCATCAAGTGGTGACGGCAATTAACTGTATTCATATTATCATTGTTTATTTTAGTATCTGGTAGTGTGAAAACTACATTCATATGTGTACGTTAATTATTCCGAATATGCGACAAATCTGTCTGATATGGAAGCGCCCTGGGGCCCGTTTCACTAAACTTCGTACGACTAAAATGTTCGTAAGTGCAAATTTAGGATCGTCTGGAAATTTCAATTGATAGATTTACATGTATTGAGCATAGGCTGCATATGCAGCCTATGCTCAATAAATGTAAATCCAATACTTGTTTACAAGAAAACTTTGTTTATGTGATATTCACAGACTATCATAATTTTGCACTTACGAACATTTTAGTCGTACGAAGTTTAGTGAAACGGCCCCCTGGTGCCAATGCTAAACTATTTTTATCTCATAATTAGGATTTTCTTCTAATTATGAGATACTAATTCCTAATTAGGAGATACTAAGTCCTAATTAGGAGGTATTATCTCCTAATTAGGAGTTACTATCTCCTAATTAGGCACCAGGATGCTTCCAGGATGCTTTCATAATCTGAAATAAGGCTCTCTTGTTTGGAAGTTTAATGCAAAGCAAATTTTGTTTTATGTTGTTGTTAAAATGAGGCGTGACAACTAAGTTTTGTAAAACAATGAGGCGCAATTCTCCTCAAGACGTATAACAATTTCTCATTTCTCGTCGAAAACATATGTTGTGACCACTCATTTGAACGGAGATAGTTCAAATGGTGGTTACAACATATACATTTTGAGAAGATGTGAGGAAACTGTTGTTTTTTTTTGTTTCAAATTGTCTTCAAGGAAAATTGTGTATTATATGCATGTAAAGTCTTTACTAACTTATTATAAATCCGTATTTCATTTTGCACATTTGCTTGTTGGGTACATTTCGCGTTTTCACATGTCACTTAGCGTCGTGACATTTCGCGTTTGCCCTACTCAAGTGGCGATATCGCCGAAATGCAACGTTTTGGCCGCTATTATCCTGGCGAAAACAATGACGGATCATAGCCAGTTACCTCCCGTTTAATTTATTTATAGTTGTGTTGTTTATGGCATTATTGCTTGTAAAAATGGGCGAATGTGGCATTATTTGTTATGAAAAGGAGCACCTATGGTGATTTCGAACAGTTTTGATCCAGATCATTCTACATATCTGCACAATCTGATCCGGAACTGCATTATTTGTCGGATTCATATTTTCACACATATTAATGTTATTGAAACCATTTTCCATCAGAACTGTACGGAAGCCCATTAGGGCCACTTCACTTTTTTTTTTTTATCTTTTCTTGAATTTTCGAGATCTTTTCTTTTCTTGAATTTTCGAGATGTTTTCTTGAATTTTCGAGATGTTTTCTTGAATTTTCAAGATGTTTTCTTGAATTATCTTTTCTTGAATTTTCGAGATCTTTTCTTTTCTTGAATTTTCGAGATGTTTTCTTGAATTTTCAAGATGTTTTCTTGAATTTTCAAGTTCTTTTCTTCAATTTTCAAGATCTTTTCTTGAAAATTCAAGAAAAGATCTTGAAAATTCAAGAAAAGATCTTGCAAATTCAAGAAAAGAACTTGGAAATTCAAGAAAATATCTTGTTTTCAAGATGTTTTCTTGAATTTTCAAGTTCTTTTCTTGAATTTTCAAGTTCTTTTCTTGAATTTTCAAGATCTTTTCTTGAAAATTCAAGAAAAGATCTTGAGAAGATCTTAAAAAGATCTTGAAAGTTCAAGAAAAGAACTTGAAAATTCAAGAAAACATCTTGAATAAATGGAAATAAAAAAAAAGTGAAGTGGCCCTAATGGGCTTCTGTAGATCTGGGTCTACCCTGTTCGCAATAGCAACGGTTGTACTCGGTGTCCAGTGAGAAACAAACGCTAAAATACCACATAGAACCGGATCTCTATTTGATAGATTTGCAAAGGGAAATAACTACCCACGATCCCTCCTTATTCTCAACAGCCACGATTGCTTTGCGAGACAACTAATCCGCATGAAGCTCAGTACGAAACATCCAACTATAATCAAATATAAAATATAGCTACATCGTATCGATGAAATGTACATTTCCCACGCACAAACACTTAATTGGCTTAAATCCTTCGTTTTAATAATTTTCCAGAATCATGAACATAAACCAAAACCACTTAACCTGGAATCGCGTAAATTTCACAATGTATACATACGCCGCCCTGGTTTACTTTCAGGAAATGAACACCCGCGTATATTCACACATTACCGATAAATACATGTCCATGTGGTATACGGATTTGAGACTGGGATAGCAATGTATGTAGACTAACACTCGACCTATGATGTCTATGTCGGAAGGAAACCTTTCCGTGAATACTAATTGGATATCCGCCAAGTTCTGAGAAAACCTGGCTTATTAGTGAGTACTGTTACTGGAGAAACAGAGGAAGCTGGGGACCGTTTCACTAAACTTCGTACGACTAAAATATTCGTAAGTGCAAAATTATGATAGTCTGTACATTTCACATTTAACAATGTTTTCTTGTAAACACTTATTGGATTTACATTTATTGAGCATAGGCTGCATATGCAGCCTATGCTCAATAAATGTAAATCCATCAATTGAAATTTTCAGACGATCCTAAATTTGCACTTACGAACATTTTAGTCGTACGATGTTTAGTAAAACGGGCCCCAGAGCCCCATAGGTTTGGCACTAGCGTTTAACTCCATACACATCATAAATACCATATTAATTCAACACAAATGTTAGATTCTAGTTATTGCATAAGCACGTGATCATACATGGAAGCTGTAGCGATCACAATATATTTATTACACTAACACAATTATGATTTAATATACCGTTTTAATGTATTATGAAAGCCAATTTTATTCAATAATAAGGCTTATGGTAAGTGTGGCCGGTCTGACGTCAGAACTGGCAGTGTCCTCTGAGTGCGGCCAAATATGGATCTACACAGTTTTAGAAGCAGGTGCGGGTGTTTCGCTTATTGAATGGCGAACAGTGCAGATCCGGATCCGTGTCTGTGGATGCGCATGCATATCTAGATCTACACTGGTCGCAAATGCCATAAGCCCATTTTCTCCAGTCACGTTCACACATGTCTAGATTTTCAAGTTTGTCCTCGAGCACATTTTATTTGAAGCATAGATCACTGTATTGTAAGCTGTACGGGTCGGTAAATGGAGACACCCACAAAATTGCGGACATGGAATAACGTGCCATGTAGGTACGTCAATTGTTTCTATTTTCCCCTTTAAAACTAGCAAAAATAAATCATCACTAAATAGCCTCGTTTTCAAAATGTTCACGTTTTTCTGTCGTTCCTGCGTATATTAACGACAAGAACAACCGAGGAACATTTATTATACACTGGATTCCCACGTTTAATTCGTGACCGTTGCTAGTTTTAAAGGGGAAAACAGTAAAAATTGAAGCACCTACCTACGTTTTTCTATGTCCACCATATTGTGGGTGTCTCCATTTACCGGCCCGTACAGCTTACAGCACAGTGTAGATGGTGTTTTATTGATTTTTAATGGCGAACAGTTTAGGTGATGAACTGACTGTGCGGACTGCAAAATTATGATAGTCTGTACATTTCATATTAGCAATGTTTTCTTGTAAACACTTATTGTATTTATATTTATTGAGCATAGGCTGCATATGCAAACATAGACTGCATATGCAGCCTATGCTAAATAAATGTAAATCAATCAATTTCCAAACGATCCTAAAGTTGCACTTACGAACATCTTAGTCGTACGAAGTTTAGTGAAACAGGCCCCTGGATCGAAACATTTATAATCCCCATTATGGATGCGACTGGAGAGCTGGAGTATAGACCAGTGTAGATCCAGATCAGCCTGTGCCTCCGCACAGTCTGATCAGGACATGCACTGTTCGCCATTGCACAAAGCAATATAGATCATTGTCAGGCTACAGAAGTGTGTTATTCGAGCACGTGCACTGGTCTGAAATCCCGCCAGCCTAATTTCTCCTGTCACAGCCACAGGTGGAAGACTCGGACCTATGACACCAACAAAATGCCTATTAAAAAAATCCCATTACCCCACCCACTTGGTCTCGTACATTACCATCTTCTATTTATAGAAGGTTGGTATAAATATGGCCATTATAGAAAGAGCCCTCTCGTTTCCGACTCGCACAAACACAATACACATCGATTAAATGTATGATTTCTGTCGCTGGCAATCGATAAAGGTATTAGGTGTGTGAATATATTCACTTCAAATCGCTCTTTCCAGCATTTATTCAGTTATTCGCATTTTGTATACCCCATCCAAAGCGAAATTTGCGTGTACGAAAGAATCTCACACATAATCGGAGGCCGTCCGGCGTGGATTATCGGTCATATTTGAACAATAACTGATCGCCAGCTCAAACTAAAGTGGTGCACCATGACCATATACATTAGAAACTCCAACCATACAAAGTTCGTCCAATTGTGATCGTTCACCGATCTAAAAAACACCTTTTTTCTACTTTCATTCATGATTCGCGTACTATCAGATATGTCTTCCGGAATCCCGAAATAGGTTGAATGACGTCATTACAGTTTAGATTTAGCCAATCAGAGATGTTCTTTACATAGACGCTTCCGGTTGTATTATGGAAGATGGTGCATTGACCCGGTTCCAGATAATGAACGAAATTAGACAAAAAAGTGTTTTTTAGATCGGTGAACGATCACAATTGGACGAACTTTGTATGGTTGGAGTTTCTAATGTATATGGTCATGGTGCACCACTTTAGTTTGAGCTGGCGATCAGCTATCGGCCAAATATGACCGATAATCCACGCCGGACGGCCTCCGATTCTGTGTGAGATTCTTTCGTACACGCAACTTTCGCTTTGGATGGGGTAATCAAAACGCGAATAACTCAATAAATACTTGAAAAAGCGATTTGAAGTGAGGATATTCACACACCTAATACCTTTATCGATTGCCAGAGACATTATTTCATACATTTAATCGATGTTTATTGTGTTTGTGCGAATCGGAAAATAGAGGGCTCTTTCTATAATTGCCATATTCATACCCACCTTCTATAAATAGAAGATGGTAGATGATAGGTCCGAGTCTTCCACCTGTGGTCACAGCCTCATTTCTCCAACCATAGTACCATATCCTTCCTAACGAGATTAGTAAGATACTATTAGCTGGAAACTTTTCATTTTATGGCTAGTGTTCGTTGATTGAATGACAAACAGTGTAGACACTGACGGGTGTGTATGCTGATACATGTCTAAATTGTACGCAAATACCATTAAGTAACTGGCGTGGATTAGTTATTGCTAAATTTGAGAATGTTCCATTATGCAGGACAGGGGTGCCATTTTGTAAAAAGAAACAATAACCACAAAGGCATTGAATGTTGAAACGGCTATTCACGATTTACAAAGAGGAAATGGTAAAAATAGGCACTTTAACCTCGTTCCAATGCAACATTACAACGGTATAATGATTATACTCACATACACATATTGATTTGAGACAATATATATATATATATATCGATGGTCTAGTAACATAAGGTCGTAACTGCTATGCTTTAGCATAGCAGTTACGACCTTATGTTACTAGACCATCGATATATTATTTACCCTAGTTTCTCGAAAGATGAAAGAACGGCATTTTTACTCATTTAATCGCATATTGCGCCGCTTTCGCCAATATATATTGAATTAATCATTAAATGTTCAGCCGCTATATTTAGAATTTATTTTTACGCCTAGTTGTCATCAGTTCACGAGGCGCAAAGCATATTTCCGCCCACATACGCGCTCATTTCGTGTCACCCCGCCAATCACATGCTAGTATATTGATTCGAAATCACGTTTAGGGGCGGAGCTTCGCAAGTGGGCTGGTAAACAATAAGTACGTTATAGTTCACATATACAAAATCAATATATGAACTATAACTATTACTTATGCACAGTATTACACCAATGCCAATGTATTGCCACGATGGGTCTCATTCAAACATGCATGCAAGTATCTACGTACACAACAGCCGGCGTTAATCTTGCCTATATAGTATCAACTTTTCTGAACAGATATTGGCAATACCAACTGGCAATCAAGCTGCTTGATTTCCAGCACAATATTCAAGTATTTAGAAAAAATAAAATGATAAATATTAACAAGATTATCCCAGGCAGTAGTGTACATGTTCAAGTTCTAGTCAAGTTTGTTTATTTCTACGCATGTCGAGTTTCCCACGTGACGGTATGTTAGTGTTTGCTCAATTAACCGCTCAGTGCCATTTCCGATGCGTGCCAATTAATTCCCATGTATTTGGCGATAAAAACAATTACTGGGGAGCTAGTTGCTTTAGGGCCGACATGACACCACTGACGCACTTACATGTACGCAACATATTCTTGTATTTATTAAACTTGGCAAATTGCTATATATAGTAAATACTCTCTAAACCGGGCACCCTGGGAAGTCCCCACGGCTAGAGGGGTTACCCTGTAATTTAAGTGTTTGAAAATCCACGACTTTTTGTGTTTTGTATTGATGAACGTGGACTGAAACTCATTGTATAAATAAACGATGTGTTCTGTTCTGTTCATTATTAACTCTTTGCATGCTAGCGGTGAAAATAACAGCCAACACATTAGGAGTATTTTTCTTATTTCTCTGTGTAAATATGTCTTGGAATTTCAGTAGAATTTAGTCCGGAGGACTAAATTTTATTGAAATTCCAAAACATATTCATGATAGTTATAGGGAGAAATAAAAGAAAATGTAATTACTTGTTGTCTGCTATTTTTTAACTATTTATAGCCCGCACATTTCGCAGCATGCAAGAGTTAAAGATAATCCATGTGGAATTGCATCCAGATTAAGTTTGCTTTAGCGTGGTTCTACTTTAATAAAGAGATATACAGTCGAGCACCAGTACCTCGAACATCAGTATCTCGATGATATCCCCTATCTCGATGATGTACATGCAAACATTAGTATATGTATCATCTTTAGTTAACCTTTCAACCCTAACTAACTGGAATATACTTTGATATGTTAATTTTCTGACCAATCCACTCGTCACTAAATTATTTAGAGACTAGTCCATTTTTGAAAACAAGTTTGTTTTTCCCCCCGAAAAATATGAAAATTACTTACAAAAAGTGCAGATCCTGATGAGACGGCTCGTCACGAGCCGTCTCATCTGGATCCACACTGTTTGCACACACCTATATAGAGGGCTGTAGTGTTGAAGGGGTTTAATTAATATACATATTTACACATCGACTATATTGTTTGTCAGAGGTTGGTAAGCAATTTGAACACATATGTTGACAAAAGAAAAATTTGCATCTATATGCAAACCTAGGTGTGCCTCACGGCAAACCACACACGTTGTGTGTCTATGGTCATTGTGTGAATTGATCAATTCGATCACTATTATTTCCTATATTTACTATATGTCACCAATGTAGCAGTTGATGATGTTTTGCGATATGCGGAATGATTACATGTAACATAAAACGCTAATTTGGATGGTGATAGGTACATATATTCGACTTACAAATGCTGCAATGTCCTTCTCTGTGCCAGTGACGCATCACAGGTGGAAGACTCGGACCTATGACACCAAAAAAATGCCTATTAAAAAAAGCCCATTACCCCACCCACTTGGTCTCGTACATTACCATCTCATATGTATACTCACCTTTATAAATAGAAGATGGTAATGTACGAGAGCAAGTGGGTGGGGTAATGGGATTTTTTTAATAGGCATTGTTTTGGTGTCATAGGTCCGAGTCTTCCACCTGTGTGACGCATATGTAATCACAAATCGTGTCAATGCTGTGGACAGATGTATAGACACAAATAATTATACAGACGGGCGGCAGAAATGCCTAAACTATAATGTAGAACATTGTTGAATTTTTTTAAATACAATCTTACCTTGTGAATCTCATACACGTAGTCTACAATATATTTCTGTTTACGTATAGTTTAGCACGTGGAAATACAATTGTCGGCGACAAAAATAGAACATAAATGAAGGGCGTTCCGTACACAACAGAAAAGTGTTATAAACCTACACACACTCGTGAAGTGGCATATTTCATCAGGTCTGAAAAATAGTGCTATACATATGTAGAGGATCTTACTTGTGTGATGATTTACTATCATATTTATTAACGAGTTTACTGATGTCATAAGAGGCTATGCTGAGTTTATTTACAAATCAGTCAAGGATCTTTAATAAATATCATATTACATCAACACAAATGTTAAATTTGCTTTATTGCAGGAGCACATCATCATACTAAGCATATACTGGTTACCTAACGTGTTTTATTGTACCCGTCTGATTTGCACATTTATTACACTTAGTCTAGTGTATTATGATATTGAATACACACTGGTGCCGGCCTTTATAGACATTGATAACTTGCTTATTGATAACTTGCTTATTTATAACTTGCTTATTGATAACTTGTAATCAGTGAATATTTAAGATACAATAAAATAGCTGTAACGCTTTTGTTGGCTCGAGAACATTGTTCACTTATTCCCACATTATCCAAAAATATGATACGTCAATACGATACCTACGAAAGTCAAGTTTATGCATTACAATAATAAAATAGATGTACACGTGGACTAGCATACAACTACAGTGGGGTCAGCGTGTAAGTGCACACACGAACGAACACGACAGGTTGAAATGTTCGTTCGTGTGTGCACTTACACGCTGACCCCACTGTATGATATTTTTTGCATTTGACTGAAAATAGTTTTATTATCGTACAAAAGAGCATGTGTCATTGTTGAATGACAACTGTATCAATCACTTACGTTCAATCACTTAAGTTGGTTTATTACTAAAACTGCATGTGAAAATACAGTGGCTAAAGTTATGTATTATTAAATTGTTAATGATGTGAACTCTATAGAAACCCAACTGGTGATATATGACAAACGAGATATCCTAAGGTATTTTAAAGAAACAGTGTCTTACATGATGTTTCAGATGATGTCGAAGATATTCAATGTTTCTTTTATTTTCTCTGTATTGACTCCAATTGCCATATACCACACGACCCGCACCATTTTATTCAATCGAAGGCCAAGGACTGTGTGTTTTCTTATACCATATACAATATATACTACCATTGACTCTCATGAAGAGGGGAGATACATGTAAGTTGGTGACGCATTTACGTTCGCTATTTCAGTACCAGGAAGCACACTTTGTGCAACATAACATTGTTTTAGTTTGAAAAATAAATACTGTTCCACACCTAGAATATGTTGCTATTTATAGACACATGTGGAATTAACTAAATCAAAATTAGTAACCATCGACTGTAAACTAACGTTCGTAACGCTATTTATGATTTGGTATAATAAACATATTCAGTTTCCAAACCCTGATTATTTTCAAGACGAATTATAGGCACGATTTGGTTCAGACAGTCCACGTAAAGTTAAACATGTTTCATCACTTTCGGCACATACCTAATACCACGTGTTTTTAAATTTGATTGATGTTTTAATTATACTAATAGGTTTCATTCATTAAATTAATGTCATTTCATTTTATTGGGATCATGATTGTGTTGAGAAATTAATTATTGAACACCCCTCGTAAATGACTTTTATAACTGACCACCCAATAATAGATATATGCATTCATATGCTGCACGTGCAGCCTATGCTCAATAAATGTAAATCCAATATGAAATTTACAGACTATCAAAAGTTTGCACTTACGAACATTTTAATCGTAAGAAGTTTAGTGAAACGGCTCCCAGATGTAGTATGTACAGGGACCGGTTGTTCAAAACACCAGTTAGCTTAACGGACTGTTAAATCCTTAACGGACTGTTAAATCCTTAACTGAATGGTTAAAATCTCTGTTAAAACAGAGATTTTAACCATTCAGTTAAGGATTTAACAGTCCGTTAAGCTAACGGATGTTTTGAACAACCGGGCCCAGGCGATGAGAGGCCCTTCAATTACAAATATATTCTATATGTATACACGTCTAAACCGGACACCCTGGGGACCCCATTGCGTTTCATTTATATGGCATTGATTGTAGTTTGTTCATGATTGAAAATGAGAACAAATCCGCATGGACTGTTTAATTATCCCCTTGCCGATAGACAAGCTGGGATATAGCGTTAGTCCATGTACTGCGTACGTACGCACATGCATACGTACGTTAGTAACACCTTTCATTTTTAGAAAACTCATTTCTTTTTCGTGCCCAGGTTTGCATATAGATGCAAACTTTTCTTTTGTCTGCAGAGGTGTTCAAATTGCTTACCAAACAATAGAGTCGATGTGTAACACACGCATTCGTAGCATTCAAATAATGTATTTACCCTTAGACCGCTATCGTATTGTTTTTGTTTTGTCGTCTGCTGTTTATTTTCTATTTTCCATTTTTATCATCAAAAACATGCTTTGACAGTACTTTAGAATAATTCACAACATGCTTTGACAGCACTTCAGAATCATTTCCATTGGAATTGCGCGAAATGTTCAAACCGTATCTTGGACTCACTGTGAGCCATTTTCTCCAAACTTCGCCATTATAAGATGATTCAGTAATTAATGAACAAAACAAGTAGCTATTCCCGTGCCGGATGTTTTACTTATGTATGGAGCGCCAATTCGGATAATGCACTACTAAGCACGCTGCCAAACTGTAAGATGTTTTTGTAACATACATCCGCTAGGTAAACACATCCACTGATCACTATCACTTCCAATACAGCTTTATACAGCTTTATATAGAAGTTAAAGGTACATGCGCACTCAGTAGGCACAACATATTCTTTATAGGAATTAACCCTTTCACCCCTAAGTAACTGGAATGGATTTTGATATGTTCATTTTGCAACCAACCCAACCGTCACAAAATGGTTTTGAGACTAGTCCATTTATGAAAAGGGGATATTTTTTTGTTCTCAAAAATATTAAAATTACTTTCAAAAAATGCGGATCCTGATGAGACGGCGTGTACGAGCCGGCTCATCTGGATCTGCACTTTTTGCATAAACCTCTCTAGCGGGATTTCGGGTTCAAAGGGTTAAATAAGTGTATAATTGTGTCACTATTCCATCAGTTCTAACAATTTCAAGTGCCCTCTATACAGATAATATTTATTTTACTCATAGTGACTCGCGGTGGTATCAGGCAATTTTCATATGCAAATCAGGCATGACATTTTTTTAATTATTTGTACTAATTAAATGTTACCTGAAAAAATAATATTTTCGACAGATTATAAAGTATGATCATTGCACATCAACATTTTAATACGGAGAATAAATATTAACGTCCGTTAATATTTTAAGGAAACATGGTTATCGCCCCTGATATCAGTGTGGAAATTTACGTCTGACATAAAATGTATAATAATGCCAATAAATACGTGGGGTAATGGTAGCCGCAATAGCTCAATGGTAGGGCATCGGACTACGGATCGAAAGGTCCTGAGTTCCAATTCCGACACTGGCCCATTCGGCGTGATAGCCTATAGTCTGTTTCACGAAACCTGCCCAAATTTTACGGCTATATAAACAATGCAAAAACAATATTGTTTTCGATAATATTAAATTAAAGCAAAATTTAAGAATGAGCCTTCTTTTTATTTCGTGAAATTTGGTCAAATATTGGTTTTATTACGAAAAATTGATTTCTCTATGGGAATTTTTTGAAATTGACTCCGAAACCTAGCTAGATAGCTTGGAAATGATCTAACTAAGAAAACAAAAGTTAAATTTTAAAAATCGGTCCAGTATTTCTGAAATTCTAAAAAAAATCCCCATGTTAAATCCCCATAGACATCTTCACTCCGTGAAGATGTCTATGGGGATTTAACATGGGGAAATAATTCTTTTTCGCAATAAAATCAATAATTTCACGAAATAAAAAGAAGGCTCATTCTTAAATTTTGATAACATTTAATATTATCGAAAAAAATATTGTTTTCGAATTGTTTATATGGGCGTACAATTTGGGCAGCTTTCGTGAAACAGACAGTAGTCCTATCGAACCAGTGCCGTCGTTAAATCAAAGCATTTACATTTTTTTGGGGTAATGGTGAATGAATGTTTATTTTTCCAGAAAATGTCTCTAATGATGTCTCTGTTAGAAAGAACATTTTGTGCCTACTGAGTGGGCATGTACCTTTAATCTAAATCTGCTCCCGACTTGACTGACGCGCACTGAGCAGCGGGTTTGTTGGTACGGAGTTTACTACAGTGAAGTCTCTCTAAACCGAACAACCTTGCGACATTGATGTGTTAAATTATGACCCATTTCATTGTCAAATATCGCTGACGTTTATTAGTGTTCATGATTGTAATGCACACAGGCATGTGTTTCAGTGTTCTGACATCGGAATTACAGTGAAACTTCTATAAACAATAGATTTTACGTGCGCACGCAAAACGGTTTCGCGTGCGCACGCGATAGCTTAGGCATCACGGGACGGTTGAAAATAGCCAAAATTGACTGCTTTTCTGATGGCGGCGTGTGACTTATAAAAATCACCGCCTCTCACAATAGCTTAAGGAGGCTCTTGCGACAAGTATTGAAAAATAATCGCAAATGAAGTACAAATCGCGCGCCACAATAAAAATGCAGTAACCGCATCAGATGTGTTTAATTAATTTTTTACAAAGTTACCCCACCCACCTATTGTTGGCCAGTAATTTCAACACGACTGAATTTGTTGGAATTGTTCTCATGAAAACATGAGGCACAGAGACTTTGTTATGTCTTGTTCTATCACTTATAACATCACACCATTTCCTGAAAATTATTCCAAAGCGGGGTCATAACCAGCTCAAATTTTCGCTACAAATGCCCGAACAATACCTTAAATTCTGACGCGAAACCGTACCGGCGAGATAGCATAGCATGCGCCACTTTCCAAGATGGCAAAATCAACCGGAGCTATTCAGTTTCGTAAAATTATGAAATACACCTAGTCAAGCCTCCCAAAGTCTAGAAATATTCATAAACCTATTTTTTTCTAGACACACTGGTGTAACTGACAGGGTCGGTAGTGAAGTATATAGAAAATCATCCACCCCCTTTTTAAAGCTAGCCGCCCACTGTCCCGTGAGACCTTAGGCAATGAAACGACGTGCACGTCAGTTTATCAAAGTTTTACACCATATTGGACTGTTACCAGTATAGATAGACAGTAGTATGACATGTCACCAGTATGTATACATACAAGTATGGCATGCCACGTATGAACAAACAACTTGAAAAGTCATGCAGAGCATGATTTTATTAGCCGATCAAATCAGGGTTCAATATATTTTAGTACTCTCAGGGAAAAGTGAGAGAAGTGTTGATTTCCTCCCCACCAAATTCTCCCAGTTATATTTAGGTATCATTAATATCTAACTGTAACTGTACAAAGATCAACCACTGAAAAGAAAGACATTAAAGGTGGTCGCAACCTCTTTCAGAGATTGTTAGTTGCTAAAGAATCTGGCCGTAACATTAATCTTGAGATGCTTCTTAGCCACGAACTCTCAAATACACCAATATCTCTATCTAATACTGCCGGCAACCTTCGGCAATGCACCAACAAGTCTGACCTGTGTCATATATTGGATGTAAATGCAACTTTTGAGGCACTTCCGGCTTCATCATTGAAAACTGCCACACTGATCGACGGACACGCACTAGTGCAAGCAATATGTCGCCCATCTAATGGAAATACATTTGGAGATTTAGCAGCTGTCTTCATTGATTCAATCAATAGAAGCATTGAGTCTAGAGTAGATGTTGTGTTTGATAGATACCAAGAGGAGCAGTCAATCAAATGTGGAACTAGAGATAGGAGACCTGGAACCAAAAGTAGACCAATTCGACATCTTATTGACAGTCGTGAGGTACTATTGATTCCCCAGCAAATAAAGCCAATCTCGCAGACTTTTTGTCTAAAGAATTGATGTCATCGCAATCGCTCAAAGAACACGTTACTGCTGGAGGGTTCAGTTACATTGAAACAGCGCAGTCGTCTATGGATCGTGATGTACGTCTGCTGAAAGCGGATCATGAGGAAGCAGATACAAGAATTGTTCTGCATGCCATATAGGCTAGCATGCAGGGATATGAACTGCTAATAATTTCATGCAAGGACACAGATGTCCTCGTTATTCTGGTTCATTTTGCTTGCAAATTATGTAAAGAGGTGTGGATGAAAACTGGTAATATGAAAACTCCTAAATTTATAGCGGTACATAACATTGCGATTGAAGAGGAGCTTCGTAAAAGTTCGCTTTCCATGCGCTCACAGGATGTGACATTGTCAGTCAATTCGGTGGTCATGGTAATAGGTCAACATGTAAAGTGTTTGAACGCCATCCCCATCTTCTAAAATAACTTGGTGTGGGTGGTCTGACAAATGACACCTGCTCCCATGTGGAAGAGTTTGTATGTCGAATATATTCACCTGAATCAGATGTGACATGTGTGAATGACTTGCGTTGCCACTTGTTCAGAAAAGGAACTGTTGAGCCTGAGAAATTACCACCTTCACATGACGCACTAGTTCAGCATGTTCGTAGGGCAAATTTCCAAACAATGATATGGCGAAGAGCCCCCACAACCACACCAGGATTTGCCATCGCCAATCGGGCATGACTGGGAACGGAACAATGAATGCAAAGGACTAAGGAAAATTATATCACAACTCAAAATTCACTTTCTCAGATACCGGCTCGAATTTACCTGCACTTATGTGGCTTAAAGCATTTGTCTAGACCCAGTTTAAATCAATATCTACATACACTTCCATGCAACCCGGTTGTAGTATGTACTGTTCAACCCTCAGTCAATAATCTAATCCAGCAAAACAAACATTACATTAGTATCAGGCTTCAGGAGTGTCATACCAGAGCGGGCACAATACTGGCAACACATGCCAAAAGTCTGCTGATTTCACGGATGATCAAACATACACTACGTAGTATACATGTATCAGATACTAAACACAACACTGATCAAAATAAGTACTAATATGACTAGAATTTACCATGCTTACGTTTCTGAATTGGTGATGTCCATAAATGTGTCAAAATTAATTTAAAAAAAGTACTTTTAGCACTTTGATTACATTGATTTAACCTATAAATGTGCATGGACTGTATTTAGATAACTATTTATACATATGTTATCAATACCCAAATATATTACGCTGAAATAATACTTCTGAGTATACTTGTCTTAGTGAACTGAAGCGATGCTGATATTTCATTCAAGAAAATTCACTCTGTGACCTTTGACCTCATTAGTATGCGTAAAGGTCAAACTATTTTTTGGAAACAGGCAAACTGAGGTGTACTGATCAGTTTAAGACTTGTTTCCCAATTATAACATTCCGGCCTCCCTATACTGATTTTTTTCAAAATTAACCACCGGTCTACATGTTAAATCCCCATAGAAGGTGTCTACGGGGATTTAACATGGGGACATTTGTCTAATTTCAATCATTGCCAAGCTATCTAGTCAGGTTTTGGAGTCAATTTCCTTCTTTTTTTTTTTTCGTTTGTCAAATCCTCCCACAGCTCCTCCACCTCCTTTTCCCCCATGTTAAATTCTCATAGACAAATACATTTTTCGTAATAAAATCAGTATTTGACCAAATTTCACGAAATAAAAAGAAGGCTCACTCTTAAATTTTGATAAAATGTAATATTATAGAACAAACATATTGTTTTGGCATTGTTTATATAGCCGTACAATGTGGGCAGGTTTCGTGAAACAGACAGTAGAGGCTGTGGTTTCAATCCCAGCCCTAGGCTTGAAAAATACTTTCAGTGTATGTCAATCCCACTGGTCTTTCGGATTACACAATGTAATTGAAGCCGATCCCCCGTCTCTACATGACCTCAGCTATTACTGGGACGTTAAACCCATTCACTTTTCATCATCTGATATGCGATACATCGTGCAGTGGAACCCCTCTAAACCGGACACCAACAAAACATCCGTGATTATATTTTTTATGAGTTTCTTGGTCGTTTATCTCAGGTGATAATCTATTTTCATGATCGCATATCACACAGCTATGGCTCAGAATGGTAAAATGCCTGATTTACAGTGAAACCTCTCTAAACCGGACACCCTGGGGACCTCCCAGGGTGTCCGGTTTAGAGAGGTTTCACTGTACTGTACACTATATTAAGTATGGACCAGAAGTTGCGAACGGACCGTGCCATATCAGATATACAGCAATTAAACGTTTGTCCGAAGCACTCTTGGTACATATATTCCCTTCAGATCGCTCAGTTCTTTCAACTCGGAGCCGAGTATATTTGATCGCTTATGGCCATGCCATTTATCTATATACCAGCCCTGGCCGGAGACATAATGCACCTATTGGCACCTGTTGGCTTGGAATCAAATAGCTACAGTACACATTAACCCCTTTCATGTTGTATACTGATTCGCAGATATCTAACATTTACCAGCGTACAAGCAGAGAATATATCAGACTACGAGATACATGTAGCCAATGTCGATTCAAATATTAGTAATGATAACAGAAATAAGGACTAGTCCGTGCATTTTATGAACATCCCTCGCCTAATCTATTTTCCTAAAACTTAGCCTGCAAACCGTAATAGGTCGGTGCTTGATACTTGGTATATATTTTGCTTATGCTGTGTATATTTCTTAAGTCATTTTCGAGCTTTGACCCCACCCCAACCCCGCTCTCCGCACCTAGATAATGGACTATACCACACGTTTTGTGAATGTTCCATATATCAAAGACTTTACCGTGAAAACGGTTTTTGTCGGTAGGCTTTGGCAGCAGTAACTAGTGTTACAGCAGGTACTTTATCCGTCGTCCGCATCGTCGTCGTCCGCGTCCTCAAACTTAACATTGAGGTAAAGTTCAAACTGTTGTTTCCTTTCACGTAACTGCCTCTTATTTCACACATGGCATGGTAGAGGACCATCAGAGGAATGCATGTGACATGCATTCCTCTAATGATCCTCTACCATGCCCTGACAAAATTCATCATCCTCCACCCCAGCAAATATCAAGGCCAATGTCACATACTTAGTACGTTCAAAAAAACCTAACTTTCAGGTAATACATAACAGAATCCTAAATAGAAAGGGAGTTTCACAAGTAAATCACTTTTTCGCTCACTTTTTTGCTCTCTCGACACAACCGATTTCCACGTTTGAGCAGTTTTGGGGTCGAAATGTGGTCAAACTCGCAAATTGGAAGCTCATCAAATTCACCTAATTCTCTGATCATTTCCAGGTTTGAGCAGTTTTGACGGGGCATTGTAGGAAATTTCCTACATTTGAAACTCTCCATGTATAGGTTTTCATAATTATTGAACGCAAACACAAAAATATTGTTGATTAACAATTTATTTAATGAATATAAACTCGAATTTCCCACAATTGAAATACAGAATGTACAATTTAACAAAATAATTACAAATTGGACACTGAAATGCCAAAAAAATACAACTCCGACAATATCCGAATACAATGAACTAAACATGATGATTGATCAGTCATGTAACTTCTGTTATATGGGTTCATGACCCACCGACCCCCACTAGTCCCAAGAACATGGGCCTGTTTCACTAAACTTCGTACGACTAAAATGTTCGTAAGTGCAAATTTAGGGTCGTCTGGAAATTCACGCTGTTTTCTTGTAAACAATTTGTGGATTTACATTTATTGATCATAGGCGGCATATTGCAGCATATGCTCAATAAATGTAAATCCATTAATTGAAATTTCCAGACGGTCATAAATTTGCACTTACGAACATTTTAGTCTTACGAAGTTTAGTGAAACGGCCCCCAGGGTCTCAGACTTATAGTCTGTTTCACGAAAGCTGCCCAAATTTTACGGCCATATAAACAATGCAAAAACAATATTTTTTTTCGATAATATTAAATTAAAGGAAAATTTAAGAATGAGCCTTCTTTTTATTTCGTGAAATTTGGTCAAATATTGATTTTATTGCGAAAACAAAATTTCCCCATGTTAAATCCCCATAAACAAAATTTCCCCATGTTAAATCCCCATAGACATCTTCACGGAGTGAAGATGTCTATGGGGATTTAACATGGGGAAATTTTTTAGAATTTCAGAAATACTGGACCGATTTTTAAAATTTAACTTTTGTTTTTTTCTTAGTTAGATCATTTCCAAGCTATCTAGCTAGGTTTCGGAGTCAATTTCCAATTTTTTTCGTTTTTTGACTCCTCCCACAACTCCTCTACCTTTTTCCCCCATGTTAAATTCCCATAGACAAATAAATTTTTCGCAATAAAATCAATATTTGACCAAATTTAACGAAATAAAAAGAAGGCTCATTCTTAAATTTTCCTTTAATTTAATATTATCGAAAAAAATATGGTTTTTGAATTGTTTAACACCGATTCCGTGGCGGCATTCTTGTGCTATCAAATCGTTAGCTGTAGCATCCTTGTTCTATGGAAACATTTTATAGATTTTCCACAAGACAAATTGCGTATCCGCGGCATTATGAAATAGGTTAACCACGGGTTAGTTACACCTGGAGTATGACGGTATCCTCTTATCTTCCGTGAACGATCATAGTCAAGGTGGGCAAAATCGGTCACAGGCACCTGTTATTTGAATTTATTACACTATTGCGAGTTATTTGCACGGGTTTCGATGTGCAGTGAGAGAAACCCCGTAGTCCACTCCTTACAAATGATACACCCGTAATTGCGCTCTTTTATTACAGTCAAAATACAATTATTTGAAAATTTGGAGAGAGACACGACTAATCTACAATGTTAATGTGATTGAACACATTCCAAACATGTACTCAAATTTATATAGTTCATAGAAACAGCTGCGTAATTTGAATTTCAAAAAGTTTACATGACGTCACGTTTAACGTCACACAACGTAACGTCAACGTGCCGATTACACCCGGGAAGCACATCGTTGTGTAACTATTCATGCGCACAGCACAATTCATTGATTATAATCTCAAAAATCTCTAAATGTGCCTGTATAATGTAATGTTTATTCAGCAATATGCCTACTGGCCCTTGAGCATACAATATAATACAACAAAATATTTATCACAAGACGACAAACAGTGGTGAAGTATGTATTGATTCACTAGTAAATACATGCATATTCAACATGCGTGCCAAACTATAATGCATTTGCATTATACTTTGGCCCACGATGTGAATACCATGTAGTTACCGTGATATCCAGCTGTCCGAGCACACGGTCCGTTCCCACGATCGACATCAGCAAGTTCGACCGTCCAAAGCTGAGCTGTGCTCAGCTTCGTCCGCTCGAAATCGCCAACCCCGAGCATGCACCCGGAGCATGCACTCAGAAGGCTTTGCAGAACCATACTAAGTAATTGCATAATTATGGTTATTCTCACTATCAGTTTGCCGTTTAGGACATACGCACAATCAATAAAAATAAAAAGCATAAATAATAATAAAGCCTAGGTTTAAGTATACCGTGTAGGAGAGTAGACACAAAGTTATTTCGAGAATATGGTTATGTGACCATACCGTATATATCCGCCGTGGAAGTGTAATAAATAGGATATTTAATCGTACATGTTTGAATAGCGGAAATAATAGACTCGTGTCCGTCGGCGTCCGTGCAAGCAGCTCGTTCACTACGCTCACTCGTTGCTTACGCGGAAGCCGACGCACACTCGTGTATTATTTTCCGCTTTTCAAAATGTACGATTGAATATCCTCTATCCACTTTGACCTATTTTTTAAACAATGCTTCGGCGACTACTGTAACAATGGTGATGACGCCAGTTACAGTTTGAGACTTTTACGAGTTAAACGTCAAAATTGAAAAATGTTCTTGTCTTAGAATCCCGCTAAGTAACATCTGAGTAAATATTGATACAATACCGTGCAGATACCCATGGTAATTATGTAATATCGCGTACCGATGACGCTGTAGTCGTTTCGGTTCGGAGTTATTTCGAGAAAGCTTACACGAATGTACATGAAACGACTACAGCTACGAGAACAGCGTCAACGGTTATACTGAAATACAGTACCAGAAAAAGTAAAAGTACTTAAAAACGCACTGCCCCCAGAGCATGACATAAGGAACGGGCATTATAACATGCGACCTTGACCTACATATTTTACTTAGATGATTTAGCCATTATAACCATTTTGTGTGTTAAATTCTTTCCTAAGACACTATAATACATGCACCATTATTTGGCAACATTTAACTAATCTATATTGCCTAGTTTCTTGTATAGTCGTGTGCCTGTATTTAGATATTTTTTACATTCAACCCTTCTTGAGATAATCTCGTATCAGTACTTTCAGTATATACTTTGATCTAATGGATGTTACATACAGTAACCGTTGGAAACTGCCTTTGTTCTAATTTTAGACTACAGACGGTTGCAAAACTGTTACAACTTACAGCCAGTTGCCAAACTGCTTCCGAGTCTACAGGGGGGTCAGCGTGTAAGTGCACACACGAACGAACACGACAGGTTGGTTCGCTACCCACCCAAAGTGTATGTTGTTACCACCCAGTTGAACCGTCTCGCCGAGACGGTTCAACTGAGTGGTAACAACATACATTTTTGATGCGAAATGAGAAAAAATGCAGAAAAATATTTACATTTTTTTTAATATTCATGAATGACAGTGGGGTCAACCTGGTTCCAACCTGTCGTGTTCGTTCGTGTGTGCGCTTACACGCTGACCCCACTGTAGCTAAAATCAACCAATCGGAGCCAACCATGTTGGGAGACTTAGCCTTTTCTGTAATTGGGACCGATTTGTCGTTGTTCCGGAGATCCGTGACCTGTGAAAATAATCATTTAAATGTCATTGTCTAATTTCAGCGAATGTCGCGTTCTTCATTCAAATTATCACTAATTGTTAAACATAAATACTCATTTGTTACGACGAGTAGTAAATATAGCAGCTTCAGTGATTATGTTTTGCAAAATAATCTGCTGACAGTCACATTGGGAGAATTTGGATATGTAAGAATACACCACGTCGTAAAGTAGTTTTGTCTTGATTTGGACGGAGCTCGTCCTACATCCAGATGCTCTGGTACTTATACAAGCGCGAAAACTAACAGGTGCTCGTGATGTACTTTTCCCACCGCGATAGTCGGTGCCAGATAGTTCCAGGAGAGATCAGTATCACTCTGTTACAATGGTACCGCCAGCTGAGAAAAGGGGGATTACGTGGCCAATGTAGATCCAGTCTATGCTGTGTACTTTACATAGTTATTTAGATGCGCAGTCAGAGGTGGACCAAACTTGTTATTCAGATGCATCTCCGTGTTCAGTTGACAAAATTACGACCAGCGTAGGCCCAGATCAGACTGCGCGGATGCGCAGGCTGATCTGGGTCTATGCTGGTCGCACACGTCGTAAGGTACATTTCTCAGCAAGAATCATATTACGGGAGAATACCAAAACAACACTGTCCTATTAGAGGTATGTGTTTTTATGCCACCTATGCGATACCAAGGGGGCATATTGCGTTGCTCTTGAGGTTCCGTACGTCCGCTCGTGTACATTTACGTCGAAAAGTCGAAACGTTTGCACGAGTTTCTCCAGTTAGAGTCCAGTATGCCACGGGGACCTATCAATGTTTTACAAACATAATGTCTAGTTTCCAAACGTTTCAGTGTTGGTAGATCCACATTTCTGGCTGAATATATGGACCAATGTAGATCGATATCATCATGTTCAAGCCTAAGGAAACATGTTGAACAACTGCGGCATCATCGGAGACACAACCACTTTTACAGGTACATGCCCACCCAGTAGGCAAACAATGTTCTTTATATCAGAGACATCATCCGAGACATTTTCTGGCAAAATAAACATTCATTCACCATTACCCCACGTATTGATTGGCATTATTATACATTTTATATCTGACGTAAATTTCCACACTGATATTAGGGGCGATAACCGTGTTTCCTTAAAAGGTTAACGGAAATTACTATTTAGTCTCTGTATTTATATTTTGATGTGCAATGATCATACTTTATAATAATCGGTCGAAAATATATTTTGTTCAGGTAACGCATGTAATTAATATAAATAATTAAAAAATACCATGTCTCATTTGCATATGAACGTAGCCTGATACCACCGCGAGTCACTATCAGTAAAATAAATATTACTGAATGATTATATCTGTATAGTGGGCACTCGTAATTTTTAGAACTGGTGGAATAGTGACACAATTATACACTTATGTAATCCCTATAAAGAACAGTTTGTGCCTACTGAGTGGGCAGGTACCTTTGAGATCATTATCTTTGGCAAGAAACAACTTATACTTATTTCTATTGTATTATGTAATATGTTGTCACACATATATTCAAAAGACAGGATGCACTGATTCAATGCACATACATTTGTACATGTTTTTAGCTTTTGCGATTATCATTTTCCAATGCAAACTATATTTGAAGTTCAAGCATGTTATCAATGTCATACCTATTTTTTTGTACACAATATACTATATCGTAAACTAGTATACCCCGCGTCTGTATATAACATTGCGATTGAACGGATATAAAACCCTAATCGATCAATCAAAGCCGATTAAAGGTGGTTTTCCTCTGCAATTATGACATCAGTAAATATGGTTAAAAAATACGACCTTGTTGGTGAACGGACGTAAAACCCGAATCAATCAAACTAAACTATACACCTCAGCTCAGGGTTCCTGCTCTAGAGTGGTTGCACTGTACTCTGAACTTGCGAAGTCGATGGATAATTATAATAGTTTTCCGCGGTGAGCTGAAGTATAGCGGATAACTATTGTCTTCAATGCACGGAAGTGTAGCACGTGCAGCGAGCAGGACTGGTTGTTGTCACGTGGTGTGCGGGCTGTACGGCGTGTATCGTCATTCTTGTGATAACAGTCACTGCATAAACAGGCAATTTTCTCATACGAATGATATGATTAGATATGTCAATGTAACGTATGTTGTTGTACATGTACATATTTGTGGGTCCCGTCCTTTCTAGAGTGGATTTGGCCTCAACAGTTTGACTCTAGTTTTACCGCAGGGACTACTGTTGGTTGTGTACTGTCCATCTCGACATATGCGTTTGTGTTTCATTTCGCGCCAACTGGAGTATACTGCCCTCCCAAGTCAAACTGCAGTATCTGTTAAACTGCAGTATCTGCACTATGATGCTATGCTGACCCTGTGCAATCATCCACCTGGGGATGATTGCACAGGGTCAGCATAGCATCATAGGGGGATGATTGCACAGGGTCAGCATAGCATCATAGTGCAGATACTGCAGTTTAACATATACTGCAGTTTGAATTGGGATGATTGCACAGGGCCAGCATAGCATCATAGTGCAGATACTGCAGCTTAACAGATACTGCAGTTTGACTTGGGAGGGCAGTATAGTTAAGACATTGCATAATAACGCGTCTCTGATATTAGACGTTTGTATTACATGTATTTAGTGGCTGTGACATGCGAACTGGGGCTTATGGTATATGTGAACCGTCCGGCTCCTGGGGGTCGTTTCACTAAACCTCGTACGATTAAAATGTTCGTAAGTGCAAAATTATGATGGTTTGTAAATTGCACATTAACAATGTGTTCTTGTAACTAATTATTGGATATACATTTATTGAGCATAGGCTGCATATGCAGCCTATGCTCAATAAATGTAAATCCATCAATTGAAATTTACAGACTATTCTATATCTACACTTACGAACATTTTAGTCTTACGAAGCTTAGTGAAACGGGCCCCAGGTCGAATGGCACACTCATGTAGCCTGATACAAAACAATAGTGAGCTTGACAGGTGTTTCGTTGATACAATGGCAAACAGTCACAGCTGCAAAATGACAAACTATCATCGGTGGGAAGACATGACAACGTGTTTAATAAACGAAAATTAAATTAAAAGATGAGTCAAATCATCCATGAAAATCAACAAGCACGGCCACACAACCGCCTGCGTTAATCTTGCCTCGATGTCAACGTTTCTGAACATCTATTGGCCATCGCAACTCCTCAATCCAGCAGCTTGATTGACTGAACCTGAGCTGTAGCACAGCTCAGGCTCAGCCAATCGAGATGCTTAATTTGTACCCGATGTCAATGTCAAATTACGTTGAGTTAAGTTTTTTTTGGATTTAGGTTAAAGTTTTTAAGAACACTATATCTCTGAAACCGCTTCGCCAATTCACTCGAAACTTGACATGTGTGTTTATCATAATCCATATGTTCATTGTATGCCCAGCATATGTGGCCCCTGTGCCCAATGGCAAGCACTTTGAAATTTAGCTTAAAGTTTTTAAGATTTAAAAAAAATCTATAGTATGTGTACATGTTAAAGCTTTTTTGCATTAAAAGTGTTTTTAGTACAGTGAAACCTCTCTAAACCAGACACCCTGGGAGGTCCCCAGGGTGTCCAATTGAGATAGGTTTCACTGTAAATTAGGCATGTGATAATTCTGAGCCATAGTTCTGTGCTATGCGATCACGTACACACATTATCAACGGAGATAAATGAAATTCACCACAAATAAGATCACATGTGTTTTTTGGTGTCCGTTTCAGATAGGTTCCACTGTGCTATCAAATGCCTCGGCGGGCGCGACATGGGGGATATAAACTTGGAAAAGTCGCGGGAATACTGGACGAGGCCTTCCGGCCTTCGTCCAGTATTCCCGCGACTTTTCCAAGTTTATATGCGGCCATCTAGTTATTAAACAAGACAAACATTGGCAAGATTAGCTCCGGCGGTAGTGTAATTACAGATGGCCCGTCCGCTGAGAAAATGGACCGTAGCACATTTGAGACCAATGTAGATCCTGATAATAATTGCTCATAATCAAGGTGCATGATCACGTGGTTACAACAACAACAACATTGGCTGAAAGTGGTGGAAATCTTGCCCACTCCAAAGTAAGTATTATTTGACATTTTCCTTAATATGAAACTGATTTTGATGAAATATGGCGCAGCAAACGCGTCTTCATGAGTTGCAGTTGGTCGTCCAGGGAGTTCGGCACAGACTTATGTCGTTTTTGCGAAGAATCGATTTCCGTGTCGGTATCTATTATTCGCAAAAACGACAGCAGAAGTCCAAATGCAGCTGAACAAGACGCGTTTGATGGCCATATTTCATCAAAATCCGTTACGTAATAAGGACAATATACAAGAATACGTACTTTGAATCGGATGGATTCTGGAAGTTTCAGTACTTGTTGTTGTTGTTAGTACCAAGTGATCATACACTTTGATAATTGAAACAGGAAAATACAAATATTGGCAAGATTAGCGAAGACTGTTATGCACCAGAAATATACATGTATAAATGTAACAACGTAATATGAGTTTTATTGCACTTGATCAATTATTTCAACGATTGTGTCGCTATCGTTACAATCCACGAACACAAACATGTCCAGGCTATGCAACACTCAATGCAAAAAAGAGACATAATTAGTTCCACAAAGGGGCATAATATGGACAAATGTGACTCGTGCTCACCCACCAAGAAGCGGGAAATACTATTAACCCTTTCAACCCTAGGTGCCAGAAAGACAACTTGTGCAAACACTGTAGATCCAGATGAGCCGGCTCGAAACGAGCCGTCTCATCAGGACCTGCAGCATTTGTCACTGTTGTTCACTTCTAAAAAATCACATTTTGTAATTAATGAAATAGTCCAAAGATTAGTATAAACTAGACATTATGTTTGTAAAACATGGGTATGCCTCATTGGCATACTTGACTGTAAAAAATGGCTAAGTGTTTCAGCGACCATGTGACGGTAAATATCAAAGTACTGAAAGAACTGAGACTGTATCGCCAGAAACAAAGGTAGGAAAGTGTACCTGCTCCACACTGATGATGGCCACATTGTCAGCCTTTATAACAATCTTGATCTGGTATGGGGTGCCCTAAAACACACGAGATCACTTGGCTCATACCGTATTAACCCTTACTACGCTGAATTAAATGTTCTCGTCTGCTGGAAATGTTTTATTTAAATATTTATCGACAAAAACCTGGTTTTGACAGCACATGAGAATCGTCTCCAGTGGAGACGATTCTCATGTGCTGTCAAAACCAGTTTTTTGTTAAGAATTAAAGCAAAAATGAAAAACAGCAGACGGCAATTTTCGTCAACAGCGTAGGAAGGGTTAAGGGACATACCTTGATCCAACTCTCAGATACACTTCACGAATACCGGATGGCCAGACAGGTACAAAATAGGGAACCGTAAAGGATGCACCCCATCGTAAATTCTTCACATCGCTCCCAACCAAAGCAATTTGAGGTTTGTAATAAAGGAATGACCTTTACATGAGCCGCGGGTCACCATTTTAACACATCTGAAAGAGCAGCAGTGGTCGATCAATTATGTAAAGTTTTGTTCAGATCGGGTTGTCAGTTCATGAGAAAATGTTTAAAGGTACATGCCTACTCAGTAGGCACAACATGTTCTTTATATCAGAGACCTCATTTGTCACATTTTCTGGCAAAATAAACATTCATTCACCATTACCCCACGTATTTATTGGCATTATTATACATTTTATATCAGCCGTAAATTTCCACACTGATATCAGGGGCGATAACCGTCTTTCCTTAAAATGTTAAAGGACATTACTATTTATTGTCTGTATTTATTTTTGATGTGCAATGATCATACATTATAATCTGTCTTAAATATTATGTTTTCAGGTAACGCATTTAATTAGTATAAATAATAAAAAATATCATGCCTCATTTACATATGCAAATAGCATGACACCACCGCGAGTCACTATCAGTAAAATAAACATTACTAAATGATTATATCTGTATAGAGGGCAATGGTAATTTTTACAACTGGTGCAATAGTGACACAATTATACACTTATTTAATTCCTATAAAGAACAGTTGGTGCCTACTAAGTGGGCATGTACCTTTAACTTTATGATTTGTTGTAGGGTTGAAAGGGATTATGCGCGATATGAACAATGAACAATGAACAACATTTTGCTGGAATATTCCAATGAAATTACAACTACAACCAATTAACATGCATTTATACATTCGTTGAAAACATGACGATGAAATAGATCTACCACATGGAATGAATGAAAATGAGATACATGTATTACCATGATACACATGTTATGTCATCATGCCTCTATCCATACACGTGCCCAAAATACATATAATGACGTCATGTATGATTTTCTTTCCTGTAGTAAAACCTCGGAAATAGAGAATAGTGGGTTAGTGCCGTGAATGGGAAACAATATCTGGCAAAGCTTATGGAAACGGGATGGGCGAGGCTCTGCCGAGCACATCCCGTTTCTGTGCCGCGCCCGATATTTTTTCCATTCACGGCACTAACCTACTATTCTATTTATCCCGTCAACACATACAAATGGCTTTAAAATGCAAAAATAATAACCCCAGCAACCGCACATATTCATACGCAGTGATTAAGTCGTATTGACAGGATATCCAAAATGTTTCACGGCACCGTGTTTCACGGCACATAGACGGGATAATACATGTTCCTCTGACTCTGTCATTTTAATAGGCATCGCATCCTCTGAAATTCCATTGGTTATCGGTAATTATCCCGTCAACACAGTGCGTATGTGCCGTGAAACACGGTGCCGTGAAACATTTTTGATATCCAGTCAATACAATTTTTGCATTTTACAGCCATTTGTAGGTGTTGACGGGATAAATGGAATAGTAGGTTATTGCCGTGAATGGGAAAAAATATCTGGCGCGGCACGGAAACGGGATGTGCTCGGCAGAGCCTCGCCCATCCCGTTTCCTGAGCCTTGCCAGATATGTTTTCCGATTCACGGCACTAACCTACTATTCTCTATCTATTTTCCTTATTTCTGAACCAAAGTATATGTTGTGACCACTCATTTGAACCGTCTCGGCGAGACGGTTCAAATGAGTGGTCACAACATATACTTCTGATGAGAAATAAAGAAATTCTTGAGCCTTGCCGGATATTTTTTCCCATTCACGGCACTAACCTACTATTCTCTATTTATTACGTTAATATATTCCATGCTACCCAGTGAAGGATATATTTCCTCCTAGACGTTTGCGAGGCGTAAATGACGTCACGTTTTGACGTCATTTCAAGCGAAGAAACAATGCATACTCTAATGTCAAAACTGTAAATTTTGAAACGTTATAAGCTGGTCGAAGAGCAAATTTACCATTTTTCGAAGAGCATGTACAATGAAATTTATGCCACTACCATTTGAAAATACCGGATTTATTTCCCTTGACATTTGTAAATCCGACAAACAATTCGATTTCCAGATTTCTCGGGAAATAAATCAGGTATTTCAAAGTTGTAGTTGAATAAACTCTATATAATATTATACTAGACGGAGTGTGTATGATCTAGAAAGGGTTTTATGTAGCAGTATTATATTACGTACTTTCGTTTCCCAGAGAAACAAATGGTACGCAAGCCGTCACTATCTTTCCATATTGACGTCTCGTGAGTTGGTAAGTTATTATAGGAATGAATGGCCTTTTTGTGGAATTTATCGGGGTATAAACTTGGAAAAGTCGCGGGAATACTGGACGAAGGCCGGAAGTTTATATCCCCGATAAATTCCACAAAAAGGCCATTCATTCCTTATAATTCCAGCATTTGAAATAAATTCATCAAGAAAATGTGTTTATTTTCCGTTTTCTTAAGAATTATTTTAAATGCGCCTTACGGTTACGGAAAGTAGTTCGGCGTGGGAGTTTACTGGGATATAAATTTTGGACAGCGACTTACTACGGGCCAATTAAATGTTAGGGAATTGTGTAAATATTTTTGTGCTGGAATTATTGGTAAGTGCCGTGATTACGTTTCACCTAATCATCACTAATTTGTTTATTTATATTTATATTTTGTATATCTTTCGAGGCGCATATAAATTGTGAGTGATGTGCGTATTATAATAAAAATGTTATTTGATCTGTATGTGAATATATGCAACTCGTTCCGCCGCGCAACGATCGCACGCTACAGAACTCCTGCATATATTCACATACAAAACAAATGTGGCTGTGACTGGATAAATGGGGCTTATGGGTTTTATGCACAGTATCGATCCAGATCAGCCTGTGCATCCACACAGTCTGATGAGGATCTGCACTGCTCGCCATCCCATCAATGAAGCACCCGCCATGCTTCTGACAAGCAATATAGATCGTTATCAGGCTACAAGAGTCACGGACACAACTAACATATAATTATCAATTTCGCAATCATCACTATTTTAATTGTTTTATCAGGTAACCTGCCCTGTATTGACCGAATACGTATTGACTGATAACATATTGGTGTACCTGATGCAAACATCCGGGTTACAACGAAGTGAAAACTGACACTCCATTGGTCGGATGACGTCACGTAACGTTACCGAATGATGTCAGTGTAATGACGCAACGTAAACGTAAGCGGTAAACGTCAGCGTTCTGTCCATAGATAACGACGTCATATGTGGTTATTTTCGAGCATAAAACGTTACCTGATAAACAGAATACCAGGCTACTGTCTTATGATATCAAGTGTATCAGGCTCGGCTCGGAAACGGTAGGAATTCCTCGGCAAGCCTCGGAATTACTACGAGTTTCCTATCCTTGCCTGATAAACTTGATATTAAAATACACTAGCATGGTTTTCTCTGTCTTACACCCGTGTATGAATACGAGGCCATGGAAAAAGTGTTTCATACGTCACTACTCTCTATATAGTTCATGTCCAATTCGACGCCGCGCTCCCGTAGAAATGTCTGAAACATCAACATGCTGCTCTCCTCATCCTCCACCGCACTCCGATACCGCTCCGTCATATCATCCGTGCTCTTACTCACAAATGACTGCACAGAGCTGTCCTTAGTTGAGCAAACGCTGCAACGATTCAAGGCGTTCGGGTGCCGATGGTTAGCATCTTTGTATGGATTGTGTGATGAGAATGAGGATGCGGGAGACGATAATCGACGTCTCGGGACAACGTCGCCGTTAGCCTGTTTTATATCTTTGATAGTCTTATCCTGAAGCACATAGTTACTTAAACTGTTGTCCGATATGTACTTGAATGTGGCGTTAATGCTATTTAATAGCGGTTTTGTCGTCCCCAACCTGTTGTCTGATATTGTGTTTATGGGACTGTGATGTGATATGATACTAGTGTTAGGTCCTTCGTTGCCTGTCTCGACTAGAAGTTGTTTACACGATTGACTGTCTTCGTGATCTGGCGTACCTGTGAATGTCACGTCGTCGTCGACATTGTCTTTGCTTATGTGGTCGCCTAGTGGATTCAGATACGTGGACATGGATTCATCGCTAGCACGGGGTAGTTGCACGTTTTCAATGCACGCAGGGTTTATTGTATGCGCCCTCAGTAAGTCGGATATGCTGTCGTAATACTCGAAGTCGTCCTCGTTTTCTATGTCGATCGACGTGGACGTAGGGCTGTTGGAGTATTTCGGGAAGAGTATTGTTGCTTTAGATTTGTCATTCTCGGGATGGGGTTCCAGCGAGATGAGGGGAGACTTCTGTCTATCATCGCGATAACCGGATTCTATTGACGTAACCGACGATCGGCGGTTCCCGTCGACTGTGTTGTACTTCACACACGTGTAGTCGTCGTCAATCGCCGGTGACCGCTGAATTCGCTTACTGCGACGTCTACGCAGGTACGGCATGCGCAGGATGCTCTTCAACAGTTCGGTGTCCGTCTGGCAGGCGCAGTCATGTCGCTCGAAGGAGACCCGTTTGGGGCGGAGGTCGTCCGAGTCGCCTATGGAGGTGATGGTACTGAGGCGGTCCTCCTCCGACACGCCCGTCGACGACGCCAGCTTCGCCCACGAGAACTGCGCCGGCCGGCTGCTCTGACCGCCCCCGCCCGCCGACACGTGGAACGAGTTGTTGCGGTTCACTTTCGCCATCGGCTCCCGCGGTTGTCGCGGCACCGGGATAAATTTCTGCGACTTTCGTTGTTTGGTCGTCGTGCGGCTGCTTCGTATTCTCGACAGGAAACCCTTGTTGTCTTGAGCGTTCATATTTTTGTATCCCTCAAACTGTTTCCGTTCCCTTCCCCTACGATACAAAAGAAAATAAATGTTTCAAAAAGCAAGGCGATCGCCGGCGAGTGTTTTTATCCACGAAGGTCAAGGTCACTCGAATGACTCGTACGGTAACTCTTGCAATCTACTGCCGTAACGTCCGTAGGCCTACGGACAGTATGGGAGTTGATTACAAGAGTTACCGTCGCAGCTAGGTGGATAGCTATCAATATCAGGAAGGTATCAATGAAGTTCGCAACTAGGTGGATAGCTATCAATATGAGGAAGGTATCAATGAAGTTCGCAACTAGGTGGATATATATCAATATGAGGAATGTATCAATGAAGTTCGCAACTAGGTGGATAGCTATCAATATGAGGAAGGTATGAAGTTAACAACTAGGTGGATAGCTATCAATATGAGGAAGGTATCAATGAAGTTCGCAACTAGGTGGATAGCTATCAATATGAGGAAGGTATGAAGTTCACAACTAGGTGGATAGCTATCAATATGAGGAAGGTACCAATGAAGTTCGCAACTAGGTGGATATATATCAATATGAGGAATGTATCAATGAAGTTCACAACTAGGTGGATAGCTATCAATATGAGGAAGGTATGAAGTTCACAACTAGGTGGATAGCTATCAATATGAGGAAGGTACCAATGAAGTTCGCAACTAGGTGGATATATATCAATATGAGGAATGTATCAATGAAGTTCGCAACTAGGTGGATAGCTATCAATATGAGGAAGGTATGAAGTTCACAACTAGGTGGATAGCTATCAATATGAGGAAGGTATCAATGAAGTTCGCAACTAGGTGGATAGCTATCAATATGAGGAAGGTAGCAATGAAGTTCGCAACTAGGTGGATAGCTATCAATATGAGGAATTTGTCAATGCAGTTCGCAACTAGGTGGATAGCTATCAATATGAGAAAGTTATCAATGAAGTTCGCAACTAGGTGGATAGCTATCAATATGAGGAATGTATCAATGAAATTCGCAACAAGGTGGATAGCTATCAATATGAGGAAGGTATCGATGAAGTTCGCAACTAGGTGGATAGCTATCAATATTAGGAATATATCAATGAAGTTCGCAACTAGGTGGATAGCTATCAATATGAGGAATGTATCAATGAAATTCGCAACAAGGTGGATAGCTATCAATATGAGGAAGGTATCGATGAAGTTCGCAACTAGGTGGATAGCTATCAATATTAGGAATATATCAATGAACTTCGCAACTAGGTGGATAGCTATCAATATGAGGAAGTATCGATTGAAGGTGCAACTATAAAGGTGATGAGCTAGTCAATATTAGGAATGTTTCAATGAACTTCGCAACTAGGTGGATAGCTATCAATATGAGGAAGGTATCAATGAAGGTTGGTAATTATCTGACTAACGGTATGAGATACAGTAGAACGTCTATAAACCGGATACGCATGCGGTTTGTGTATCCTTAATTTTATGACTTTCATTGGTGTATATTTATGATAATGCCTGTTCGCAAAGCACAGCCGCATACCTTGACATAGTTTCATTGTATTCATAATTTGGACGTAAATGTAGACGCAAATCCACTTACGACAATGACGATCAGGACGCCGCCTACGATGCACATGACGACAACTACGTCGGAAATGTGGCCACCGTGTCTGGCACAGCGAACAGGTTATAATGTATAAGTTATAATTTACCATATACAAATACACGTAAAACAGTAACGGAAAAGATATATTGTACACAACTGCCTTTATTTGACACCGCTCACAGCCGTGTTCAAACGTACAACACGTGCTGTTTGATAATGGCTGCAGACAATGCTCATTACGGGGCCAAGCCAACACATAAGTAATGCATGTGTCTCATGACGTTACTAGAACGCGCCATTACGTCACCAGACCAGTTCACAATGGTCGAACTGAAATTTTAAAATTGATGCAACATCATCACGCGACGTTTACTGTGGCCCCGGAATATGCATGTGTAAATAAAATGTTTGAATGGAGCAGATTATCAAAGTACCGAAAGTACTGCATATATGCTGAAATAACACGATATTTCCGACGAGAAATGTAACAATTTAACGTTCGACCATGTCCAGCCGTGGGTAAACGTTTGCCGTGGCACTCGATAACTCTTTGAAGCCGCGGCCTACGGTTTGTGGTTCAAACAGTTCCCTGTGCCACGGCAAACGCTTACTCACGGCTGGACATTGTCGAACCGTATAATGGATTATCCCATGTCTATGAGAACTTTTGGTCTCTATAAAGTGCTGGCTGTCACTCGTGAAATCCGGTACACGTGATCCGCCACAACAATAGTATTTGTTTCGTATTTTGAGTTTTAGACCAGTGTAGCTCCTGATCAGTGAACACACTGATGCACACGGATACGGATCTTGCATTTCCGTTATAACAGTAAAAAGTAACGCGTTGTTTATTAGAATGTCATCTCTATTGAAAGGGCCTGGCTGGCCCTTTCAATAGAGATGACATTCTAATAAACAAGACATTAGCTTTTACTGTTATAACGGAAATGCGAGATCCGTATCCGTTTTGACTTATGAGACAATCTAATCTATCTACGTGCAAATTCCATCCCCTATGTCAGGCATTAGGTAGGCAGGAAATTGGTACCATTTGTTTAATTCGCTGGCGGTTCACCAAGCTGCCGTATCAGCCCGAGTGCAGGATTGAACCGTCGACCTCCCAGTTGCGAGGCAGATGCCTTATCTACTAGGCCACGCCAACAATACTACGCAAGAGGGATGTTTTGACAACTCAACTAGCGAAAAGTGTAGGCCCTGAACGGACTACGCGAATGCACGGGCTGATCTGGGGCTACACTGGCCGCAAACTGCATACGTCATTTCTTATCATGCCGAGTTACGTATACACATGTTGTGTACCAACCTGACTGTATCCAAACTTTCCCCGGATGCGCACGAAATAGATCCAATATGGCAGCGGACTTCTTTGGACGTAGCGAATGCACTTCTGGTGTTTTTCTCCGGCGCCCAGATTATAATGTACACCTTGGGGAAGAAAAGTAGAACCAGCGCAACAGACGCACTCAATGACACGGACACAGTTAGCGTGATCACCTTTCGCTCACTCCCGAAGTAAATGGCAAGAAATCCAAGCCAGACGACACACGTTGTATACATCGAGAATCCAATAAACTTAGCTTCGTTGAAGTTTTCCGGAAGATTTCTCGTTTTAATCGCGTAAAGAGTACACATGATGATAAGAATCAGGTCAAATCCGAGCGGTACTATAATCCCCATTGCGGTCGTATTGCAGACGAGTTTCACCCTCCGCGTGGCCGGATAATCAAGTTTGGAGTCCGCCGGTTCGATCACCAACATTATTGTGATTATTGCGCACTCTATGCCAATCAGAAGGCAAGTTATTATAACCTGCGCAGACGCACTCATAAACCGCGGTTTCTTCGTGATAATCTTCTTCGTTCCCTCGAGAATCCGCGCGATGCGATTGGTCTTCGTTACGAGCGCGCCGTACACAAGAGCAAACGACATTCCCGGTAAAATTCTCGTGAAGTAACACGAGACGAGACTTGGCTTGGCGACGAGAACGAAGTTACTGGAGAAGGCGGTGATGATGCCCAGCAGGATGATGTAGCTGAGCTCGCGCGTGGACGCCTTGACGACGGGCGTGTTGTTGTGGCGCATGAACACGACGAGAACCCACATGGTGACGAATATCCCGACACTGGCCGAGATCAGCGCCACCATAGCTTCCGTATCCCGCCATGTGGTGTATTCTATCGGGATCATTTCACACGCTGAAATTATGGAAAACAGTATTTATGAAAGTGTGCGCCGTTTAGTTGTCAAATATAGTATACAATTATTAAAATAAATAAGTTACATACAAACCTAAGATCAGTATTGTATCCTGGAATCGGGTCAGAAAACAATACACTTTATTATACCTCATGGTAAATTCGCCGCTTTGCATTGGTCAATTCCCTACCACGTGGTATAAAACAATTGGCCATGTGTACCCTGAGGGCAACAATGCCATGAGACAATATAATTGTCGACCGCTTCACCCGAAGATACCCGAAGTCTGGTCACGGAAACTACCGAACATTAATTGGAGTACCGTGTAGCCTATCGCGCATCGAAACCGAAAGTACCGAATGAGATGAAAGCAGACGCTGACTGGTACCCCCGTTTTATTACCCCTATAACAGTAATGCATTGTAAGCCGGGCACCAGCTGCGCAGATGTAAACAAAGATCGCGGAAGCCAGTGGAAGCAATGTGTGCGATGTGAAATGTTAGTTATATTCGGTATAATAAAGTAAATGGTGGATTGAGGGGGATATTGTGGATTATCTCCCCTCGAGAACATTATCTCCCTCGGTTGCGCCTCGGGAGATAATGTTCCCTCGGGGAGATAATCCCCAATATCCCCCTCAACCAAGGGCACCATTTATAATATGAAATAGGCACTACCTATGACGGGCAACGTTAGTATATGAAACTAAAGTTGACAATTGATAGCTTTACCATGATGTTAGTATGATATAAACGGTACCGTAGTATATTGTAGTATTGCAGAACTACTTCCCGCAACTACCACGGTGTTACAACTTCTCTATTATAATTAAATGGTGTCATTGTCGCACTTCTCTTATTTGAACCAGTGATACAATTTAGATATTTCCGCTTCATATATAGTACATGTACATTAATAGCCTAGGCATAGTGGAGCGCGTGGTCGAGCGGTCTGAGGCGTCGGTTTGCTGATCTTACGATCGTGGTTTCGAGCCTCGCATGCGTTGTGTCCTTAAGCAAGACATTTTATCCACACTGCTTCAGCCCACCCAGATGTAAATGGGTACCGGCTAAATACCAGGAACATCGATTGTATTTGATTGTATTTGATTGTATGTACATGTACTTATGAATACAAATAATATGATAAGCCTCAGTATTGAGGGTATACCAGTATACTGGCAAAAGCAAAGCATAATAGAAACTGTATTAGTACATTTACGATCATTTTAAGAAAAAATAACAAGGCTAAGAATCTTCAGTGATATTATTCCCAATTTTCGCAATCTGAATCGTCATTGAGCACGACTGTCACTTCGAGAGTTATACACATTTTGCCCATTTTTGGTATGAATTGTGTTAAGTTTTACATTTACTTTTTACATAGGGTAGCCTATGTATTGGAATCGCGTCGGACAGCTAGCCACGCCCCAGACCCCCCTCGATGGGCACGTCCGTAGTGATATCTTGGAATAACCATAACAACAAAATGCATTGTGTTACACAACGTTTAACTGTCATACGCAACCGCTAATTGAAAACAATATTATGAAAAACTACTTGCACTGCACAATATCAACAACGGATGTTCTACGTACAAAAATACATCGGATCATTTTGTTGAGCGTGATTTGCCCCCATTTGCGGTCATCGCTAAATTTAGTAACAGAGTTAACTCCCCTCCGAATACTCTCCGAAACAAGCGACGCGTTTAACACACAAACTACATCAAGTTTGACCTTCCGACAGCCTATTTTTAAACTCACCCGACACCTGTGCGAAACAAAACTCGCACTTGCAGGTCTAACTGATGTTTAATCCTCATTCTCTCTCTATCGATGGATTTACAGCGGATTTTAGTGACATTCCCGAATTCGGCCTGATTCACATTTGTCTATGGTGGCCAATACACGCCAACATGAGTGTCAATTCTACGTTCAGGGAAGGGGGTCAATAAGTCAGTATTTAAGGTGATAACTTACAGTCAGGGAACAAATTAATGACAGTATAACACATCCAGCGTATATTAATACCCATATTAATGCAAGTACTGAAATACGACAACAAAAAATCTAACAAGTTTGGGCTTCCATATATTGAACATTTTGTTAGCGGTTTCCTCAATGACGTCATTTGTATGTTTTAATATACTCGATCCAGGGCCAACTATTTCATTCACAAAACAGAAGTAAACTTGGCGATGTACCGATAAGGCATTTTCAGGCGCGACACCGCTTCCGTGGCGGAATTATTGTAACTATTGCTCTTCAATCAGTTTTCAATATATCTATAATGATCATAGATATCTGGAATCTGTATACTTGAATTGATGATGTCTTGTATATGTGTTACCGTATCTTTCTGATATTGCTATGCATAATCTGTAATGTTGTTGAATGTTTTGGTACATACTGTAGCAGTGCATACTGTACTTCAAGTTGTGCCATATCAATAGTTTACCCCTTAACCATTAAAACGCTGAAAAATAAAATTGCCGTCTGCTCATTTTGTATATTTTAATCTCTTTAAAAACCTGTTTTGGCAGCGCAGTAGAATCGTCTCAGTATGTTTTTGAGGTGAAAAGTAAAATATAAAAATATTTAAAACAGCAGACGACAATTGTCGTTTCCAGCGCTTTAAAGGTACATGCCCACTCAGTAAGCCCAAAATGTCATTTATAGGAATTAAATAAGTGTACAACTGATAGTGACGCGCGGTGGTATCAGGCTATTTTCATATGCAAATGAGGCATGATATTTTTTAATTATTTATACTAAAGAAATGCGTCACCTGAAAAAATAATATTTTCGACAAATTTTAAAGTATGATCATTGCACATCATAAAATAAATACAGAGATTAAATAGTAATGTCCGTTAACATTTTAAGCAAACACGGTTATCGCCCATGATATCAGTGTGTAAATTTACGTCTGATATAAAATGTATAATAATGGCACAGTACGTGGGATAATGGCGCATGAATGTTCATTTTGTCAGGAAATGTCTCAGATGATGTCTCTGATGTAAAGAACATTTTGTACCTACTGAGTGGTCATGTACATTTAAGGGTTAATGAAACTGCAACACCAACAATCAATCAATCAATCAATCTAGTTTAATCTTGTAGTACCCTATGTTCAGTACTTTCAATACTTTGATTTTGATTAACCCAGTGCTGTGTGAGATGTGTTTGTATCCTGGACTACAGCAACAGGTGCACTAGACGCACACTTGCAATGCATACTTTGTTCTGGTAGTCGTGTTCCCCAATTATCCCGGATCGCTTGACTATGTCTTGTATTTTTAAACTCACATCAGCGAAGTTAAGTGCAGCGTGGCGGCTATAGAAATTCTCCAGGTGTGTCCTTCCAGTGATGCTATTATTTTCTCGATCCCTGGTAGTCTTTGAGCACATTTTGACCATTTTTCGTATTAGTTTTGTCCTTTTTACATACATCTTCACTTAAGCTGTTGGTAAGAGGTACTTGTGTCATGAACTGTGAATGCAGCACAGGCCGTGACACAACCGAGCAGGCGCAATAAAACAGCAGTTACAATGCATACTTGTTTCTGTTAGTCATGTCCACAGAGTATCATGGATCGCTTGACTTTGTATTGTAAACAAAATCACAACATGTGCGGTTTCTATCCAATGATATTGAGAGAGATATAGTGTGCTTCTATCTAACGATGTTGAAAGATAGAGAGAGCAATATTATGGTTTCTATATAATGATGTTGAGAGAAGGTGGGTGGGGGTGCGGGGGAGAGATATATTGTGGTTTCTAGGTAATGATAGAGAATGAGACACACAGAGAGACATAGACAGACAGAGAGCGAGATAGAGAGAGCCATACATACAGACATAAAGATAGAGAGAGAGAATGACAGAAAGATAGAGAGAGGGACAGACAGAGAGAGACAGAGAGAGTCAGACAGAGAGAGAGAGAGAGAGAGAGACAGAGAGAGTCAGACAGAGAGAGAGCGAGAGGAGAGAGACAGAGAGAGACCAGACAAGACAAGAGAGAGACAAGCAGAAGGAACAGCAGACACAGAGACAGACACAGAGAGAGGAGAGAGACAGAGAGAGAGATGAGAGAGAGAGAGAGAGAGAGAGAGAGAGAGAGAGAGAGAGAGAGAGAGAGAGAGCGAGGTGGATGTGGGAGAGAGTGAAAGAGATAGAGAGACAGATAGACAGACAGACAGAGACAGACAGAGACATGGTGTGGGAGAGAGAAAGGTGTTAAAATAAATACGAAATAATGAAACTAATGTTTTTCTTTTTTTTCCCATAAAATATTCCAATGCGCATTTAAGGCATTTCTACTCCGATCATTTAAAACGCATATTTTCAAGCGTCTCTCGGGGGACTTTAGTCTTCCTAACGACAACACAATTTTGAAATGCAGTAACTTCGTAAGCTATATTATGTATACTTTCCGATGTTATCTACATTTTGTTTTAGAAGCAGTTGGCCCTTTGGGCCAAATTATTCGTTGCCCGTATTAGTAATACCACGTGTCGTAAAAACATCTCCTGCTTGGTTTATCGGTTTACGGTAAAACAAATTTTACACTTTCAATCATATGTTCAACCTAGTTTCACTGAATGGTAAGTTTTCATATACGCGTAACATAAAGCGGGCGACAAAGAGTCGCCCGTATAATATTGTCATCTATATCATCAAAAGGTTAGGAATTGCAAAATCAGAAAATAACCTTTACCTGACTAGTTTACATACGAAGGGGTCAGTGGAAGAGGGGAGTTAAGTCCTTGGACTTAACTCCCCTATTCCACTGACCCCTTCATATATGTATAGCAATACGAGTTCTGGCGGACAACCAGCGTTATTACCAGAATCCAATAACGTTCACGAGTTGCCTCCCCTGTACTACTACGCTGTATTCTCATGCTGCCAACGCCGTTCTGCATTATCAATGCATGGTATGGAACCGTGTTGGGAAGATATTTGTTTTTTGGGGTTTAACGGCCTATCAACAGCTAAGGTTATTTAAGGCCGGGTCAATGGGTTTAGTACTAAATTCCATATATTACCTGTACACTTGGGGTGGGGGGGGGGGGGGGGGGGGAATCCCAAAATCAGAACTGAATATTTACAATAAAAAGTACATGTATATATTTTCAGCCCTAATTCTTGTTCTAGTTTTACATGGTGTGATTTTTGTGCAGAGACGATCTATCGACCGATACAAAATATTTAGCCTGACCAATTTGGGGCAATCAATGTGAGAGTATAGGAACAGGAGAGAGTGGTAGTAGGGGGTGGGGGGGGGGAGGGGTTGGGACAGGGGAGATACAACTCTTTAGCAGGTCCGATTTGGTACAGAGACGATCAATTTCATGCATATGTTCTCAATACGTACATTTCCCCTGTGATAATTCCTAAAGCCAAACTACCCCGCCTACTTGCCTGTGAGGTTCGTGTTGGGCCACCAGCCCCTGGAGCAGGGTTTACACGTCTCGCTGTCCAGCATAATCTCGTCCTGCAGGCAGGGGGTACACACCCAGCAACACGCGATGTTCCCGTGCACTTTCTGAAACAATTTACTATAGGAATGAATGGCCTTTTTGTGGAATTTATCTGGGTATAAACTTGGAAAAGTCGCGGGAATACTGGACGAAGGCCGGAAGGCCTCGTCCAGTATTCCCGCGACTTTTCCAAGTTTATATCCCCGATAAATTCCACAAAAAGGCCATTCATTCCTTATAATTCCAGCATTTGAAATAAATTCATCAAGAAAATGTGTTTATTTTCCGTTTTCTTAAGAATTATTTTAACTGCGCCTCACGGTTACGGAAAGTAGTTCGGCGTGGGCGTTCATTGGGATATACATTTTGGACAGAGACTTGCTACGGGCCAATCAAATGTTAGGGAATTGTGTAAATATTTTTGTGCTGGAATTATATAATGTTATGTAGATAAACATTATTTTCATACTTTAATTACCACGAACCCACTCTTCCAACGTTTCGGCCCATTACCTTTATCAAGGAAGTACCTTATCAAGGAAGTAGTGTCTACTATCCTCCAAGTGGCATTCATTTTAGATGCCACTATAGCCCCAGTCATAGTGTCATGTTTTGGCCGCGTCGTTCTGCCCCGTTTCTGACCCCCACAATTTGCAAATTTCCGAAGATCAAAGTCTGGTTATGCCTTGCTGCCGCCACGCTCTAGCCTCGCTGTACCACGTTGTGCCTCGCTATGCCTCGCTGTCGCCACGTTGTACCACGTTATGTCTGGTTATGCCTCGCTGCCGAACGTATCATAGCGTACCACAACGTATAATAACGTATCACAAAGTAGCAGAAACGTATATAGCACAATGTCATACAACGTAGTACAGCGTAGCATAACGCAGCTCCTAAAGTAGTACAACGTGTTACAACGTATCATAGCGTGACACAGCGCGGCATAAAGTGACACGGGGAACGTGGGTGCAACGAGGCCATAACGTAGCATACCGCAGAAAATGTGTCAACAAACACAACAGAACGTAGCTACCGGCGGGACGCGTTATGTTTACGTTCTGCCACGTTTTTGCTACGTTGTAGCCTAGCCACGTTGTACTACATTGTACCACGTTGTTGCCACGCTGTCGTACGTTGTTGCGTTGCGGGGAAACGCCAGCGAATTTTGAACATGTCCAAAATTCAAATTTCCACTTTACGTTTTGTCACGTTTGATCGCGCTTTAGCCACGTTGTTCCATACATGTTTGCTCATGTTGTAGCCACGTTCTGCCATGTTTACCAACGTAGCTAAACGTGGCGGCCATCACGTGACACTATGACTGGGGTATTAGCTGATAGTAGACATTAATTCATTGATAAATGAACTGGGCCGAAATGTTGGAAGAGTTGGTTCGTTGTTGATGAAGTATCGTTCAACATATCGTATTGATGCGGAAAGCTTACTATTATTTTCATATTGTCAGTATTTCTCGACATAAACATGTATTGACAGCACATGAGAATCGTCTCCAATGGAGATGAGTTTCTCCAGTCTGTCACCTGGCGTATTTGAGTGCCGACCTGCCACAATTTCGTGTTTTGTCAATGTTTTTTGCCACTTTAAATTGCCAACCAGTCTTTAAAATGTCATTGAGTTAAGTGTCTTTCATAAATTGCAATATTCGAAAGCTATTCTTACTTTTTTCATTGAAAGAATTTTAACACCAACATATGGCTGTCATTTGAAAATCAGAACACAATATTATTATTTCTATAACAAACAGAAGGAATTGGGAGATGACCATGACATGTGATGTTTTCTGTAAAATCCCAAGATTGTACTTAACTGCAATTGCAATTGTATTTAACTGTAACAATATTACTTAATACATATTGATTAAATTAACAGAAGGAAATACACAACAGGGTTTCGTTAGTCTGTACACTGCGCATAATGCCGTCCTATTTGTAAGGCACACTCGTTTGCTAACACATTCGTCGTGTCAATTGGCCATTTCATCATCCTTCATATTCAAGGTATATGATCACGTGGTACTAACAACAACAACAAGTACTGAAACTTCCAGAATCCATCTGATTCAAAGTACGTATTCTTTTATATTGTCCTTATTACGTAACGGATCTTGATGAAATATAGCGCATCAAACGCGTATTGTTAAGCTGCATTCGGTGGTCCTTGTATTTTCTCCCAAACTTGTGTCGTTTTTGCGAAGAATCGATTTACGTGTCTACCGACACGGAAATCGATTCTTCGCAAAAACGACACAAGTCTGTGCCGAATGCAGCTCATGAAGACGCGTTTGCTGCGCCATATTTCATCAAAATACGTTGCATATTAAGGAAAATATCAAATAATACTTACTTTGGAGTGGGCGACGTTGTTATTGTTGTTGTTGTAACCACGTGATCATGCACCTTGATATTATTACCTTGACAGATCCCTTCGAGCACTCGTCGCTGCACGTGGATACAGACACGTTACCTCCGCGAGAGCTGGGCCAGTGGATCAGCGAGTCGTTAATGGCGAGCACCCCGCTGTTCCACGTGCCGATACGGGCATACCCGAATCTGGACCCGCCTGAAGGGTCCACCACTCGCTGGTAGTTCACGATGTAGTACCTGGCATGGCATGGCATGGCATGATGATACTTGACTTTGAAATCACTTTGTGACGATTGGAATTATTGGACCTTAAAGGTACATGCCCACTCAGAAGGCACACATTGTTCTTTATAGGAATTAAATAAGTGTATAATTGAGTCGCTATTCCACCAGTTCTAAAGATTACGAGTGACTGCTATACAAATATAATCATTTAGTAATATGCATTTTACTGATAGTGACGCGCGTTGGTATCAGGCAATTTTCATATGCAAATGAGGCATGATATTTTTTACTTATTTATACTAATTAAATGCGTCACCTGAACAAAAAATATTTTCGACAGATTATAAAGTATGATCATTGCACATCAAACAATAAATACAGAGTATAAATAGTGATGTCCGTAAACATTTAAAGGAAACACGGTTATCGCCCCTGATATCAGTGTGGAAATTTGCGTCTGATATAAAATGTATAATAAAGCCAATCAATGCGTAGTGTACTGGTGAATGAATGTTTATTTTGCCAGAAAATGTCGCAGATGATATCTCTGATATAAAGAACAGTGCGTGACTTCTGAGTGGGCATGTACCTATAATTCCAGCACAAAAATGTTTACACAATTCCCTAACATTTGATTGGTCCGTAGCAAGTCTCTGTCCAAAATTTATATCCTAGTAAACTCCATGCCGAACTACTTTCCATAACCGTGAGGCGCAGTCAAAATAAACACATTTTCTTGATGAATTTATTTCAAATGCTGGAATTATAAGGAATGAATGGCCTTTTTGTGGAATTTATCGGGGATATAAACTTGGTAAAGTCGCGGGAATACTGGACGAGGCCTTAAACAATTACAATTTTCGAAAAAAAAAAATTTTTTTTTTTTTTTTGATTTTTTTTTTCGAAAATATATTTTTTTTTATCGCTTCGTCCAGTATTCCCACGACTTTTCCAAGTTTATATCCCCGATAAATTCCACAAAAAGGCCATTCATTCCTATATTAACTTAACATATCACAGTCCATTCCAGTTATTTAGTATTGGCAGGGATTTTCTATTATGATTCCTGTCAACACTACATAACTGGAATGGACTTAGTTTAAACATATTTTATTGCTCATTTTTTTTTTACAATTTACAATAATTGTACAATAAACAAATTTCTGGTAAAGAGAGCAAACGGGTTGGGCTACAAGTTTTTACAACGTTAGCTACAGCCCTTCCCAAATGCTTATTACAAGTATTAAACATGTGGTATAATGGCGGTGAAATATACGGTATAATGTAATGATATATAGAGCAAAAACATGTACGAAAAATAAACGAAAAAAACAACAAAACAAGCATGCATATATATTCGTGTTGCACTCTCCAGTGAATTCAGACCACTTGACATCCAAAAATCGGGCCACCATGTAAGTTGATTATTTTCCCTATAAAACAGGAACATGTTAGTGAGTCTACTCATTATTAAAATTATTAAAACGACGAGTGAGTTTTATGTAGCGCTGAACTTCTTTGAAAATGGTAGCATTAGATTCATATTCTTTTGATTCGTCTCCAAACAGTATAGTATCTATTGACAAGGGGTTGTGTTGACGGGTTGCGGTAAACATTTGCTGGCGTTGTTGGTTGAATGATGTGCATTTGAAAAAGTAGTGCTCGGCATTTTCAACGTCTTGTGTGCAATGACATAATGGGGATTCTCTTAGATGATTTATAAATAGATCTGAATTTAAATTGCTACATTGATTTCTTATGCGGGCGTGATAAACTGATTGTGTTCTTTCACCTATCAGGTAGTATGCTGGAACAATTGCCGGTTTGAACAGCTATTTTAGTTTGGCTTTAAATGTTGCTAAGGAGGGGGAATTCTTAATTTCGTCATCTAACTCGTTCCATAATGCTAATGAAGATGGTATAAAAGATTTAGAGTAGATTTCTGTTCGCCTGGCTAATGTAATAAAATTGTTCCTATTACGCAATTCATATGGATTATTTTCTCCGACGAGTTGTGGGAATAGCTCGTGTAGATAGGTTGGAAGTTTACCTGCCTTTTCTTTGAATATTAACACTAATTTTTGTATTTTTCTTCGGTCTGATAGCGACACCCATCCAATTTCTTGGACAAGTTTATTAATTGAAACTGAACGGGTTAGACCATTAACTGTTCTAGCTGCTTCATATTGCAGTTTGTCAAGGGAATCACGTTCATATTGGGTACAACTGTCCCAAACAATTGCTGCATACTCAACAATTGGTCTCATGTAAGATATATATATTTGATTTAATGTATTTCTATTCAGTTTAAATTTAAGCATCTTCATAGAACCTAATACCTTTGAAGCTGATACAATAATATTTGAAATATGTTCATGCCAGGTTCCATCCTGACTAAGAGTTAACCCCAAGTGTTTGTGATGTTCGACAAATTGGAGTTGGACGTTATTAAAATATAGAGCTGGATCTACATGTCTTACTAGTGAACATATCATTGCGTCAGTTTTAGAGTGGTTGAACTTTACAAGCCACTGGTTTGACCATTCCGCTAATTTATCTAAGTCGTGATTTATATTATGTTCTATTATATTCATGTCTGGTGTTGAAACTGCAATAGATGAGTCATCGGCAAAAAGTCTGGTTGTACTGATTAGATTGTCAGCAATATCATCTACATATATCAAAAAGAGAAGAGGACCAAGAACCGATCCTTGTGGAACACCTGCACTTACTACTTTGTTTTCAGAAAAGGATGAACCTACAAAAACCTTCTGTGATCTGTTTGATAAATAATTTCCAAACCAACTATGAAGATTGCCATCTACACCATTCTGTTTCACTTTATATAGAAGACCTGTATGCCAAACTCTATCAAATGCTTTCGATATGTCACAAAAAACGATACATGTGTGTTTTCGTTCATCTATTGCTTTGCATATCTGATTGTATATGTCAATCAGTTGATATACGGTTGAGTGACCAGGTAAAAATCCGGATTGGTTTTTGTAAATCAAATTGTTGGAGTGTAGGTGGTTGTAAACATTTAAACTGGAATGGACTGTGGTATGTTAACCCTTTCACCCCTAAGTAACCACTGGAATTCGGTGTGTTTCGACTTTAATCGGTATAACCATATACTATATATATATATTAACAAGGCTTCAAACTTTGGTTTGACACAACCTCGTATCATAACAAATTCCGCGATTTTATTAACGCTAATGTGAATATTTTGTCGGAAAGTGCGATGTTCATTTGATAATTAGTGTTATCTTGCTAAAATAGCATAGTTAGAACATAATTATGCAATGAATATCGAATTACAGCTGCTTTTCACAGGTCGGACACAACCTCGTATCATAACAAATGCAATAATGTGTTTAAGGCTCTAACGTCAATATTGTCAAGTTCATATGATGATTTGAGAATTATCGTTATTCTGCAGAAATACATATAATGCATAGAAAATTATAATTTTAAATATGTTATTTTTTTATGATACGAGGTCGTGTCCGACCAAAGTTAGAAGCCTCGTTCATATATATATATATATATCTATATATATATATATATATATATATATATACATATAATATATATATATATACACCGATGAAAGCCGAAACATGCCTAATGTCTGGGTAAGTAACTGGACTGAATTGTGGTATGTTAATTTTGCAACCAATCCAACCGTTCCAAAATGATTTTCAGACTAGTCCATTTATGAAAGGAGGGTGATTTTGTTCTCAAAAAATATGAAAATTGCTTGCAAAAAGTGCAGATCCTGATGAGATGGCTCGTCACGAGCCGGCTCATCTGGATCAACACGTTTTGCCAATACCACTATACAGGCATGTAGTGTTGAAAGGTTTAGAGATCAATCAAATAGTCAAAAAGCGATTTTCAGACTAGTCCATTTATAAGAAGGGTGTGTGTGTGTTATTTTCGAAAACAAAAGAAGAAACTACTTGCCAACATTTTCCAAGTTAAATGCAAATGACACGTTTTACATGCGCTCAAACATATTTATAAACTGTGAACGAACTTTACGAAAACTATCGGACGTTTCCAGAATAAATATCAGCGAATTAACGGTGTGCTGCAGAGCAGAAAATCACATATACCGTCTAAGTATTATATTATTATGTTCGGTTTCATTACTGACCGGAAGCCACATTGTATTGACAGCACGGCGCTGTCGGTGACACCTCGCCACTCCACACAGACTAAATTTAGCGATATAGTCATTTCCCAAATGTCACCGTTGAAAGGTCACGTCACGAATTTACCAGCCTCCGTCTGTAGTCTGAGTGATTACGAGAAACCGCAGACGAATATTATGGTATGACTATAACATATGTGGCTGGTCTTCATGGGCGGATTCGGGGGGGGGTCCGGCGCACGCCCCCCCCTAAAATTCGCCGAGTAAAGATTTTTTACAAGTTACAAGGCACGTTTCATGCCATGTTTTCCATGCATTTTTCGGTCGTTTTCTTATGGTTTCAAAATTTAAACGTTTTCAATCAAAAATCATGTCTAAACATACTGTGACAGTGTCAATATTTTTGCTCCAAAATGCGCCAGAACGCAGGAAATGCGATGTAGATTTGCAAAATTTTCCGGGTGAGAATGCCCCCGGACCCCCCTAGCGCTATCTCGACTATTTTGCAATACTTGACTATATTATCGAACGAGCTTAGCTCGTTCGATAATATAGTCAAGTATTGCAAAATAGTTACGCCCCCCCCCCTAACCCGAAATCCTGGATCCGCGCCTGGTCTTTACGTACTTATTAAGGTACATGTCCATTCAGTAGGTTATGATATCGATGGTTTAGTAACATAAGGTGGTAAGTGCTATGCTTTAGCATAGCACTTACGACCTTATGTTACTAGACCATCGATATGTAGATTTAGCATAAGTTTAGCATAGCACTTACGACCTTATGTTACTAGACCATCGATATGTAGATTTAGCATAAGTTTAGCATAGCACTTACGACCTTATGTTACTAGACCATCGATATGTAGATTTAGCATAAGTTTAGCATAGCACTTACGACCTTATGTTACTAGACCATCGATATGTAGATTTAGCATAATTTAGCATAGCACTTACGACCTTATGTTACTAGACCATCGATATGTAGATTTAGCATAAGTTTAGCATAGCACTTACCACCTTATGTTACTAGACCATCGATATGTAGATTTAGCATAAGTTTAGCATAGCACTTACCACCTTATGTTACTAGACCATCGATATGTAGATTTAGCATAAGTTTAGCATAGCACTTACGACCTTATGTTACTAGACCATCGATATGTAGATTTAGCATAAGTTTAGCATAGCACTTACGACCTTATGTTACTAGACCACCGATATGTAGATTTAGCATAAGTTTAGCATAGCACTTACGACCTTATGTTACTAGACCACCGATATGTAGATTTTAGCATAAGTTTAGCATAGCACTTACGACCATTGTTACTAGACCATCGATATGTAGATTAGCATAAGTTTAGCATAGCACTTACGACCTTATGTTACTAGACCATCGATATGTAGATTTAGCATAAGTTTAGCATAGCACTTACGACCTTATGTTACTAGACCATCGATATGTAGATTTAGCATAAGTTTAGCATAGCACTTACCACCTTATGTTACTAGACCATCGATATGTAGATTTAGCATAAGTTTAGCATAGCACTTACGACCTTATGTTACTAGACCATCGATATGTAGATTTAGCATAAGTTTAGCATAGCACTTACGACCTTATGTTACTAGACCACCGATATGTAGATTTAGCATAAGTTTAGCATAGCACTTACGACCTTATGTTACTAGACCATCGATATGTAGATTTAGCATAAGTTTAGCATAGCACTTACGACCTTATGTTACTAGACCATCGATATGTAGATTTAGATAAGTTTAGCATAGCACTTACGACCTTATGTTACTAGACCATCGATATGTAGATTTAGCATAATTTTAGCATAGCACTTACCACCTTATGTTACTAGACCATCGATATGTAGATTTAGCATAAGTTTAGCATAGCACTTACCACCTTATGTTACTAGACCATCGATATGTAGATTTAGCATAAGTTTAGCATAGCACTTACGACCTTATGTTACTAGACCATCGATATGTAGATTTAGCATAATTTTAGCATAGCACTTACCACCTTATGTTACTAGACCATCGATATGTAGATTTAGCATAAGTTTAGCATAGCACTTACGACCTTATGTTACTAGACCATCGATATGTAGATTTAGCATAAGTTTAGAATAGCACTTACCACCTTATGTTACTAAACCACCGATATGTAGATTTAGCATAAGTTTAGCATAGCACTTACCACCTTATGTTACTAGACCATCGATATGTAGATTTAGCATAAGTTTAGCATAGCACTTACGACCTTATGTTACTAGACCATCGATATGTAGATTTAGCATAGTATGTAGATTTAGCATAGTAGTTACTACCTTATGTTACTAGATCATCGATATAGGGAGACAGATATTTTTTATAATCTGTAGATATGGCATTTTCTGGCAAAATAAAAATTAATTCACCAATACCCCACGTTATCATTGGCATTAGTATACATTTTATATCAGACGTTAATGTCCACACTGATATCAAGGGCGATAACCGTGTTTCCTTAAAATGTTAACGGACATTACCATTTATTTTTTTTATTTATTTTTGATGTGCAATGATCATACTTTATTATATAATCTGTCCAAAATAATATTTTTTTCAGGTGACGCATTTAATTAGTACAAATAATTAAAAAATATCATGCCTCATTTGCATGTTAAAATAGCCTGATACCACCACGCGTCACTATCAGCAAAATACATATTACTAAATTATTATATCTGTATAGCGGACACTGGTAATTTTTAGAACTGTTGGAATAGTGACACAATTATACACTTATTTAATTCCTATAAGAATAGTTTGTGCCTACTGAGAGGGCATGTACCTTTAAAATGTTAACGAACATTTCTATTTATTCTCTGTATTTATGTTTCGATGTGCAATGACCATACTTTATAATCTGTCGAAAATAGTTTGCCACCACGCATCACTATCAGCAAAATAAATATTACTAAATGATTATGTCAGTATAGCCGGCACTCGTAACGTTTAGTACTGTTGGAATAGCGAAACAATTATGCGCGTATTTAATTTCTATAAAGAACATTTTGTGCTTCTGAGTGGAAATGTACCTTTAATGTCTGGCATGAAAGGTCTTTGAGCCTTTTCCCGCTATTATACATATGCTACCTACCTGTATACAGCTCAGCGTTGCCTAACAGACTAACTGATCATTTGGTAGAATCTCTTATCCCAGGTGTATGATCACGTGGTACTAACAACAACAACAAGTACTGAAACTTCCAGAATCCATCCGATTTAAAGTACGTATTCTTTTATATTGTCCTTATTACGTAACGGATTTTAATGAAATATGGCGCAGCAAACGCGTCTTGTTAAGCTGCATTTGGTGGTCTCTGTATTTTCGCCCAAACTTCTGTAGTTTTTGCGAAGAATCGATTTCCGTGTCTCCGACACGGAAATCGATTCTTTGCAAAAACGACATAAGTCTGTGCCAAACTCCCTGGACCACCAAATGCATCTCACGAAGACGCGTTTGCTGCGCCATAGTTCATCAAAATTTGTTGCATATTAAGGAAAATATCAAATAATACTTACTTTGGAGTGGGCGACGTTGTTGTTAATGTAACCACGTGATCATGCACCTTGTTATCTGAGCATGTGTCCACCAAATGTTCAGAAAAGTTCATAATCCGTGATAACAAAACTTTACTAGTACTTTTCGAACCAATTTCTTAAATATAAGTTACCTATGACAAGGCTCCAGATAAGGAATTAGTAATTGAGTATTGTCACTCCATCATTTCTGAAGCAATTAGGTATTTAAAAATTTTAATTGTGTAAAATAGAATCACACTACTGTTTACACATCAGCAGACCGCACTTATTGAATAGTTTGCTTATAAATGAAAACATATCTTGGTATTTCATTACAATTGTCTTCTTGGAGACAATTCTAATGAAATACCAAGATGTGTTTTCATGGAAAAATAAGAAAATATACTATATTTGTGGTCTGTTTGTTGTTTTCTGTAGCATGATAAAGATACCACAAATTTGTCATTGCCTTTTGATACTCACTACTTCTGATTTCAATTGGGTTTTTTGGCAATTTTAATTGGGTATTTACGCCAATACGCACCTTATCTGGAGCTCTGCCTATGACACTTACATTGAGCATGATATTCCTTCTAGCACACTTGGGAACATTTCACAATCACCGTATCTGGGTACGTAATTATACAACTTTCTTTCCAGTACTGTCTAGAGTCGTATACGCGAATCAAGTAATCTGATTCAAAGCATGACATTTCAATGAAATATAATGTGAAAGCTGCGTAATTACTGACCTATACTTATCACTGTGCGCAGAGTCTGCCAATCACACATCTTGTTTCCTATACTTTAATTCGTCTGAAGTTGATCAAACCTACCTTGGCGGTGGGTCGCCGCTATCGTCAAAGAACACCGACTCCTTTCCGTACATGAACGACACGTTCATTAGGTAGTTGAGGTACGTGTCGCCCACGATGTGTTGAAGCTCCGGGCACACGCCGGGAACGCCCCCACAGATGTCCTCGTGCATGTTGTGGAGGGCGTGTGCCAGGGCTAATATCGCCTTCTCCACAAAGCCCAGCTTGGCGTCTTGAACAAGGTGGTCTATGGACTCGTCGCCTGGAACGCGAAATTGGTGATTTTAAGCAAGTTTTCATAGAAAAGTATCAAAGTACTGAACGTACACCATCGCATGCGTTAATCTTGCCCAGATGTCAACGTTTCTGAACATCCATTAGCGATCAATCAGTTTCATTGCTGATCCTGAGCAAATCAAGCAGCTGGATGGAAACTCAATATTCAAGTATAAAATAAATTAAAATATTGGCAAGATTAGAGTAGGCGGTGCTGTACTGTGGTATATTATAGGGTTAACTGTATTGTAAATTTCAAATTTGCGGCGTTTTTCAGAAAATGATAGGTCGGAAAATCTGTTTAATGGCGTCGCCATTAAACTGATTTTCCGACCTATCATTTTCTGATATACGCCACAAATTTCAAAATTACAATGCGGTTAACCTATTTCTAATGCAATCCTTTACTACTGGCGTAGGAATACATATTGAAATAATGTGCGACCCTTTATCAACAATGATATACCTGTAATGTATGACCATCAGCCAATCAGATTGAAATGACGAACAGTGCAGATCCTGACCGGACTGTGTGGAAGAATGCTCATGCTGATCTGGATCTACAATGGTCGCGTGACCCATCATCACCATATCTCCAGTCACGGTGACATTAAATTTGATTAAGCAAATATGTTCCAGTTAAATACAATTGCATGTTAATTATTCAAGAGATTGGACCGCCATGATAACTTGTCGTGGTGATCTCCCAAACAATAAGGATTGGTGGTAGTTGGTTGGCGGCCATCTGTACTAGCTCCCATCTTGATGAGAAGCGATAACGGTATCACGTAGATTTTAGTGTAAAAAGCGAGGCGAATATTTTGGTATACTGGTAACAGAACAGGATATGATTAAAACACACCCATGCATCATGATAATTATACATGTACACTCTAAGTACACTCTAACAACTTCTGCAATTCATGCAGTGTGTGTTTGTATATATTTCTAGAGTGTAGTTGGAACGAAAACTATGTTCAAGGGTCGATATTCATGCTTCCAACAAGCTAACTAGATCGATATCAGGCTACACGAGTGTGCTATTTGATCAGGAGACTGGTCATAAATCCCATAATCGCCATTTATCCAATCATATACATATATGTTTGTCTCCACTAACTCGAGTTGGTGACCCGAACTTTACCTGTGCACGATCGGTTCTGTTTCAAATCCTGACCCTCTACCGGCAACCAAGGGAGATAACACTTGAACTTCCATTGCCAGTACTCGGTGAACCACGGATTCCGAGTATTGTTTTCCGGTCTCAGCGCCCGGAAGTAAGTGTCGAATGACGGGATAGGGTCGGACATTAGCTTCATGGATATACCGCCAACGGCGGTGTCCTCGATCCCAGACACAACATCCGGTCTGTCTGCCCAGCCGTCACTGGAATAACACATGTGTATACAGGTATCAGGGCATGGGATCACGTGGTCTATTGTTTACACTGGCGCCCATGAGATCTCAGGTAAATCTTATTTTTTATTAGCCGATCTATTTATAGATCGGCTAATATGTTGGTTATCCATCGAATTCTGAAAAAGTTTGTAGCAACCCTTTTCTCCGCTATTCGGTAATCTACGAACGCGAATTTTTCTGTATCACTTCCAAATTGCATCAACCGATAAAGTTTGCATTTTTGGCAATTATCTCCGTTTAAAACTTTACTTATAGCCAAATAACACAATTTTGAATACTTAATGAGCTGAACGCCTGAAGAGATTTAACCCGGAAGTTATTGTTGTTGAAGTCCATAGTTGGCTCTAATGGCCATATACGCCAACATACGCCGATTATTGGGCTAATTTAAAGCTTTTATTTATTAAACAGAACAAGTTTCAGCCACGTATAATCGCGTAAAATGTGTTTATTCGGCTAATTTATAATCGACCTCTGCTCAAAATCTCCTTACTAGTAACCCCAGCATTTTCGGGTTTATCCCAGCATCTCGGGTTTATCCCATTGGATCGCGTATGCGCGTCATTTGACGCTAGTTAATATTCACAAAATTTTCCGCCAATCAAAACGAAGAATTGCCCTTCATAGCCAACTTTGATTTGTTTACGTATCATGCAGGGATGGCAGGGATGCATCCAGCACGCGCAAATTATTGATTGTCTTGCGCCCGACATCGCGCAAAAAATCACGGATGGGGCACATTAGGCCAATCTGGGCATGTGCCTGAATACCCAGGAGCTTGCGTCTATTTTTAGATGACACTGTAACCGCTAGATATATATAGCCCTGGTAGCTCCGCCCACTCGCATGCTGCCACAGAATTCGGACAAACACACACACAGTGACTACAACTTTGTGTATTGCGGAGTGTAATTTGTAGATAAATAGAGCATACAGTACAGGTGTTACGCTGGAATATTTCGCAACATAATGGTGACAACAAAACATTGCTGCTATGGCATTGCTGCTATTGGATGGATTTGGGAACGGGTTTCCAAAACCTGCACAAAATCGAGAAAAATGTCAACGCTGGGTACAGAACTGTGGTCGAAAATAGTTTACCATTGACAATGTTACCAGAGACACCTACATATGTTCGATGCACTTTACCCTGATTTGATCGGCTAATAACATCATGCTCTGCATGACTTTTCATCTTCATTTTAATGATGACCGTGTTCCAGTCGTTAACACTACGAGTCAGTCAATACCAAATATAGCAGCATTAGTAGTTAGTCGAAACATTCTGTAGATACATTGGAAACAAGTTTAACGGCCGGAACATGGTCATTGGTCATCATTAAAAGGAAGAAACTGCAGTCATGTTTATGAAAAATAAGATGAACCTGAGACCTCATGGGCACCGCCATTACTGCAGTGTAAACAATAGATCACGTGATCCCATACCCTGGGTATATAAACCAGTTGTCAATACTTTCCCCTGATACACAACCGCGGTCGTTAATCTTGCCCAGATTATCAACGGTTCTGAACATCTATTGGCAATGCCAACTCGCAATCAAGCAGTTTGATTGTCTGAGCCTGAGCTGTAGCAGCTCAGGCTCAGACAATCAAAATGTTTGAGTTCTTTTGAAATAAGGAAATTTACCAATATTGGCAAGATTACCGCAAGCGGTAGCGTAATGCAAGTATACCATAGGCATATTGTTGTAGTTTGATTTGCACTTGTAACTGTTTATATTTACATATTCTATACATGCATAATGCAAACGCCAATTAGACGTATTGCGTTTTCATCCCTATACAATACATTAGACCCACGTGACGTCGCGCGATGTTGTTGATTGGTTAAAGTTCGCAACATCGCTGTTCCAGTAATTGCGAAAAAATGACATAAAAGAAGATTTTTTTTAATTTGAACGCCATATGTGGGTATTTATATTTTGAAACCATCAGAAAATAGAGCGTAAATATAAGTAATACATACATGGGATGTTGCGTTTACTGGGGTGAGTAATACATTTGGTCTGTTTAAAGTTTGCGAGGAGTCATTCGGACTTTAAACAGACCAAATGTATTGTACCCCAGTAAACGCAACAGTCCATAGTTTTATTTCCTTTTGAAAGGTTTAAAGAAATAACAATAATATCAATTATAAGTTACTACATGTAACAGACTAGCCGATGCACACGCTCCATATTTAAACCGTTTCCGGGTCGTGTCTCATGTCTGTGGGAGTAGATACTACAGGAATGAATGGCCTTTTTTGTAGAATTTATCGGGGATATAAACTTGGAAAAGTCGCGGGAATTTTTACTGGACGAAGGCCGGAAGGCTTCGTCCAGTATTCCCGCGACTTTTCCAAGTTTATATCCCCGATAAATTCCACAAAAAGGCCATTAATTCCTTATAATTCCAGCATTTGAAATAAATTCATCAAGAAAATTTGTTTATTTTCCGTTTTCTTAAGAATTATTTTAACTGCGCCTCACGGTTACGGAAAGTAGTTTACACGGGATATAAATTTTGGAGAGAGACTTTCTACGGGCCAATCAAATGTTAGGAAATTGTGTAAATATGTTTGGGCTGGAATTATTTCGCACTATACCATTGTCTAGCACACGAAGCAAGCTGGAATGAGCGAGATAGGATCCGCCTGAAATTGCCATAAACAATGCTTCTTTACATTTGACATTTGCAAAATAGGGCTTTTCTAGTCGAACGATTGAAATGAAAGCCACGTTTACGCAACGATTTTATAATTATTGGCCATATGACCTTTCTGGAACAACAGTATTATTTTGAGGAGGCAAACAGCATCAATATTTGTGTCGTGCATCAACGACGTTTTGTGTAGTTGAACAACAATGTTTTGAGTAGTCTGTATTATCGTTCGCTCATGTATTTGTAATTTCCGTTTCAATTTGGAAATGATTTTCGCCACAGTTAGATCAGGGTTAGTCCGCTTTCCGACTCGATAATCCGCGAGCTTTAGCGATTGGATTATCGATGGTACATGCAGACGAACGTAATTGAACTTGTGTTATCATATTCTCATGTCCATACATTGCCCATTTGCCATGTAAATGCAGAAACAAACTTGAAAATGTAAAGATGTGATAATTATAATTATTCGCAGTAACTAAATGTAGTAACCGGACAATAATTCCAGGACAAAAATATTTACACAATTCCCTAACATTTGATTGGCCCGTGGCAAGTCTCTGTCCAAAATTTATATCCCAGTAAACTCCCACGCCGAACTACTTTCTACAGGTGCGCTGTCAGTGCTGTCAATGTAAACAAATGGCTGCCGTCTGTCAAAATAAACACATTTTCTTGATGAATTTATTTCAAATGCTGGAATTACACGGATTGAATGGCCTTTTTGTGGAATTTATCGGGGATATATACTTGGAAAAGTCGCGAAAATACTGGACGAGGCCTTCCGGCCTTCGTCCAGTATTCCCGCGACTTTTCCAAGTTTATACCCCGATAAATTCCACAAAAAGGCCATTCATTCCTATAATAAACTCACGTATGTACATGTATATAGGTTTGCATGTTTTCCTTGAGATGTAAATAAGCATGCTGTTTCCATAGATGATGGTATAGAAAACGTTTCACAAGCGTGACGGTGGGGATCTGGGTGTATGCATACAGGTCTCCAGATAAGGTGCGTATTGGCGTATTTTACGCACTTATTTTAGCAGAATACGCATTGATTATGAAACGTGGAGTACAAAATACTCACAGCAATGTGAAAATACGCATTGATTTTCAAATTGAGTAGTGAAAATACTATAACAAAGTTGAAAATTTACTTAGTTGAGCTGCACAAACAAAAGCTTTTTTGCAGCTGAAATAAGTGAATTTTTAAATTTGTTTTATTTTCTATCATTTGTTCCCTGTTTAATAAGGAAGAAAATCAGTAATACATTTGTAAAAGTAAAATAGGCATTGAATTTGAGATATGGGGGTATAATACTCTTTAGATGCAAAACTTATCTGGAGCGCTGTGTATATGATAGGGGTCGTGCAGCTTTAGTTCCCATGTGTGGCTGTGACTGGAGAGATGGGGCTTGTGGGACTTGACACCAGTGTAGATCCTGATCAAATAACGCATTCATGTAACCTAATAACGATACACATGGGAATTTCTCGTTATAAGTATGACGGGTGTTTCATTGATGGAATGACGAACAGTGCAGATCCTGATCAGACTGTGCGGATGCACAGGCTGATCTGGATCTACACTGGTCACACCACCCAGTAGCCCCCTTTCTCCAGTCACAGCCACATTTCAGTTCCTCATTAATGGTATAGGGAAGTTATAACAGTAGCTTGTGCACCAACCATGACCATACAACAGTGTCCGTTTCATGCTATTGTGGACTACTGTATTTCATTAGCAACAAAATAACGATGAACACTATTTATCCCGTCAACACAGTGCATATGGTATGTGCCGTGAAACACAGTGCCGTGAAACATCTATGATTGATATCCTGTCAATACGACCTACTCACTGCGTATGAATATGTGCGGTTGCTGGGATTATTTCTTTGCATTTTAAAGCCATTTGTATGTATTGACGGGATAAATAGAATAGTAGGCTATAGCCGTGAATGGGAAAACTATCTGGTGCGGCTCGGAAACGGGATGTGCTCGACAGAGCCTCGCCCATCCCGTTTCCTGAGCCTTGCCTGAGTTTGCTCATGCATACTTAAGTAGTCATATGTCGGGTTGAAACGTTTGGATATACACTATATTATGTATACACGTACACGTATGTGTACCTTTCCGTTTGCGATGTCTCATTCATCCAATAACTAGAGGTGTTATCCATTCGTGTATATTTGTATTTCTCTTGCAAACCTGATCTACATAGCATTATCTTCCTACTCGGAAGTATGTTCCACTGTGCAAATTCACTAGTAACTGTCAGTAGTTGTGAACGTGTCCAGATGCATATTATAGATGTGTCAAACCAATGCATACTACTTATTTGTTCGTGTTACACGCAGGGATTTGTAGAAGTGTTAAAACATACATACTTGTATTTGTCGTACAAGCTGAACCTACATGACATTATCTTCCTATTCGGAAAGAACCTTCTAGCGTATTAGTAACTGGGAGTATGTAATGAACGCGTGTCGATGAGTTCCGATGTCCTATTGATTTAAATTAGCACTCATTTCGCGCCTCTCAACCTCGGTACTAGTCCGGTACTGCGGAGGTCTATTATCCGAAATCAAATAAGCTGCACTAATAGGTTCATCTAATTCGTTAACAGTGGCGGATATGTGGGGCACAAAGTCCGGGGAAAATGTGCTAATTTGTGTGTGTGAGTAACGCTTTTCTGATGATCAGCTTTGCGTGTGCGCGAACGGTGTATGTCCTCACAAGACTGGGCGGAGAGGTTTGTCTAATTCGTTACCAGTAGATAACTCTATCTGGGAGTAGAGCATGCCCTGTTCAACCGTGTGTATTTACGAACGGTGTATGTCCTGATCAGACTGCGCGGATACATCCGCGCTGTCTGATCAGGACATACACCGTTCGATATATCCTGATGAATCATTCATGACGTCTTTAATATCAATCTATTATTGTCATGTTCAAGCAGGAAATATAATGAGCAATCACGCGCTAACCAATTTTCTATTGGAGTTTCGGAAAAAGTGACACGTACGGACAGAGAAGGTTCTTAAGCAGGGATTCCGCTGGGGAAAATAAAAAAATCGCCACTTCAAAAAAAAATAAAACAATTGGCGATAAAAAATTACAATTTTCGAAAAGAAAATAAAAAAAATCGCCAGTGGAATCCCTGCTTAAGTACGGCGAACCAATCTTTAAATACCAATACAAATACACTAAGCATACGCAATGGACTTATACGTTGGAAAGAAAACTATGTCAGAGATGAATAACGGGATCATGGTCTATTGCTTTCCCATTGTTAGTCAAAACCCACTAGGCAAAATACATACAATACAGACTTTATAGTACCATGATTTTACATGTTGGCCTTATACATCTGGCCCATTACTCAGAACCCTTGTCACTCAGCATCAGGCTAACGCAAAAAATGGGCAATTTAATGGTGGTTTAAGAGCAAGGCCTAGACCACACATCAGAAATAGCGGCTAACAATCAGACGTAGCCCAGTGGGACAAGTTATAACTTCACGTTGATATATTATCTAACTTGACTAACTCTTCAGTGATTGAGGTAAAATTAAAACATACTCACTTCCGGTAAGTAAGCCCGGACACATCTTACTTCTTGCTATTGTATACTTGTTTGTTTGTTTCCTACAGTCAAGTAGACATTCATCATTCCATGCATACATCCCAAACTAGTTATCAAATTTATCAAATATAGTTTCTGTCATATCATACTGGTGCGTCACATACATGAATACATAAACACTATGTCATTGTATTGACGGTGGCGCGATAAGGAAGCTTGATAAAGAAGAGTGAGGGTTTTGAATTTGCGACTCTGCTGCTCACGTTCTCTATTTCACGTAGTTGAGTATGGAATGGAATGGTGCGTAACGGCCCAATCAACACAACAGAGTATCATTTAGGGCCAAGCAATTTAGATGAAGAAGAAAATAATAGTCAAATAGTAGGTTAGATGTGGTAGGCAATCAAATATTTAGGTTAATAATAAAACTATGTTAAATAATATAAATGAGAAATATGTATAAAATGATAAAGTTACGTAGTTGAGTAGGAACAATATTTCCGATGCCTCAACATAATGATTTCATCCACACACATGTAAGTCTACATGAGTGCTACATGTAGTTCAGCAGGAGATAAACCCAAGGTGTACTAACAACAACAACAAGTACCGATTCAAAGTACGTATTATTTTATAATGTCCTTATTACGTAACGAATTTTGATGTAATATGGCGCATCAAACGCGTCTTGTTAAGATGTATTTGGTGGTCACGGAAATAGATTCTTCGCAAAAACGACATAAGTCTGTGCCGAACTCCATAGACCACCAAATACAGCTCATGAAGACGCGTTTGCTGCGCCATATTTCATCAAAATCCGTTGCATATTAAGGAAAATATCAAATAATACTTACTTTGGAGAGGGCGACGTTGTTGTTGTTGTAACGCACCTTGAAACCGGTAAAACACCCAATACGCACACTTTCCCATTGCTAGCCACACTTTCCTATTGCTAGCCACACTTTCCTATTGCTAGGGGCAGTAACAGCATTATAGTCATGCTTTTCCGTATCTTAAGCACTCAGGGGGCCAATCAGCAAACCGGAATTGAATTGAATAACGAGTAGATACATGTACGTATATGCGAACGTGAACTTACGAGTGTGTCCTTGAGGTAATTGCATTTTCGGACAGGCGATATTACAATTCTAATTTACTGACGTCCCTGTGTGACGTCAGCAACGTCGGATTAATATATATATTCCAGAAAAAAAAAGCAAATGTACCGCCTATATATGTAAGTTAACTGTTTCAGCTATTTACAAACACTGTAGATCCAGATGAGATGGCTCGTAACGAGCCATCTCATCAGGATCTGCAGTCTTTGTCATTATTTTTAATGTGTTGAACCCGTCCCTACATTACCATAGGTCTTACTGGGACGTAAATCCATTTCACTTTTCGTAACACGTTGAAGCAATACCCCATATGTGACACGCCATTTACAACATTTTTCATAAATAAAATCAAAAGTTGACAATTTTTCGACATGTACTCTGAAACTTTTGTCAACTTTTGACGCCATTTACGCAAACTATTGTAAACGTATTTCATGAAATTACGCAGATGTCCGAAGGTACAAAATCACATGGCGTGTCTCACATGTGATTAATGGAATAGTCCAGAAGTAGGCATGGACCTATCAATGGCAGATATTTAGGGGAGAAAGGGGTTAACACACAATTAAGATAGTGGGCCGGGTTATAGTCAGTCGCAGGCTCGTCTACATATACTTGTGTCACGTGAAGTACATTATCTCATGTGTGACCTTGTCCATCGGCACCGATAAATGGATGAAGTCACTCGCGGGGTAATTACTGAAATTGCTATGTTGGCATGCCAGCTCCGGTGTCAATTTATTGTCACATACGGGACATATTGTATGTACATGGCGTATATCACGAACTATACAGTGGGGTCAGCGTGTAAGTGCACACACGAACGAACACGACAGGTTGGAACCAACCTGTCGTGTTCGTTCGTGTGTAAGTGCACACACGAACGAACACGACAGATTGGAGCCTATGCTCAATAAATGTAAATCCATCAATTGAGATTTCCAGACGATCCTAAATTTGCACTTACGAACGTTTTAGTCGTACGAAGCTTAGTGAAACGGGCCCCTGAATAGCATACTGTCTGCTCATTGATGCATTGACAATAGCATTCACGGACATAAATTATATAAACAAAATCATGATGGCTGAAGTAAGGGGGTGGGGGGGGGGAGGGGGGGGGGGTGACGACACCCTTGATATATACAATGTGTTGTTTTTCGCTTCATACACAGTAAATGACATATATCCACCAATGGCACCTTTTTATTTGATGCAATTTCCATACTCATGTGATATATTCAAGTACATACTATCGGAAAATGTGATACATTTGGTTTGACATTATTTAGTATGTTCGCTATACATGTACCAGTAGCCGATTTCACCAACATTGCAAAGTATACTTTTCTAGTAAAGTATACTTTGAGGGAGTAATCAGTTATTTTTCCTGAAATGCATTATTTCATATTGAACTAACAACTGCATATATTTGATAATTAAAAGTATGCAGAATTATTATACTGAATTTATTACATTATCACAGCCAAAATGGCTGTGATAATGTAATAAATTCAGTATAATAAAAATTGATAAAACTATCCTAAAATTTAAAATTTCTCCCTCAAAGTATACTTTGCTAGATAAGTATACTTTGCAATGTTGGTGAAATAGGCTACAGTAAGGAAACGCAGTGAACTTTCTCTATATTTCATTTAAGGAATAAAACCATGGGCTGTTGCGTTTACTGTAGTATGAAAAACAGTTGGTATGTTTAAAGTGCGTGGAGATAAATAGTAAAACCATGGGCTGTTTCGTTTACTGTAGTTCGAAAAACAGTTGGTATTAAAGTGCGTGACTCCTCGCAAACTTTTATCTCGGACCAAGTGCCTTTAATGGCTAAATATATTGGTGGGCAGTACGCGTGATGGGATGGTGGTCGCCAAACCGGACAAATGGGGTTCTTCCGGTTTCTTCCGGTTTCTTCCGGTTTGGGTTTCTTCCGGTTTCTTCCGGTTTCTTCCCACATTAAGGACCTTGGATCCGTTTTACTAAAGTGATTGCAAACTTGAAATCCACAATACCATTTGTTCTGACAGCCGATTTTGGATAACAATTAGTGGGTGTGCTAAATTTAATGAACCCGTAGGTAAAAATGATAGCACGAGAGCTACACGTTAATGTTAGAAGCACATTCATAGAGAGTTTTTTACGAACATTTTTATCGTATGGAGTTTAATGAAGCGGGCCCCTGTGGCCCATTTCACCAACATTGCAAAGAATACTTATCTAGCAAAGTAAACTTTGAGGGAGTAAACATTTATTTTTCCCAAAATGCATTATTTCATATAGAACTAAAGACTGCATATATTTGATGATTACAAGTATGCAGAATTATTATACTGAATTTATTACATTAGCACAGCCAAAATGGCTGTGATAATGTAATAAATTCAGTATAATAAGAATTAATAAATTTATCCTTAAATTGAAAATTTCTCCCTCAAATTTCGCCCTATCTGTGCAGACGAACTCATTGTTATCCCGTCAACACAACCCGTATGTGCCATGAAACACGGTGCCGTGAAACATTTTTGATATCCGGTCAATACTATTTTTGCATTTTACAGCCATTTGTAGGTGTTGACGGGATAACTGGAATAGTAGGTTAGTGCCGTGAATGGGAAAAAATATCTGGCGCGGCACGGAAACGGGATGTACTCGGCAGAGCCTCGCCCATCCCGTTTCCTGAGCCTTGCCAGATATTTTTTCCCATTCACGGCACTAACCTACAATTCTCTATGTACAAGTGCTCTCGCGCTTGTTTGTAATCGTTGTAAAATAAATTAGTATAAGACTGAGAAGTCCAGCCAATGAGATTGCCCACAAGAGGGTCACATGATTGCGGACATATATGCTATTCACCTGGATATGTGACACGGTTCAACGACGAGCAAATTGAACAAAACTACGCAACTAGTATCATCCAATCAGCAACAAGCTTACAAATATACTTCTCAGTTGACAGCAAAATAACAACAAAGGATGCAAACTGAAGAAAACTTGTAAATAAATGTCAGTCGTCTTTCAGCAAAAACATAAGTCATATAATAATAATGATTGTCTTTTGAGTCTGTGTACACGAGATTTACACGAGCTTTACACCGACTCAAAAGACAATACTTATTTTATTATACATGTATGACTTTCGGCCTCGGTGAATATGACTTTTCTCAGGTCCGTAAATCTCGTGTACACCTCCTCAAAAGTCAGTAATTGTGTAGCATAAGCTTTCTTTAATTACCTGGCGAGTATCTGGAAGTTACCTCGCGCCTCCGGTATCCGTTCCGTGGCCATAAGTAGACGTCTGACCGCCATCCCCTCGCAGAAGCAGACGATAACCTTGGCCCCGGACGACTTGAGTAGGGAGCGAATAATCTCGTCGTACGTGCTGTTGCTCTCCACACCCGGCGCCACCTCGCTGTTGGCCACACACACGCCCTGACTGTTGGCGAGCTTTTTGAAGACTTCGATACCCCGCGCGCCGTAATTCCCTGAATTGAAAATGTATAATTCATATGTGATTAGTTTTTATATAGCAAGGCTAGGAAACGCGTAGGAATTCCGAGGCTTGCCGAGGAATTCCTACCGTTTCCGAGCCGAGCCTGATAAACTTGATATCAAAATACACTAGCCTGGTATTCTATTTATCAGGTAATGTTTTATGCTCGAAAATGACATTAGATGACGTCGTATTCTATGGACAGAACGCGGACTTCCTTCTTTTTTCTCTGCATTATCTCCCCTAACTTTACGCTCTTCTAAACACTACTTTCTAATACATGTTGTATGTAACTTGTCTAGTATAATTAGATACCATTATCAACATTATGTTCAATTGCTATACGATGTACATGATGTAATAATTCCAGCACAAAAATATTTACACAATTCCCTAACATTTGATTGGTCCGTAGCAAGTCTCTGTCCAAAATTTATATCCCAGTAAACTCCCATGCCGAACTACTTTCCGTAGGCGTCAGGCGCAGTTAAAATAATTCTTAAGAAAACATTCCAGTATTCCCGCGACTTTTCCAAGTTTATACCCCGATAAATTCCACAAAAAGGCCTTTCATTCCTATATTGAAAAGCGAAAACATAGAGGATATTCCATCGTATATTTTGAATAGCGGGAAATAATACTCGAGTGTGCGTCGGCTTCCGCGTAAGCAACAAGTGAGCGTGGCGAACGAGTTGCTTGCACAGACGCCGACGGATACGAGTGTATTATTTCCGCTTTTCAAACATGTACGTTGGAATATCCTATTTATTACACTTCAACTGCGCATATATATGCACATTTAGTCTATTTTTGAGATTATAATCAATGAATTGTGATGTGCGCATGAATAGTTATACAATGACGTGTTCTCTTGACGGTGTATTATTTGTAAGGAGTTGATAACGGATTTTCTCTAACAGCGAAACCCGTGCAAATAATTTGAAAGAGTGTAATAAAAACGTTTAATCATCAAAAAACGAAATGTGTTGCAAAGTGACTCCGAAACCTGTCTAGATAGCTTGGAAATGATTTTGAAAATCGGTCTACAAATTCAAAATTAAAATTTCGCATAGAAAATAGTTATTTACCTATAAAATCAATATTTGATGGAATATCAAATACTCTTTTTTGGGGGGAGGGTGACTTTTTTTTATTGGTAAAAAAGTGCTTACATTTAAATACGTTTTAGATTTTATGTATTTAATGGCCAAACGTTCGTTGGCAGCAAAACGTGGAGCAGACAGTACTGTAGTTTTCGTAGTTTTATTATCTATACACCGATCGCCGTGGAATCTCTCGCCCATCAGGTGCCCTACGTGTTTTGACTAATTTCTTACAATATATTTTGACACTCTGGTGGAATATCCTTGTCCCACACCAGTGCATTTATCCCGTCAACACAGTGCGTATGTGCCGTGAAACATTTTCGATATCCTGTCAATACGACCTAATCACTGCGTATGAATATGTGCTGTTGTCATACTAGTCGATTTTGATCATGCGGCTGGGGTTATTATTTGCATTTTAAAGCTATTTGTAGTGTTGACAGGATAAATAGAATAGTAGGTTAGTGCCGTGAATGGGAAAACTATCTGGCGCGGCACGGAAACGGGATGGGCTCGAGCCTCGCCCATCCCGTTTCCTAAGCCTTGCCAAATATTTTTTCCCATTCACGGCACTAACCTACTATTCTCTATAAATGGCGGATACTGCTACAGGTATTCTATAAACTGGACACACTGGGGTGTCCGCATGGTATGCTGTTTAGAGTACAAGTAGTTCCACTGTGCTACACGTATATGAGTATTTTAAAACATGTCGTGTAGTTGCAGCCTGTAACTCTGTGACCCTCCCGTACCGTACGTCTGGTACGGTACGGGAGGGTCACAGAGTTACAGGCTGCAACTAGATGTCGTGGTGCCTTGACATTGATATATACTGAACATTTTATGCCTACTAGATGGGACCCCAAAGTGAAATATGTCATTAATGTAAAGTGAAATATGTCATTAATGTGGAGAAACTGCACACACATGCGTAATCTACAAACTAAAATGTGGTTGTGGCTGGAGAAATGGGGCCTATGGGGGTTGCGACCAGTATATATCCAAATCAGCCTCTGCATCCCCACGGTCTGATCAGGATTTTCGCTGTTCACCGTTCCACCAATGAAACACCTGTCATGCTTCTAACAGGCAAACAGGTTATCAGGAGCTACACGAACACTCTATTTGATCAGGAGCAACATTGGTCACAAATATCATAAGCTCCATTTCTCCAGCCACAGTCACATTATCATAATGCATGGACAAGTATAACCTACTAATCCATAGTACATGTACATGTATACTCTCCCCAGATTTAAACATACATAGAGAATAGTAGGTTAGTGCCGTGAATGGGAAAAAATATCCGGCAAGGCTCAAGAATTTCTTTATTTCTCATCAGAAGTATATGTTGTGACCACTCATTTGAACCGTCTCGCCGAGACGGTTCAAATGAGTGGTCACAACATATATTTTGGTTCAGAAATAAGGAAATTAGATAGAGAATAGTAGGTTAGTGCCGTGAATGGGAAAACATATCTGGCAAGGCTCAGGAAACGGGTTGGGCGAGGCTCTGCCGAGCACATCCCGTTTCTGTGCCGCGCCAGATATTTTTTCCCATTCACGGCACTAACCTACTATTCTATTTATCCCGTCAACACCTACACATTGCTGTAAAATGCAAAAAATAGTATTGACTGGATATCAAAAATGTTTCACGGCACCGTGTTTCACGGCACATACGCACTGTGTTGACGGGATAAATCACATACGTATGTATACAACGGAACACGTGGCAATAACATTTAGCTTCTGGAAACCGACATTTGAATCCTACAGAAAGTGATGTAGCTGGTTTCTGCTTACATCAATCTACGAACGTTCAATGCGCTATGGAAGTGTCCTGGGGCCTGTTTCACTAAACTTCGTACGACTAAGATGTTCGTACGTGCAAATTTAGGATCGCCTGTAAATTTCAATTGATGGATTTAAATTTATTGAGCATAGGCTGCATATGCAAGTTGAATATATGGAAATCCAATAATGGTTTACAAGAAAACAGTGCTAATGTGAACTACAGACTATCATATTTTTGCACTTACGAATATTTTAGTCGTACGAAGTTTAGTGAAACGGGCCCCTGGTGCCAATGCTAAAATTTATTTATCATAATTAGGACCTAGTTCTAATTAGGAATTACTATCTTGTTTAGCATTGGCACATATAGTAAGTCCTAATTAGGAGATACTAAGTCCTAATTAGGAGATATTAAGTCATAATTACGAGTTACTAAGTATAATTAGGAGATAGTCAGGAGTTAGTGTCTATATATATATAGCATTGGCACCACTCGCATTTTAGCATTGACACCACTCACATTTTAGCATTGGCACCACTGGAATTTTAGCATTGACACCACTCGCATTTTAGCATTGGCACCAGGGGGCCGTACTAAACTTCGTACGACTACAATGTTCGTAAGTACAAAATTATGATAGTATGTAAATTGCACATTAACAACGTTTTCTTGTAAACAATTATTGGATTTACATGTATTGAGCATAGGCTGCATATGCAGCCTATGCTCAATAAATGTAAATGCATCAATTGAAATTTACAGACGATCCTAAATGTGCACGTACGAACATTTTAGTCGTACGAAGTTTATTGAAACGGGCCTTGGACGCTTCCATAATGTGCAGACCCATTGAAAGTAGTCAAATGAATGAAGACACTGATATAGTTGCATGTCTCACATTATACAAATTGTTATTCGCTCCATGCACTGCGAATGACCTACATCAGCCAATCATGCCAGATTATTGGATACCAATTTGATAGTGTCATGGTTATGGGCAGTGGGTGAAACCAGGCTCGATCCGCTACATCCATCTCTAGTCTAATAATTCATATAATCGGAGATTTTGCGATTTGTTGGTTTTTACAGAGAATCGGACTTAATCTCCATTTTCCATTTTAATCGACTGTTTTCTTTTTACCAACAACAATCATGACATCATGAGCTTTGTCGAAAATTACGTCATACAAGTCAACGGCAATTAGATTGGTCATTCGATGCGTTCGCGTTTATTGTATCACATACAGTGCATTACAGGTTGAGTAATAAAACAGTTATTTCATGGTCATTCGGGGAACAGTCATTATATATTGCCTCGGTGCTGTGAACGACCCAATGCACTATCGACCTCGGCCTTCGGTCTCCGTGCAGTAGTTCATCGGGTCGTCCACGTCACATGAGGCAATAGTTTTGTTTCACGAATGACCATGAAATAACTGTATACTATACCACATCCGGTACGAAGTTGTGCGGAGAAAACTTATGTAAATTCCGATTTGGTGCAGAGCGTACCTGATCGGACGTTATGTAATTTTGGCTAGCAAAACTTCGTACTCACGCAAATCTTACCCAGTACAGTGGAGTCAGCGTGTAAGTGCACACACGAACGAACACGACAGGTTGGAACCAACCTGTCGTGTTCGTTCGTGTGTGCACTTACACGCTGACCCCACTGTATAATACTCTCAACATTTATTCGGATAATATATAACATAAAACGGGAACTGCCGATGGTCGAATATAACAATGAGGATATCACACTGATGGACACAGACCTGGGTTTTGTATTAACTACATGTATATTGACCTATTTATCACCACAAATCAATAAAACATCGTCAGTCCATTAACAGATCCGGATGATTTTGATATATCTGTATCTTGAATAAGCTGTATAAACAGACAGTTGTGCTGAATAATAGGTCAAACTGGTCGTACATTCATGGCAAATAGCACGCCCATTGATCTCTCGTGTTTAACCGATGGTTTAATGGAATCTATTATTATGTAGTAAACATGGCCTACTGTCTGTTTCACGAAACGTGCCCAAATCTTACGGCCATATAAACAATACACAAACAATTTTTTTTTGGATAATATTAAATTTTATCAAAATTTAAGGATGAGCCTTCTTTTTATTTCGTGAAATTTGGTTAAATATTGATTTTATTACGTAAAATGTATTTGTCTATGGGAATTTAACATGGGGAAAAAAGATGTGGAGGAGCTGTGGGAGGAGTCAAAAAACGATTTTTGGATATTGACTCTGAAACCTGGCTTGGAAATGATCTAACTAAGAAAACAAAAGTTAAATTTGAAAATCTGTCCAGTATTTATGAAATTCTAAAAAAAATTCCCCATGTTAAATCCCCATACAGTTTAGACATCTTCACTCTGTGAAGATGTCTATGAGGATTTAACATGGGGAAATTGTTTTTTCGCAATAAAATAAATGTTTGACCAAATTTCACGAAATAAAAAGAAGGCTCATTCTTAAATTTTCCTTTAATTTAATATTATCGAAAAGAATAATGTTTTTGAATTGTTTATATAAACGTAAAATTTGGGCAGCTTTCGTGAAACAGGCAGTAAGTTGGTCCCAGCTTTGTGAACATCTGTCTTCCTAAGTCTTGTAGCCTATTTCACCAACATTGCAAAGTATACTTTTGTAGCAAAGTATACTTTGAGGGAGAAATTTTCAATTTAGGTATAAATTTATTAATTTTTATTATACTGAATTTATTACATTATCACAGCCATTTTGGCTGTGATAATGTAATAAATTCAGTATAATAATTCTGCATAATGTTACTCATCAAATATATGCAGTCGTTCGTTCTGTATGAAATAATGCATTTCGAGAAAAATAAATGATTACTCCCTCAAAATATACTTTGCTAGATAAGTATACTTTGCAATTTTGATGAAATCGGCTACAGATGTTTCATAAAAAATTACTGATTTCATTCATAGTGTATTGATATTGTTGCGATGTTTCCCACAAATGATATGGAAAGTTGGCAACACTTTCAGAGCGACTTCCGACGTTCTTTGTTGCAACTAAGGCTGGAATTATAAGAAGCAAGCACCGAAAATAATACTGGAGGTGCAGTCGTCTCGAACAACATCATACTCTGTAACAGTCGATAGTTTACATCCCAAATGGATAATTGCCTTTGTTACCCAACTCCCTATATAAGTTAATGTTCCATAGTTTTGGCTAATTCCCTGGGTTTTGACGTACCTGGGAAATAGTTCCGCGTACCCGGTCAATAGTTCCACGTGCCCCATGGAATAGTAAAAACTATTTTCACTCCAGAAACTCATGACGTCATGTTCTTTGTTGAAGGCTACGTCATAACATTGAACGTAATTTAGATTGGTCTGCCGACGCGTCCCGCCAAGTTTACGTTCATTGTGTCACATACACTGTTACAAGTTGTGTTATAAAACAGTTATTTCGTGGTAATTCGGTCAAAACATATAGCCCCTCGGTGCTGTGTACGACCCGATGCACTATTGCCCTCGGCATTGGGCCTCGGCTCGGGTCGTCCACAGCACATCAGGGCAATAGTTTTGACTGTTCCCCGAATGACCATGAACTAACTGAGTACTATCATTTACCTTCCAGCATCAGCCACCTCTCTACAACAGCCAGTGGTGTGTCTTCCCATGGATGGCTCTTGTAGCAGAGCTGTTGCACTGTATGATAGCGCTCAAATCGCAGAAGTAACTCGAGTGTCATCAGACAAACAAATGTGTACTGTCTGTTTCACGAAACCTGCCCAAATTGTACGGCTATATAAACAATGCAAAAACAATATTTTGTTTTGATAAATTAAATTAAAGCAACATTTAAGAAAGAGCCTTCTTTTTATTTCGTGAAATTTGGTCCAATATTGATTTTATTTGCGAAAAAACAATTTCCCCATGTTAAATCCCCATAGACATGGCATCTTCACTCACATAGTGAAGATGTCTATATAGGGATGTTAAATCCCCATAGACATCTTCACTTACGGAGTGAATATGTCGATATGGGGATTTAACATGGGGTCAGTTTTAGAATTTCAGAAATACTGGACCGATTTTCAAAATTTAACTTTTGTTTTCTCAGTTAGATCATTTGCCAGCTATCTAGCCAGGTTTCTGTCAATTTCCAATTTTTTATGACTCCTCCAACAGCTCCTACACCTCCTTTTCCCACATGTTAAATTTCATAGATAAATAAATTTTTCGTAATAAAATCAATATTATGGAGGACAATAAATTACATAAATTATGCAATTGTTGTTTCGGTCCGATTAGACACACGATTTCCTCATATACACTCATTAGTAGTCGATTTCACCAACATTGCAAAGTATACTTATCTTGCTAAGTACACTTTGAGGGAGAAATTTTCAATTTAAGGATACATTTATTAATTTGTATAATACAAAATGGCTGTGATAATGTAATAATTCCAGCACAAAAATATTTACACAATTCCCTAACATTTGATTGGCCCGTAGCAAGTATCTGTCCAAAATTTATATCCCAGTAAACTCCCACGCCGAACTACTTTCCGTAACCGTGAGACGCAGTTAAAATAATTCTTAAGAAAACAGAAAATAAACACATTTTCAGCATCTGAAATTATAAGGAATGAATGGCCTTTTTGTGGAATTTATCGGGGATATAAACTTGGAAAAGTCGCGGGAATACTGGACGAGGCCTTCCGGCCTTCGTCCAGTATTCCCGCGACTTTTCCAAGTTTATACCCCGATAAATTCCACAAAAAGGTCATTCATTCCTATAATAAAGTTATTATAATAATTCTGCATACTTTTAATCATCAAATACATGCAGTCGTTTGTTCTACATGAAATAATGCATGTCGGGGGAAAATAAATGATTACTCCCTCAAAGTACACTTTGCTAGATAAGTATGCTTTGCAATTTTGATGATATACTGGTATAGCAATGTTGTTATGATAAAGCGCAACTATCCAGATAAATAAATAATATCAAGTCTGTGAGATCAGGATCCAGACTGACCATACATTCCATAAGCCCCAGTTCTCCAGTCACACCCACATATATGCATGTACTAGCTAATTATTGGTTGAAACGGGGCTTAATATAACCTCTGACGTACACTACCAAAAATGACAATATCAATTGTACCGAAATTGGAAAGGAGTATGGCGATTTTATCCAATTTGTGATAAACGTGTGGGACGGATGACTAAATCGGGACCATAGACTGTCTGGAGATATGCATCTTCCCAAATTACAGAATTATGGCTTCACATTAATTTGCTGCTATAAAATTGCAAGAAAATATTGCTACTGGAGAGCACAGAGTTTGAGGAAAGGAACCAGTACACATGTACGGAATATCACACTAAATGTTAAAAACTGTGGCTTAACTGTATGATAGGTCAGTCCCTTTATCAGTGGAAGTAGACCTTCTATGCCACAGCAACGGGATATAGTTCTTACCCTGCCTGTCAGTCTGCCTGTCAGTCTGCCTGCCTGCCTGCCTGCCCGCAAGTTTATTTGGGGGGGGGGGGGGGGGGGGGGCGGGGGGGGGGGGGGGGGGGGGACGGGGTATGTGGGCGTGGAAAGTGTTAGTGTTTCCTTTCACTTGGGCCAGTATATGAGATTTTCTGCATCATCGCTTAATACGGTCACTTCTAATTTTCCGAAATCTATTTCGATACTTGGCGACATCTTTTGTAAATGAGGTCGCAAGTTGATAGAAATTTTAGGGCACGCGCGGAATTTATTAATCCCGCGCTTGCCCTGACATGTGTGCCAACTTTCGACGTCATTTTCAGAAATTGCCGTGTTTTTTCGGAACGACTTCCGGAAAATTACGGAGATGTCACAGATCAGAAATTATCCAACACTGGCATATGTTATCCATGTCTATTTGATCTAAGGTTATATTAATCAATCATCGTCAAATTGCCATATTGGATTAAAATCCTGTCGTGGAAGACGAGCAGAAATGAAGTCTTGCATCTCTGATGAGCGCATTTAGTTCGTTGCCTTATCAAAGCGACCGGGAATACTGGACGAAGGCCGGAAGGCCTCGTCCAGTATTCCCACGACTTTTCCAAGTGTATTTCCCCGATAAATTCAACATATAATTCCAGCATTTGAAATAAATTCATCAAGAAAATGTGTTTATTTTCCGTTTTCTTAAATAATTATTTTAACTGCGCCTCACGGTTACAGAAAGTAGTTCGGCGTGGGAGTTTGGGATATAAATTTTGGACAGAGACTTGCTACGGGCCAATCAAATGTTAGGGAATTGTGTAAATAGTTTTGTGCTGGAATTATTTTGTCGTAAATTCATCCTATTTGAAGCAATGTGATAAACATAATGTCAAACTCGTTTCCCGTTGCTATGATATTTAGCAATTCTATGCACCTCCCCAGAGGCTCGGTGCATAAAGTGTGCGTGACTCGTTCCATACATCTCATATCAAATGGAAACTCGTTTGAGATCCTCTATTTCTTGAAGCTTTCCAGATTTGTCAACGTTATTCCAATAATAAGACTGCAATTACACATGCTTGAAATTGAATATCACTTGCCAAATTACCAGACTAGAATGGAAACGGTAGGGATCAAAATAGACCTTGTGTCATTGGTGAACCCGGGTAAGAAACTGGATCTTACGACGTAGGCTACCAACGTAGATTCGATCATTTGATCAGGGCCTACTCGTATGGGATTTGAGACCAGTGCAGCAGCTGATCAGATACATGTAGCACACTCATGTAACTTTTTATAATCTCGTGAAGATGCACATAGTGATCATAGCCTTGTATAACCCGCTGTTGTTCACTCACCCCTAGTGTAGCCGGGGTTACAGTCGGGTCAGCGTGTAAGTGCACACACGAACGAATACGACAGGTTGGAACCTTCTGTCGTTTTTGCGAAGAATCGATTTCCGTGTCGGTAGACACGGAAATCGATTCTTCGCAAAAACGACAGAAGTTTCCAACATGTCGTGTTCGTTTGTGTGTGCACTTACACGCTGACCCGACTGTACACTAGGGGTCGGTGAACAGTAAAGCCATATCCGTATGGTGTACGAACGGGGTCAAAACTAAAATTGCAAGTGACCTATAAACTTTTACACGTTCACCTGTAAAATATGCAGGTGGACCTATCCATTTACAGGTCCACCTGTAAAATTAACAGGTGGACCTGTAAATGTATAGGTCCACCTGTATATTTTGACCTGCAATTTTAGTTTTGATCCCGTTCGTACACAATATACATGTAGGTTTAACCACACTAAATCATCAGATATTCATGCGGTGTGGTCAAAAGTAGTACGTTAAAAAAAGCCAGATGTGTTATGCCATACACTCTTTGCTTGCAGAAAGCAATCAGTTGATATACTAATCTACTTCACAGGCACGTTAATGTATCATTTACATCAGTTTCATTCATATGCTTTGAGATTAAAAAGTCGGAGCATGTTTGTCATGTGAGGCGGTTTCAATTCCAGCCGCTGACTTTTTGCGCTACCACCAGGGTGGTAACAGGAGATTATCTTTCTTAACAATAATTAAACCTCTATTTTAATTAGTGAATATCTAGAGCAGGATGGGGACAGACTGTGGGAAAATAGGTCGCAGAACATCCATACGAGAAATGAAAGTAACAGAGAACATCAAAATGTGTGGTCATTGGTTAGTTTATGTTGGAAAAATCAATGGTGGTGGTGGACCCATACCTACGGAAGCCCATTAGGGCCACTTCACTTTTTTTTTATCTTTTCTTGAATTTTCGAGATCTTTTCTTCAATTTTCAAGATGTTTTCTTGAATTTTCAAGTTCCTTTCTTCAATTTTCAAGATCTTTTCATTTTCAATTTCTTTTCTTGAATTTTCAAGATCTTTTCACTTGAAAATTCAAGAAAAGATCAAAAATTCAAAAAGATCTTGAAAATTAAAAAAGATCAAAAAGATCTTGAAAATTCAAAAAGATCTTGAAAATTCAAAACGATCTTGAAATTTTCAAAAAGATCTTGAAAATTCAAAAAGATCTTGAAAATATTGAAAATTCAAAAAGATCTTGAAAATTCAAAAAGATGAAAAGATCTTGAAAATTCAAGAAAATAACTTGAACATTCAAGAAAACATCTTGAATAAATGGAAAAGTGAAGTGGCCCTAATGGGCTTCCGTACATACCCTGGTCGCGTACTGCAATAAATTTATATTTCGTGAATCATCGGCATATTTATGACGGAGGCGTCCGCCAGTACAGGCGGCAGACAGCGTGTAAGAACATGTTAAATTCATTACGTAATTGGGCGATTGGGTTTACAACTGATGTAGAGAGCCGTGCAGATATTATAGTTGGCTGTAATTGGAGAAATGGGGCTTATGGGTTTTCCGACCAGTGTAGACTAACAATGAGGATGCAATTGAGTGCAACGCAACTCTCATTTGCGTTTGGATGGAATAGGTCCATAAATCGAAGGAGCCCATACTGAATAGCCGAGGCTTCGTCTGAAAGGCATTACACCAGCGAACTTGCTAATTTCCCATGTGAATACCCAGACACTGTATTTTAGCTCGTCAAAATGAGTCGGTCACAATTGGCTGGACAATTCGTTAAAGGCACCGTGTGTCTCGGATATGTCCGTCTAGAAAGTGTTGAAACAGATTAGGATAAATAGTTTACGTGTAGATTTGTATCGTATTTCTGAATCCAAATGTACGAATACAAATTCGGGAATTGATTAAACTTGGAAAAGTCGCGGGAATACTGGACGAGGCCTTCCGGCCTTCGTCCAGTATTCCCGCGACTTTTCCAAGTTTCTATCCCCGATAAATTCCACAAAAAAGCCATTCATTCCTTATAATTCCAGCATTTTAAATAAATTAATCAAGAAAATATGTTTATTTTCCGTTTTCTTAAGAATTATTTTAACTGCGCCTCACGGTTACGGAAAGTAGTTCGGCGTGGGAGTTTACTGGGATATAAACTTTGGACAGAGTCTTGCTACGGGCCAATCAAATGTTAGGGAATCGTGTAAATATTTTTGTTCTGGAATTATTGCTGAATACGTCCCGGTTACGGCCGGGTTGTTAGTGTAAAATGTCCCTTTTTTGCTATGGAGTGCTATAATGTTTGAAGAAATATTACCAATTATGATTAAGCAATGCACATCCAGAAATAACATGTATTTATGGGTTGGTGGGGTAATTTCCGCCAGAATATTATATAAATGAAGGTCAAAACGACCTCAAATGATTAAAATGACATCAGACATCAATTCCCCACATCCCAATTAGCGAAAATAGAGGTATTACATGTGAAAATACTCTCAAAAATAAAAAAAAGTTAATTTTTCATAATTGCCGACGGCGGCCATATTGGATTTGACAATATCTCCATTCGTCCCGGGGTGGCGGGCTTCCAAGGCCCGTACCAAGTCTCTGTCCAAAATTTATATCCCAGTAAACTCCCAAGCCGAACTACTTTCCGTAACCGTGAGGCGCAGATAAAATAATTATTAAGAAAACGGAAAATAAACACATTTTCTTGATTAATTTATTTAAAATGCTGGAATTATAAGGAATGAATGGCATTTTTGTGGAATTTATCGGGGATATAAACTTGGAAAAGTCGCGGGAATACTGGACGAGGCCTTCCGGCCTTCGTCCAATATTCCCGCGACTTTTCCAAGTTTATACCCCGATGAATTCCACAAAAAGGCCATTCATTCCTATAGTATTCACGATCTGTACACACGCGTGGAAATTCATAGCATTAGGGAAACGCGTTAATGTGAACATTTTTATAGTACGACGTTTAGTGAAACGTGCCCCTGATAACATTGATAACAATACACTGGTCTGGTATTCTGTTTATCAGGTACAATTTTATGCAACAAAATGAGCAACATAATACACCATGTGACGGCAGTCGATCAATGAAACATCCACAACAGTAGTTTGCGAATACAGATTGACCGTGTTACATTGTACTAGCGCCACTTCGTGATACGTCGTGTTATTATCAATCACCGTGCATTTGCAAAGTGCATGATCAGGTGGTTACAACAACAACAACGCCGCCCACTCCAAAGTAAGTATTATTTGATATTTTCCTTAATATGCAACGGATTTTCATGAAATATGGCGCAGCAAACGCGTCTTCATGGGCTGCATTTGGTGGTCAAATGCAGCTTAACAAGACGCGTTTGATGCGCCATAGTTCATCAAAATCCGTTACGTAATAAGGAAACTATAAAAGAATACGTACTTTGAATCGGTACTTGTTGTTGTTGTTAGTACCACGTGATCATACACCTTGATTTGGTCAATCTGGAAGTTTGATACCTAACTAAATCCAATACTGGACATACATGTAATTCACACGCATTAACAATAATTACGTTTCATCCTTGGAAAATAGAGTAGACACGATCAGACTGCGTAGATCTCAAGGATGAGCGCGTGCTTAGCTACAATAATTCGCCTCCAATATGAGCCGCGTCGCGAGAAAACCTGTCTTCGGGTAATTGTTGGTCAATATGACATTTTGTTACTATGACAATGATATTTGTATGATGAATTTAACGCTTTTTAGTTGATCATAATATCTGCAATATTCATTAAGATATTATAGTTTATACAACACAACTATGCAGGTCGTTGAGCAAAAGAGACGTCACGTAAAAGCGACGTCATGCGACGTAACTGACGTTACAGTACATACCGTTACAGATAGAGTATACGCCAACATTTACAACAGTTTGCAAGTTGACATAATCGAACTAGAAGAATGTTTGGCATTGAATAATGAATGTAAAGACGGATGAGCTTGAGTCTTTTGGTAACACATGAATGTGCAAAGCGACAAAGTCAAACCGGTAAGTTCATGTACCAGCAAGTATGAACGTGCGCGGGTACGCTGATTCGGTGTGCTGATTTCTTCTTTTTGACGTCGTATTTATTGAGCGTTTTAACAATTTATAATTGTAGAAAACCACGGAAGTATATTGATTAACTAATTGTTTGATTATGTCTATACTACCGTTTGGTTCAACATATATAGATGGAAATACACACGCATACGGGGAGAACAATACGTTGAACATTAAATTACATTACAACTAGAGCACAGTCGATGGTGCGCCATCGCAATATACCCACGTTTCCCAAATGCGAAGTTGAAAAGGGGGAGATAATTCATGACCGAGGGTCGAATCAAAATTCACTGCGCATCTACACACCATAAGGAAGGCACACACCAAGTTTCAAGACCCTACCTATTACGGTTAAACAGTTTTACTTCTTACACGAAACGTGACAGACGGACAGACGGACGGGCACCCGTGACGAAAACAATATACCATATCAATTGCTAGTGCGCACAGTCTTATTGTATTTGTGTCACGACTTGACAATCCTTGAAATATCATCCCACAGTTACTGTATCTAGTTCTTGACTTTTTGTATCATTGTAGTTGGTTTACACAGTATTTACACAGATATGTGATATTATTGTAGTTGTACGTGTCACATGTCCCAAACATGTTGCCTTGAAATATCATCCAACCGTATTTCTTATATTAACATGACACACATGTTAGCGTGCATTCAGATTGAAGCTTTTCATATTCAGACAACAGAAACGTCGAATGTTCGCGACATCGTCCCGCTTACAGCTGTACTTTGACCACATTCTGAAAAAAAACCGGACCTTACAATATCTGCAATAAATGTACGATCGGCGACCCATATCCTGTCGGTGATCGAGAAAGGACCCCCCAGTGACTGAATGGCGAACATCGTATGTTCTGATCAGACGGCGCATATGCACATATGAGACTGATCTGTGGCTATACTAGTCATAACATCCATGGCTTTGTTGTTTTTTTTGCAGGACATATATCTTTTCTTAAAATCGGTAAAGGTTGCGCTAATTTTTAATTTTAAACATTGTATTAGAAAGAAAGAATTGATCAATAGACTGAAAATTCGTTACGATTTAACCAGATCTGAAACATATATTGTTACATGGTTTCCGTTGTTTGCACATATATAGCGCGTGCTGTTTGCATATGGCTTTAGGCAATGCTCATTCCGGGGCCGCGCGTAATGGAAGTGCCTTCATGACGTCACTACGCGGAAGTGCCTTCATGACGTCACTACTTCATGACGTTCATGACGTTCATGACGCGGTCCCGGAATATGAATACCGAAAATTATCTACGTGAATGGGACGATTTATAAAAGTACTGAAAATAGAGAATAGTAGGTTAGTGCCGTGAATGGGAAAAAATATCTGGCAAGGCTCAGGAAACGGGATGGGCGAGGCTCTGCCGAGCACATCCCGTTTCCGTGCCGCGTCAGATATTTTTTCCCATTCACGGCACTAACCTACTATTCTATTTATCCCGTCAAGACATTACAATGGCTGTAAAATGCAAAAAATTGTATTGACTGGATATCAAAAATGTTTCACGGCACCGTGTTTCACGGCACATACGCACTGTGTTGACGGGATAAATACTGAATATAATGCTCAAATTACATCAGTTTTTTGTTGGAAATGTAACAATAACGTTTGATCATGTCCAGCCGTGTGCAAACGTTTGCTGTGGCCCTCGGGAACTGTTTGAACCCGCGGCCTGCGGCCTTGGGTTTAAACAGTTCCCTCGGGCCACAGCAAACGTTTGCACACGGCTGGACATGATCAAACCTTATAGTTGTGCGGGAAACCGGGTCCAGGCTACATAGGTCTATAAATATGATGCCGATTATTTGTATGTACATGTAAATACAAAATGTAGCTTACACGGAGTTTTCACCTGTAAATGGTGGTCGATAACAGTTATCTGTAAACTGTGTCAAAGAAAATATTAGTGTGAAAATAAAGGAACATAAAAAACACACGCCAACAGACAAACATTTTTATATGATACCAATAGCAAAATAATAAAACGCCATTATTGTTAATAAAAACATATATAAGATATGCCCGTTTCGAATAAAAATCGAGGTACGTTGTTGTTCTGTTCGTTAGATAACTTTTAACACCACGGAACAAACCTAACATGGCGGTCTGACAAACGTCGATAATTGGAAATCTCGGCGGAAATTACGTCAGCTAAGTTCACGACGTCCTATCTTGTGACGTCGTCAGATTCCCGAAGACAGGTTTTCTCGCGACGCGGCTCATATGTTATATACGGCTACAATTTGACCCATTCAAAAAATGTGAGCAACCGAAGTGCATACCCAAACCTGTTGTATGTAGGTAAAAATTTAATAAACTGTACATTTTATACATTTAAACAAATAATCTGTGATATAGAACTAGTAAATTGCCAATAATAAACATAGAGCACGGAAATCATTTTCCCATGGAAGTCATCTTTTTCTTGTTGTTGTTCAATATTCAACATAACGAAATGAAGCTTTCAAATTTACAAGATATACATGTAAATGTCAGATAAACACACTGAAACGATAAAATAACCAATTTCTGCATGTGTATGTTCTTTATTAATACTTTATTGATACCGTTTTGACAGTTTTATATCACTAACATATCAAACACGCTGCATAACCGATTGCAAAAATCACTCATCCATGCGTTACATTAAAGATATTAAATTGCTACTCTCGCGAGAGGTACGAAGCGGTGTAGCAATGTTGTTTCTAAGCGTGTGCTATGCTGATCACATACGTCACAGTGTCCCTTTATCTCAGTCGAAGGTCCAACTGTACTTTACAAAATGCAATTAACGCGACTCCGATAGATAAAAGGGATGTTACATCTGATTTCATATCGACAAAACGGGTTATTTCCATCACAATTGTTGCGAACAGCGTAGGCACAGACCAGCCCAGACGAAAAGGGACATTACTCTAACAAATGTTGCGAACAGCGTAAGCGCAGATCAGTCTGCGCATTCGCGCAGTCTGATCTGCGCTTACGATGTTCACAATTCACTCATTGGGAATCTTTAGTGGTGCCGAACAATTTAGAAAATGTTGGAATGATGTTGGTAAACCAACCTCTGGTGGCCGATGTAGAAGATTAGCATTATGAGGGAAAACATGACCTTTGACTTTCAAGGATGTCCGTTTGAAACCTTTTGTTCTATGGAACAGCCTGTATTCCAGTGGTGTTATGTTTTCCCGATCCTTGGTGGTAATTTCTATAGTTATGAATATTTTACCAATTTTAGGTATTAATTGTGTATTTTTATACGACCGTTTAAAAAAAAAAAAAAACGGTCATATTATGTTTTACCACACGACGGGCGGGCGGCGGACAGAAAAACTGCAGCGTTTGTGTGCACTACTCTTTCAGTCAATCGATCTGAAACTTTACACACGCCTTCTACACATATGGTGCATGTACACCTTGGTGTTTTTATGCCAAAAAATGTCTTCACATGTCTGCATCTTCGCTGTGTGGCCCATATTCGACGGGCGTATTTTGTGACTTACGGTACTCTTGTTTACATTGAGTTTCGCTTAAGCAGGTGCTATGAGACTGCTATGTTATGAACTGTGGCTATATAGCACAGACGCTGACACAGATGGACATGTGTAATTGCCTCGTATTCCAGACCATTCATAGGTACATTTACTGTCTGTTTCACGAAAGCTGCCCAAATGTTACGGCTATATAAACAATCCAAAAACAAGATTTATTTTGATAATATTAAATTAAAGGAAAAATTAAGAATGAGTCTTCTTTTTATTTCGTGAAATTTGGTCAAATATCGATCATATAAGGCATGACAGAAAATGAAAAGTAGTAGTACAGTGTAACCTGCTGTGTGTGCATGTACCTTTAATACACGGCGATACATGTGGCGGTGATTGGAGGAATGAGACTTATGCCGGGTTATGCGACTAGTAAGCAACACCGCGACCAACAGCAATCGGCACATATCCAGACGAGTAGCCTATTTCACAAAAATTGCAAAGTGTACTTATCTTGCTAAGTACACTTTGAGGGAGAAATTTTCAATTTAAGGATAAATTTATTAATTTCTATTATAGGGGATTTATTACATTATCACAGCCATTGTGGCTGTGGTAATGTAATACATTGAGTATAATTATTCTGCTTACTTTTAAACATCAAATATGTGCAGTCGGTAGTTCTATATGAAATAATGCATTTCGGGAAAAAAATTACTCCCTCAAAGTATAGTTAGCTAGACTAAGATAAGTATGCTTAGCTATTTTGGTGAAACCGGCTACAGACTTATATAATTATACAAGACTCTGATCTGGGGTCAGCCCCAGAACGGGGGCAAAATCCCAGAACGGGGGTAAAATCCCAGAATGTTCTGGGGGCAAAATCCCAGAACGGGGGCAAAATCCCAGAACGAACGGGGGCAAAATCCCAGAACGGGGGCAAAATCCCAGAACGGGGGCTAATTAACGGGGGTCAATTTCTCCTAGAACGGTGGCCAATTCTGCACGTTCCGTTTTGGTTTCAAGCCTGAATGACGTCAAAATCTGTGACGGCACGCACAAAATGGCGGCAACTAGTGAAGACGTCGGGGTTGTCTGTCATCAAGGCCAAACGTACATTACATACCGTGAAGTGTTTAACAATGAAGTGAATTAATAGTATGCCTTTCCGGTTTCCATGACGGTCGTGTCTTGTAAATGCCCCATGTGTGGAACTTTCCGGTATTTTCTGGCCATTTTCAGATTGGCCCCCATTCTGGGATTGACGTCACAGTTTCGGATTCCGTTCTGGGGTTAGCCCCAGTTCCGGGATTGATCCCCGTTCTGAGACTCACCCCGGTCTGTGTCTTATATATATGCTAGAAGATCAGGGGGCCGTTTCATTAAACTTCGTACGACTAAAATGTTCGTAAGTGCAAAATTACGATAGTCTGTAAATATCACATTAACACTGTTTTCTTGTAAACAATTATTGGATTTACATTTATTGAGCATAGGCTGCATATGCAGCCTATGCTCAATACATGTAAATCCATTAATTGAAATTTCCAGACGATCCTAAATTTGCACTTACGAACGTTTTAGTTACAATTCTTAATTATGGAACAACGACCGATGGTGTCCTATTTCGAGAGGTTACACTGTTGTCGAATGGACAACTATGTAACCGAATTCCGAGCATTTAAAGGCCACCTCAGAATAGCAATTACCTGTCTAAAACAGCCACGCTTTCCCCCCAATTATTCAAGTACTGCATAAATGAACCTGCGAAAAAGTCCACTGTAAACAAACGCCATATTTGTCTCTTCTATTCCTTTATTCCCATGTTTGACTGTAACAAGGAAGGCTTTCCTAAAAGTCCATATATAATTAGTTTACATAATCATGTCATCATTGCGTTCCATACATTTTGTATAAAATACATATGCAATCCCATTACATGGCCCCGGCTTTGTGATTGCCTCCCTTATTTTATCTCCGTTTTTCGCAGGATCTGATTTCGATAAAAATACGATATCTTCCGTAAAATACATCGAATGTTGACATAAAATTCACAGCACATGCGGAATTTAATTCCGCATGTGCTGTGTAAATTCCGTCAACTTTCGGTGTCATTTACGGGAAATATGACAAATTTTAAAAATCAAAATCGGCGAAAAACGGCGAAGCGATACACCTCAGGGAGGTAATTCGAGAACTGGGCCCAATTACCGTGCGTCTAGACGATACAGAAAGCAGTTTATCCACTTACCGAGGTGGCGGATATGTTGGGATATGTTGGCACTGTAAGAGGATTATGTTCCCAGTTTGCCGACCAAGATCCAAGACAAGATAATTCATAAAGTTCGCCAGCTGACAAAACGGATCTTAACGATTTTGTAATAATTAATCTATGCTACGGTGCATTTACCAAGTGGTAGCACTGGCATGTACTAGGAGCATTGCTGACCCTGAATGGTACAGCAATTCACTGCTGGCGAACAGCGTATGCCCTGATCAGACTGCGCTAATGCGCAGGCTGATCTGGGTTTACGCTAGGCGCAACGTTGGAATGTCCTTTTTGTCTGCTGGCGGCTTGTATAATGTATGAACTAGATGAGATTAGAGAATTTGTCAATTCGCATTGCTGAGAATACCCATATGACGTCATTACCGGGCAATAGAATACGGACTCCGTCTGGCAGATACACCTATAAGTACGTACGGTTTCTCAAACGAGTTTCCAGCAGATGTCTAGTATATACTAAGTGAAAAAACATTGGTCATGCTGCTATTAAGTGTCGATCCTTCTGATGTAGATATGCATCTTCAAGTGCAAAGAAAAAAGATTGCGAGGATAGGATCTCTGCCAGGATAAGTGCTGAAAACGACTTGCAGAACAAATTTATGATGTACGTACAAGGTACAAACGCTCCCTAGACACAGCATACATTTGTAAAATTGAAGTTTACTATAGGAATGAATGGCCTTTTTGTGGAATTTATCGGGGTATAAACTTGGAAAAGTCGCGGGAATACTGGACGAAGGCCGGAAGGCCTCGTCCAGTATTCCCCCAACTTTTCGAAGTTTATAACCCCGATAAATTCCACAAAAAGGCCATTCATTCCTTATAATTCCAGCATCTGAAATAAATTCATCTAAAAAATGTGTTTATTTTCCGTTTTCTTAAGAATTATTTTAACTGCGCCTCACGGTTACGGAAAGTAGTTTACTGGGAGTGGGAGTTTACTGGGATATAAATTTTGGACAGAGACTTGCTACGGGCCAATCAAATGTTAGGGAATTGTGTAAATATTTTTGTGCTGGAATTATTGATTTATTAAGTAACGGGGCCATGCCGATATTGCCGGGTTTCTTACGAAATCAGTAAGCGAGTTTAATAAATACCATATTAAATCATAAGACATGTTAGATTATATTTATTGCATAAACAATCATCATACATTGAAATTACTCATGACCTATCATGTTTTCTGTAGCGAACTCATTTGCATATTTATTACACTAGTGTATTATGATTTTTATTGCAATGTGTTTATACACTACAGAGGCCTATGCCATGCACTAAACTATGATACATGTTACGACGGCAACAGAACTTCAATTATATGAAATTCAAACTATAAGACACTAATCTAATCCATTGAAATCGCAGGACACGACTACAAGTATCAAACATTGTAAGTGCGGACGCATTGTACTGTACTTAAATACATTTTCCAACATGCGTTGCTGTCAGACCGATTATATCATCGATTTTCAACCACAAACTCCAAATTCGGGTTCTATCGATTCAGGAGACATATATCAATTTGCTGATGCCGATATAATACAGTGGGGTCAGCGTGTAAGTCGTAACCTGTCGTGTTCGTTCGTGTGTGCAATTACACGCTGACCCTACTGTACGTGAACTGAATGGATCTGTTCCTACATTTAAGACTTCAAAAGCCATACGATTGCGCGATTTTCCAACGAGCTGTGAAAGCGGAGATACACGCGTGGCTCTCCATTTGACTGGATAGCCATTTCCCGCGATGTGTCAAAATCCACTACGACATCCCACATCACGCTATTATTAGATGTCAGCCAATGAGCGTCCCGATGTAAAGAGGTTTACATGTCTATGTAAGCCTTGTAAGGATGTGTAACCGAATGTCTCCGCTTTCAGAGCTCGATCATCTATCCGAGAATATTTGACGTTTTTCAGACGATATATAAATGTTTAACTTGCATTGGCGGTTCAGGTCCATTAAATTAATCTAAACAAACAATTTGGGACCGGTTGTGTTGTTATAGGTTAACAAATAATTGTTTTATTGGTTAAAACGTACGCGGGTAGAAGCTCCGTTTCTCAACTTATAAATTCGTAATGAGCTCATTTAACACTTTCAACCCTAAGAAACTGGAATGGACTGTGATATGCTAATGTTCCGACCAATCCAATGGTCACAAAATGATTTTCAGATTCGTCCATTTATGAAAAGGGGGTGTTTTTGTTCTAAGAAATATTAAAATTACTTTCAAAAAGTGCAGATCCTGATGAGACGGCTCGTTACGAGCCGGCTCATCTGGATCTGCACTTTTTGCATAAACCGCTATAGCGGGATTTCGGGTTCAAAGGGTTAAGGAGTCCACCTACCCATTAAAAAGGTCACTTTTGAGCTCATTGTTTATATACTAATACGCACATCTTCCTCGGCGGCTTTACTGGACGATCAAGTTTATCTATACAGTGGAACCTCTCCAAATTGGACACCCGGGGAGTTCCCCCGGGTGTCCGGTTTGGAGATGTTCCACTGTAAATCAGACATGTGAGCAGCCATGACACATTATAGTGTTTTGCATTCATGAAGAGTCATTTTAATCAGAGATACACAACAACGAAACACATCTAAGGTAAACATCGACACTTCCCCGAGTATCCGGTTTAGAGGGGTTCCACTGTGCATTTAGTATACTGAATGAAATAACACTACAGCGGAACAAACAGCGGCGATTTCTTTTCTTTGACATATCCATGTCACCGTTGCATGGATAAAACACTCGGAGGAACTACATAACACGGACATTTATTGTTTTTTATTATGATTCATCACGTATGTACATGATGTTTATCGGCCACCACAGGCGTTACTTGATCGCGGGTCACACGCGATGAATGTATCGATAAATAGCGTAGTTGTGAAATCACATGTCGACTGGGGAGAGTATTCCGCCACTCCGCTGGCTGACTTCGGCAGATCGTGACCATAGTTGGCGGTGTCATTAGCTCGCAAAACGCCGCGTATGTCCGTAGAGGATTTGCCCGTGGTTCGTGACTGTGGCAGGAGAAAATGGGGGTTTGATGGTGCGTTTTGTGCATGACTGGATGACGATCAGTGTAGTGTCCACTGATGCCTGCGATAATATTGAAAATGCTCGTCGATTTATTTATTTCAAAATAGTTTAATATTGTGCTTGCAATCAAGCAGCTTGATTGACTGAGCCTGAGCTATGTTACAGCTCAGGCACAGACAATCGAGTTGCTTGACTGATTGGCTGAGTCTGAGCTGTGCTACAGATCAGGCTCAGACAATCAAGTTGCTTGAATGCTTGGCCGAGCCTGAGCTGTGCTACAGTTGCTTGATTGGGAGTTGACATTGCCAATATATGTTCAGGAACGTTGATCATATTGGCAATATTAACGCAGGCGGTTGTGGACACATGGATCAGGTTTATGCTGGACACAAATGTTGACAAACATCTGACCGGAGAAGCGGGTCTTATAGCATGTGTAGTTGACTGAATGGCCAACAATGTATGGCACTGTGTGCCGGCTCAGGTTTAACTCTTTGAACCCGAAAGCCCGCTATAGCAATCATCTGGCAGTTGTGATAATCCTATATTAAAATATATACCGTTATCCATGATTGAATGATGAAATACAGAGCCTACACATTTAAATTTCCGGGATCTGTCAAAATTTACGCAGCCGATAAAGTAAACATACGACGCATGCCACTGGAAACGGCGGTATCAGACTAGTAACGATGGAATCAGACTAGAAATGGCAGTTTCAGTATCAGACTGGAAAACACGCCATATCAGCCTGGACTGTGTATGTTATTGCTGTAGGCAAATACAGGCAATGTCTAGGCAAAAATTGATATCTAAGTAATAAGCTTCATGCATGATAAGCAAGTATAAACAAATTTAACAATTTGATAACTGAATGTAACCTCTAACGTAATCGATGACGTAATGTCCAGCGGAACAAGATTGTCAGGTGACTACAATTCAAGAGCACATCCGCGGAAACGTTGAATGCTACATTAAACAAAATTATCGTTTGCAAATCTAGTTGCGTTTTTCTTTTTCAATAAATAACTATGGTTTTTCTCATACTTTTTCAGATCACCCATAGGGCCATATATGATTATACCGATTACAAATCTACAGTTAAATCCCCTTGTACCAAGTGTTATGCTCACGTTTAACCCTTTGAACCCGAAATCCCGCTATAGCGGTTTATGCAAAAAGTGCATATCCAGATGAGCCGGCTCGTAACGAGCCGTCTCATCAGGATCTGCACTTTATGAAAGTAATTTTCATATTTTTGAGAACAAAACATATCCCCTTGTCATAAATGGACTAGTCTGAAAGCCATTTTGCGACGGTTGGGTTGGTTGCAAAATGAACATATCAAAATCAATTCCAGTTAATTAGGGGTGAAAGGGTTAACCACAAATACCATAATCCTAATCTCCAGTCACATACGAGACACGCCATGCGATGTTGTACCTAAACACATGTGCGAGTTTTCATGAAATGTATTTACAGAAAATGTGATATTTTCCGTGAATTACGTCGAAAGATGACGAAATTAGCATAGCCAATGCGGAATATGTGATGAAAATTTCGTCATCTTTCGACGTCATTTACGGAAAATATCGTGAATTTTGCGTCGTCCGTCCGTCCGTCCGTCCGTCCGTCCGTCCGTCTGTACGTCCGCCCGTACGTACGTACGTACGTACGTGCGTCCCAGGTTAAAGTTTTTGGGTATAGTTTTTTCCGTATACTATCAAAGTCTCGGCATGGGTGTTTATCATGATCCATATGTTCATTCTACGCCCCACCCGTGCGGCACCTGTGCCCAATGTCAAGGTCAAATTAATTTGAAATTTACCTAAAGTAAAGTTGTTACGTATACTAAATATCTGCCCACCCGCCATCCCATTTATTTTTGGACATTTCTCAAATCACCTATAGGGGCCCTAAGTGCGTCGACAGACCACATTTTCTAGTTAATGAATACGTTTCTTACATGCATACTGAATATAGTTGTGTTCCGTTCGGACGAATGTGGGCATGTTCGTTAGTCGGGTTATGGTGGAAATACTAGTCGGGTTAATGGACTGCTGTCTAAGTGCATTCCATTTTATATATAATCATGTCGGCGTTTTGTTAGCGTTTCCGGATCATTCAGAGTTAGCGGAGTAATCAGCTGTTCAGTTCCGCTTCCGCTTCTTTTTTTCCTATCCGTTCGTCGAGCCGACTGTTTACTCGTACATGTAGCAGGCTAAAGTTAAACTTGGATTATGGTCCGTAATGCCTAAAATGGGCTCATCTTGTGAGTTGACCGACGTCACAATTGATATACTAGTACACATCATAAGACTGATCAACTAAAAACGTTTAAGGTAATACATGTTTGCCTAAAATGCGAACAGTGTAGGCGCAGGTCAGACTGCGCTGTTGCGCAGTCTGACCTGCGCCTACACTGATCACATACGGATTTAGCGGTCATTTTCTGATCATGCATTCGAGGTAATCTTTTTATAGACTGTATATTGATACTGGGGCGGGGAAATCGAATAGTGTTACTATATTAGTAACAGTATCGGTTCCAGCGAAGGTGTGCGTAACGACGGAACGCGAAATTAAACATTGATTTGTAAAGCGAGCGTAACTCATTTATAGTTACATAAAACCGATGGCATCCATTATTCACAATTTACAATTATCAATCAATTTCCCACACCCAGTGTTAGACAAACACGTATTAGATCTAACATGAACACTTAGTGATTTTTGTTTCCTAAAAGTAGACTAGTCTCGTGCTTGCGATCTATCGTAGCATCATATTCCAATAAATATGTTTAATAATGTTCTCAGAGATATGCCTAGAAAATGGTGAAACAGATTAACAAAACATATATTATTTATAGATTTGTATTAAAATGAAAATAACTAGCGTTTCAAACGCTACTGTTTCTGCAATCAGAGCTTACTGATTGAATTACTAAATCAATTTCCTTAACTGGAATTAGAAAACACCTCAAAACCAACAACCTATCTAGCCAGTCTGTCACCAGGGTGTTCGGCTTAGAGGGATCCCACTGTACTGAAAATAACTAGCGTTTTGTCTACAATCAGTACAATTGAATTATAATTGTATTATTTATATTACATGCACTAGTGGCTGTAATGAAAACTTCTTTCTAAATGTGGCTATTCAAATATATATCGCTTATAATTCCAGCACACAAATATTTACACAATTCCCTAACATTTGATTGGTTCGTAGCAAGTCTGTGTCCAAAATTTATATCCCAGTAAACTCCCATGCCGAACTACTTTCCATAACAGTGAGGCTCAGTTAAAATAATTCTTAAGAAAACGGAAAATAAACACATTTTCACGATGAATTTATTTAAAATGCTGGAATTATAAGGAATGAATGGCCTTTTTGTGGAATTTATCGGGGTTATGAACTTGGAAAAGTCGCGGGAATACTGGACGAGGCCTTCCGGCCTCGTCCAGTATTCCCGCGACTTTTCCAAGTTTATAACCCCGATAAATTCCACAAAAAGGCCATTCATTCCTATAATGCATACTTTTAATGCCTTCGGCCTCGGTGAATATGTCTTCCGTCAGGTCCGTACATCTATTATACAAGGGTGTGTCAGTAAGTAGTGTCACTTGATCATTATCTTTCAAACTACTCATCCAAATTGAATGAAAGTTGGCACTTGCATTCATTAACATTATTCGCATTAATGTACATGTATTAAGTCATATATAGATGCACTTGGCTTCAATGATAATTGCTTTATAAGAATGATGTGATATATGAATATAACATAATTATGTGAATATTGTCTTGTTACTGTATACTATATGGAGCATTGAGTTCCCATCTCCGCCATCTTTGTATGTACAAGCTATCGTACAGTTTCACCACTTTGTGCGTTTGACATATACAGCAAATAATATGACAGTGAGCCAAATAAAATGTGGTGCAATACTTCATAGACAAATATGACAAGTGCGTGCTATAAATATTATGCCAGAAAACTATACAAAAGACATATCTGAACATTTCTCCGATCTTAAACTAAATTTTGAAGTGTAAACCTTACAATCTGATGCACAGCCTATGTTAGTGTACACGTTATCCATAGGTAAAGCCATATTTACTCGCATAGTAGGTGAGTAGACACCAGGGATAATACACTCAGTTAATTGCTTACATGCCACTGGATTTGATAGCTAATAACATAGTACAGTAGTGGGTATATACAGTATATGACGTCATAATGTCATAATTTATGACATTATGTCTGCCATGCGGTCAGAATCACTAACGAAAAACAAATGGGGTATATGTAAATAGAAGGAATGTGAGGAAAACAACCACAGAAATGCACCATATGCGGCAGCGCGTCTATAGAAAGCCAGTGCTACTTTACCAGTCAGTCAGAAAATGTGTGGCTCCTTTCAGTGACGGACAGGAGACTATGTCATATGGGAACTGCTGATTTCAATTACAGACGCAAATAATGTTGAGACAATGATAGAAATAAATGACATAGCTGGGCGAATGAAACGGGAATAGATTAGTCATGCAATAACATATCTCAATCATATTTTATACAATGTTTACGAAGTGTTTTAAAATGAGAACACTTTCCGCAAGGTGGGTGCCTGACAATATTCGTTCAAGAGCACAAATAGTTAAAATCGCCTAGAAATCGCCCAAACTACATCATAATAAAGAAGGCACCTTCATGACTTTCCTGGAGGTCAATGAAGAAGCATACATATATATATAGTTATCAAACGGAATTAACAAGCCAATCTAAGGAATGCGACGATTTGAAGCTTCATTGACAAGAAAACTTCTGGCAGAAACGGCGAAAATATAAACGTCTGACACGATTTTCGTGCGATTCAGATTGTGTAATTATAGTACATTGGTGTTAAAATGGTAAAGCAATCAACAAAGAATATCGCAAAACATGTTATTCCATGCTGTAAAGCATCCCCTCTCCAGAAAGAAACTAAAAGAACTGGACGTGGGATCCATACTTTTACAAAACCACGTGAAATGCCACCACACACGACTAGTGACGTCATTGCTGCGCGTGCAAGATTATGACGTCCTACCATAGCCAGCCTATCCGTCGGACAAATTACACACACATAGTTATTTTCCATTATTTGAAAATATATATTCTACAAGCTTAAGGTATCCGCCACAGTAACTTAGTAACTTAGATAACATTCAGTGACACGTGACTGAAAGTGTCGAATGTATCAACGACGGTTGCTTAGACACGAATATTCATAGCCATAGACCCACGAGAGACTACGCTGACGGAATAGACAACGATAAGTGTAGTTTTAGACATAATTTTAAAGGTATGTATCATGTACCAGGTGCGGATCCAGGCGGGGGCGTGTCCGGCGCACGCCCCCTCTAAAATTGGTCGAGTTTAGATTTTAAACATTATATTCGTGGAAATATCCGATTATTTTCTTATTTCTCACACAAAGTGTATGTTGGTACCACTCAGTTGAACCGTCTCGTCGAGACGGTTCAACTGAGTGGTGACAACATATACTTTTGATGAGAAATAAGAAAAAATGCAAACAAACAAAATTGGAATTTATGAAAATTGAAATCCACGCCCCCTCTAGATATAAATCCTGGATCCGCCCCTGTGTACAGTGGGGTCAGCGTGTAAGTGCACACACGAACGAACACGACAGGTTGGAACGTGTAAGTGTACACAGGAACGAACACGACAGGTTGGAACCAACCTGCCGTGTTCGTTCGTGTGTGCACTTACACGCTGACCCCACTGTAACTCTACTAATTGACCAAGGCTCGTATACCTCATCAACATACAGTAAGTGTATAATAATAGTAAGGAGATTCTACAACTAACCTTGGAAATATGTAGTTAAGGAATAAAACCATGGGCTGTTACGTTTATTGGGTTCACAATGCATTTGGTATGTTTATATATCTTATTCAGAATGACATTGTACTGTTTTACTGCTTTATGTTAGTAATATATTGTGTTTAGTAGAATTGATGAGACGTCAATAAACGCACGTAAGAATTGATGAGACGTCAATAAACGCACGTACATGTATATACTTGCATATATATATATATATCGCGTTACACTACCGCCTACGTAATTATTGTCCATCCAAATACTTGAATATTGTGCTTGAAATCAAACAGCTTGATTTACTGAGCCTGAGCCTGAGCTGTGCTACAGCTTCATAATATTACGATTTATTGGTAGAATGTTTCAGAAAAGAGTGTTCTTCTGATAATGCATGTTATATTCAAATAGTGTGTCGCAATTGAGTATGAGTTATACGACACAATCCACGCATTTCTGGTATATCATTCGTGTACATGAATCTTTTCGAAATTGGCACGTTTTTTTACTAACGTGCTTTTATTTCGGCGTGTTAACAGAGGAAATAAGAATAAGAATATGATAACACGCTTGACAAATATACAGCGGAACCTCTCTAAACCGGACACCCCACAGGGTGTTCGGTTTATAGATGTTCCACTGTAAATAAGACATATGACTATGCCACGGCATGCAGCTGTTGTTTTGTGAACTTGAACAGGCAGTATCATCAGATATACTGTATGTTTCACGAAAGCTGCCCAAATTGTACTGCTACATAAACAATTCAAAAACAAGATTTCTTTTGATATTAAATTAAAGGAAAAATTAAGAATGAGCCTTCTTTTTATTTCGTGAAATTTGGTAAAATACTTGATTTTATTGCGAAAAAACAATTTCCCCATGTTAAATCCCCATACAGCTGTAGACATCTTCACTCCGTGAAGATGTCTACAGTGTATGGGATTTAACATGGGGAATTTTTTTTGAATTTTAGAAATACTGGACCGATTTTTAAAATTTAACTTTTTGTTTTCTTAGTTAGATCATATCGAAGCTATCTAGTCAGGTTTCGAAGTCAATTTCCAAATTTTTTCGTTTTTTGACTCCTCCCACACTTCCTTATCACTTATTCCCCCATGTTAAATTCCCATAGACAAATCAATTTTTCGTAATAAAATCAATATTTGACCGAATTTCACGAAATAAAAAGAAGGCTCATTCTTAAATTTTCCTTTAATTTAATATTATCAAAAGAAATCTTGTTTTTGAATTGTTTATATAGCCGTAAAATTTGGGCAGCTTTCGTGAAACAGACAGTAGGTGACAATGTAAACCATACAACTAAAGACACATAGACTGCCTGTGAGTCCGGTTTAGAGAGGTTCTATTGTAGTAAATTGTAATAATAATAATAATCGTAAAAGCAGTAAGCGGAAAAAAAGGAAAGATGAAAAAAAATCATATCAACTGAAACGTAAATAAACGACATGTGCGCCACATACGCAGTAACTACTACATGTAGCAATGACAAAATCAAAACGTGACGAAATGAAAATCAAATTGTCATATCTTTTATACATTTTCTGCATTTACACAGCACATGGGCCAATGTATGGACATGAGGCTGTGAACAAATAGTTAGATCACGTGCGTCCGCCTGTATGATCGTGGAATATTTCCTCGTACACGCGGCCGAACAGTGATCTAACTGTGGCATATCATCGCAGATGTATGATCTATGGCAAAACACAACTCAATGCCAGTACCATTTGGTTATGTAAATGATTTCATGGCATGATGCGCCAAGTCTACTCATGTGTGTTCAAATGGAATAGAAAGGATTGGAACGAAAGACAATCCATATCAAATCAGAATACACGCCTGTTGTGAAGTAAAACGGATTGAAACGCGCTCGCGAATTGAATAAATATATAGTGGAACCTCTCTAAACCGGACACGCTGGGAGGTTCCCAGCGTGTCCGGTTTAGAGAGGTTTCACTGTAAATCAGACATATAATCTTGCGAAAGCATGCGGGTGTGCTTAGCGAACTTGAACAGGCGTTATTAACAGAACTAGATGGCAATGACATCACTTAAGGACACAGAGACTACCTGCGTGTCCGGTTTAGAGAAGTTCTACTGTACAGTTAAACCTGTTAATAAAGGCCAGCCACGGGAGGAGAAACATCTGGCCTTTGTACATAGGTGCATTTAAATGTAGTGATTAGTTTAAGCAATATTTATTTCAAATAATGCACATGTATACATCAAAATACATACAAAGTAACGGTGAATATGGATTAGAAAACAAGCTCACAGAGCTTATGTGAATTCTTCTGCCTGCAGTAAAACATCAGGGAATGTGGCAAGAATGCATATACTATATATAATGTAGTGATTGAATGATTGGTAAACAAAAACGTGGCTGTTATAGACAGGTAATTGCTATTCGGAGGTGGCTTTTAGCACACGTTCGACTGTAATGGTTTATATTTGTCAAGAGTTGTTGGGTCCGTTCTGCAGCGGTCTGATATTGCTAACTCGTACAGATTCTCATGTGCCGTGGGTATCAATTTCAGTCTGTGATAAATTTCGATATTCGATCAATACCGAGCCATTTAGCGAATTTTAGTACCATCAAACTGTCAAAATAGAATAATTATTTTACGGCACGGGTTACATAAAGTCAAGCAGCTTGATTGGCTGAGCCTCAGCTGTAGCTGCAGTGAGACGCTACACTATCGCCTGTGCTAATCTTGTCAATATTTTGACAATTACTTTATTGCAAAATACTTGAATATTGTGCTTGAAGTCAAGCAGCTCGATTGACTGTGTCTGAGTTGTGCTACAGCTCAGGCTCAGACAATCAAATTGCTTGATCGCGAGTGAGCATTGTCAATAGATGTTCGGAATGTTGTACTTGACGTCAAACAGCTTGATTGACTGAGCCTGAGCTGTACTAGAGCTCAGGCTCAGTCAATCAAATTGCTTGATTGCGAGTGGGCATTGTCAATAGATGTTCAGAATATTGTACGTAACGTCAAGCAGCTTGATTGACTGAGCCTGAGCTGTGCTACAGCTCAGGCTCAGTCAATAAAATTGCTTCGCGAGTGGGCATTGTCAATAGAGATGTTCGGAATATTGTACTTAACGTCAAGCAGCTTGATTGACTGAGCCTGATCTGTGCTACAGCTCAGGCTCAGTCAATAAAATTGCTTGATTGCTAGTGGGCATTGTCAATAGAGATGTTCGGAATATTGTACTTAACATCAAGCAGCTTGATTGACTGAGCCTGATCTGTGCTACAGCTCAGGCTCAGTCAATAAAATTGCTTGATTGCTAGTGGGCATTGTCAATAGAGATGTTCGGAATATTGTACTTAACGTCAAGCAGCTTGATTGACTGAGATACACATGATGCCTCCTAGTACGCAAATAGATGAGATGCATTATACAATTATCTCCCCTGTTTATCACAATCTATGATAGTACAAAGTAGATTAAAACACAAACTTCTTAGTATTTGATCAAATACAATAGTGTAATTGGTTCGCATAGGTCATATACAGTTCATAAAGCGAATACTCACTTACATGTATTGAATTCTGATACATCTTCTAAGAAACAATGCCTTTAACAACTACATGTACGTCGACGAGTCTGGCAAAACAAAACCCGGGCAAACATTCAATGAGTTACCGACATGAACTCCGGGCAGTTGTCCAATTAAAGAGCCCGTACTTAAGGAATAAAACCATGGGCTCTTGCGTTTAATGGGGTGTAAACTGCATTTGGTCTGTTTAAAGTTCGTGGTCAAAATTTAATGTAGTATTCACCCCAGTAAACGCAACAGACCATGGTTCTATTACTTATAGTTACACTGCATTTTCTGATAGTTTCAAAACTGTAAATAATCAAATATGGCGTTAAAATTAACAATAACCTTTGTTTACGTAATTTTGTTGCAATTCCTGGAACAGCGACGTTGCGAACTTTAACCAATCAACAACATGGCGCGACGTCACGTGTGTCTAATGTATTGTATTGGGATGTAAACGCAATACGTCGAATGGGCGTTTGCAGTATGAATTTATAGAAGGTGTAAATATAACGATTTATAGGTTGCAAGGACTTAGTGTACTGATCTAATACGTTACTATAAACTGGAGATATAGGGGTTGTGTGTTAGCCGCTCTTGATAGGCTTCCACACTCGTGTAGCCTGAGAAGGATATACATTGTTCGTTACGATCAGGAGAGTTGGATTGAATTGCGAACAGTGTAGCCCTTGATCAGATTGCGCAGAAGCCAGTCTGGCTTCTGCGCAATCTGATCAAGGGCTACACTGTTCGAAATTCACAATGGCATAATGGCATAATGTCCCATTTCTCCAGTCACAGCCACATAATGTGAGAGACACGCCATGTGATTTTGTACCTTAGAACATGTGCGATATCTCATGAAAAATATTTACAAACTTTACGATATTTTTCGGATTTGCTGTGAAATTTTCGTCATCTTTCGTCATCAGTTGCCGAAAATATCACAGTTTCTGTAAACAGTAATCATGAAAAATCGCACACGTTCGTAGGTACAAACTCACATGGCGTGTCTAATATTATGAGTGCAGACAAACCAAGGCTTGCGTTCTGATTATTGGGAATCGCCTCAATTATTAAATGCATTTTCCATGTTTTGGAATTCTGTAAGATCCTTGGGCGTCATTAACACACTTTTCTCTCAATAAACATGACGAATGACTACTATTATATCTCACAATGCCGGGTCATTCACTGCTAATCTGTTCTATTGCCCCGTTCAATGCGAGTGCACAAATGCCACGTTGGATGGTTAAAGTGGTTTTGTTTGTTTGTTTATTGGTGTTTAACGGCCTATCAACAGCTAAGGTCATGTAAGGCCGGGCAAACAGGTTCGATCCCGTTTTAACCTGCTGCATTGGGGGGAAAATCCCAAAATCAGAACGGAATATTTACATCGAGATATATTCAGCCCTGAAATTAGAATAACCTGACCTGGTGACAGGTCCATACTGCATCAAAGTCACTTGGCCCCTTCCCCTATGTAAAAGTAATACCGGTAGGATTACTCTTATAAGGGGTATAACCAGATTAAACTGTCACATACAAAATGCCAAAGACGTATGTGAGGGCCAAACCAGGTCTCCAGTCGGGATTCCGGTAAGGATGAACCCCGATCGTTAAATTACCCATCGCATGCTAGTTAAAGTGGTCCGGTAGTATTGTCTGTACTGCAGAGCGGGGGGTTGTTTGGGTACGGAGCCTCGCAGGGGGCGTATAGTTCTTTTTTTTATTAATTCGAGGGAACGAATTGTTAAATTGAGGGAAAGAATTGTCATTTCGTGGGCGTGCAAGTCAGTGCGGCCTTTAAACGTAAGCATCAAGTCAATGCATACACATCACATAATTATGTTGTAGAAAAAATTATGAAATATATTACTATGGTTTATTAACCCGAATAGTTCTGTCTGTAACGCAGGGCGACTTAAGTAAGTCGCCCTGCAATACAGACAGACATTTCAGGTTACCGGTTTATGGACATACTTATTATGGGAAAATTACAAATCTTATTAATAATTGACATATCAGACTAGCCTCGTAACTTTTGTACCCAAGAAGATGTGTGATTGTTCATACAAATATTTACAGAAACTGTGATGCTTTCGGTAAATGACGTCGAAAGTTGACGAGGTATTCATAGCAAATGCGGAATTCGCCAACTTTTGACGTCATTTACGGAACACATCGTACATTTGGTGAATATTCTCATGAGATATCACATATTTTCTTAGGTACAAAATCACATGGCTTGTTGCATTGGTTAAGGAAATGAATTACCAAGTCCGCATGCAATACATGTTTGTCAGTTCAGTTCTGTGTAAATGTGACGGTTCCATGGTGTTTATGGACCAGGGGGCCGTTTCGCTAAACTTCGTACGACTAAAATGTTCGTAGGTGCAAAATTATGATAGTCTGTAAATTTCACATTAACAATGTTTTCTTGTAAACAATTATTGGATTTACATTTATTGAGCATAGGCTGCATATGCAGCCTATGCTCAATAAATGTAAATTCATAAATTGAAATTTACAGACGATCTTAAATTTGAACTTACGAACATTTTAGTCGTAAGAAGTTTAGTGAAACGGGTCCCCAGGAGGCCGCAGGGTGTTTATGGACCAGGAGGCCGCAGGGCTATGGAACCAATTAAACTTCCCCTAATCACGATATCGCACATCATAGTAACATGTTCAGTTCTCAGTTATTGTATTAAAGGCACCGAGTCCGAGGTGATGACTCACATAATTCAATATGCTGTTTTTGCATCATGAACTGCAAATGACCTTTATCAGGTAACCTGCCCTGTATTGACCGAATACGTACTGACTGTTACCATGTTGTTGTATCAGGTCAATAAACATCCGGGTTACAACGAAGTGAAACTGGCGTTCCATTGGTCGGATGACGTCGTGTGACATTACCGAATGACGTCAGTGTAATGACTCAACGTAAACAAGTCCGCGTTCTGTCCATAGATAACGGCGTCATATGTGGTCAATTTCAAGCATAAAATCGAATAAATAGAATACATGATAAATAGATTACCAGGCTAGGGTCTTTTGATATCAAGTATTCCTATGCGTTTCCTAGCCTTGCCTGATAAACTTGATATCAAAGACACTAGCCTGGTATTCTCTATCTATTTTCCTTATTTCTGAACCAAAGTATATGTTGTGACCACTCATTTGAACCGTCTCGGCGAGACGGTTCAAATGAGTGGTCACAACATATACTTCTGATGAGAAATAAAGAAATTCTTGAGCCTTGCCGGATATTTTTTCCCATTCACGGCACTAACCTACTATTCTCTATATATCAACAAATCGCACCATTTCATTTGATAAAATTCCATGATTATTTAAGCATATCTATGGAAGCGTCCTGTGGTGCCAATGCTAAAATATATTTATCTAATTAGGAGATACTAAGTCCTAATTAGGATATACGAAGTCCTAATTAGGATATAGTAATTCCTAATTAGGATATAATATCTCCTAATTAGGAGTTATTATCTCCTAATTAGGACTTACTATATCCTAATTAGGACTTAACATCTCATAATTATGACTTACTATCTCCTAATTAGGACTTACTATCTCATAATTATGACCTACTATCTCCTAATTAGGAGTTATTATTAGGAGATTTTTAGCATCGTCACAGATAGTAAGTCCTAATTAGGAGAGATAGTAAGTCCTACATAGGAGATAATAACTCCTAATTAGGAGATACTAAGTCCTAATCTGAAGATACTAACTATTAAGGAGTTACTACCTCCTAATTAGGACTTAGTATCTCCTAATTAGGAATTAGGAGATAAAACACCAGGACGCTTCCATACATATCGGAAACTGTTATAAATAATTGAGGTATAAATAATTAATGTACAGTACCGTAAACATTTTCTTTATTACTGCACATTTCTGAGACGAAGTTAAGTCAATCGGCGGCAGGACAAAGTATATTACGGAAGCTGCATGATTTATATGGAACTGCAATTGGAGAACGCTGGCTAATAGCATTTGTGGTCAATCTAGCTCCAGCAGCCGATTTCACCAAAATTGCAAAGTATACTTATCAATTTAAGGATAAATTAATTATTTTTTATTATACTGAATGTATTACATTATCACAGCCATTATGGTGATAATATAATAATTCTGGTACGTGTAATCATCAAATAAAGGCCGTCGTTAGCTCTATATGCAATAACGAATTTCGGGAAAATAAATGATTACTCCCTGAAAGTACACTTTGCTAGAGAAGTGTGCTTTGCAATTTTGGTGAAAATCGGCTACAAGTATGGTACTACACTCGTGGACTACACGTACAGTGAAACCTCTCTAAACCGGACACTCTGAGGTCCCCAGAGTGTCCGGTGTAGTGATGTTCCACTGTAGATCTACTCTATGACTACTCCAGGACATGCATGTGTACTTTGGCAACATGCGAAAAACTATCATAATTGATAAATGGTCATGATACCAATCATAAATACCAATCATAAATACCAATCATGATACCAATCATAAATATCAATCATAAATACCAATCATGATACCAATAATAAATATCAATCATAAATACCAATCATGATACCAATCATGATGCCAATCATAAATATCAATCATAAATACCAATCATGATACCAATAATAAATATCAATCATAAATACCAATCATGATACCAATCGCAATTAAGAACTCCGACGTTAACGTGTGTCCGGTTGAGAGAGGTTTCACTGTATATTGTATTTGACCACCATTTGTTTCAATAACAACGACAGTCACGTGGATACGCAATCTGATCAGGGTCTACACTGGTCAAACATATCATAATTCACATTTCCCAAGTGACAGTCAAACATCACCAATCTACGGAGCACCGCAGAGGCCGTAACATTATTTTTTATTAATCCGTTACCACGAAATAACAATTAGTTATCACGAAATAACAATTCGTTTACTAAGTTTAACAATTCGTTCCCTCAATTTAACAATTCGTTCCTACTAAATAACAATTCGTTCCCTCGAATTAACAATTAACAATTCGTCGAATTGTTAATTGTTAATTCGATGGAACGAATTGTTAAATTGAGGTAACGAATTGTTATTTCGAGGGAACGAATTGTTATATCGTGGGAACGAATTGTTAATTCGGGGGAACGAATTGTTAAATTGAGGGAACGAATTGTCATTTCGTGGGAACGAATTAATAAAAGAAAATAAATGTCCTCTGCGGGGCTCCGCACCAATCTCATACATGCATATGGATAGAATCATCACCTTACATTATTTCTAATCTGTAGCCGATTTCATCAACATTGCAAAGTATACTTATCTAGCAAAGTATACTTTGAGGGAGTAATCATTTATTTTTCCTGAAATGTATTATTTCATATAGAACTAACAAATGCATATATTTCATGATTAAAAGTATGCAGAATTATTATACAGAATTTATTACATTATCACAGCCAAAATGGCTGTGATAATGTAATAAATTCAGTATAATAAAAATTAATAAATTTCTCATAAAATTGAAAATTTCTCCCTCAAAGTATACTTTGCTAGAAAAGTATACTTTGCAATGTTGATGAAATAGGCTACAGATCACGATATACCACAGGTGTATGGAAGGTAATATCCGCCATAATTCTATGTGACTTGATGCTTGCGTGTGATGACATTACAACTTATATTCATGTTATTTCATTCGTCATTTGTATTTATTACATTTGAAATCTGCTTGTTGTAATTGTATTTGTCTTTCTTACATGTCCATTCTGCCGATTTCTTTGTTCATTCGTCTTATTTACATTACAATTATTGATACGTCCTTATTCGTGTCCCTGTTTTATTGCACTAAGCATTTGCAATAGAAAGTAAGAACAAGCACATAGCACGTTGAATAAGGCCGAAAGCAGTAAGGACAATGCCACAGGAAGTAAGCATCAAGCCACAGTCCGAAAGCGGAAACCCGCAAGCAGAAAGCATCAAGCCACAAGCAGAATGATGCAAGCAATATATTGGTTAGTAGTGCCTCATTATGACGCCAGATGGCACTGCTGTCAATGTTAGGAATCCTCCGACTAATAAATAATAGTACGAGATGTGATTGGCTGTTTGAGGCACACCTCCAACGCCGGTGTTGATGTAAGATTTCACCTACAAATGATCACAGTATAGGTTAGAAGACACCAAATAGTTTTACTATACACTTTAACCGAATCCCATCCGTCAGCCTCTCCTACTTTCACTATTCGTATGGATGTTGTGGGACCTACTTGTACATGACCTGCAGCCGGTCATTACTGGTTCTGCATGAATTAAACAATAGCTTCACTTACTCCTAAGACAGAAAAATCCAACCTCGTCATGTCCCCCAATATTGTTTACATTTTTTTGTTTGGCCACGGAAACTCTGTTTACATCACATGACCATCATGTTCCTCAAGTGAAACTGGGTAGTAATGGATCAAGATTTGCAAGCAAACTGTGTCAGTGACCTCAAAACACCCGCACGATTTTGTTCATATCGGACTACTTTTACCGTCTTGACGATTTCAAACTATTTGTTATTCTCTAACCTATATTAACTAAATTGCATACGTATGTATGGTGTTTGACTTACTAATGTGTTTTATACATACATGTATCCTCATAATTAAATTACATATGTACGTAATTGAAAACAATCACATTTTTATAGTAAGTTACACATATGGTAACTTACACAGGTTCACTGTCAAACTGGCCCGTTACCGATGCAAACCAATAACCGTCCGGGATCAGACTAAGGTGGGCCACCACCATTGATTTTCCCTAAAAAACTAGCCTGTTACCACTCATTTTGCTATTCTTTGCTACTTTCATTTTTCTTATGGATGTTGTGGGACCTAATTTCCAATAACCTGCACCCATTCTGCTCAGGATATTGACTAATTAAAATATAGATTTAATTATTGTTGAAGCTGGGGTCCCATCTAGTAGGTACAAACTTTTCTTTTTGGAACTTAAATAAGTGTATAATTGCAACTAGTCCACCACTTTTAAAAATTACGAGTGCCAGCTACACAGATACAATTATTTAGTAATATTTAATGTACTCATAGAGACTCGCGGTGGTATCAAGCTAGTTCCATATGCAAGTGGTGCAGTATTTTTAAATTATTTATATCAACTAAATGCTGAATAAATATTTTTATCGACATATGAACCGCTTCGCGAGAAAACCTGTCTTCGGGAAATTCTTGGTCAAATTAACATTTTGTTACTATGACAATGGTATTTGTATGATGAATTGAATGCTTTTTATTTGATCATGATATCTGCATATATTCATTAAGATATTATAGTTAATACAACGCCACTATGCAGGTCGTTTGAGCAAATGAGATGTCACGTAAAAGCCACGTCAAACGACGTTACAGTATATATAGTAAATACATGGTTAGTGACGTCGAATATAAAATATATTCGGTTGAGCCGTAGACAGCTTTATTGGGGCGAGCTTTAGCGAGCCCCTATAAAGTTGTCGGGGCGAAACCGAATATATTTTATATTCTGCGGCACTAATCATGTATTTAATTTATACCGCATACTAAACGTAATTGCTTGAACGTGCGTGACGTCATGTTTTGACGTCATTCCCTCGCTATGTGTCACAAATCCAGTGACGTGATTCAAAGCAAAATGGCGGCGTCCACGCTAGGTAGATTCGGTATTGTATCTGATTAAATCTCTGATTTATTTACGATGCGCTTCAATATTGGCTCGAGTTAGACTACACAGTTGTCATAACAAGCATTACAATCATAATGGACATGTCCGTGTCGTTGGTTACGTCGCATATACTGTAAAAATGGACACAATTCAACTGCACTGACAGCGACTTCGATTTTAAAATTCGCTGTTGAGACTAATATTAGGCTACTTCAGGTATAACATATTAGGTTACTTCAGATATAAACAGCATTTATTCAATCCCCTTTATTATGCTTTTCAAATAGTCATGGTCGTGAAAATAAGTGTAGTGTGTCTTATTTTCATGTTAATTTCAACTAAAAATAGTGTCTTCCATTAATCATGTTGATATTCGATCAGACGTTTTGTTATCCGTATCCGAATCCGGATCCTGTAATGCTAGACGATATTATTCATACAAAAACGTGATCCAACTTATTTATCACATCCTCATCCACATACCTTGCACACGAGCTGTGTTAATACAGAAACAACACCAGGAAGTGTGTCAAAGATGTGGTAACCCGAGTTAATTCGAAAGTTTCAACAAAACCGTGTAGACACAGATGAGCCAAGTCATAACGAGCCGTGTCATCAGAATCTGCTATATTTGTAAATATGTTTCAGATTTCATAATAAATACTAGTAATTTTCTTTCCGTGTGTGGGTGGAGGTGGGGGGGGGGGGTGCATGATCACTGCCTCCTCGTTTTGGGCTTTCTGGTTACGGCCCTGATGATGTTTCAGGAAGTTTTATATCTTTTTTTGCTTTCCATAATGCAAATTTCCTATTTATATTATCAAAATACACACTATTGTATTTAATAAAAATCCGAGGACTTTGTATTTTATTTTACTTCATATGTGTACTATAATATACTGTGATACATAGGGGAGATACTTCATAAATTAAATGAGTTAAATGCCAGTAATCACACGTTGTGCATGTGTGGATGCGTCAATCCATCCGTCCGTCTGTGCATGTCTATGACCAACTGTACAGTTAATCCACCAAGTATTTGACATTCCGAAGATTCCTATGGATATGATATTAGATTTTTAAAAGTTTGTCCATACTGCTATTTGTTCATTGACAATGTTGCTACAACCTTTGACGATTAACACGTAACCCTCTAAGTAACTGAAATGAACTGTTTCATGTTAAGTTTGAGACTTCCATTATGCAGAAAAGGTGGTCATTTTGCAAATAATAAAAATATCCTCAAGTGGTGCAGATCACTTTCCATGATACTAATGTCTCCAACATATGTTGCCTTGAAATATCATCCCACCGTATCTATTTCTTATATTAATATGACACACACGTCAGTGTGCATTCAGATTTAAGCTTTTCATATTCAGACAACATAAATGTCGAATGTTCATGACATCGTCCCGCTTACAGCTGTACTTGGACCACCTGCTGAAAAAAACGGACCTTACAATATCTGCAATAAATGTAAGATCGGCGATACATATCATGTCGGTAATCGAGAAAGGATTCACTAGTGACTGAATGGCGGACATCCTATGTTCTGATCAGACGGTGCATATGCACAGATGAGACATCGCAACATCCATGGCTTTGTTGTTTTTGCAGGTAAAGGTTGCGCTAAATGTTAATTGTATACATTACATGTATATTAGAAGGAAAGGATTGAGCAATAAACTGAAAATTCGCGTCGAGTTAACCAGATCTGAAACATATAGTTGTGCGGGAAACCGGGCCCAGGCTACAACGGTCTACAAATATGCTGCCGACCATCTGTATGTAAATGAAAAATGTAGCTTACACAGAGTTTCCACCTGTAAATGGTGGTCGATAGCAGTTAACATGGTTAATGTGGACAGTTATCTGCAAACTGTGTCAAAGAAAATATTATATGTCAAAATAACGGAACATAAAAAACACATATCAATAACAGACAAACATTTTTATATGTGATATCAGTAGCAAAAGTAATACAAGAAAATTACTCTTACGCCATTATTGTTAATAAAAACATAATATAAGATGTGCCCGTTTCGAATAAAAATGGTGGATTTCGATCGTACGACCGTTGTTAGTACGGCAGTCTAACGTTCATCCAATGCATTCTCAGACAGGATCCATGACAGATCGAAGACTGTTTCGTTTTTTTTCACACACATACGCCCGGTTATAGATATATTATGTTCGTGAGATAACTTTAACACAACGGAACAAACCTAACATGGCGGTCTGACAAACTTCGATAATTGGAAATCTCGGCTGAAATTACGTCAGCTAAGTTCACGACGTCATATCTTATGACGTCGTCAGACTCATGAAGACAGGTTTTCTCGCGACGCGGCTCATATCATAAAGTATGATATTGCACATCAAATAATAAATAAATGGAATAAATAGTTGCTTCCGTTATCATTTTAAGGAACCACGGTTATCGCCCCTGATATCAAACTGGCATTTCGCGTTTGATATAAAAAGTATAATAATGTCAATTAGTACGTCTGGTAATGGTAATAATTTGGCCAGAAAAATGTCAGATTGAAAGAATAAAGAAAAACATGTCTCCCTATATTATAACCTGGCATGTACACTCTAGGTTTAAGGTTAGAAAAGGGGTGTTTTTAACACCAGTTTTCAGCATATTTGAAGCATTCAAAAGAAAAAACTGAGCCTGTTTGTCACATGATGTAAACAGAGTCTCCGTGGCCAAATAATGTAAACAATATTGGGGGACATGACGAGGTTGGTCCCACAACATCCATACGAATAGTGAGACTGGCTGGGATTCGGTTAAATTATACAGTAAAACCATTTGGTGTCTTTTAACCTAAACATGGCGCAACAGAAAAGGCGGAATCAATCTACATCAACACCGCTAGGGACATGGAACCAATTTAGAGAGAAACGCATTGTAGGACGGGTACCAGCATATAAAATCATTTTAGGGAGAACTATTTTAAGTTTTAGCAGCGCACCTGGCGTCATAATTGTTGTTCCAAAATTACTGTTGCAATTGTTGTTGTCAAGGGGCGTGGCTTATCGAGGTAACAAACCGCATGGCAAAACAGCGATGCAATAATCAATAATGGAACTCCGGATGTCACTTAGAATGTAATCGACACAAACGCATTGAAACAGTGCGAATGGATACAGCATCAAGCCAAATGCACATGCAATTTAGACTACAACCAAGAAGATTTCAAATGTCACAAACACGAATGACGAATAAAATAACATGAAAGTAAGTTGTAATGGCACCAGTCAGCAAGCATCAAGCCACATAGAATTGTAATAAGACGGATAGAACTTAGAATGTCATCAGCAAGCAAGCATCAAGCCTAATATAATTATGGTGGATATTACCTTCCATACAGGTGGAGGTGATGTTTGTTTATATATTAAATGCACGTATGATTTATTTATTTCACAAGCACGTCGTTATACAATGACGTTGTATTGATCGCCTAGAGCGGTTTCTATCTCCTTAAACAATGCACTATTAAATTACTAAAGCCCATGCTGTGCATGAGCTTTCATCACAACCTTTTATTAGTATTTTCGCACTGCAACATTAATGTTTATAGCGGTTTCCATGGCAATTGGACGTTTTTCACCAATATATGGGGGCGGTAATCAGAAACTAACAGAATTAGATTATCCATTATGTTATTACCGGCCAATATCATGTATTTCCTTCCTCTCTCCATATGACCAAGATATGATACACGACTTTAAAGAGACGAATATGCAGGCAAATATTAAACAATAGATTCGAAATGAAATACAAATACTGTACAATACACACATCTCCCATCGCAAAAAGTAAACTCCATCAGCATAAAGTGCAACCTCTGTAAAGTACAGCTATGTTTAAGAAAGACGTCGATAGTTGCCGAGGAATGGATACGTACCATCAAAATGGCGTAACCAGGGATACAGTAGGGGCGGGTCAACAGTAGGGGGCTGTACACACCCGGGCTGCACGCTTCATTAGTTTGTGTAAGGGAAATATTCAAGTATTTTGAAATACAAACTATCAGAAGTAATGGCAAGTGGTGTATCAACACCGCATAACATTTATATTTACTATAGGAATGAATGGCCTTTTTTTGGAATTTATCGGGGTATAAACTTGGAAAAGTCGCGGGAATACTGGACGAAGGCCGGAAGGCCTCGTCCAGTATTCCCGCGACTTTTCCAAGTTAATATCCCCGTTAAATTCCACAAAAAGGCCATTCATTCCTTATAATTCCAGCATTTGAAATAAATTCACCAAGAAAATGTGTTTTTCCTAAGAATTATTTTAACTGCGCCTCACGGTTACAGAAAGTAGTTCAACGTGGGAGTTTACTGGGATATAAATTTTGGACAGAGACTTGCTACGGGCCAATCAAATGTTAGGGAAATTGTGTAAATAATTTTGTGCTGGAATTATTACAAGTTATTGCTCATATATTGGATGCAAGGGAGAGCGAGCGACTGCAGCATTTAGTTCCTGAAAAATTAAATATGTGAACAATAACTGACTTATAGTTCAGCCAAGTGTACAATACAATGTCCAATCCGAGTATTCCATCTATTGTCGAACAGTTACTCATTAAATCAGGTACGGTGATATGTAACTTACTGTGACGTGTCTGTTCCACGAAAGCTGCCCAAATGTTACAGCCATCTAAACAATACAAACAACTATATTTTTTTCGATAATATTCAATTTTATCAAAATTTAAGAATGAGCCTTCTTTTTATTTCGTGAAAATTGGTCAAATATTGATTTATTACGAAAAATAGATTTGTCTGTGAATTTAACATGGGGTAAAGGAGGTGGAGGAGCTGTGGGAGGAATCATAAAACGATAACAAGAAATGGAAATTGACTCCGAAATCTGGCTAGATAGCTTGGCAATGATCTAACAAAAGTCAAATATTGAAAATCGATTCACTATTTTTGAAATTAGACAAATGTTCCCATGTTAAATCCCCGTAGACATCTTCTATGGGGATTTAACATGGGGAGACGGAGGTGCTGTGGGAGGAGTCAGAAAACGATTTCTTTGGAAATTGACTCCGAAACCTGGGTAGATAGCTTGGATATGATCTAACTAAGAAAATAAGAATTTAATTTTGAAAATAGTTCCAGTATTTCTGAAATTAAAAACAATTCCCCATGTTAAATCCCCATAGACATCTTCGCTCTGTGAAGATGTCTATGTGGATTTAACATGGAGAAATTTTTTTTTCGCAATAAAAAGAAGGCTCATTCTTAAATTTTCCTTTAACTCCAGCTTAGCGTTTTATGCGCCATATTTCATTAAAATCCGTTACATAATAAGGACAACATAGCAAAATTGAATCTGAGGCGCTGCTGGAAGTTTCAGTAATTGTTGTTATTGTTGTAACCATGTGATCATGCACATTGTGTTTACTAACTCGTTCTCCATCGACAATACCAATAACGTATTATGACAATATGAGTTTCTATATGTAGCTAACTTTCTATTTCTAGCGTAGTCAACAGGCAGTGCGACACCTCTCATCATCAAACTTGCAGAACAGTCATCCGTCGATCATGTTGCGAATAATCAGGGGGCCGTTTCACTAAACTTCGTACGACTAAAATATTCGTAAGTGCAAATTTATCATCGTCTGGAAATTTCAATTGATGGATTCACATTTATTGAGCATAGGCTGCATATGCAGCCTATGCTCAATAAATGTGAATCCAATAATTGTTTACAAGAAAACATTGTTAATGTGAAATCTACAGACTATCATACTTTTGCACTTACGAACATTTTAGTCGTACGAAGTTTAGTGAAACGGTCCCATGGCTCTTGTTTTTCAGGTACTGAGTGTAAAGTAATACAAGACCGACCTTCTCAATTTACAGATATAATTGTTCTCAGAAAGCCTGGGGACAAATAGGTCACGATACATATTACATATACATACAGTTTGTATACGTACATGTAACACGCGAACGAGATATCTGAAATGTCCTACCATTTCAGTAGACGGTCCCCGTGGTATAGATATGTACAATACAGGTGCCCGTTTCACTAAACTTCGTACGACTAAGAAGTTCGTAAGTGCGAAATTGAAATCCACAATAACATTTGATCTGATATTCGAGTTTGGAGAAACTTTCGTGGATGTGCTACAATTAATGACAAGAACCCGTATGTACAACATGATCGCATTTAAGAAATGTACGAACATTTTTATCGTACGAACTTTAGTTAAACGTACGAACATTTTTATCGTACGAAGTTTAGTTAAACTGGCCCCTGGCAGGTACACAACACCCTGTGTTAATCTTGTCCCGATGTCAACGTTTCCTAACATATATCTATTCGCAATCTCAACTCGCTATCAAGCAGTTGTAACACAGCTCAGGCTCTGCCAATCAATCTGCTTGATTTAAATCACAGTAGTCGACTATTCTGAAATAAAGAACTCGTCGAATGTTGGCAACATTAACGCAGTCGGTAGTGTGTTGTATATGGGAGTTGTATTTCACACAGATGTGCACTCCAGTTAAAAGTCGAACACAACTGTGAGACAGATATATACTCGAAGTGTGACTTTATTGTACTTGTTGATTTGTGTCCTCCACTGTGCTATATTGTCACAGTACATGACACAAACGCCTCCTAGCATCGTCTTAAGCGAAACTCAAGGTAGAAAGGACAATATCCTACAAAATACTGACACATTGCGCACAACTGTAGGAATATCAATCGTGCTCAACGATCACCAATGATTAGAAAAATAAAAACACCACTGAAGCAATGGGAGGGTTGCTACGACCGCTATACTGCACCGATCGTTGCTGATGAAAGTATAAATTGACAAGAAATAGTGAAGAGAGCGATGATAATCACCGAGCGCTACTTCTACATGCGTGTGCGCTGTGTAATAATAAACGAACATTTAGTGAGTGATAAACGTTAGGCAAACCTATAAAATAGAACATACTGTGTTTTATTCTCTCAGTATCAGTTCAGGAGAGATTCTAATGCACACGGCACGTTTCTGACCCGTCATTAGTTACCGAAACTGTCAAAGGTTGTCAAATAATGTTGGTCATTGGTAATGAAAGTAAAATCCCAAGACTTGACTGACGTTTTAAAATCATGTTGGGTGGAATCTCTCTAAACCGGGCACCATGGGAGGTCCCCAGGGTGTTCGGTTTAGAGAGATTCCACTTTAATTCGGGTATGTGAATAGTCCAATGCACGATTTTGTGGTTTCCAATCATTAACATATACCTTATCCATAGGCGGCGGAAGCCGAACATTATTGGGGGGGGGGGCCCAATGTTGAGGGCCCGAAGGGCCCGATAGCGCTAGGGGGGTCCGGGGGCCTGCCCCCCCCCCCCCGTAATTTATTTTTGAAATCCAAGTGGTGTGAAACGCCATTTCCTGCATTCTCAGCAAAGTTCTCAGCAAAGTTCCCAGTACTCATGATAACACAAATATATTAGAATAAAAAATCCAAAAATTTACAGAATTATTGGGGGGGGGGGGGGGGGTGGGGGGGGGGGGGGGGGGGGGGGGGGCGGCGGGGCCCCAACAAAATTATTGGGGGGGGGGCTAGGCCCCCCGCTCCCCCCCCCCGCTTCCGCTGCCCCTGTTATCGTTAGAGATACACACCTCACAACTCATGGGCGCCGCCATTACGCAGAACCAGAATTATAGAGCACATGATCTCACACCGTGGATACACTACAGTCAAACCCATCACCATTAAGCACATTTACAGTGTCCGAGTGTCCAGTTTAGAGATATTCTACTAAACGTTCATAATCGGTAGAAAACTGGCAGCGTTGTTACATACAGTATTGACTACTGTGATGGAGTCTCTTTATTCCAGCAATTTGTTGTCACGGATAACGTCAGAACGTGGAGGGGATTTCAAGATATACGAGTTCTCGTTATACATACATCTCTGGTCGAAAGCCGTGACCTACTATACTTCTCATGGGCCTCAGATAGCTGTCACTTACGACAATCTTGCTCTGTGTCAAAATGTTGATACATCTGCAAAGACATCCTCCGAGTTCACAAAAAAAGTAATGTTTGTGACAATGTACAGTACCAAGGTGTATGATCACGTGGTACTAACAACAACAACAAGTACCGATTCAAAGTACGTATTATTTTATTTATTTTTTTTTTTTTTAACAGTTTGGGCAGCTTTATTTGTTCAACATGTATAGAAAAGAACAGTACAGGGCATATACTAATACCAGATTGGGTACCTTCGGGCATCTGCGCAATTTCACGAAATATGTTTACAACTTTACAATACTTTTCGTAGACGACGTCAGAAGTCGACACAAATTTCAGAGTACATGCGGAATTCCATTGCGCATGTACTCTAAAATGTGTGTCAACTTCTGATGCCATCCACGGAAATTATCACATCTTCTGTAAATACATTTCATAAAACAACGCAGATGCCGGAAGGTACTAAATCACATGGCGTGTCTCAAATGATAATTAGACCGGCATTCAATATGATACTTTTAGTCGACACATTGCTTTTTAACTTCACATATATTGCTTTTATTTATGACATTACATGTTCACGTTTATTATATGAGGAATCAATAAATAATGAAACAAGTTTGACCACTGTCATGATATTTACCATTTTCTATATGACCACCAGTCGTAAAATGAGACACGCCATGTAATTTTTTTACCTTCGTGCATCTGCGTAATTTGACAATATCGTCCGTATATGATGTCAAAAGTTGACACAAATTTCACATTACATGCGCAATATAATTCCGCATATACTGACATTTTTGTCAATTTTGCAGTTTTTTATGAGAACTATATTGTGAATTTTGTAAACGTATTTCATGAAATTACACAGATGTTTGAAGGTACAAAATCACATGGCGTATCTCAAAGGTCTATGACTGAATGACGAATTGTGTAGGCTCTGATCCGATACCGTGATGCTATACACATGGGACTACACCGTTTTCATTAGCAACGAATAGGAGATATAAAACTTCATTTCGCCAGACCGATCGACAGTCTCCATTTCGTCATAGCACAACTATATATACCTTCTTATATTTAAGACGTATTATTTTATAGTGTCCTTATTACGTAACGGATTTGGTGGTCTCTGTAAGCTGCATTTGGTGGTCTCTGTATTTTCGCCCAAACTTCTGTCGTTTTTGCGAATAATCGATTTCCGTGTCTCCGCCACGGAAATCGATTCTTCGCAAAAACGACAGAAGTCCGTGCCAAACTCCATAGACCACCAAATGCAGCTCATGAAGACGCGTTTGCTGTTCCATATTTCATCAAAATCCGCTGCATATTAAGAACAATATCAAATAATACTTACTTTGGAGTGGGCGACATTGTTGTTGTTGTAACCACGTGATCATGCCCCTTGAGTACATGAAGGATAAATATTTTGATCAGCAACTGCAACATATTTGTTTTATATGGTTGTGGCCGAGGGTTTAGAACACATGACTTCCAATCCGGAAGTTGTAAGTTCAAGCCTCACCCTAGGGACCCGTTCTATACATGAGCATCGTTTGATTCAAAGATAACACTGCCTCGTTACGAACGAATTCGAATGCGCCAGAAAGAAATAACTGAAATCGTTAGAACGAATTGGAATGCGTTAGAACGAAATAATCAAATTGGTCAGAACATTTGTTTCTCTTCTCGTGTCGCTTATGATGCTGGCAGTAGCGTCTTTGATATCAAGGAAATATAGTTTGAATAGAGCCTACAAATCTGGGGCCAGTTTCACTAAACTTTGTACGACTAAAATCTTCGTAAGTGCACATTTAGGATCGTCTTGAAATTTCAATTGATGGATTTACATTTACATATGCAGCCTATGATCAATACATGTAAATCCAATAATTGTTTACAAGAAAACAGTGTTAATGTGAACTTTACAGACTATAATAACTTTGCACTTACGAACATTTTCGTCTTACGAAGTTTAGTGAAACGGCCCCCAGCTACGCTTGTTTGTCGTACAATACCTAAAATACTTTTCGATTAAAACCCGATTGGCCAACAAGCACAAGTGTCGCAGTCAATCTAGACTGATGCACTTTACAATTTACAGTACATTCATAATTCAAGGCAATCCTCTGTAGCCGATTTCACCAACATTGCAAAGCATACTTATCTAGCAAAGTATACTTTGAGGGAGACATTTTCAATTTTAGGATAAATTTATTAATTTTTATTATACTGAATTTATTACATTATCACAGCCATTTTGGCTGTGATAATGTAGTACATTCAGTATAATAATTCTGCATACCTTTAATCATCAGATATATGCAGTCGTTAGTTCTATATGAAATAATGCATTTCGGGAAAATAAATGATTACTCCCTCAAAGTATACTTTGCTAGCAAAGTATACTTTGCAATGTTCCTGAAATCGGATACTGTACTTTGGAGATAGCGTCAAAATCTGTGGCTATATCGACATTGTATATTGACAAATCATCTACCAATGTGGCACATCGGAACGATTTAGGCCGTAACATAGACACGCATGGAATAAACCGATCGTTTGTGACCCGACATGAAAAACGTGGGTGTAATGTCTTTGCGATCAATGCATGACCAGAAAACATTTTTATCCCGTCAACACAGTGCGTATGTGCCGTGAAACACGGTGCCGTGAAACAGTTTTGATATCCTGTCAATACGACCTACTCACTGCGTATGAATATGTGCGGTTTCTGGGATTATTTCTTTGCATTTTAAAGCCATTTGTATGTGTTGACAGGATAAATAGAATAGTAGGTTAGTGCCGTGAATGGAAAAAAATATCTGGCGCGGCACGGAAACGGGATGTGCTCGGCAGAGCCTCGCCCATCCCGTTTCCTGAGCCTTGCCAGATTTTTTTTCCCATTCACGGCACTAACCTACTATTCTCTGTTTAGCTTTAGTTATTTTATTGCCTTTTTATACATGAAACTAGAGCACGGTCCCATCCCATTACGCCTATACTTCTCCAAAACAGATAGTCGAAAAGGACAGACAGTCCCGTCGTTAAATAAAACCATTTACATGACCGGGGATCTTGAAAATAAAAATTAGAAATTCTCTTTGCGCATCCAAAAAATAAGGAAGGCACACACCAATATTAAAGTCCCTACCGATTAGGGTTAACAAGTTTTACTTCTTACAAGGCAAAATTGGGAAAGTCGAAAAGGGGGAGATAATCCATGAGCAGGGTCTTGAAAATCAAAAATCGAAATTCATTCTGCGCATCTACACACCATAAGGAAGGCACACACCAAGTTTCAAGTCCCTAGATATTACAGTTAAAAAGTGTTACTTCTTACCAGGCAAAATTGGGAAATTCTAAGTCGAAAAGGGGGAGATAATCCATGACTGGGGGGTCGAATCAAAAATCGGAATTCACTTTGCGCATCTACACACCATAAGGAAGGCACACACCAAGATTCAAGTCCTTACCTATTACGGTTAAAATGTTTTACTTCATAAAAAAACTTGACAGACGGACGGATACACGGACAGGCGAACGGATAACCGTGACGAAAAGAATATAACCATTGTATTTTTTACAAATGGGTATAAAAACGGGACATTCAGCTTCTACGGGCGGGCGGGCGGACAGAGCTTGTCCACGTAATACATGTAACTAGTATTCTACTTGACGAATCTTAACAAAATTCGGTACACATATGTATTACGGCAAGACTAAAAAGTCTAATGATTTTCATTCCGATGACTTATCTCCCTTTGCTGGCCATTTTTAATGTTCGGACTATGTATCCTTATGCACACAATAACTCATGTTCTACTTGGCGGATCGTAGATCTAACCAAATTCGGTGTGCATGTTTACCATGGCGAGATGAAGAAGCCTATTGCTTTTCAAAAAGTTCCGATGTGTTCTCTCCCCTTGGCGGCCATATTTAATTGTCGGACTCTGTACCCTTGTCCACGCAATAACTCGAGTTCTTCTTGACGGATCATAACCAAATTCGGTATACACGTTCATCACGGCAAGATGAAGAATACAATACTAGTGGTTTTTAGTGAGTTATCCACCCTTGTCGACTGGCTTTGTCTCGACGGGCGTATATTGTGACCTTCGGCACTCTTGTTTCTTTTTAATCAATGCAGTCCCGGATCAAGCTGCACTACCGTACATGCTGATCAGTAGCCTATTTCATCAACATTGCAAAGTATACTTTAGTAGCAAAGTATACTTTGAGGGAGAAATTTTCAATTTTTTGAAAAATGTATTAATTTTTATTACACTGAATTTATTACATTATCACAGCCAATTTGGCTGTGATAATGTAACACATTCAGTATAATAATTCTGCATACTTTTAATCATGAAATATAAGCATTTGTTAGTTCTATATGAAATAATGCATTTCAGGAAAAATAAATGATTACTCCCTCAAAGTATACTTTGCTAGTAAAGTATACTTTGCAATGTTGATGAAATAGGCTACAGGGCCGGCATAGGTCGCAATTGAATTGGGAAACATTAGTTTTACATTATTGCTTTTTATGGCCCCAGTCTCGGTAGAGCCTGGAAACATTTCGTGTTTTGGATTGTGTGTCCGTGCATGTGTCCGTGTGTGCGTGTATCCGTGGATCTGTCCGAGTTTCTCAAATCTGCCGCCGGGGTCATTTGCCACATTGTGTTGTACATGCATGGCATTTGCAATACATACAAATTAATACAGAACAGAACTGCCATCATAATTTAGCTACAAAATGTAGTTTTCCAATGAAAAATAAATAGCGAATGGGTTGAGCTACAAGATATACCTGTTCTATATTAGACATAGTCCGCCCCATTGCGTATGGAAATCCAAAATCTACATAAACTCAAATAATTAATGCTAGCTCTCAATGATTAGAGCTAGCATTACATACTTAGAGCTAGCTCCGAAACATTTGAAGAGCTCTCTAAATCATTTGGATCTAGCTCTAAATCTACATAAACTCAAATAATTAATGCTAGCTGTAAATAATTAGAGCTAGCATTAAATACTTAGAGCTAGCTCCGAATCATGTGAAGAGCTCTCTAAATCATTTGGAGCTAGCTCTAAATCTACATATGCTCAAATAATTAATGCTAGCCGTAAATAATTAGAGCTAGCATTAAATACTTAGAGCTAGCTCCGAATCATGTGAAGAGCTCTCTAAATCATTTGGAGCTAGCTCTAAATCTACATATACTCAAATAATTAATGCTAGCTGTAAATAATTAGAGCTGGCATTAATTACTTAGAGCTAGCTCCGAATCATGTGAAGAGCTCTCTAAATCATTCGGAGCTAGCTCTAAATCTACATATACTCAAATAATTAATGCTAGCTCTAAATATGTAATGATAGCTCTAATTATTTAATGCTAGCTCTAATTATTTAGAGATAGCATTAATTATTTGACTTTATGTAGATTTGGCGTTCCAGGAACGCCAAATCTACATAAACTCAAATAATTAATGCTAGCTGTAAATATTGAATGCTAGCTGTAAATATTGAATGCTCTAATTAATTGAGTTTATGTAGATTTGGCGTTCCATAATTGCGAAGCACAGTATGTGCGTGTATGAGCACCCATGATAGTCAAGACCTACACAGTCTAGATATGACCTAAATTCTCGTTTCGCAACCAATTACAGTGCCACCGTTATACCAGACAGCTCTCCCCGTGTGTGGCTGTCGCTGGAGAAACGGGGCTTATTGCATATGTGACCAGCTTAACTCCTGATCCGCGAGCAAACTCCTGTATCCTGGTCAATATGGGCTTATACGCTTAGTTAGAAGCACGATGTGTGTTTCAATGAAGGACTTGAAGGACTTGAAGGACTTGAATGACCGTGTAGACCCTGAGCAGGCTGCGCGGATGCGCAGACTGATCTGGGTCTACACTGGTCGCAACTACGATAAACCCCATTTCCCAAGTCGCAACCATATAAGACAACTCTCCCTGTAGACGCATAAACAAAACCCGGCTTGCTTATCGGGTTTCGACCCCCAGTGTAGTCCCTGATCACGTGCATTCATGGCTGATACAAGACTCGGACCTAGGACCCAGTAATTGGCCCATTCGAAAACTATTACTCCACCCATCCATTCCTCTGCTATACATATAGTGTTATCAAGGTATTAAACAGCATGGAAAATATAACCTAGTTTCGGGCTCGTTCAAACATCACACATTTCGATTTTTCAGCTTATTTATCTATCTGGTAACAGATAAATAGCAATGCCCCAGTCATAGTGTCACGTTTTGGTCGCGGCGTTGTGTCCCGTTTCTGACCCCCACGATTTGCAAATATTCCGAATATCACAGTCTGGTTAAGGTTAGACACCACCAAATAGTTTTACTATATAATTTAACCGAATGCCATCCAATAAGGCCAGTCTCTCCTACTTTCACTATTCGTATGGATGTTGTGGAACCCACTTGTACATGACCTGCAGCCAGTCTGTACTGGTTCTGCATGAACTAAACAATAGGTTCACTTACTCCTAAGAAAGAAAAATCCAAACTTGTCATATCCTCCAATATTGTGTACATTTGTTGGCCACGGAAACTCCGTGTACATCAAGTGACCAACAGGTTCAGTGTTTTCTTTTAAATGCTACAAATATGCTGAAAACTGGTGTTAAAGGCACCCCAAAATGTTCCTCAAGTGAAACTGGGTAGTAATGGATCAAGATTTGCAAGCAAACGGTGTCTGTGACCTCAAAACACCCGCACTATTTTTTTATACCGGACTACTTTTGCATACACCCTGGGCGGTTTCGCACCATTTGGTATCTTCTAACCTTAAGCCTCGCTGCCGCCACGCTCTAGTCTGGCTGTCACCACGTTGTGGCACGGTGTGCATCGCTAAATCTCGTTATGTCTCGCTGCCGCAGAGCGTCTCATAGCGCACGACAACGTATCATAACGTACCACAACGTAGCAAAAACAGTTCACGTTTGTCACGTTTTAGTCACGTTGTTCCACGTTTGCTCACACTGTACATATCCACGTTCTGCCACGTTTACAAGCGGAGCCAAACGTGACGGCCAAAACGTGACACTATGACTGGGATATAACACTGTAGGTCTTCAAAATATATTCACTTAATGTAGCTGCGGTTAGCATTTCGTGAAGTGATCAATATTTGGGCACTTGGTATATCTAAAATTATGGGACACACGTATGCCACCATTAACATGACCATGACCGTTTTTGCCTTCACAACGTCGCTGAAACACTGAGCTATTCGTGTTACAGACAAGTATGCCATAAGGGGCATATCCATGGTTTACAAAGTTGAACATAATATCTAGGTTACGATTTCATTCGACGCCAACCTTCTTTCGTTTAAGACTTCCGACATCAGAAACAATTATAACATTACATCATGTAATAACGGCACTATTTGTGCATGCATATTGTCATCATTAACCTGATTCCAAAATAACCTCGTTTAACCCTTTCACCCCTAAGTAACTGAATGGGCTGCGATATGTTAATTTTGCAACTAATCCAATCATCGCAAAATGATTTTCAGACTATTCCATTTATAAAAAGGGGGTATTATAATTTGTTGTTCTAAAAAAATATGAAAAATACTTTCAAACAGTTACGAGCCGGCTCATCTGGATCTGAACTGTTTGCATAAACCGATATAGCGGGCTTTCGGGTTCAAAGGGTTAATTCCATACTACATGTAATTTGCAAAACGCCAATGGCCTAATTCCAACTGAACCGATGTTTGTCATTCTTAAATACTTAAATAAACGTCATCGTTTGAAATACATTGAAGGCTGAGATTTTTGCTGGAACGCCTTAATCAACTACTTGAAAGAAATCAGGCAATTCAATTACCCTCATTAAAGAGGATTAGAGGGTGAAATTTGAAAACCAATTAATGCAATGATTCTTTCAAAACATATTGATGGGGTATTATATCCTACCTGTGATTTTGGACGGGGGTGGGGGGGGGGGTGATTTTTGTCCTACCTGCATTTTAGACAGGGGGTGATTTTGTCTTACCTGCATTTTAGACGGGGAGAGGGGATTTTGTCCTCCTGTGTCAAAAATCATGGGGGTGGGGGGGCATCATTTCCGGGGGGGGGGGGGGGGGTGTCCGTATCCCGGTTGCAGTATACCGCTACACCACGGGCAACGGTAACACATTTTGTTTTCTTAGTTAGATCATTTCCAAGCTATCCAGCTAGATTTCAGAATCATTTTCGAATCCTCGTCCAGATTCTCCACCTCCAACTCATTTTTCGTAATAAAATCAATATTGGACCAAATTTCACGAAATAAAAAGTAGGCTCATTCTTAAATTTGACTATAATTTAATATTATCGAAAAAAAAAATTGTTTGTGCATTGTTTATATGGCCGTAAAATTTGGGCAGGTTTCGTGAAACAGACAGTAGTAACTAACTATTCGAGCAATGCACATCATGCTAACAAACCTCAGGCGTGTGATGAGAATGAGATGGGTCCACAGCGGTCGCAAGAGTATTCTGGCCAAATATTTATGATGTATCACATAGTGTTGGCATTTAGCTGAGAACAAAGGACGCACAATGTTTGCGACACTGTTGTAGCAGTCCATTCTAAATGACTCTAGAACATCAGATGCAAGTTGAGAGTGTGGGATCTTCCCGAGAACAACACAAATCACACGTTCGGTTGAGCTTGTGTATAGTTCATTAAGCAGCTCGGGACTACATGTATATGTTCGACATGTTTAATGTTTGAAAGAGCGTACAATCCTAGCCGTAATGTCACAGTCTGCTACACTGTGTGTCAGTAAGTCTGTATACAGTGAAACCTCTCTAAACCGGACACCCTGGGAGGTCCCCAGGGTGTCCGGCTTAGAGAGGTTTCACTGTAAATCAGGCATTTGATCATTCTGAGCCATAGTTGTGTGCTATGCGATCATGAACAGACATTATCACCTGAGATAAATGACCAAGAAACTGATAAACAACATGATCACAGGTGTTTCCTTGGTGTCTGGTTTAGAGAGGTTCTACTGTATTTGTTTTGACAATTCGGACACGATTGTCCTATGTCTCTTGGCTTGGTTACCCATAACTGTGCTATAGTCTGCATGGTACATTGCAAAGTAAAATTTTCTAGCAAAGTATACTTTGAGGAAGTAATCATTTATTTTTCCTGAAATGCATTATTTCATATAGAACTAACAACTGCATATATTTGATGATTAAGAGTATGCAGAATTATTATACTGAATTTATTACATTATCACAGCCAAAATTGCTGTGATAATGTAATAAATTCAGTATAATAACAATTAATAAATTTATCCTAAAATTTTAAATTTCTCCCTCAAAGTATACTTTGCTAGAAAAGTATACTTTGCAATTTTGATGAAATCGGCCACTGGTGTTGCTATGTAGGGCAATGTTGGGATATTTCCGTTGTTCCGTACGTTCCGGAACCGTGTAAAATCAGTGTCTGCCGCCATGCTTGTTTGTCGTAAATGTTCCTGCTTTATTTTCGCAGTGTTCTTCACTATAGTGTTTATTCGGGAACATGATTGTGTTTGTGCAAATTATACAATATGACACAACATTATTATTACGATAAACTTGCATAACAAAGTGTGTATGAGCAAAATATCACTCTCCACGATGTAGAAAGTAAACAAAGAACGCTTCAAACGCACATTTGAAAATACTACTCCGTCATAACGCTTAGATAATGCAGTGTATGAAATGTAAGTAGAGTTATGTACTCAGAACTAGTAGAAATAGTGTGATAAAATATCATTGAAGGATGGGTACGAGAGAAATAGTGAAGCTATGCATAACATAACATCGAAAAGCCAAACTATCAATATACACGGTGTGGGTGGAAGGTGAATTTATCGTCTGCTGCTCGTGTTTTATTTTCCATTTTTCTCATGAAAAACATGATTTGACAGCACTTTAGAATCAATTCCAAAGGAAATGATTCTAAAGTGCTGTCAAACCATGTTTTTAGTGAGAAAGAATACAAAATATGAAACAACAGCAGACGACACTTTTCGGTTCCCGCCTTTTAAGGGTTAAACAATTTTTTCTGGTACTGTACAGGTGGGTGGAAGGTGGGAGCACGCGATGGGTAATTTAACGATCGGGGTTATCCTTACCGGAATTCCGACTGGAGACCTGGTTTGACCCTCACATACGTCTTTGACATTTTGTATGTGACAGTTGAATCTGGTTATACCCCTTATGTGAGTATTACGATTATTCGTAATCCTATTTTAGGGGAAGGGCCAAGTGACTTTGGTGTGGTATGGACCTGCCACCAGGTCAGGTTATTCTAATTTCAGGGCTGAATATATTGTTTCTCGATGTAAATATTCAGTTATGATTTTGGAATCCCCCCCACCCCCCCACCCCCCCCCAATGCAGCAGGTTAAGACGGGATCGAACCCGTTTGCCCGGCCTTACATGACCTTAGCTGTTGATAGCTGTTTAGCTGTTAAACACCAATAAACAACACGGTTGTTGTATCATACGCTACCAAAGATTGAGACATTTCTGACCGAAAATCGCATTACGTCTTATACCGTCTGTATGTCTAGTTAATCCCTAGAGTAACATATTTATGACTGTGACTGGAGAAATGGGACTTATGGGTTTTGCGACCACTGTAGATCCAGATCAGCCTGTGCATCCGCACAGGCTGATCAGGATCTGCACTGTTCGCCATTCCATCAATGAAACACCCGCCGTGCTTCTAAAAAGCAATACAGATCGTTATCATGTTACAGCAGTGTGTTTTTGATCCGGAGCTACACTGGTCACAAATCACATACGTCCCATGTACCCAGTCACAGCCACGGTTATAACACAAATCTGATCAGAAGATGTTCTATCTGACTGGAAACTGCATACTAAATCATATTTGTCAGACAAGATTTACGTAAAATTTCCGATTACATAAGGTTGCCCAAGGTCAATATGAGAGTCCAACACTTTATTCTTGAGCTGTTACTCAATGTGCATGATCACGTGGTTACAACAACAACAACAACGTCGCCCTCTCCAAAGTAAGTATTATTTGATATTTTCCTTAATATGCAACGGATTTTGATGAAATATGGTTCAGCAAACGCGTCTTCATGAGATGCATTTGGTGGTCCAGGGAGTTTGGCACAGACTTATGTCGATTTTGTGAAGAATCGATTTCCGTGTCTCTGACACGGAAATCGATTCTTCAGCAAAAACGACATAAGTTTGGGCGAAAATACAGAGACCACCAAATGCAGCGGTTGATGCGCCATATTTCATCAAAATCCGTTACGTAATAAGGACAATATAACAGAATACGTACTTTCAATCGGATGGATTCTGGAAGTTTCAGTACTTGTTGTTGTTATTAGTACCACGTGATCATATACCTTGTTACTGGCGTAAGATCCGAGAAAATCGTCCTTATCTATTTTCGGTTTTGTAGGTAAAGTGGGCCAGCTGTGGGTCCTTATCACCTCTTTAACCAGTGATTATAAGTGTGCCCTTACAGTCAATAGATTGATTAAAACTGGTATCCATCTACACAAGGCCTAACTAAAACAATATGTTTGTTTCCGGTTACACGACCCTACCTAGATTTTCCAGCCGACTCTAAACTTTTTAGTAAAACATAATATATGTAATAAGAGTAATGAATCTAAAAAGAAATCACTGAAATCGTCCCATAACAAGTGTTCATGTTTAAAGGAAACAGGCAACCAATTGATTTCCCATAGACCCACATTCACACAAACATGACAATCGCAAACTACCTGCGGCAAATTCAATTGTGTTACTTCCATTCCTGGAGTCAGTGACCTAAGCCGGTTCTAGATCCATGCCAAACACGGGGTCATGCGGGTTCATTTCCCCTTTTTGGACGGAACCGTCTACTTTTACAAATCAAGTCGTGCACAGAAAATTTAACCTGCATATGTAGAGCATGCAAATAATATAATAAAATCTTTGGCAAAGACATACCTTTCCTGCAGCATCTATTTTATTTATCTCTCTGTCATAATAATAACAATCAATGCCGTTGTCCTGAGAATTTACTCCTTGTTGCTAAGCTGTACCAGGACTGGTTTACGGTCCCATTATTTATTGGCCGACTGGTTCCTATACAGACAAAATGTTTCTTAAGAAAACGGAAAATAAACACATATTCTTGATGCATTTATTTCAAATGCTGGAATTATAAGGAATGAATTTCCTTTTAGTGGAATTTATCGGGGATATAAACTTGGAAAAGTCGCGGGAATACTGGACGAGGCCTTCCAAGTTTATACCCCGATAAATTCCACAAAAAGGCAATTCATTCCTATAGTAAAATCAACAGCCCATGGTTTTATTACTTATATTAGTTTCCAAAATGTAAATAACCAAAATATGGCGTTACAATTAAGAATACTATTGTTTTACGTCAATTTGTCGCAATTCCTGGAACAGCGACGTTGACGGTCAATAGCGTACAGTTATTGACAACCTCGTTGAATTTATGGACGTCAAACGAAGGTTAACCAATCAACAACATGGCGTGACGTCACGTGGGTCTAATGTATTGTGTAGGGATGTAAACGCAATACATCGAATGGGCGTTTGAATTATGAAAGTATAGAAAGTGTAAATATATGAGTATGCGAGTAAATAAGAGCAACGTGTACACTACCATACGCCCCATTTATTCAATGACACCCGCAAATTAAGTTTGTTGGTTAAAACACTACTTTACATGCAACTACATTTATCCATAGTAGCTTACGCTATCTTTGATCTCACAATAATCAATCGGCTGTCACGGTATAATGCCTGGTATATTTGTTCCCGTGTCTGGAGAAGGCTTCCATAGTGCAATAAAGTCAACGTTAACTAATTGCACTTACACAGCAGCTATGCCGGACACAACTATTTGTAAAGTATCTCCCCGAGGTTCCGGCAGGTGATGATGCTATTAAGTTCGTCCGCAATTGTCATGTTCATAGTTTGATTAAAAGATAATTGCTTCCTAAATGTGATGGGATATATGACACGGAAATCGATTCTTCAGCAAAAACGACATAAGTTTGGGCGAAAATACAGAGACCACCAAATGCAGCGGTTGATGCGCCATATTTCATCAAAATCCGTTACGTAATAAGGGCAATATAACAGAATACGTACTTTCAATCGGATGGATTCTGGAAGTTTCAGTACTTGTTGTTGTTATCAGTACCACGTGATCATACACCTTGTTACTGGCGTAAGATCCGAGAAAATCGTCCTTATCTATTTTCGGTTTTGTAGGTAAAGTGGGCCAGCTGTGGGTCCTTATCACCTCTTTACCCAGTGAGTATAAGTGTGCCCTTACAGTCAATAGATTGATTAAAACTGGTATCCATCTACACAAGGCCTAACTAAAACAATATGTTTGTTTCCGGTTACCCGACCCTACCTAGATTTTCCCGCCGACTGTAAACTTTTTAGTAAAACATAATATATGTAATAAGAGTAATGAATCTAAAAAGAAATCACTGAAATCGTCCCATAACAAGTGTTCATGTTTAAAGGAAACAGGCAACCAATTGATTTCCCATAGACCCACATTCACACAAACATGACAATCGCAAACTACCTGCGGCAAATTCAATTGTGTTACTTCCATTCCTGGAGTCAGTGACCTAAGCCGGTTCTAGATCCATGCCAAACACGGGGTCATGCGGGTTTATTTCCCCTTTTTGGACGGAACCGTCTACTTTTTCAAATCAAGTCGTGCACAGAAAATTTAACCTGCATATGTAGAGCATGCAAATAATATAATAAAATCTTTGGCAAAGACATACCTTTCCTGCAGCATCTATTTTATTTATCTCTCTGTCATAATAATAACAATCAATGCCGTTGTCCTGAGAATTTACTCCTTGTTGCTAAGCTGTACCAGGACTGGTTTACGGTCCCATTATTTATTGGCCGACTGGTTCCTATACAGACAAAATGTTTCTTAAGAAAACGGAAAATAAACACATATTCTTGATGCATTTATTTAAAATGCTGGAATTATAAGGAATGAATTTCCTTTTAGTGGAATTTATCGGGGATATAAACTTGGAAAAGTCGCGGGAATACTGGACGAGGCCTTCCGGCCTTCGTCCAGTATTCCCGCGACTTTTCCAAGTTTATACCCCGATAAATTCCACAAAAAGGCAATTCATTCCTATAGTAAAATCAACAGCCCATGGTTTTATTACTTATATTAGTTTCCAAAATGTAAATAACCAAAATATGGCGTTACAATTAAGAATACTATTGTTTTACGTCAATTTGTCGCAATTCCTGGAACAGCGACGTTGACGGTCAATAGCGTACAGTTATTGACAACCTCGTTGAATTTATGGACGTCAAACGAAGGTTAACCAATCAACAACATGGCGTGACGTCACGTGGGTCTAATGTATTGTATAGGGATGTAAACGCAATACATCGAATGGGCGTTTGAATTATGAAAGTATAGAAAGTGTAAATATATGAGTATGCGAGTAAGTAAGAGCAACGTGTACACTACCATACGCCCCATTTATTCAATGACACCCGCAAATTAAGTTTGTTGGTTAAAACACTACTTTACATGCAACTACATTTATCCATAGTAGCTTACGCTATCTTTGATCTCACAATAATCAATCGGCTGTCACGGTATAATGCCTGGTATATTTGTTCCCGTGTCTGGAGAAGGCTTCCATAGTGCAATAAAGTCAACGTTAACTAATTGCACTTACACAGCAGCTATGCCGGACACAACTATTTGTAAAGTATCTCCCCGAGGTTCCGGCAGGTGATGATGCTATTAAGTTCGTCCGCAATTGTCATCTGTGTCGAATGTTAAGGACCCGTTCTATACTTGTTCATAGTTTGATTAAAAGATAATTGCTTCCTAAATGTGATGGGATATATGTATAACATGTCTATATGCACATTAGCTTGTTACTGTGTAGTATACGACGCATGAAGTTGTTATGTCGGCCATCTTTGTGTGTACAGCCATCAGTCAGTTTTACCTCTTGTTGCGTTTGACACATGCCACAAATAATATGATATATACATAAGTACAATTTGGGGCAACATCTTCTACATATGTTAAACGACAACGTCCTCTGGGTTGTTTTCATCACACTTATATACAAAGTCTGATTTATGAAGTGTTTGTTGACCTGTTGCTAAAATTTCTGATAATCCAGTAGTGGCTGTGTAACAGTCAGATAAATACACAGTGCTGTCAATATATACCTGTATTACTATACATACTGTGTCAAATCCAGTGACATGTAAGCAGTTATCTGAATGTATCGTCACTGGTGTCTTATTCGCCTAATATGCGAGTAGATATGGCTTTACCTATGGGTAACGTGTACACTACCAACACACGGTGCATCAGATAGAAAAGTTTACACATTGAAATATATATATATAATTATATTTTTTAAATATATTTTGAGATTGATAGGGAGAAATGCTTAGATATCAAGTATTTTGTATAGTTTTCTGGCATAATACTTATATCACGCTGTTTTCATATGTGACTATGATATATTGCACCACATTTTATTACCTTTTTTGTCACATTGTGTGTCAAACGGTCGAAGTGGTGAAACTGTACGATGTCTTGCACATACAAATATGTCGGAGATGGCAACATAATGTGCCATATAGTATACAGTAACCATATTCACCATATCCACATATCTTATATACATATAACACATCACTCTTATGAAGCAATTATGATTGAAGCCAAGTGTATATTTATACGACCTAATTCCTTGATTGATAGGCCCCGTTGTCATTGAGCGCGGTTGTCGTTTCATTTCTTTCAACAGCAGCTGTGCACAATATATCTCTTTCGCGGAAAGATATGATATGATACTGCTTTATCGGTGTTTGTCGTTGAGCACATTTGTCACTTCATTTCGTTCAACATCAGCTGCGAACTGCTCTATCGGTGTGTGTGAGTCGTTGAGCACAGTTGTCGTTTCATTCCGTTCAACAGCAGCTTCGAACAGTATATCTCTTTCGCGGAAAGAGATATACTGTGCACAACTGCTTAATCGGTGTGTGTCGTTGAGCACAGTTGTCGTTTCATTACTTTCAACAGCAGCTTTGCACAGTATAGGTCTTTCGCGGAAAGAGATATACTGTGCACAACTGCTTTATCGGTGTGTGTCGTTGAGCACAGTTGTCGTTTCATTACTTTCAACAGCAGCTTTGCACAGTATAGGTCTTTCGCGGAAAGAGATATACTGTGCACAACTGCTTTATCAGCGTGACCCTGTTACACTGAGACGGTACACTGCGGCATGCGCTAATCTTGTCAATATGTGTCAATTTCTTTATTTCAACATACTTGAATATTGTCATTGAAAGCAAACAGATTGATTGTCTGAGCCTGATCTGTTCTACTGCTTGATTGCGAGTTGGCATTGGCAAAATGACGTTTATGCCATTGAGCTAATGGTCGTTAAGCACGGTTGTAATTTCATTATAGTTCAACAGCAGAAGCTCAAAGGATGCCTATATCGGTGTTGTGACCACCAACCATGTCTCATTATCAATCATGTAAGTCGGATTGGCTACAAACGTAAGTTACTTACTTGTCGTCGTCCATATTTTCGTTCTATAGTCCACAAATATGGCCAAGGTGCTCAAGGTCAAAAACGTCAAATGACTTAGAAATGTCAAATCTACATAAACTAAATTAATTATTAATAGCTTTAAATAATTAGAGCTCGCATTAAATATTTAGAGTTAGCTCCAAATTATTTGAATAGCTCTCTAAATTATTTGGAGCTAGCTCTAAATATTTAATGCTAGCTGAACGCCAAATCTACAGAAACTCCAATACGCATTGCTAGCTCTAAATAATTAGAGATAGCATTAAATACTTAGAGCTAGCATCAAATGTTTAGAGCTAGCATTAATTATTTGAGTTTATGTAGATGTGGCGTTCCTGGAACGCCAAATGTACATAAACTCAAATAAGTATTGCTAGCTCTATCATTAACTATTTAGTAGAGCTAGCTAAAAATGATTTGTATAGCTCTTCACAATGATTTGGAGATAGCTCTAATATTTAATGCTAGCTCTACTTATTTAGAGCTCGCATTTATTATTTAAGTGTATGTATATTTTGCGTTCCATACTTTTGAGAGGTAGTTCCACCAGGGTTACTTATTGAATGTACTGTCAACCATTCACACAGTAGCTTATAATTTCTATACAAAACTAGCATACCCAGAGATCTTCACAATTTCATTGGGAAAAATACTATGATGGTGACACGTGTAAAGCCCAATAACCCCTGACATATTATAGGAATGAATGGCCTTTTTGTGGAATTTATCGGGGTATAAACTTGGAAAAGTCGCGGGAATACTGGACGAAGCGATAAAAAATTACAATTTTCGAAAAAAGAAAAAAAAGAAAAGAAAAGATATACCCGATAAATTCCACAAAAAGGCCATTCATTCCTTATAATTCCAGCATTTGAAATAAATTCATCAAGCAAATGTGTTTATTTTCCGTTTTCTTAAGAATTATTTTAACTGCGCCTGACGGTTACGGAATGTAGTTCGGCATGGAGTTTACTGGGATATAAATTCTGGACAGAGACTTGCTACGGGCCAATCAAATGTTAGGGAATTGTATAAATATTTTTGTGCTGGAATTATACAATAGTATGCATATTGTATGTCATTGCTAATTGACTGGGATGGGGTGACAAATGTACCTATTAAATCAGCTGATATCAGATTGCGTCCGACCAATCCAGGGCGACCCATACAGTCGCCGTGTCTTTAGGTTAGAACGGTGTCGTCCTGATTGTCCCACATTTGTTAAATCTGGTCATTTTCCATGTGGGACAATCAGGATTTTGTTACAGGTAATATCATAGCCCTAGGGTTATTTGGAGTATGATCTAGGGTTATTTGGAGTATGATCTAGGGTTATTTGGAGTTTGCTCTGTTTCCACTGTCAAGTTGGAGATACAGGATTCAAATTAAAAACATAAGTTGATAAGAAACTTTTAATAAAGCTATTCCAGTTATATATATAAGAAAAAACAAGAAAATACACATGTTTTGTCAGTACATTAACAGTACATTAGAATCGTCTCGATTTTGTTAATAAATCCAATTCCAGTTATATTTCACATATAGTACATAGTATACATATATATCAGTTTATGACGTCTAGATACGGAGCAGGTTTGATGCGGCGTCAGCGTACTCCATCATCGTCAGTTCACCAGTCTGCAGACGCATCTTCAAGTTGCCGAGTCGCTGCTCGATCTGTCGGTACCGTCTACGTTTCACAGGGCGTGCACCTCCAGCCTCAAACTGTAGAATCTTAATGTACGATGCTGCCTCGATTTGCTGCATGATTTGTATAGTGCAAAATATGTTTGGATAAGCGTGGTGAACTGCCTTCTTGAGTTTGTTGTGCCAGCCTTCTAGATGGTTAGTTGTCCTGGGTTCCTGTGTGGCATAGTGATTCCATATGGCCTTGTCGCCCCTGTCAACCCACTGCTCAGGGACGGCGTCAACTGGGAGCTCTTCTGCTTCAGCAGCTTCCAAAGCTTCAAACCATACGTTTTCAACTTCATCTACTGGAATCAACGAAAGTACAGATGCCCTTCTCACCAGTCGATGTACACTGTCGTTCTCTTTGTACACTATACTCAATCACAAGCCCTGAACAAATGCACTGGGTGTAGTGAAAGATGCAGGCTTTGACTGTGGTGTCTGGGAATACACACGGCGTTCCGTGATGCCGCTTCATGATCAAGAAACATATGCACAGGTTGCTGTTGTAATCCAAATTCACCGCAATTCTGTTCTATTAGTCAATTGGCTTTACTAGTCACCAAAGAACAGTAGATAATTGGATTATTTAACAATACACACATTGAAACACTAATTTAAACTAAAAATTATAACAAAATTGTATGCCACTTTATTTTTTATGAATATATTAATTTTATTTACATTTACATATATACAATTATAACTGGCATACAATGTTACTTTATTGAAAAAGACTATAGCCTGAAATCTGCAAAATCCAGTTACCTGTAACAACCAAATGTGGGACAATCAGGACTACTGGACACTCAAATGTGGGACAATCAGGATTAAACCGTTAGAACACACCAAATATTTTTACTACATAATTTAATCGAATCCCATCTCTCCTACTTTCGATATTCGTATGGATGCTGTGAGACCTACTTGTACATGACCTGCAGCCGGTCTGTACTGGTTCTCCATGAATTCAACAACCCTAGGCGATTTGACACCATTTGGTATTCTCTAACCTATACATGTGGTAACGTTAGCCTACTGTTTGTTTCACGAAAGCTGCCCAAATTTTACGGCCATATAAACAATTCAAAAACCATATATTTTTCGATAATATTAAATTAAAGCAAAATTTAAGAATGAGCCTTCTTTTTATTTCGTGAAATTTGGTCAAATATTGATTTGATTGCGGAAACAAAATTTCCCCATGTTAAATCCCCATAGACATCTTCACGGAGTGAAGATATCTATGGGGATTTAACATGGGGAAATTTTTTAGAATTTCAGAAATCCTGGACCGATTTTTAAAATTTAACTTTTGTTTTCTTAGTAAGATCATTTCCAAGCTATCTAGCTAGGTTTCGGAGTCAATTTCCAAAATCTTTCGTTTTTTGACTCCTCCCACAACTCCTCTACCTTTTTCCCCCATATTAAATTCCCATAGACAAATCAATTTTTCGTAATAAAGCCAATATTTGACCAAATTTAACGAAATAAAAAGAAGGCTCATTCTTAAATTTTCCTTTATTTTAATATTATCGAAAACAATATTGTTTTTGAATTGTTTATATGGCCGCAAAAATTTGGGCAGCTTTCGTGAAACAGACAGTAATAAATGAGGGAAATAATAATGGTATTGTTAATCATTCTGAATTGTCCTTTTTACGTATTCATTTATAGTGAAACCTCTCTCAACCGGATACCCTGGGATACAAAGCGAAGCGATAAAAATTACAATTTTCGAAAAAAAAAAAATGCTTGTTTTTTTTTCGAAAATTGTAATTTTGTTAAGGCCTCGTTCAGTATTCCCACGACTTTTCCAAGTTTATAACATCGATAAATTACACAAAAAGGCCATTCATTCCTTATAATTCAAACATTTGAAATAAATTCATCAAGAAAATGTGTTTATTTTGAGTTTTCTTAAGAATTATTTTCGGTTATTGAAAGTAGTTCGGCGTGGGAGTTTACTGGGATATAAATTTTTGACAAAGACTTGCTACGGGCTAATCAAATGTTAGGGAATTGTGTAAATATTTTTGTGCTGGAATTATTAAAGGTACATGCCCACTCAGTGGGCTACATGCCCACTCAGTGGGCACAACATGTTCTTTATAAGAATTAAATAAGTGTATAGTTGTGTCACTATTCCACCAGTTCTAAAAATTACGAGTGCCCGCTATACAGATATAATCAATTAGTAATATTTATTTTACTGATAGTGTTTCCTTAAAATGTTAACGGACATTGCTATTTATTCGCCGTATTTATTTTATTTTTTGATGTGCACTGGTCATACTTTATAATCTGTCGAAAATATGATTTTTTTCAGGTGACGCATTTAATTAGAATAAATAATTAAAACATATCATGCCTCATTGGCATATGAAAATAGCCTGATACCACCGCGAGTCACTATCGGTAAAATAAATATTACTAAATTACTATTTCTTCATGAATAAGTACTGTCATTTGTTTTCAACGCATCGAACATACAGATTTCCCTTCAGATTGCATTGGTAACAGAGGCCGATACAAAAACTGTTGTTTAGAGTTCAAACTATCAAACACAAGGAATCTCTTTCTCGGCACGTTTATAACAGCGATATCTAGAATAGTATTGTTGTTTCGTTGTAAAACCATCAAACATACGGATTGTCTTTCATGATATAGTTGATATAGACACGTTCCTTTCTTTATTTGTAAAATGATAACCTGCCAGCCATGGCGTTCGGATATTTTCAGTTTATTGTTAATCTGGCTTGATTGACAATGATCGGTTCCAGGGATTTGTCTTATTGCCAATCAATAGACGTGGTATGATCAACTTGTGTCTACGGACGCCCATTAGGGCCACGATTGACTTTTTATTTCCATGTATTCAAGATGGTATCATGAATTTTCATTGTTGAAAACTTAAAGATGTTTTCTTGAATTTTCAAGGTATTTCCTTAAATTGTCATGATGTTTTCATATTATGAATTTTGAAAATATTTCTCTTAAATTTTCATGATGTTGTCTTAAAGAAAAGATCTTCACCATTCAAGAAAAGATTTTGAAAATTCATGATATTAAATTCAATAAATGAAAAGTAAAAGAAAAAGTGGCACTAACGTGCTTCTGTATTTGTGTTTTCCGGTCATGAATTATTGGAAACCGTTTCAGCTTTCTAGGTTAATAGAGCGATGTGCTTATAATGGTCCATTAAACCGACGACAGACATAGCTATGACGTAAAGATAGCACAAATGTATACATAAAACTCCATGATTTACTCATGATAAAATACAAATATTTGTAAAAAAACCGCTCAACAGTTGACATTAGCACGCGCATGCGCAGTGTCAGCACTGACAGAAAAATTACATCAGCCATACTTCTGTAATCTGCAGTAAGGAATAACACAGCGTTTGTCCGAATTATCAATCTGTTCTTGTTTTACTGGCATGATTTTTTCCAGTTTATCCCATATGAAAATGTTCCGTAATTGACTTCGAGGACTTGAAATATCTTTTAAAAATGACGCCGAAAGTTTACGAAAATTTCAGTGCAATCGGAAAGTTTCGTACATTTCTTCTGGCGTCATTTACGGAAACCATCATACATTTTCGGAATCGATGTCGACGAAACACGGAGATGTATGCGACAACGCCGAGCATCTGCGACCCATATTAAGTCTATTAAGTTATTGTTGGCACAATTTCCAAGGAAACGGGAAACACATGACAGCTGTCATTATTACCCATCTCAATTACCCTTGACCTATTTGTGCCGGATACAGCGTAACGAGTGTTCACATACCGTGCACCAATTTCATACTGTTCACATTACTTACATTTTACAACATATCTGACAAACATTTCAGGCCCGTACGCAGATAGGGTCCGACGGGTGCGTACTCTTTCAACACCACATGCCGGTATACTGGTATTGGTAAAAAGTGTAGATCCAGATGAGCCGGCTCGTGACGAGCCGTCTCATCAGGATCTGCACTTTTGCAAGCAATTTTCATAATTTTGAGAACAAAAACACTCCATGTTCATACATGGACTGGTTTGAAAATAATTTTGTGATGATTGCATTGGGTTGCAAAATTAACATATCGAACTCCATTCCAGTTCCTTAGGGGTGGAAGTGTTAATCTACCGAGGTCTGTCCGTGGATGTGCAAAACTAATGTTTAGCCCTTCGCACCGTCGATAACGCACCCCCCTAAATTAATTCGTGCGTACGGGCCTTCATTTGTCATCAAATGCGTAAGGCGTTGCCGCCACTTCTGAAGAAAATTCAATACAATGAGAGCCGACGGTAGATTTAAATTATAACGACAATATGTATGTTGTAGTGTCCCGCCGCTTACTTTTCGACACACCCCAACAAGACATAAACGTCGTGTCTCAGAAACAAAATTCCAGCCCAAGAAATATGAGGCTTACAATGTACACAACTACCAGCATGTTAACACAATGTCAATCGTTGGCCACGGCCTCTTCTTTCATGTGGAGGCGAACCATAGGATCGGAAACACTACAGCAAGCTTTCACGGAACCGACAAAACCGCCGAGACAAACCTTGGCTTTGAATATCCACATGATGGGTCGTGGCCGAGAGGTTAGAACACTGACATTCAATACCAGAGGCTATTGGTTCAATCACAACCGGAGGCATGAAATATACTTTCATATATTTCCATCCCAGGGGTGAGACTTGGTCCCTAAATGACCTTGAAATGTAGCTTTTGCATACACGTTGAACCCACTCACTTTCACTTTTCACTTTTTCTGAATACCCATAACAGACAAGCTGCCCACGGATAAAATTGGGTCATCGAATCATCGTCGACCCAGCTGCACCATCGAGTTTGAATTAACTCTATGTCACCGGATACTAGAAACACGAATATTCGTGTTTATAGTATCCGGTTGCATAAAGTAATGATGGTAATGTCAATACGCTATCGCTTTCTGATAATGCACCTCGATAAAAGAGCTGATATGTGGCTGTGACCGGCGAATTGCGACCAGTTTAGATCAAAATCAACCTGTGCATCCGTATAGTCTGATTATGATCTGCAATGTACGCCATTCAATCAATGAAATATGCTTTTAACAAGCAATATATATCGTTATCCTGCTACGTGAGTGTGCTATTTGATCAGGAGCTACACTGGTCACACATCCCATAAGCCCTATTTCTCTAGTCGCAACCACGTATTTGTTCTCGTCACATAACAATGTCTTTTTTTTGTTTGTCTTTTTTTTTTTTCAATGTCTGTGTAAGCATATCAAGTTCCATTCCTAAGTGATTGTAAGTGAAGCTGAACGTACTCTTGTTAAGAACAATACCATGTCCGTAGGTTTTGAAACTACTGTCTGTTTCACGAAACCTGACCAAATCTTACGGCCATATAAACAATGCAAAAACAATATTTTTTTTGATAATATTAAATTATATCAAAATTTAAGAATGAGCCCTCTTTTTATTTCGTGAAATTTGGTTAAGTATTGAATTTATTACGAACAAATTATTTGTCTATGGGAATTTACCATGGGAGGAAAAGGAGGAGGAGCTGAGTGGGAGTAAAAAAACGAAATATTTTGGATTGGAAATTGACTCCGAAACCTGGCCAGATAGCTTGTATATGATCTAACTAAGAAAACAAAAGTTAAATTTTGAAAATCGGTCAACTATTTCCGAAATTATAAAAAAAAAATCACATGTTAAATCCCCATACACATCTTCACTCTGTGAAGATGTGTATGTGGATTTAACATGGGGCAATTGGTTTTTATACCCCACACAACGAGTTGTGTGTGTATACTGGAGTCAGGTTGTCCGTCTGTCCGTCCATGCGTCCGTGCGTGCGTCCGTCCGTCACTAAACTTAACATCTGAGAAATATGTTATAACGTCTTTATCTAAAATGCTTAATATTTCGCACATGCTTTCATGTAAGGCTCTACTACCATGCTGCGCCAAATCCATGACCATCCAACCCCAGCTGATCCCAAGGTCAATGTCAAATACTTGGTCTCAAATACTTGGTTTACAAAACTTAACATCAGAGAAATAAGTTATAACTTCTAATTCCTTCATTGAAAATTCTTAATATTTCCATCGTGCATTCCTCGAAGGTTGTACTATCATGCTGTGACAAATCCACGACCAGCCCCAGCTGATTTCATGGTCAAGGTCACATACTTAGTCTCTTTACAAAACTTAACATCAGAGAAATATGTTCCAGTTCTTTCATCGAAAATTCTTAATATTTCATGCATGTATTCCTCTAAGGCTCTACTATCATGCTGTGACAAATCACCGCTGATCTCGAGGTCAAGGTCACGTACTTACATGTAGTCTCTTTACAACACTTAACATCAGATAAAATCGATTATGACTTCTATTTCCTTGCTCGGATCTGCTTCACATTTCACGCACGCTTTACATTTTTATATAAGTTAACATGGACAGATTTCGTGAAACAGACAGTAGATCGTCGCAATTACAAAGTATGACCTATAGTCTGTTTCACGAAAGCTGCCCACATTTTACGGCCATATAAACAATTCAAAAACCATATTTTTTTCGATAATATTAAATTAAAGCAAAATTTAAGAATGAGCCTTCTTTTTATTTCGTGAAATTTGGTCAATATTGGTTTTATTACGAAAAATTGATTTCTCTATGGGAATTTAACATGGGGGTGGGGGGGGGGGGGGGGGGGGGGAAGAGGTAGAGGAGTGTGAGGGTAGAGTAAAAAAACTTTTTTTTTTGGAAATTGACTCCGAAACCTAGCAAGATAGTTTGGATATGATCTAACTAAGAAAACAAAAGTTAAATTTTTTAAAAATCGGTGCAGTATTTCTGAAATTCAAAAAAATTTCCCCATGTTAAATCCCCATAGACATCTTCACGGAGTACATGGGGAAATTTTGTTTTCGTAATAAAATCAATATTTGACAAAATTTCACGAAATAAAAAGAAGGTTCATTCTTAAATTTTCCTTTAATTTAATATTATCGAAAACAAATTGGTTTTTGAATTGTTTATATGGCCGTAACATTTGGGCAGCTTTCGTGAAACGGATAATTGTTTATCATACAAACATGATGCGATAAAAGCGCATGCAGCGTAACAAATGAGACGAAAAAACAAAATTTCACGAAATAGTGCAATGTACAAACATGTATATGTACATAGTAGACGTTTTTAACAACACACATTCACAGTCCTTCCATGTATTAACCGACCTGCATGTTCTCATTTCTGAGATGTACTGTCACAATGTACTCATATTAATGACAATACCATCCCAGTAGGTTTTGAAACTAGATCGTCGCAAGCATAGTGAATGGACCTTGGTTTAGTAAACAGGATGTGAGAAAAGCGCGTGCACACTTAACATTGCGTAGCCAATGAGACGACAAATAACTAAATATTGACACATTGATGAACATGATAGACCTGTAGCCTATTTCACCAACATTGCAAAGTATACTTTTCTAGCAAAGTATACTTTGAGGGAGTAACCATTTATTTTCCCGAAATGCATTATTTCATACAGAGCTAATCACTGCATATATTTCATGATTAAAAGTATGCAGAATTATTATACTGAATTTATTACATTATCACAGCCAAATTGGCTGTGATAATGTAATGAATTCAGTATAATAACATTTTAAAAAAATATTCTAAAAATTTAAAATTTCTCCCTCAAAGTATACTTTGCTAGAAAAGTATACTTTGCAATGTTGGTGAAATAGGCTACAGAGCTCCAGATAAATTTTGTATCTAAACAGTATTATACCCCCATATTTAAAATTCAATGCGTATTATTGATTTTCTTCTTTATTACATAGGGAACAAATTATAAAAAAAATAAAAAAAAATTGTTTGCTTTCTGCAGGCCAACTAAGTAAATTTTCAACTCTATTACAGTATTTTCACTACTCAATTTGAAAATCAATTCATATTTTCACATTGCTATGAGTATTTTGTACTCCCACTTTTGATAATCAATGCGTATTCTGCTAAAATAAGCATTGAGTGTGTAAAATACGCCAATAAGCACCTTATCTGGAGCACTGATAGACGTTATGAACTACTCCAATTCCTGACCCTAAATGTACTGGGGCCCGTTTCACTAAACTTCGTATGACTAAAATGTTCGTAAGTGCAAATTTAGGATCGTCTGTAAATTTCAATTGATGGATTTACATGTATTGAGCATAAGCTGCATATGCAGCCTATGCTCAATAAATGTAAATTCAATAATTGTTTACAAGAAAACAGTGTTAATGTGCAATTTACAGACTATCATAATTTTGTACTTACGAACATTTTAGTCGTACGAAGCTTAGTGAAACGGCCCCCAGATCCCCACAGTTTACATATGCACCTTCAAACAACTGCTCATCGACACGCGTTTAGTATCAAAGTCGAACTCTCGAAAAGTTTTCGCAATGCCGAATTTTAAGGCAAACACCACAATGCGAAAACACGCCGATTACTTGTTTTTGCAATGTCGCCTTTTAAGGCGAAAGTCACTGCACTTAAAGCACATCGATTGCTTGTTTTCGCAATGTCGCCTTTTAAGGCGAAAGTCACAACGCTAAAGAACACCGATTTTCTTGTTTTCACAATTGCCACATTTTAAGGCGAACGTCACAGCGCGAAAACACACCGATTTCGTGTTTTCGCATTTTAAGACGAAACTTACAGCGCTAAAACAGGCCGATGCGAAAATCAGCCACACAACTAATCGCATAACAATAAAGGATACAGTATCATAGAATAGCCATGGACCACGTGATGATCCTAAACGGTGCTGAGGCTACAAGAATTGCTAATCTTGTTCATTCTTCATAGTGACAGTCTGGGGAGTATAGACCCTATCAATCGTAAATCCAAGCACTTAACGACTCGGATGATGACCCTCGAGACGCATGCGTAAAATGGACTCGGCTTTGCGGAAATGTACATTAGCCGCTGCCAGATTTGTCCCCAGATAATGTATTAACCATTTGCGAACACAAGGTCTATGATCACGTGGTACTAACAACAACAACAGTACAGAAACTTTCAGAATCCATCCGATTCAAAGTACGTATTCTTTTATATTGTCCTTATTACGTAAAGTATTTTGATGAAATATGGCGCATCAAATGCGTATTGTTAAGCTGCATTTGGTGGTCTCTGTACTTTGGCCCACTCTGTCGTTTTTGCGAAGAATCGATTTCCATGTCTGTAGACACGGAATCGATTCTTCGCAAAAACGACATAAGTCTGTGCCGAACTCCCACCAAATGCAGCTCATGAAGACGCGTTTGCTGCGTTATATTTGATCAAAATCCGTTAATAATAATATCAAATAATACTTACTTTGGAGTGGGCAAGATTTCAACACTTTCAGCCACTGTTGTTGTTGGTATAACCACGTGATCACGCACCTTGGAACAGGGACACATATTAACATAATAGACAACTCTAAATTAAGCCTACCATAATTAAGAACACACATATCTCTGGGTGTCCGGTTTAGAGCGGCTCTACTGTATTGGTAGAGTATTGTCGTCACTGTCATCGAAAGTTGTATTTGTGGGTGTGACTGGAAAAATGGGGCTTATGGGATTTGTGACCAGTGTATATCCTGATCAAATAGCACTCTCATGTAGCCTGATAACGATATGTATTGCTTGCTAGAAGCATGACATGTGTTTCACTGAAAGAATAGCGAACAGTGCAGATCCTGATAAGACTGTGCGGATGCACAGGCTGATCTGGATCTACACTGGTCGCAAAACACATAAGCCCCATTTATCTAGTCACAGCCACATAAATGATTCCGCAGTTACTCCGAAATTTCAGCCAAATTTCATCGTTCTTATGAATATTTCGCGAAATAATTGCGGATGAAAGCCGGGGGATATCGGATTGTTTGTCACGTACATGTAAGGCCAAAACTTTCATTAGCATTTTATTTATGCGCTATACAAAGCATGTTCGTGTACATGCAATTTGAAATAACAGTATAGGAGTCGGTGTAAATTTCAGTCGACGCCGCGGCTTCATATAACTACATGTAACCCACATTGTATGTCTGTCCTGCGTTACAGAGACAGAATGTTCATGTTATAAATGTTAATCGTACAGCGAATCTTATTAGACACACCAGTATCGGAGTCGGTGTAAATTTCAGTTAGCGCCATGACTGCATTTGACAGCAGGGTGTGAGGCATTCGTGACGTATAGCCACGTGGGCAAACTTAATCTTGATGGGAATTGGATAAGAGGCTAAGATATGAGTTCCTGGAACTGAAGCAAAACAATCAGGTCACTTATAATGGTAGATAAGACGGCATGTCAGTTGTTATTAGAAAATACGTTAATGAAGAAACCGTATGACAGTTGGCGAGCTTTCACATTATACATATATTGTGACATTTGTATATGTATGTGCCATTTATCACATACTACGGAGCCCCCACAGGGGACATGGATTTTATTTTTATTAATTCGTTCCCACGAAATAACAATTCGTTCCTACGAAATAACAATTCGTTCCCTCAATTTAACAATTCGTTCCCTCGAATTAACAATTGGTTCCCACGATATAACAATTCGTTCGTACGAATTAACAATTCGTTCCCATGGGAACGAATTGTTATTTCGTAGGAACGAATTGTTAAATTGAGTGAACGAATTGAATTAATAAAAAAAAGAATTATATCGTCTCCTGTGGGGCTCCGTAAAATACTGATACACCTTCCTGTTATTCGGTCATAATACATGCACATGTACAGAGCAGAACAATGTCCGTGCATTCCTATTTGTGGCTGTGACTGGATGAATGGGGCTTATGGGTTATGCGCCCAGTGTATATCCATATCAGCCTGTGCACCCGCACAGTCTGATCAGGATCTCCACTGTTCAGGATTCCGTCAATGAAGCACTCGTTAGTTTTCTCATAATAATTATAGATCGTTCTCAGGCTACCTGAGTGCCTTATTTCATCAGGAGCTACACTGGTCACAAATCCCATAAGTCCCATTTCTCCAGTCACAGCCAAATTTCAGTAGTTAATGTAATTGGGACTGCTTTGTTCGCCATGCCGGCTCGATCCGTTCAAGTATTAACACAAAATGTCGTATCTATTTTATTATTATATTATATTCCTTTATTCTCCCAGTTCGTAATATAGACAAACGAGTATATTCTCAAGACGCATATAATATGCCGGATGAATAACATGCATACTGCAACGGGGTAGCATATGCATATATCGTGCAGTATGGCTAAGTTTATAATACAGTATATACATGTACTAGTGTATGGGTCCCTCAGAGCTCCAGATAAGCTGCGTATTTGCTTAAATACCCAATTAAAATTGCCAAAAACGCAATTGAAATCAAAAGTAGCGAGTATCAAAAAGCAATACAAAATTGGTGGTATCTTTATTATGCTGCAGAAAAGAATAAACATACCACAAATATAGCATATTTTGCTTATTTTCCTTGAAAACACATATTGGTATTTCATTAGAATTGTCTCCATGGAGACAATTCTAATGAAATGCCAAGATGTCTTTTCAATTCGAAGCAAATTATTCAATAAGTGCTGTCTGTTGATGAGTAAACAGTGGTGTGACTTTCTTTTACCCAATTAAAATTTTGAAATACCCAATTGCTTCAGAAATGATGGAGTGACAATACTCAATTACTAATTCCTTATCTGGAGCGCTGGGTCCCTGGTTGAGGATGGGGTTACCGTGCAGTCAGCTTAGTCCCAGGTATTCCCTATCGACAGTCTGATCAGGATCTGCACTGTCTGCCAGTCCACCAGTGAAACACCCGCAATTCTTCTAACAAGCAAAATGTATCGTTATCAGGCTACACTAGTACATGCTATTTAATCAGGAGCTACACTGGTCACAATTCCCATAAGCCACATTTCTCCAATCACAATCACATATGACTTTGACTGTTCCGAATGGCAGTTGATCGCCATTACGCCATGACAGGTCACGTGACCCTGCAGTCTGGCGGCGATTGGTCCATCAGTTATCCCATGTAAGTGGTATCCCGCCGGACTCTCTGTGTCCACCCACTGAATTACGGCCATTATATGGGAGATAAATACAGGGGATGTACGGCCACGATTGGTGGATCTTGTGGCGTTCGCGATCAGCGTATACCCACGTCAGCCTGCGCATCTATACACGTATACCCAATTCAAAACATACACGATTGCACGTTTGCATGTGCTGCTATTTTACTCTACGTACGAGTGATACTAGAAAAGTGTTTTAATTTTGGCCAGTATTTCCAAACTCCACCGATATACATAAAACGCAAGTATTTATACTTGCGTTTTATGTATATCGATGGAGTCTTATACACACTGGAGAAAGGACAGATCACATCCAAACTGACGGCGTCTACAACTGTGTTTACTATTATTTCACTATAATATTTTCACAAAATTAAACCAAAGTCCATCGACCGACATGCATGTACGAGTACATGTGTGGGAACCTGGAAACGTACGGTTATATCTTTCTTTCATTGACAAGCGAAATGTATCTATTCCACATTTGCTCGACAGCCGTGCGTTTATTTACCAAGAACGTAAATTGTCGAGCTATGGTTTATGTGACTAAGTTTTCATGTCCCAGATAAAATATGTTGGTAAACAAGTCATGACATACACGGACTATTGTCAATTAACATTCATTCAACAATCAATCGGACTCCACGCACTTGAAACAGACATGTTTTGCTACTACAATAATCGCAACAGACCATGGTTTTATTCCTTGACTCAATCGAAAAAACAACATATCTGGACATATGCCTTATAGCACAGAAAAATTACGTTGAAAATCCAAATGAATTTGGATAAAATGGATAAAGTTGAAACTAGTGTGGTTAACATGATATTTGAACTTGCGAATTGAAATAACATCAGAAAATCTGTATAAAAAATAAAAGATAAATCCTGTATTATTTGATATTATATGATAATTCCAGAACAAAAATATTTACGCAATTCCCGAACATTTGATTGGCCCGTAGCAAGCCTCTGTCCAAAATGTATATCCCAGTAAACTCCCACGCCGAACTACTTTCCATAAAAGTGAGGCGCAGTTAAATTAATTTTTAAGAAAACGGAAAACAAACACATTTTCTTGATGAATCTATTTAAAATGGTGGAATTATAAGGAATGAATGGCCTTTTTGTAGAATTTATCGGGGATATAAACTTGGAAAAGTCGCGGGAATACTGGACGAGGCCTTAAAAAAATTACAATTTTCGAAAAAAAATAAAAATATATATATTTTTTTTTTCTTTTTTTTCCCGGAAATTGTAATTTTTTATCGCTTCGTCCAGTATTCCCGCGACTTTTACAAGTTTATATCCCCGATAAATTCCACAAAAAGGCCATTCATTCCTATAATAATTTGCTCAAAATGTATGATTGTTGTTTTGTCCGTGGCCATCTTGGCGACAATCTTGAATTGTGCCGCGAGCATAAAGTTTTCGCATGATAACTTTTGTTATTACTCAACTTCCTATATAAGTTGATATTCCGTAGTTTTGACTAATTCCCTTGGATTTGACGTACCTGGGCAATAGTTCCGCGTGCCCGGTCACTAGTCAAAACTATTTCACCCCTGAAAATCAAGACGTCATGATTTTTGTCGAATATTACGTCATACAATTGAACGTAGATCGGTCAGTCTAGGCGACGCAGGTCGCCTTCGGCCTCAGGGCAATAGTGCCTCGGGTCGTCCACTGCACCGAGGGGCTATATGTTTGACTGTCTCCGAATTACTCAACCTGTAACAGTGTATGTGACACAATGAACGTAAATTTGGCGTGGGGCGCGTCGACTGACCGATCTAAATTACGTTGAATTTATTTCATGACGTAATCTTCGACAAAAATCATAACGTCATGAGTTTTGTGGGGGGAGGGGGGAGGTCGGGGTGAAACTAGTTTTTACTATTCCACAGGCACACGAAATTATTTCCCAGGCACGTCGAAACCCAGAGAATTAGTCAAAACTATGGAACATCAACTTATATTGGGAGTTGGGTAATACTTTTGACTGTTCCCGAATCACCATGAAATAACGGTCAATTACACCTCTGGGCAGCAGTAGTTTACACCACTATCGTGTTACCATATATGGAGAAATGACGTCTGTAACGTCGCAATGGTGTCTTTCCTTCGGCCAATCAAATGCTGTTCTCAGACACAGACACCCCCCCCCCCCCCCCCCCCTGAATCGCTAGACAGTCGCCTTCACAACGACACGCCTCCAGAAATTGATTCGCACACCTCTTGGCCATATTTTACGCTTGATTCGCTTTGTTTTTATAACATATCGTGTATGAAATGTACGAAAACGTTTATTTAACCAGGTAAGCTGAATATCTTGAAATAATTCCCTCGTGATTGGGTCCTACCGCTAAACAAACTCGTTTCGCTGCGCTCACTCGTTTGTTTAGCGGAATGACCCAATCACTCGTGCATTATTTCACGGTATTCAGTTAACCTGGTTAAATAAACGGTATGTAATATTATACTCAGGATGATTGCAGCTAACTTTCCCGGAGAATACAAAACCATCTGCATTTAATTGAAAGTTACAGCGGAACCTCTCTAAACCGAAACTATATGTGGTTGTGACTGGACAATGGGGCTTATGGGATTTGTGATCAATGTAGATCCGGATCAAAGAGCACACTCATGGAGCTTGATAATGATATGCATTACTTGTTACAAGCATGACGGGTGTTTCATTTATGTAACGGTGAACAGTGCAGATCCTGATCAGACTGTGCGGATGCACAGGCTGATCTGGATCTACACTGGTCGCAAACCCACAAGCCCCATTTCTCCAGTCACAGCCATATATGTGATCTCATTTTGAGAGGTTTCTAAGCGCATCTCAAATTAAAATGATTGCGCAAGACATAATTATGTCTCAGAATTGTCATATGTTACAGTGGAACATCTCTAAACCGGACACTGTATCTCTAATGCTCCTATGTTACTACATGTAATGAATATTTACTAACATGGATTGGACCAGTCCCAGATAAGAAGAATGGCCGACTGCCCATACTCTATCAATCGATCGTCTTCGATGCCGTTGCCCGATAATGACCGGGTGTGATAATATGCGGTTTGTTTCTTTTATCGATATGCGCAATCGTATCGTCGGCACGGCAGGGTAAACGGAAATGGAGTTTGTCCGACGATATTACCAGTGTGAAACAAAACCTCGCGACAACCCCGCAGCAGGGAGTTGGTGTCGATGGGAAGATGGGGTTTATGGCAAGTTTGAAGGAAGTTTGTATGAAATTATTGGAACTTATGGAAATGTAGTATAAAGTTGTATTTTTTGTTCATTGTTTTTAAGTTGATATGGTTGCCAGAAGACAATCTTGAGATGGTGGCTTGTTTTTAATTCCAAGATGACCGCCTGAGCATTATTGTCTGCAATGTCTCAACGCCGTTTTGTTTTGCCGACAATGATTTCGAAGTAGTGCATTATTTTCCGTAAATGACATCAGCACCTGACATAAATTTCCGAGCTCATGCGCAATGTAATTCCGTATGAGCTCTGTAATTTATGTAAACCTTTGACGTCATTTGCGGAGAATATGGATGATTTTCAAAATGAATATCGGAGAAATATGGCGATACGATAAGGGAGATAATTCCAGTAGCCGATTTCACCAAAATTGCTAAGCATACTTATCTAGCTAAGTATAGTTTGAGGGAGTAATTATTTATTGTTCCCGAAATGCATTATTTCATATGGAAATAACGACTGCATTTGTTTGATGATTAAAAGTATGCAGACTTATTATACTGAATTTATTACATTATCACATCCAAAATGGCTGTGACAATAAAAAACAATAAATTTATCCTTAAATTGAAATTTTCTCCCTAAAAGTGTGCTTCACAAGATAAGTATACTTTGCAATTGTGGTGAAATAGGCTACAGAGCATGACCCATATGTGACTCACCATCACAAAAAAATGGCTTATAAGTGTCTCGACCAGTGTATCATCCCCAAATATCAGGACCGGGGTCTCCACTGTTGAGTTGGGAATATATTCCTGATGTGTCTAGCGGAAACTTAGAACCCATCCAGACTTCATGAGTGGGATGTCTGATCAGAAGCTATAGAAGGAATGCATTGCCTGTCTGACAGAGGACAAACAAGAAACAACGACGCCAGTACTAAATACGGTTCTGCCTATTAACCACTTAAATCGCAACTTTTGTTTTTAATGCGATCCAGTATATATAGCTATAATTATAGCATGCACATTCGTTTGAACTGAAAATAATAGTTTCAATTTTGCTTAACATCTGACGTCTGTATTCTTCAACAAAAATCGAGATAAAAACCATTTCCAATAAGACAGAAAAATATTATTAACTGTCCAATATATAATTCATTGGATTGAAACCGATATGCATGCGTTTAGCACCCCATAAATGTGCAATAAAGTCTCCGTGAGAAAGGAATTGCAAGCATTAATTGATCGCATCGCAAATCAGCACGTTTCCCGCCTTATTAGGTTAGAACACACCAAAGAGATTTACTATATAATTGAACCGATTCCCATCCAATAAGGCCAGTCTCTCATACTTTCACTATTCGTATGTAAGCTGTGGGACCCACTTGTACATGACCTGTAGCCGGTCTGCATTGGTTCTGCATGAATTAAACAATAGGCTCAATTACTCCTAAGAAAGAAACGTCCAACGTCCCCCAATGTTCTATACATTTTTTGGCCACGGAAACTCTGTTTACATCACGTGACCAACAGGTTCAGTGTTTTATTTTAAATGCTAAAAATGTGCGGAAAACTGGTGTTAAAAGCACACCAAAATGTTCCTCAAGTGAAAGTGGGTAGTAATGACTACTTGCAAGCAAACTGTGTCTGAGACCTCAAAACACCCGCACTATTTTGTTAATACCGGACTACTTGTGCATACCCCCTTGGCGAGCTCGCGCCCTTTAGTATTCTCTAACATACAACACCATAACCTGGCAGTTCGTGTATATGTGTGCATGATCACGTGGTTATAACAACAACAACAGTGGCTGAAAGTGTTGAAATCTTGCCCACTCCAAAGTAAGTATTATATCAAACAATACTTACTTTGAAGTGGGCAAGATTTCAACACTTTCAGTCACTGTTGTTGTTGTTATACTTACTTTGAAGTGGGCAAGATTTCAACACTTTCAGCCACTGTTGTTGTTGTTATAACCACGTGATCATGCACATCTTCCTAAATCTGAAACGGATTTTGATGACATATGGCGCAGCAAACTCGTCTTTATGAGCTGCGTTTGGTCGTCCAGGGAGTTCGGCACATACTTATGTCGTTTTTGCGAAGAATCGATTTCCGTGTCTACTGACACGGAAATCGATTCATCGCAAACACGACATCAGTTTGGGCCAAAGTACAGAGACCACCAAATGCAGCTTAACAAAACGCGCTTGATGCGCCACATTTCATCAAAATCCGTTACGTAATAAGGACAATATAAAAGAATACGTACTTTGAATTGGATGGATTCTGGAAGTTTCAGCACTTGTTGTTGTTGTTAGTACCACGTGAGCATACACCTTGGTACTGGGCATATCTATACCGTGAACCAAGGATCTCCGCATGACGGATGTTTTATTGATGTAATGGTGAACAGTGCAGGGCGCGACTAGGGCGCGACAAATCGGTACAGAACAAAATATCTTCAAACCAAGCCGTGACTGCCCGAGTTATATTTAGTTACTTCAGTTGCAGAGTCCCCAGGGTGTCTATCTGAGAGGTTTCAGTGTAAATCAGGCATTTGATCATTCTCAGCCATAGTCGTGTGCTCTGCGATCACGAACAGACATTATCACTCGAGATAAATGACCAACAAACTCATAAAAAAATAAGATTACATATGTTTTCTTGGTGTCCGGTTTAGAGAGGTTCCACTGCACCATATGTGGGAGTGAATGAATTATTCCCTTGTGTACGGTTCCCATACCTAAGTAACAGCATAACAATGCAAATTCGACAAGTTGGAAACACAGAGGAACTACAAATGAGACACACCATCTGATGTTGATGCAACTATTGCTCAGTATGATCAAATGCCGGATTTACAGTGAAACCTCTCGAAGCCGGACACCCTGGGGACCTCCCAGGGTGTCCGGTTTAGTGAGGTTTCACTGTCTTTCGAAAAGTCGAAAAGTTTGTAAGATTTTCCCCAATTAGAGTCCAGTATGTCACGGGGCATATCCATGTTTTACAAACATAATGTCTAGTTCCCTGGTTTCTTCAGTTAAAGCGCAGATGCATGAGCATGCGCCGTGACGTAGCCATTGGATATCAGTTGATTATCCGATACAGTCAAACATGTACCAACCAAGTACTGCAATGTACAAATACTAAAACCCAACGCATCCAATACATCTAATATATCAGTTGGTATATCTAGATTACAAGGTGCATGATCACGTGGTTACAACAACAATGGATGAAAGTGTTGAAAGTGCGCCCACTCCAAAATAAATGTTATTTTATATTTTTCTTAATATACGAATTTTGATGAAATATGGCGCATAAATGCGTCTTGTTAAGCTGCATTTGGTGGTCTCTGTACTTGGCCCAAACTTCTGTCATTTTTTGCGAATAATCGATATCCCTGTTTACTGACACGGAAATCAATTCTTCGCAAAAACGACATAAGTATGTGCCGAACTCCCGAAACCACCAAATACAAATACTAAGGACACTATAAAAGAATATATACTTTGAATCGGAGGCGTTTCTGGAAGTTTCAGTAATTAGTGTTGTTGTTGTAGTTGTAACCACGTGATCATGTACCTTGGATTACTGACGATATATGTAGTTACTTATGGCATTTGCGACTCGTATAAACCCAGAATGGCCTGGTATTTGGCGCATTCTGATCAGGGTCTGCATTGCTCGTCATCTAGTCTGCCGTCCTGTTTTGTATTAACTAGTTTTCTTAATTGCACTAATCGACATATTAGCATTGTACATTTTGTTCAGAATTTTGTGGCAAAATTTGATCACTATAGTGGATGCTATACATTATATTTGGTACATGTATGTGTGTATCTCACAATTGTTTCGCCGTCATTAAAAAACACAAAGAAACACCAGGGGCCGGTTTAATTAAACTTCGTACGATTAAAATGTTCGTAAGTTCAAATTTAAGATCGTCTGGAAAATTTCAATTGATGAATTGACATTTATTGGAGATTTATTATTTATTATCAATAAATGTCAATCCAGTAATTGTTTACAAGAATACATTGTTAATGTGAACTTTTCAGACTATCATAATTTTGCACTTACGAACATTTTACTGTCTGTTTCACGAAAGCTGCCCAAATTTTACGGCCATATAAACAATTCCAAAACAATATTTTTTTCGATAATATTAAATTAAAGGAAAGTTTAAGAATGAGCCTTCTTTTTATTTCGTGAAATTTGGTCAAATATTGATTTTATTAGGAAAAATTGATTTGTCTATGTGAATTTAACATGGGGGGAAAAAGGTAGAGGGCTTGTGGGAGGAGTCAAAAAACGAAAAAGCCAGATAGCTTGGAAATGATCTAACTAAGAAAACAAAAGTTAAATTTTAAAAATCGGTCCAGTATTTCTGAAATTCTAAAAAATTTCCCCATGTTAAATCCCCATAGACATCTTCACTCCGGAAATTTTGTTTTCGCAATAAAATCAATATTTGACCAAATTTCACGAAATAAAAAGAAGGCTCATTCTTAAATTTTCCTTTAATTTAATATTATCGAAAACAAATATGGTTTTTGAATTGTTTATATGGCCGTAAAATTTGGGCAGCTTTCGTGAAACAGACTATAGTCGTACGAAGTTTAGTGAAACGGCTCCCAGATGTAGTATGTACATGTATTGCTATCCATATAATATTCACGTTAATGGGATAGGTCCGAGTATTGGTTGGCCACGATCTATATAGAGAATAGTAGGTTAGTGCCGTGAATGGGAAAACATATCCGGCAAGGCTCAAGAATTTATTTATTTCTCATCAGAAGTATATGTTGTGACCACTCATTTGAACCGTCTCGCCGAGATGGTTCAAATGAGTGGTCACAACATATATTTTGGTTCAGAAATAAGGAAAATAGATAGAGAATAGTAGGTTAGTGCCGTGAATGGGAAAAAATATCTGGCAAGGCTTAGGAAATGGGATGGGCGAGGCTCTGCCGAGCACATCCCGTTTCCGTACCGCGCCAGATATTCTTCCCATTCACGGCACTAACCTACTATTCTATTTATCCCGTCAACACCTACAAATGACTGTAACATGCAAAAATAGTATTGACTGGATATCAAAAATGTTTCACGGCACCGTGTTTCACGGCACATACGCACTGTGTTGACGGGATAAAATGGGATAGGTCCGAGTATTGGTTGGCCACGATCTATATGATTATTGTCCTGCCACAGGTCCCAGGCGAATTGCTAATGTGTATCGAAATAATCACCACTGTCTGCGATTCCAGTCCCTACATATACAGATGTATTACCCCACAAAAATGCTAAAGGTTAAAACATGTTTTATTTGTATATAATGTCGTCATACGAGTGGGATTGGATTGAAACCAAGCTTATATAAATCCTCTCCATAACATGTGACAGTCATGATCACAGGCTGCATAAACCGAGACAGAACAAACATAATTTGTACTGCCATTAGCATAACATGGGATTTAACCCTTTCAACCCTAAGGAACTGGAATGGTCTGTGATATGCTAATGTTCCCGACCAATCCAATGGTCACAAAATGATTTTCAGATTCGTCCATTTATGAAAAGGGGGTGTTTTTGTTCTCAAAAATATATAAAATTACTTTCAAAATGTGCAGATCGTTACGAGCCGGCTTATCTGAATCTGCACTTTTTGCATAAACCGATATAGCGGGATTTCGGAGTGTAATAACACGATGTACTAAATCATATTATCCCGTCAACACAGTGCGTATGTGCCGTGAAACACGGTGCCGTGAAACATTTTTGATATCCAGTCAATACAATTTTTGCATTTTACAGCGATTTGAATGTGTTGACGGGATAAATAGAATAGTAGGTTAGTGCCGTGAATGGGAAAAAATATCTGGCGCGGCTCGGAAACGGGATGTGCTCGGCAGAGCCTCGCCCATCCCGTTTCCTGAGCCTTGCCAGATATTTTTTCCCATTCATGGCACTAACCTACTATTCTCTTTATCTATTTTCCTTATTTCTGAACCAAAATATATGTTGTGACCACTCATTTGAACCGTCTCGGCGAGACGGTTCAAATGAGTGGTCACAACATATACTTCTGATGAGAAATAAAGAAATTCTTGAGCCTTGTCGGATATTTTTTCCCATTCACGGCACTAACCTACTATTCTCTATATACGCTAGTGTAATATGGCTCTGGAGAAATGAGGCCTATGGGATTTGCGACCAGCGTAGCTCCTGATCAAATAACACACTCCTGTAGCCTGATAACAGTATATATTGCTTGTTAGAAGCAGGACGTGTGCTTCATTGACAATATGGCGAACGGTGTAGATCCTGATCAGACTGTGCGGATGCACAGGCTGATCTGGATCTACACCGGTCGCAAAACCCGTAAGCTCCATTTCTCCAGTCACAAATGGGATCGCTACACGGAACCCACGTGATCAGTACAGCTACAAGTATGGAGAAGTTGTTAATTATGTCCGAGATATAAATACAGTATATTCTGTCTTTGATTATAGTTCATATCAACACGTTGATTTCTTGAGACAGGATAGGCACATGAAAATCCATCTATAGCGTATAGGTTAGAGAATACCGAATGGCGCGAAATCTCCCCGGGGGTATGCAGAAGTAGTCCGGTATAAACAGAATATTGCGGGAGTTTTAAGGTCACAGTCCTAGTTTGCTTGCAAATATTGATATATTACTACCCAGTTTCACTTGAGGAACATTTTGGGGTGCTTTTAACACCAGTTTTCAGCATATGTGTAGCATTTAAATGAAAACACTGCACCTGTTGGTCACGTGATGTAAACAGAGTTTCCGTGACCAACACATGTAAACAATATTGGGGATATGACGATGTTGGATTTTTTTCTTTCTTAGCAGTAAGTGAACCAATTGTTTAATTCATGCAGAAACAGTACAGACTGACTGCAGGTCATGTACAAGTAGATCCCACAGCATACATACGAATAGTGAAAGTAGGAGAGACTGGCCTTATTGGATGAGATTTGGTTACATTATATAGTAAAACTATTTGGTGTGTTCTAACCTATATACACGTATGTGAAAGATTGGCGTCCATGGCATGGCGTGTGTTTTAGTGTACTGGCATCGCAAATTTATTATTATTACTATTATGGTACACGTGGTGTTCGTTTGCATTTTACCTGTAAAATAAACACACTCGTTGCCAAGTAATATCCATTCACCGTAATATAGCACAGTCTGTTACAGTGGGGTCAGCGTGTAAGTGCACACACGAACGAACACGACAGGTTGGTTCCAACCTGTCGTGTTCGTTCGTGTGTGCATTTACACGCTGACCCCACTGTACGTTGTCGTAACTATTCAAACAGGTAACATGTTATTTATTCATAGCGAGAGTAAATACAGAAATTCTAAACTTGTAAGAAATGTTTTCAATCCATGTTAACCCTTTCACCCCTAAGTAACTGGAATAGGTTTAGATATGTTAATTTTTCAGCCAATCAAATCATAACAAAATGATTTTCAGACTAGTCCATTTATGAAAGGGTGGAGTTTTTGTTCTCAAAAATATGAGAATTACGTGCAAAAATTGCAGATCCTGATGAGACGGCTCGTTACGAGCCGGCTCATCTGGATCTGCACTGTTTGCATAAACCGCTACAGCGGGATTTCGGGTTCAATCCATGTTAAATGTGTATCGAAGAAATATGTTGCTTTTGTCAAAATCAATTACATGTCTATCAGTGGTTGACGAACATTCGTTAAATTATTTTTGTAGAGAGTATGTGGGAATATTTTCGTCGCAAAAAGTACTGGAATTTAGTTTAATTGAATTCCACATGGGCTCTGATTTATTTTGGTCAATGTTCGACGTCTTTTACGGATATATGAGCCGCGTCGCGATAAAACCTGTCTTCGGGAATCTGACGACGTCACAAGATATGACGTCGTGAACTTAGCTGACGTAATTTCCGCCGAGATTTCCAATCATCGACGTTTGTCAGACCGCCATGTTAGGTTTGTTCCGTGGTGTTAAAAGTTATCTAACGAACAGAACAACAATGTACCTCGATTTTTATTCGAAACGGGCATATCTTATATATGTTTTTATTAACAATAATGGTGTAAGGATCATTTTCTTTTATTATTTTGCTATTGGTATCATATAAAAATGTTTGTCTGTTGACGTGTGTTTTTTATGTTCCTTTATTTTCACATAATATTTTCTTTGACACAGTTTAGAGATAACTGTCCACGTTAACTCTTATCGACATCCATTTACAGGTGAAAACTCTGTGTAAGCTACATTTTTTATTTACATGTACATACAAATAATCGGCATCATATTTGTAGACCTATGTAGCCTGGGCCCGGTTTCTCGCACAACTATATGTTTCAGATCTGGTTGAATCGTAGCGAATTTTCAGTCTATTGCTCAATTCTTTCTTTCTAATACAATGTTTAAAATTAAAACTTAGTGCAACCTTTACCGATTTTAAGAAAGAAATATATCTTGCAAAAAAACAACAACAACACAGCCATGGATGTTACGACTAGTAAAGCCACAGATCAGTCTCATATGTGCATATGCGCCGTCTGATCAGAACATACGATGTTCGCCATTCAGTCACTGGGGGATCCTTTCTCGATCACCGACAGGATATGGGTCGCCGATCGTACATTTATTGCAGATATTGTAAGGTCCGGTTTTTTTCAGAATGTGGTCAAAGTACAGCTGTAAGCGGGACGATGTCGCGAACATTCGACGTTTCTGTTGTCTGAATATGAAAAGCTTCAATCTGATTTCTTCAGTCACGTGACCTTAGTTAGACATCGTTCGACCATATTGAACAGATGCACTTGTCGTGTGCGCAGCAGGTTTCCACTAGCAATCCATTTTCTATTTTTATCGTATCTGTTGTCCAAGTATGCATTGACATACAGCGTACTCTATTCAGTCCGATAAAATGCAAATCTTCCATATATGGCCAAGCCCCTTCAGTACCGTCGGTATACACCATCCACATTAACAATGGAATGTAACAGACAGTTCTCTAATATATTGTGCTTAACGATTTTCAGCATAATATGGACAACATGGTTACTTATTATTCTCTCGGGAGACGTCCATCCGAACCCCGGTCCCATAGATAGCGACGATTTGCTGGATTTATCTCACCACTTGTCATTCGTACATTGTAACGTTCAAAGCATGTACTCAAAACTAGACATATTACGCACTGAGCTCAAAGACTTTGACCTAATAGCTTTTACAGAGATATGGCTTGGCGACGAAAATAAAACAGATGATATGCTGTTTTACAATTTTAAATCTCCAGAAAGGAAAGATAGACAAGGCGATAGGCACGGAGGTGTAATTCTGTATGTTAGAGACACACTATTTCATAAGCGTAGGCGAGACCTCGAGCTCCCTAACAGTGAATCAAGTTGGATTGAAGTTGTGTCAGATAAGAAACCTTTCTTATTTAGCGTCTTTTACAGACCCCCGAATGTTAATGCTGTATATAGTAATAGTATCGAAGACTCAATTCATATGGCGATATATACTGGCCATAGAGATAGGGTAATTGTTGGCGATTTTAACTATAATACTTTGAACTCCCAATCCAATAGAAAGGTGACTTCAGTTTGTACTCAGTTTTCACTGTCGCAGTGTATTTCCTCTCCAACTCACTTCACCGAGCATTCTGAATCAATCATCGACTTATTGTTTGTATCAAATAGAGACAACATCGTTAGCAGCTGAGTAGGAGATCCATTTTTGCCACAAGAGACACGGTTTCATTGTCCTATATATGGCCTTCTAAAATTTTCGAAGCACACATTTAAACCGCAAAATATGGCAATATGAGTTTGGAGACTACGACATGTTACGCAGAGAAATATCAACCACAAACTGGGACAACCTAAAATATGAAAATATAAATGAATACGCCCATAATGTAATTAATAAAGTCATGTCTCTTGCCCAAGAATATATACCTAACAAAGAAATACTTGTTCGACAATCTGATTTACCATGGATAACCACTACTATTAAGAGAATGATCAGGAAGCGGAAACGATTATATCATAAAGCAAAACAATCTAATAACCATTCACATTGGTTAAAATTTCGAAGTTTCAGGAATGACGTTATTTCAGCAATTCGGGAATCAAAGAAAGATTACCACAATGGGATAAGTAACAAATTAAAATCAGGTCAACTCCGTTCAAAAGTCCGTTCTACTTTGAAACATTTTATATGCGAGAATGAAAATAAAACAATCCCACCACTTCAACATAATGGATCAATAATCGACGATAACACGGGGAAAGCTAACATTTTAAGTAACTTTTTCCGTGATCAAACTCTTTTACAAGAACCTCCTGTTCCTTCACCCATAGTAATGCAATAACCAGTAGACTTGAATCTATCACCCTTAACGAAACAGAAATACAAAATATCCTTTCTAATTTGCCCATAGGTAAAGCCTCTGGACCAGATGGCTTGAATAATCGTATACTTAAAGAAACAAAGTACGAATTAGCAACTCCCCTAAAAGACCTCCTTAACAAATCAATTGAATGCGGACTATTTCCAGACGTATGGAAAGAGGCCAATGTGTGCCGGATATTTAAGGCTGGTGATCCTTCTATCACTTCAAATTATCGTCCCATCTCCCTTCTTAACACTGTTACTAAAGTTCTTGAGAGGGCGGTTTTCAAGTATTTGTACAATTATTTTAATGACAATAATATATTAACACCATTACAGTCCGGGTTTGTACCTGGCGACTCAACTGTGAACCAACTAACATTCCTTTACAATACATTCTGTCGTGCATTAGACGATGGAAAAGAGGTGAGGGTGGTATTTTGCGACATAAGCAAAGCATTTTATCGAGTTTGGCATACAGGTCTTCTTTTGAATCTGAGAGCCGCAGGTGTTACTAATAATATTCACGACTGGTTTAAAAGTTATCTTAATAATCGCAAGCAAAAGGTTGTATTACCAGGTGTTTATTATAACTGGAACCAAATTAAGGCTGGCGTCCCGCAAGGATATATTCTCGACCCTTTGTTATTTCTATTATATATAAACGATATTGTTACGGACATAAACTCTAATATTCGACTTTTCGCAGACAACACCAGTTTATATCTTATTGTTGATTCGCCCGCAACAGCATCCAGGTCTATAAACAACGGTCTTGATATAATTACTAACTGGTCTAATACCTGGTTTGTATCATTTAATCCAAGGAAAACTGAATCACTACTTATAACACGTAAACGTAATAGAGAAGTACATCCCCCAATCCTCATGAATAATGTTAATGTCTCAGAAGTTGATAGTCACAAGCATCTAGGTTTGTATTTTAATAACGAGGCACCAACACATAGACTACATAACCGGAAAGGCATGGTGTAGGATCAATGTTATGAGAAAATTAAAATACATACTAGATAGAAAATGCCTTGAAATAATTTATCTTACTTTTATTAGACCGGTATTAGAATATGCGGATGTCGTTTGGGATAATTGTACCCAGTATGAGAAGGATGCCGTCGAAATAATTCAGATTGAAGCAGCACGTATCGCTACAGGTGCCACTCGGCTTGTTTCAATCGAGTCCTTATATATAGAACCTGCTGGGAAACATTAGGAAACAGACGTCGCTCCCATAAATTGTCCCTATTTTACAAAATGAAAAATGGCATCTCACCCAGTTACTTGGTCGATGTGCTTCCACCGGGAACAGATACGTCCCGTTACAATTTACGAAACCCTGAGAATATACAGATTTTACGGTCCATAACCACCCTTTATTATAACTCGCTTCTACCATCCACAATCCGGGAGTGGAACTCTCTTCCAGATGACACACGGAACGCCCCATCACTTAATTGTTTTAAAACCAAAATAAAAACAAATACCGGAGAGGTCCCAACCTACTACTACAGTGGTGCTAGGTATGTCCAGGTATTACACACACGTCTTCGAACGAAATGCAGTTCTCTCAATCATAATGTATATCGTAAGAACATTATTGACTCGCCCAACTGTAACTGTGGACAAGTTGAAGATGCCACCCATTTCCTTTTCCACTGCACTCAATATGGAGCACATAGAGCCCAACTAATAGATGACATACATACTTTTTGCCAACCTACCCTCCACACTATACTCTATGGTAACAGAAAACTTGACAATAACTCCAATGAAGCCATTTTCGCATCAGTTAGACTATTCATACAAAACACCGGTCGTTTTTAATGCACCATATAATGATGCCTGCGTGTGCACATACTTATCACTAACTGACTTTGGGTGGCGATAACTGGGCATGGCTTGGTGTGGGAACAAGACTCCAACTCTTATTGTGGCTTGCTTCTTTCCTTATTTTTGTTTCCATTGCATGTATCACGTAATTGATTATATAGAACCTACTGCCTGTACATTTGTGTCAATACTAAATTTTTTGGAAATTTTAAATTTAATTGCTTTAATGCAATTGCCGTGTATCAGAGGATGCTGAAACCAGAAAAACTTATAATCCAGAAAATATAAATTATCACAGAATATAAACTGTTCTAAAACTGATGGCAGGAATGTCTTGTTTTCGGCATCCTATGATATCTAGTCACATATAAGGGAGAGGATTTAAATAAGCTTGCTTTCAATCCAATCCCATTTGCATAGTACTGTATATAGTAACATTGACATTGACAATTAACTTGTAAACAATATGCAAATAAAATATGTTTAAACTAACTTCGCATTTGGGAAACGTGGGTATATTGCGATGGCGCGCCATCGACTGTGCTCTAGTTGTAATGTGATTTAATGTTGAACGTATTGTTCTCCCCGTATGCGTGTGTATTTCCATTTGTATATGTTGAACTAAACGGTCTTATATACCTAATCAAACAATTAGTTAATCAATATACTTCCGTGGTTTTCTACAATTATAAATGGTTAAAACGCTCAATAAACACGACGTCAAAAAGAAGAAATCAGCACACCGAATCAGCGTACCCGCGCACGTTCATACTTGCTGGTACATGAACTTACCGCTTTGACTTTGTCGCTTTGCACATTCATGTGTCATCAAAAGACTCAAGCTCATCCGTCTTTACATTCATTATTCGATGCCAAACATGCTTCTAGTTCGATTATGTCAACTTGCAAACTGTTGTAAATGTTGGCGTATACTCTATCTGTAACGGTATGTACTGTAACGTCATTTACGTCGCATGACGTCGCTTTTACGTGACGTCTCTTTTTCTCAAACGACCTGCATAGTTGTGTTGTATAAACTATAATATCTTAATGAATATTGCAGATATCATGATCAACTAAAAAGCGTTGAATTCATCATACAAATACCATTGTCACAGTAACAAAATGTCATATTGACCAACAATTACCCGAAGACAGGACTGTTTTCTCGCGACGCGGCCCATATGTCAATGGATGTAATTTGGAGATGACACCGACAAGCTACGCTTTCTGTCAAATCCCATGAATTATGACATACAATTGTATTTATCTGTAATATTACATGTATTATGTAATACATATTAGTTAATGAGATAGAAGGAATTTCAATCCGGGGCCCATTTAAACTTGATATTATATGTGGTTGTGACTGGAGAAATGGGACATTTGCGACCAGTGTAGACCAAGACCAGACTGTGCAGTCTGATCCGGGTTTGCATTGTTCGCCATTCAGTCACTGAAACGCCTACCACGCTTCTGACAAAAACATAATGTCCATATCTGGTTGACTGAATATGAGACACGCCATGTGATGTTGTACCTTCGGACATCAGCGTAATTTTATGAAATACTTTTAGAAAATTTACAATATTTTCAATAAATGGAGTCAATAGTTTACAAGATTTTCAGAGTACATGTACATGCGGAATTATATTCCGCATGTACTCTGAAAATGTTGTCAACTTTTGACTTTATTTATGAAATATATTATAAATTTTGTAAACGTATTTAATGAAATTACGCAAATGTGAAGGTACAAAATCCCCATGGCGTCTCTCATATGATGGCAGGCCATGAGCTAGACTGACAACACATCCCATAATCCCCATTTATCCCGTCAACACGGTGCGTATGTGCCGTGAAACACGGTGCCGTGAAACATTTTTGATATCCTGTAAATACGACCTAATCACCACGTATGAATATATGCGGTGACTGGTGTTAATTTTATTTGCATTTTAAAGCCATTTGTAGGTGTTGACGGGATAAATAGAATAGTAGGTTAGTGCCGTGAATGGGAAAAATATCTGGCGCGGCACGGAAACGGGATGTGCTAAGCCTTGCCAGATATTTTTTTCCCATTCACAGCACTAACCTACTATTCTATATTGCTCCAGTCACAGCCACATATCAATGACTGTAGTTATGCAACATGCGTGCAAGAATCGAACAGATAAATCATTCATCGGCAAAATACCGCTCATTTCCAAACTAATTACAACCTGCAAATACATAAATAATGCAATATTCATTATTTTCAAAAGCGGAAATGGAATGCGAGTTATGTAATGATCATCATGCCGCCACGCTTGCTTTCAGACTAATCTCTATCGCAGACTAATTATTGAGGTGTCGCCCAACATGGGACCCTAACAGACAAAACGAGCCATGCGCCCAATGTAGGCCCAAATCAGACCCCCGTTTCAGTACCCCTGTCATTTCAGTAGCACTATAGTAGGTAAATAAATTATACTTGACGTAATTGATTTGGGTGGTATACAAGTAATGCGATACGTATGCAGTATGGCAATGGGTCGGGATCTACGCTGGTACAAGTATTAAGCGAACGTAAGTCCATTTTGATAGTCAGTGGCCCAAATTACGTGTCTGCCGAATATTTACATTTGCGGGTGAAAATTAACGCCACAGCATAACCCTGTAGGACGGTATAACTAAATCATTCCAGGCAACCCGTGTGGGTGATTAATGGAGGATCTTTCGTGAGCGATGCTTTAATGTACATGTAATAAGTATTTATTAAACGCGTTTACTGATTTAATAAGAAACGAGACAATCTCTCGTTTCTTATGTAATCGGTCAACGAGTTTGATAAATACATGAGCATGTTACATCAACATAAATGGTAGGAATGTAGTAAATCGCATAAGCACACCGTCATACATTGAAACGGTAGGGATAAACTAATATATTTGCTGCAGCAGCTTCAATTGCATACTTCTTATACAACTGCATTATTATAGGAATGAATGGCCTTTTTGTGGAATTTATCGGGGTATAAACTTAGAAAAGTCGCGGGAATACTGGACGAAGCGATACAAAATTACAATTTTCGAAAAAAAAAAAAAAAGATTTCTTTTTTTGTTTTGATTTTTTTTCGAAAATTATAATTTGTTAAGGCCTCGTCCAGTATTCCCGCGACTTTTCCAAGTTTATATCCCCGATAAATTCCACAAAAAGGCCATTCATTCCTTATAATTCCAGCATTTGAAATAAATTCATCAATAAAATGTGTTTATTTTCCTTTTTCTTAAGAATTATTTTAGCTGCGCCTCACAGTTACGGAAAGTAGTTCGGCGTGGGAGGTTACTGGGATATAAATTTTGGACAGAGACTTGCTACGGGCCAATCAAATGTTAGGGAATTGTGTAAATTTTTTTGTGCTGGAATTATGAGTAAATTAATACATAGAGGATATTCATATTTTTGCAACGGTACTCGTGAAATATGGACATTTTACACCACTGATGAACATATATGTCATATTCATTGTACAAATATGAATATTATATTTATTATATACCGCTCCATGGAAATCAGCAGTTTTTTTAGACTCTATACGGTAATGAATGTGTATTTGCAGCCTATTTGCAGTCCGGCACTGCAGATGCGCGTTATGAATATAGATAGCGGAAGTAGTCGTATTTTCATCGGAAGTTGTTTAGTTCATCGATGCGAACATATGACTTTTATTTACATCGTATAGCTATGTATTTCATGGGTAGGTATATAATAAATTGTGTTATTATACTGCAAAATGCAAAACCCCGGTTTATGCAATGATATGTCCTATAGTATTGCAACCTGTGCTGTAGATAAGATGAACCATTGTCTGGCTAAACCGGCGGAGCACGAGTTTCTTTGACGGATTTACAGATGTCAAGGGAAATAAATCCGGTATTTCAAAATGGTAGTGGAATAAATTGTATAGTACATGCTCTTCGAAAAATGTGAAATTTGCTCTTAGACCAGCTTATAACGTTGATAAAATTGACATTTTTATTGACGTTAGCGAATGCACTGTTTCTTCGCCGGAAATGACGTCAAAACGTGACGTCAATTCCGTCTCGCGAACGTCTGGGAGGAAATATTCCTTCAAGGAAATCCCTCACGGTAAATCATTGGGAAGCCTGTAATATGTATCGTTATTGCTTATTGCTGTGTTTATTTCATTTCCATGACAATCCGTACACTTCTTGTTATGTACATGTACCTGGGGCCCGTTTCACTAAACTTCCTACGACTAAAATGTTCGTAAGTGCAAAATTATGATAGTCTGTAAATTTCACATTAACAACTTTTTCTTGTAAACAAATATTGGATTTACATTTATTGAGCATAGGCTGCATATGCAGCCTATGTTCAATAAATGTAAATCCATCAATTGAAGTTTCCAGACGATTCTAAATTTGCACTTACGAAGATTTTAGTCGTAAGAAGTTTAGTGAAACGGGCCCCTGGGGGCCGTTTCACCAAACTTCGTACGACTAAAATCTTCGTAAGTGCAAAATTATGATAGTCTGTAAATGTCACATTAACAATGATTTCTTGTAAACAATTATTGGATTTACATTTATTGAGCATAGGCTGCATATGCAGCCTATGCTCAATACATGTAAAGCTATCAATTGAAATTTACAGACTATTCTAAATCTGCACTTACGAACATTTTAGTCGTACGAAGTTTAGTGAAACGGGCACCTGGTGTCTTAAATAAAGGTAGGTGTTGTGTTTTGGGATGGATGGTATTTTATATTCATTTAAATGGTTTTCAATCTGTAAAACATTTATTTTATTTTATTTGTATTGTTTCTACAGTACTGGGGCCCGTTTCACTAAACTTCGTACGACTAATATGATGGTAAGTGCAAATTTAGGATCGTCTGGAAATTTATTTTAGTGAAACATAATTTTTCACTTATGAACATTTTAGTCGTACGAAGTTTAGTGAAACGGCCACCAGGACTTACAAACCAAGAAATAAAATTGAGCCTATAATATCGGACATGAGTGCTACACTCCCGCCTGCGATTCTCTTACCAAGAATTGCAATCCAGCGGTCCTTGAATTGCAATTCGTCCCCTCTGAAATTGCAGTCTAATTGCGGTCCAATCGCGGTCCCGTTTTTGCGGTCATTCTTTCGCGATACCGTTTGTGCGGTCATTCTTTCGCTATTTGCGGTAAAAACTTAGCGTTACGCGTATATATACACCTAATTCTACTATTTATGTATATTTTATTGGATTTTAAATGGCTAAATACAGATAGGAAAATATATCTTTTCGTCAGAAAAAATCAACTATTTCGATTGTATTGCCGCATTGGTCAAGCAGAGCGGTCCGCTGGTTTGACCGCAGAGCGCAGCGTAAATCGGTCATTCTTTCGCAGTTTAAAGAAACAAAGGAGCGTAAACTGCAATTAAAAGCGGAGCGCAGCGCTAACTGCACTATAAGTATTGCAATTCCGCAACCAACTCTTTGGACCGCAGTCACATGATTGCAGTCCGATTGCTGTCCAATTGCAATTAATGGGAACGCGAATTGCAATCCTGCGCTCCAGGAATTGCAATTCGCCTGGTAAGATAACCGCATGCCACTCTGTATGTAAACGGTGAACTGTGAACCTTTTTGTTCTGCGGAAATATACACACTCTAGAATTACAGAACAAATACGTTGTTTACACGGAAAACGTGCCTGAACATTTCTCATGTTTACACGTGCACAGGAATAATAAGTGTACGCATATGCGTTGTATTTACGTTACTGGAACTGTGTCCAATATCCATCAATTGGAAATGACTTATTGTTGTCTCAGTATTTATTACATGAAATTAATAGTATATGATTTCACTCTTGCAAATTATTTGCACGGGTTTCGCTATGAAAGAAAACCGGTAATCAACTCCTTACATATAATAATACACTGTGAAGAGAACACCCGTAATTGCGCGCCTGTTTTCTTGGAAACCACCATGCAAACTGATTAATTGTATTACAGTCAAAATAAAGTTATTTGAAAATTTGGAAACGGTCTCGACTAATCTTGAATGTTAATGTGATTGCACACATTCCAAACATGCACTCAAATATATCTGGTTCATAGAAACAGCTGCGTAATTGGGATTTCAAAAAGTTGATGTCACATGATGTCACATTTGACGTCAAAACTCGGGAAAACACGTCATTGTATAATTATTCATGCGCACATCTCAAAAATAGACTAAATGTGCATATACAGTATATCCGCCGTGGAAGTGCAATACATAGGATATTCCATCGTACATGTTTGAATAGCGGAAATAATACACTCGTGTACGTCGGTGTCCGTGCAAGCAACTCGTTCGCTACGCTCACTCGTTGCTTACTGCTTACGCGGAAGCCGACGCACACTCGTGTATTATTTCCCGTTATTGAACATGTACGATGGAATATCCTCTATGTAATAAATAAAATGAATATGATATGATTAGGAATTATGTATTATAGGAATGAATGGCCTTTTTGTGGAATTTATCGGGGTATAAACTTGGAAAAGTCGCGGGAATATTTACTGGACGAAGGCCGGAAGGCGTATAAACTTGGAAAAGTCGCGGGAATACTGGACGAAGGCCGGAAGGCCTCGTCCAGTATTCCCGCGACTTTTCCAAGTTTATATCCCCGATAAATTCCACAAAAAGGCCATTCATTCCTTATAATTCCAGCATTTGAATTAAATTCATCAAGAAAATGTGTTTATTTTCCGTTTTCTTAAGAATTATTTTAACTGCGCCTCACGGTTACGGAAAGTAGTTCGGCATGGGAGTTTAGTGGGATATACATTTTGGACAGAGACTTGCTACGGGCCAATCAAATGTTAAGGAATTGTGTAAATATTTTTGTGCTGGAATTATGATGAAATAAAAGCTAAAGTAAACAAATGTTTTCATTAACACTTTTCATTACAGATTTTAGAATTGGTTCGGAAACAAACCCATAAATAATATGCATACAATATACAGACGTCTTGCATAACTTTTAATCGGATTATGATTTAATTTGGATGGGGTTTTCTGAAAATAGATTGTATCGTCATTACACGTGTTTATCAATTTACACTTTCCCTTGATATTAACGTATAGTATACAGGGTGGTAATCCCACTTGACATCCCACGTTTCAATAAGGTACACACCGAATTTGGAAGACAATCGCTTGATTCCACATTAGAATAAAGTGTACGGTACCCGCTAACGCGAGTAGTTTTCCCGCTTGTATAAACCCGCATTACGCTAAACATTATAGCTTTCCCAAACATTCGGTAACTTTGTTTCCCCGAGTCTGAAAAGTGTGGATAAGGTTCACACAAATGTAGTTCCCGAATGTTTGGAAAAACTATACTATTTATGACAACCTTGATGTAGAATACACTGATCGCGATATACTAAGGACGCCCGCTCTGGGACGCACGGGTGGTGCGATTGGCATACATAAATAATTGTATGTGTACGTTTCTGTGAAAACAAACAGCATTTGGGTTATTGGTTTGTGATGTAAATGTAATTGGATTGCAGCTATGAATTTGAGACGAGAGACGGTGAGAAAGTATACCGCACTGCAAATATTTCATTGACGGAAACATACAAAATCGGCTGTAAATTAAGAGGAAAATCGGCGAAATTTTCACAACGAAGGCGGAATTAAATTCTGCCTTCGCTGTGAACATTCCCCAGAATTTCAGTATTATTTAAAACACACTTTTATACGTTTTCCTTCGAATATCACGTGTATTAAGGGAATTTTCTCATCCGTGGGGTGTGAGTTTTACATCTCGTTAATTTCGCCATGAATCAATATGCCACTGTAGTGCACGGGACGGGCATACTACCGACGAATTCGTGCCCTGTCGTGAGAAAAATTGGCTTATTGAGATTGTGATCAGCGCTGTCTAAGATCGACTGTTCCACAGAGGGGTGTCCACCTGAATGCAGGTGCGCGTTTTGGACATGGAACAGCAAAAAGGAGTCAATTTCGGGTATTATTTGTATTCTAACTTTCATATTTGTACATCGATGTTGATAAAAACAAGAGCAGGAAAGGCGGAAAAGTGTGTAGAATCCGTGACTGCTGGTCTTCTTCTGGGGGCCGTTTCACTACACTTCGTACAACTAAAATGTTCGTAAGTGCAAACTTATGATAGTCTGTAAATTTCACACTAACAATGCGGTTTTCTTGTAAACAATTGGATTTATATCTATTGAATCTATTGAACATAGGCTGCATTTTAGTCGTACGAAACGGGCCCCCGATGTTTCCAGTCGGTTTCTCAAACACCTCGGGACTGTTTTAACAACTTTTTCACGCCAATTTCTGACTTTTTCTTCAAAACTGTTCCGAAATGTGTGATGAATTCATTTGAACGTTCAGGAAACGACCGACAATAACAGACTCAGCACTATGTTCCGCCTAACGTGCACTTTATTTCATCAAATCCGGAGGACTAATGAGAAAACAAGGGCATCGTTATCACTAATCGCTAATTCCCTCGCTGGCAGCCCTGATAATAAAAAAGAAGGGGAAAAAAGAAAACAAAATCTTTAACAGTTGTACCTTACAAACAAGGAGAACATAACTCCTCAGTGACCGTGACATTGGGCGGTCCGACTTGTGTCGTATGCAACACAAAGCATCATCCATAGACACACATTGTGGCCAAATATTATTAAAATCGGTGACGCGATTAATAAGTTATTGGAAAATGAAACCTGTTTTTGCTGTTCACATATTCAAACTGAACACCAGGGACCCGTTTCACTAAACTTCGTACGACTAAGATGTTCGTAAGTGCAAATTTAGGATCGTCTGAAAATTTCAATTCATGGATTTACATTTATTGAGCATAGGCTGCACATGCAGCCTATGCTCAATAAATGTAAATCCAATAATTGTTTACAAGAAAACATTGTTAATATGAAAGTTACTGCCTGTCATAATTTTGCACTTACGAACATTTTAGTCGTACGAAGTTTAGTGAAACGGCCCGGTGCATTGGGGTTGATTTCCTTCAGATTGTTAGCTTTTGGAGAAACAGCCATGACGTCCCAAACAAAAACGTTACATCATTATTCGTCTCGATTCGCCCGGCATTATGTTTTTACGTAACGCACTTTAAGATAATTGCACATGTGGTATCACAGTTGATGTGGTGAAGTCTGAGCATATTTGTGGCTGTGACTGGAGTAATATGGCTGATGGGTTTTGCGACCAGTGTCGATCCAGATCAGCCTGTGCGTCCGCATCCATATGTTCACTATATAGTCTACCCATGCGGCCCCTGTGCTCAAGGCAAATTACTTAGAAATATATGGTTCACCATGTCCAGCTGTGGGTAAACGATGGTACAGCCGTGGGTAAATGGATTTATGATTATAACATAAATCACGTTATTATATGGAGATGCAATGCTCCGCCCCCTAAGCGTAACTCTGTGAGTCACGGCGCAATAGCCAATGGGAATAGATCAGTGAGCATAAAATAGAAATTATTACAGCATTCACCATGTTCTGCTGGCGAAAGCTAAATAAGCATTTTTAATAAACAGGAATTAAATTACGTGTTATCTGCACATGGAAGCCTGGTTAATCCGACATGCCAGTTATGTCGGTTTAACCCGCAGTACACGTCGCTTGATGCAGCCGCATCAATTTCAAAATGTCAGTGTGACCGATGTGAATTGGTATGGTGACGTAATGGTGCGTTCCAGAAACGTCATGAGACACATGGATTACGTAGGTGTTGGCTTGGCCCCGGAATGAGCATTGTCCACAGCACGGTCAAACAGCACGCGTTGTACGTTTGAACACGGCTGTGGGCGGTGCTAAACAACGGCAGTCATGTAACAATTAAAGTTTTAGTGGGGTACACCCTCCAGCAGTACTACATTACACACGACTGGAACGCGTGATGCGCAGACCGCTCTGGGACTATAGTCTGTTTCACGAAACCTGCCCAAATTTTACGGCTATATAAACAATGCAAAAACAATATTGTATTGAATAATATTAAATTAAAGCAAAATTTAAGAATGAGCCTTCTTTTTATTTCGTGAAATTTGGTCAAATATTGGTTTTATTACGAAAAATGTATTTCTCTATGGGAATTTAACATGGGGAAAAAGAAGTAGAGGACTTGTGGGAGGAGTCAAAAAACTTCTTTTTTTTTTTGGAAATTGACTCCGAAACCTAGCTAGATAGCTTGGAAATGATCTAACTAAGAAAACAAAAGTTAAATTTTAAAAATCGGTCCAGTATTTCTGAAATTCTAAAAAATGTCCCCATGTTAAATCCCCATAGACATCTTTACTCCGTGAAGATGTCTATGGGGATTTAACATGGGGAAATTTTGTTTTCGCAATAAAATCAATATTTGACCAAATTTCACGAAATAAAAAGAAGGCTCATTCTTAAATTTTGCTTTAATTTAATATTATCGAAAAAAATATGGTTTTTGAATTGTTTATATGGCCGTAAAATTTGGGCAGCTTTCGTGAAACAGACTATAAGTCATATAAGAATGTCTCTTTAACACATTTCTTTCTTATTACACTTTTTTTTATGCCACCGGGTTTCGAAGAAACGGATGGCATATAGTGTTTGGACCGTCCGTCTGTTTTGCTTTGATCTTCAAACAAAGGAAATACCCCATAAACCCGAAATGTTGGAACGTCCGTCCGTCCGTCCGTCACACTTTTCGGTTAACCACTTTGTCACAGTTTCTCAAATATGCTGCAGGTGGCATCCGCGTTCGACAGACGCATTTCTTGTTTTGTTATGCCACCGGTCTCGAAGAGCCGGGTGGCATATTGTTTTTGGACCGTCCGTCTGTCTGTCTTGCCGTCCGTCCGTCCGTCACACTTTTCGGTTAACCACTTTGTCACAGTTTCTCAAATATGCTGCAGGTGGCATCCCCGTTCGACAGACGCATTTCTTGTTGTTTTTTTTTTGCAATCATTACACGAATGTACGAATGAACAGTGCCCTCCCTATAGAAAGCGCTCTGTGGTTTCTAATTCTCTTCCAGTACTCATTACTAAACAATTGTAATGCATTATCTTGTCAAATATAATCTATAATTATATTAAGAAATTGTACACGTACATGTAAGGTAGATAATGTATTTGTATTGTTACATGTATCGCCATTGTGTCATTCTACTATTATGTTGTATACCTAATGTTGTCATGTCATGTGACCTGAGTGAATAAACGATTATATATATATACTAGTGTTAATGAGTTCTTGTTGTTTGAAAATCATATCATGCGGATCAACGCTGATTTCGAATACCCGCCCCAGGGGCCCGTTTAACTAAACTTCGTACGACAAAAATGTTCGTAAGTGCTAATTTAGGATCGTCTGGAAATTGATGGGTTTACATTTATTAAACATAGGCTGCCTATAAATGTAAATCGAATGATTGTTTCCAAGAAAACATTCTTAATGTGAAATTTACAGATAATCATACTTTTGCACTAACGAACAATTTAGTCGTACGAAGTTTAGTGAAACGGCCCCCAGCTATCTTCAAAATAGTATTAATGACAGAGACCCAACGGTCCATATTTATTATAGGAATGAATGGCCTTTTTGTGGAATTTATCGGGCGATAAATTCCACAAAAAGGCCATTCATTCCTTATAATTCCAGCATTTGAAATAAATTCATCAAGAAAATGTGTTTATTTTCCGTTTTCTTAAGAATTATTTTAACTGCGCCTCACGGTCACGGAAAGTAGTTCGGCATGGGAGTTTACTGGGATATAAATTTTGGACAGAGACTTGCTACGGGCCAATCAAATGTTCGGGAATTGTGTAAATATGTTTGTGCTGGAATTATGAATTTATGCAGAGAGCCCACCATATATTTACGTGTAAGATAGTGTAGATTTGTAAATGCATTTGTCAATAAGACTTTGTTAATAATAAGATTTTAACAAATTTAACTGAATCGGGTTAGATCAAATAATGTACAGTTCGGTTGATATAGGTAATTTGAAATTCATAAACTGAAACACCACATATTCAATATCAGTAGCCTATTTCACAAAAATTGCAAAGTATACTTATCTAGCTATTAAGTATACTTTCAGGGAGTAATCGTTTATTTTTCCAGAAATGCATTATTTCATATAGATCTAACGAATGCATATATTTGATGATTAAAAGTGTGCAGAATTATTATAATGAATTTATTACATTATCACAGCCAAAATGGCTGTGATAATGTAATAAATTCAGTATAATAAAAATTAATAAATGGATCCTGAAATTGAAAATTTTCCCTCAAATTGTACTCGGCAAGATAAGTATACTTTGCAATTTTGGTGAAATCGGCAACTTATATATCATCTGACTTATATTGCATTCCCACCCACTTCTATTTACGAATTCTGTAAATACCATTTTGCCAACATCCGAGTATATACTCACTCCCAGGCGATTCCATACGTCATTATTTGACGTGGCCACCAAAACAGATTCGATTTATTTGTCAGAAAGTTTTATGTCATTATTTATAACAACCAATGATATCGTTTTGTTGTGTTATTGAATCCTCTTGTGTTTTGTACCTATAATGGAGTTCGTTTTGGCCCAGCGGGTGAATTGCTGTCACTGATTGCATAAATAAATAATCAAGTTCGACCCGAAAAACGTCGCGTTTTACACGGGATGGTAATAATAGCGCTGCTGGTTGTGAAAATTGATGTTAGGACGTTTTACACCAGCGTATGAATACATCAATATGGACTGCCCAAAATAAACATTGCGGCGAATGTCACCAGCGTATATAGGCATATCAGATTTGCGCATGCGTGTATTCTGATCTGCGCCTACGCTGTTCGTCATTTAGCCACGGACTATCAGGCTGTTGTTACATGCATCAAAAGCCGGATGGGGGATGGAACTAAATTATGTAACAGTATGTGGTAGGTTACTGCGGAGTGATTTCTGCGCCGATAATTACATTATTGATAACTGTGCAGAACGGGGGAATTAATTGGGGCTGCGCATGCGTCCATATGCTGACACGTGCTTGTAATCCCTTGTAATTGCGTTGGGCGGTCATTATGGGCATGGGAAGTCTTCCCGCAATAAAATACCGTGGAACCTCTCTAAACCAGACACCAAGACAACACCTGTGATCTTATTTTTGATGAGTTTCTTGGTAATTTATCTCAGGTGATAATGTCTATTCGTGATCGCATAGCACACAACAATGGCTCAGAATGATCATACGCCCGATTTACAGTGAAACCTCTCTAAGCCGGACACCCTGGGACCCCCCAGGGTGTCCGGTTTAGAGAGGTTTTACTGTATGAGCCACTAATTATAGTCATAGTTGCAGAGAATGACGTCGAACGTTGGTGAACACGTATTACGACATAATTATCAGAAGGTATTGCACACTTTAGAAATGTTTTGATCAGTAAGTTGTTCCAACGCTCCCACTGCAGCAAGTGTATGTTCATGTATCCCGAAAAAGAATCGGGTTAAATATAGTCGTCATTCAGTTCGTCTGTTCGTCTGTCTGTCCGAAATTTGCGTGTAAGATTTCGGCCACATACTGCCTCTGTTACCGTAAGTCGAATTGGCTTGAAATTTCATATACGTATTCATCACCATCCTATTTCCATTTTGTAAGGTCAATGTCAATGTCAAATGAAGGTCGAATGACGGAGATTTTTTTATGTTTTTGGGGAGTACACCCTACTGATTTATTGTACATTTGTATGCTACCCGGACTTAGATAAATTTCACCCCTAAGGAACTGGAATGGACTGTGATATGCTAATGTTCCGACCAATCCAATGGTCACACAATGATTTTCAGATTCGTCCATTTATGAAAAGAGGGTGTTTTTGTTCTCAAAAATGTTAAAATTACTTTCAAAAAGTGCAGATCCTGATGAGACGGCTCGTTACGAGCCGGCTCATCTGGATCTGCACTTTTTGCATACACCGATATAGCGGGATTTCGGGTTCAAAGGGCTAAACCATATTTATTGCGAAACCAAGTACCCAGAATTGGATCTGGAAACCAGTAAATTGATTATCGTATGGCACCAGCATGCATGTACATGCACCAATAATCGGTTGCAATATTATAAAAGCTGAAACTAATTATCCAAATACATGGTCACTCGGACTGAATGACTAGTGACAGTCACAGCAATTTGAAACTCGACACCAAGAACAAGAACTATCAGTATGTTGGTATCCCCTCGCAGATAGGCAAGATGGGGTATGGCGTTAGTCCATGTACGTACGTACGTACGTACGTACGTGTGCTAGTATCACCTTTCACTTTTCAATAACTCATGAAAAGCTTCACCGATCTTGATACTATTTGGCCACAATGTGTTTCTATGAATGGTTCTTTGTCTTGCATACGACCCACGTCCAACCGCCCAAGATGAAGGTCAATGAGGACTTATGTTCACCTTGTTTGTAAGGCAAACATGTAAAAACAAATGTTATTATCAAGGCTTCCAGCGAGAGGATTAGCTTGGTGATAACCATGCCCTTGTTTTTAATGGGATTCAATGTCGGGATTCTCTGATTAATGTGCATATTCATAAGCGATAAGTTATGCTTTCGGCCAAACCCCGTGACTGACTAACATGCAATTGTATTTAACTGTAACAATTGCTTCAGGAGCGGATCCAGCATTTGGGGAAGGGTGGGTGGGTGGGGGGGGGAAAGGGGGGGGGGGGGGGTTGTCTAGTTGCGAAGGTAACTCTTGCAATCTACTCCCGTACCGCTACGGACGGTACGGGAGTAATTGCAAGAGTTACCGTTCGTAACTGGGGGTTGTCCTATTTTCGAGCTCTTCGAAATGCACTTTCCTGTGTTATACGGCATTTAAATTCAGACTCCAACTGTTGGTAAACTGTGATCTATGTAAACTGAGTGGCTGAACGGGGGGGGGGGGGGGGTTACAACCCCGGAACCCCCCTCTAGATCTACCCCTGTGCTTAATAACTATTGTTTAAGGTAAATGCATGTCTTTGCGAACACGTGATTATGTCTAGGGGTGTGCATATACCTGACTTATAGTGGAATCTCTCTAAACCGGACGCCCTGGAGTTTCCCACGGATTACAGTGAGTGGAATCTATCTGTACTGGACAACCTGGGATTTCCCAGGCATTACAGTGAATGGAATCTCTCTATACCGGACGCTCTGTGATTTCCCAGGGATTACAGTGAGTGGAATCTATCTGTACTGGACAACCTGGGATTTCCCAGGCACTTCAGTGAGTGGAATCGCTAGAAACCGGACACCAATGGATTTCCCAGGGATTACAGTGAGTGGAATCTCTCTAAACCGGACACCCTGGGATTTCACAGGGATTCAGTGAGTGGAATCTCTATAAACCGGACACCCTGGGATTTTCCAGGGATTCAGTGAGTGGAATCTCTTTATACCGGACATCCTGGGATTTCCCAGGGATTACAGTGGAATCTCTCTAAAGCGGACATCTTGTGGAATTCCAGGGTGTCCGATTTAGAGAGGTGTCACTGTAATATGGAGCGGTGCAAATATTTCAGGAACTATTATACTGTGCTCACTGTCACATCGCTGAGCCTTCTCTAGTCGTATTGAATGCGAATTGGACCCGCGGGAAATCGAGGAATTGTAAGACAAAACTGCGAAAACCGTGGGCACGTGACTATGTTGAGGAAAACGAACTAGGCCCTACATTGTACGTGTAGGCATGCACCACCACTGCATGTTAGACCACTGCAAACAGTTTTGTTATATAATTTAACCGAATGCTATCCAATAAGGCCAGTCTCTCCTACTTTCACTATTCGTATGGATGCTGTGGGACCCACCTGTACTGGTTGTGAACTAAACAATAGGTTCACTTACTCATAAGAAAGAAAAATCCAACCGTGTCATATCCCCCCAATATTGTGTATATGATTTGGCCACGGAAACTCTGTTTACCTCACGTGACCAACAGGTTCAGTGTTTTCTTTTAAATGCTACAAATATTCTGAAAACTGGTGTTAAAAGCACCCCAAAATGTTCCTCAAGTGAACCTGGGTAGTAATTGATCAAGATTTGCAAGCAAACGGTGTCTGTGACCTCAAAACGCCGGCACAATTCTTTTTATACCGTTCTACTTCTTCGAGTTCGCGCCATTTGATATCCTCTAACCTGCATGTCACACCGGTGTAAAATGTTTCACGTCGAATTAGACACCGGATTCCTGACGAATTCCCAGTCAGCTGTATACACATTGTACTGCATGAACGTATTTTCGTCTATAGTAACCGACGCAAATCTTAGACGAAAAATGTGCTAGTGAAAAAATCATAATTGTGTAGAACAAAATAATCCATAGCTCGACAACGTGTTGACATAGCGCATAGGGGAATATATCATTGCGGTGGGGTGAACATTTGCCTAGCTTCTGCAATAGGTGACAATGCTATAAATCGGTTGACTGTTTCATGAGAATCCGTTATCCGAGTACGTCCCGTTGAAAACATAGGGACCTTGGTAATGTGTTATAAGATGGAGTAAAAAAAAGTTAGCTTTTCCCTCACTTATTGGTGCTTTTATACATAAAAGCACCAATAAGTGAGAGAAAAAAATATAGTTAAGTATAGTTAAGGTATGTATAGAGTATAGACCTTGGTCCGTCACTTCGACCTGTGATCAGTACAGCTGCAAAGTTCGTATTATGTATAAAATTGATTGATTGATTGGTGCTTAACGGCCTATCAACAGCTAAGGTCATGTTCGGCCGGGTTGTATGTTGGTCAGGTAACCTTTTCAAACTAGTCATTGTCCGAGTCCTATGTGTGAGTCGTTTTTGATCTACATCGTACGTGACGTGGCCAGGTGACGTGGCCAGGTGACAGTGCCGTGGCCAGGGGGTACAAGAGGTGCGAACGCTAACGTTAGTCAGATGTGTATTTATACTTTAACCCTTTCAACCCTAAGGGACTGGAATGGACTGTGATATGCTAATGTTCCGACCAATCCAATGGTCACACAATGATTTTCAGATTCGTCCATTTATGAAAAGGGGGTGTTTTTGTTCCATGAAATATTAAAATTACTTTCAAAAAGTGCAGATCCTGATGAGACGGCTCGTTACGAGCCGGCTCATTTGGATCTGCACTTTTTTGCATAAACCGCTATAGCGGGATTTCGGGTTCAAAGGGTTAATTTATGTTTTCCCAAGGGAAACTACAATATAATTTTGTATGTGAAAATTATAAAATTACAATCACTATTATCGATGAAATTGAATGCAGAAATCAAAATTATTTCCTGGGAAGGATGCCACCGCACCCGTTTTATACCGTTTATTTAACCAGATGAACTGATTATCGTGAAATAATGCACGAGTGATTGGGACCTTACGCTCAACAAACGAGTGTGCGTAGCGAACCGAGTTTGTTTAGCGGTATGACCCAATCACGAGGACATTATTTCAAGATAATCAGCTCACCCGGTTAAATAAACATGTTCTTACATTGTACGCATGATTCTTCATAAAATCAAAGAGAATGAAGCGTAAAATATAGCCAAGAGATGAGAATTAATTTCTGGAGGCGGGCCGTAGTGATGGCGACTGTCTCGCGATTCATATGGTGTGTCAAAGAACATGATTTTATTGGTCGAAGGAAACACGTCATTACGACGTTACTGACGTCATTTCTCCATATATGGTAAGCAAGAGAGCTGTGTAAACTACTGCTGCCGAGTATTGTAATTCACCGTTAGATTTCTGTAAACTATTGGCGGAAATGTAAGAACAACTATATACATACTTTGCACACCCTTCTGTAAGAACCTGTTTACGCTACTGGACACACACAATGAAACCTCTATAAACCGGACACCATGAGAGCTCACCAATGTGTCCGGTTTAGAGATGTTTCATTGTAAATCAGGCATTTGATCATTCTGAGCAATACTTGTGTGCTATGCGATAATGAACATGCATTATCACCGGCGATAAATGACCAAGAAAGCCGCCAAACTAAGATCACATGTTTACTGACCTATACTACTTATATCACAGTCATTGTAATGGTGTACAGCGTATATCACAGTTTTGACTCGCGGTTTGGTAGACGCTTTAATAAGAAACGTACTCAATTATCGCAATTACCACACGAAGATGACGTATCCCTGCCCCACTTGCATGTGACTGTTAGTTGTGGCTGTGAATGGAGAAATTGATCGTATGGAATTTGTGAACAGTGTATCTAGTGATCGAATAGCATAGTCCAGGGGGCCGTTTCACTAAACTTCGTACGACTAAAATGTCCGTAAGTGCAACATTATGATAGTCTGTACATTTCACATTATCAATGTTTTCTTGTAACCAATTGTTAGATTTACATTTATTGAGAATAGGCTGCATATGCAGCCTATGCTCAATAAATCTAAATCCATCAATTGAAATTTCCAGACGATCCTAAATTTGCACTTACGAACATCTTAGGAGTACGAAGTTTAGTGAAACGGGCCCCATGAAGCATAATAACGATCCATATTGCTTGTCAGAAATATGACGACTGTTTCATTGATGGAATGGCGAACAGTGTAGATCCTGATCAGACTGTGCGGATCTGGATCTACAATGATCGTAGCACATATAAGCCTCATGTAATCATCCCTCGCTGAGAGGCAAGAGGGGATATATCGCTAGTACATGTACGTTCGTACGTGCGTACGTACATGCGTGCGTACGTTAGTAACACCCGCCATTGTTCATTAAAGGAATAAAATCATGGGCAGTTGCGTTTACTGTAGTAAGAAAAACATTTGATCTGTTTAAAGTACGTGGAGTCCGAAGGACTCCTCGCAAACAGACATAGTATTACGTATATTTACATTGCATTTTCGGATAGTTTCGAAAATAAAAATAAGCAAATACGGCGTTAAAATTAGGAATCCTATTGTTTTACGTCATGTTGTCGCAATTCATAAAACAGCGTTGCCGGTCAATAGCGTGACGTTATTGACAACGACAATGACGTCATGTATTTTAAACAAACACACTTTAAAGAATCAACAACGTCGCGCGACGTCACATGGGGTCAATGTAATGTACTGAGATATAAAAGCAATACGTTGAATGGGCGTTTCCATTATGAAAATTAAGATTTTTTTCTAATTTCAGAAATAGTGGACCGATTTTTAAAATGTAACTTTTGTTTTCTTAGATCGTTTCCAAGCTATCTAGCCAGATTTCGGTTCCATTTTGTTTTTCGTCTTTTGGCTCTTCCACCTACTTTCCCCCCATGTTAAATTCCCATAGACAAATCATGTTTTCCTAATAAAATCAATATTGGACCAAATTTCACGGAATAAAAAGAAGGTCCATTCTTACATTTTGCTAAAATTTAATATTTTCGAAACAAATATTGTTTTTGCTTCGTTTACATGTATATAGCCGTACAATTTGGGCAGGTTTCGTGAAACACACAGTAGTGATAACGAGACCCTGCTTTATTTAGTCGCAGCCACACTTGTGTCTGTGAGTGTTCAAATGGTTCGAAGGGAGTATAGTACATATATTTGAGACCAACCTTTAGAGAATAGTAGGTTAGTGCCGTGAATGGGAAAAAATATCCGGCAAGGCTCAAGAATTTCTTTATTTCTCATCAGAAGTATATGTTGTGACCACTCATTTGAACCGTCTCGCCGAGACGGTTCAAATGAGTGTTCAAATGAGTGGTCACAACATATACTTTGGTTCAGAAATAAGGAAAATAGATAGAGAATAGTAGGTTAGTGCCGTGAATGGGAAAAAATATCTGGCAAGGCTCAGGAAACGGGATGGACGAGGCTCTGCCGAGCACATCCCGTTTCCGTGCAGCGCCAGATAATTTTTCCCATTCACGGCACTAACCTACTATTCTATTTATCCCGTCAACACCTACAAATGGCTGTAAAATGCAAAAATATAACCCAAGCCACCGCACATATTCATACACAGTGATTAGGTCGTATTGACAGGCTATCAACAAGTTTCACGGCACCGTGTTTCACGGCACATACACACTGTTTTGACGGGATCATATATATTTCACCAATTGAAAGTATCTTGCTAAAAACACTTTGTAGGAGAAATATTCAATTTAAGGATCAATTTATTAATGTTTATACTTCCGGTATACGAAGTATGTCGAGTGATATATAGTTTTTAGTTTTCGTAATTCCGTCCGTCCTGCCGTCCGTCCGTTTGTCCGTATGTCTGTTCGTCCGTTCCAGCACAAAAATATTTACACAATTCCCTAACATTTGATTGGCCCGTAGCAAGTCTCTGTCCAAAATTTATATCCCAGTAAACTCCCACGCCGAACTACTTTCCGTAACCGTGAGGCGCAGTTAAAATAATTCTTAAGAAAACGGAAAATAAACATTTTCTTGATGAATTTACTAAACTTGGAAAAGTCACGGGAATACTGGACGAGGCCTTCTGGCCTTCGCCCAGTATTCCCGCGACTTTTCCAGGTTTATACCCCGATAAATTCCACAAACAGGCCATTCATTCCTATAACTTGAATGAAATAAAACATTTTCTGACCAGATTGTTATACTGAATTTATTACATTATCACCATTTGTGATAATGTAATAAATTCAGTATAAAAATTCTGCATACTTTTAATCATCAAGTATATTCAGTCATTAGTTCTATACGAAATAATGCATTTCGGGAAAAATAAATGATTACTCCCTCAAAGTATACTAGCTAGATAAGTATACTTAGCAATTGTTGGTGAAATCGGCTACAGGTCAAATACTCGGACCCAGGACTCATTCAAAAAGTACACACTACTAAGCTATAAATAATTAATATTACCCGTAGTAAAGGTACATACATGCCCACTCAGTAGGCACAAACTGTTCTTTATAGGAATTAAATAAGTGTATACTTATGTCACTATTCCACCAGTTCTAAAATTTACAAGTGCCCGCTATACAGATATAATCATTTAGTAATATTTATTTTACTGATAGTGACGCGCGGTGGTATCTGGCTAGTTTCATATGCAAATGAGGAATGCTATTTCTTTAAGTATTTAAACTAATTAAATGCGTCACCTGAAAAAATAATATTTTGGACATATAATAAAGTTTGATCATTGCACACCAAAAACAAATACAGAGACTAAATAGTAATGTCCGTTAACATTTTAAGGAAGCACGGTTATCGCTCCTGATATCAGTGTGGAAATTTACATCTGATATAAAATGTATAATAATGCCAATCAATACGTGGTGTAATGGTGAATGACTGTTTAATTTGCCAGAAAATGTCTTAGATGATGTATCTGATATAAAGAACAGTTTGTGCCTGCTGAGTGGGCATGTACCTTTAATGCATCGTGCAAGTGTGTGTGTATGAGAGATGAGAGAGTGAGGGGGGGGGGGGGCGGAGAGAGGGGGGGGGGGCGGGAGGGGTGGGGTCATACGAACACACTTCTAGTTTCATTTGTTTTTTACTTTCAACATCGAGGAATCCTGTTATTGCTTACAGAGAATGTAAATATTGATTGAACGGCACACATTTACTTCTCGGGGACCAATCGGAGTATACTTGTAACATTACAACTTGAAACTATGGGAAACATTTATTATTTTGCGCTTGGCCCTGTCGATGTAAACTCCAGATGCGATATCGCATATCACTTCCATCGCATAAACGCCACTTACATAAAGCTGCAAACACGGCGAGATAGTGTACCCTATGGTACCGGAATCTCGGAGCTTCTTCTGAAGTCTTAACTGATTTCAAGGCTATGCCAGAATGCGCGGATTAGATACGACGTAAATTCAACATAGGCTTCTATTAAATGTGACTGTGGCTGGAGAAATGGGGCTGATTGGTTTTACGACCAGTGTAGATTCAGATCAGCCTGTGCATCCGCACAGGCTGATCAGGATCTGCACTGTTCGCCATTCCAGCAATGTGAATGAAACACCCGTCATGCTTATAACGCGCAATATATGTCGCCTATGGACCTATGTTCACATAACCTGCACCCATTCTGCTCTGGATATTCACTAATTAAAATATAGGTGTAATTAGAGTTAAGAATGATAAATTCAATCGCCTGTGACCACCCTTGTGGTGGCGCAAAATGTCAACGGCTGGAATTGAATCTGCCTCACATGACAAACATGCTCCGACTTACAAAATAATCCCAAAGCATGTACTGGAAACTGATGTAAATGATACTTTACCATGCCTGTGAAGTAGATTAGTGCATCAATTAACCGTTTTCTGCAAGCAAATAGTGTCTATGGCATAACAAGTTTGGCTTATTGCTTTAACGTACTACTACACCGCGCATGAATATCTGATGATTTAGTGTGGTTAAACCTAAATAGCGCGGCTATTTGAGGTTGCAGTCCCGCTATTATTCTATGCTACCGCCGACGCTAATATTGCCAAGTGTCCATTTCTTTATTTCAAAATACTTGATTGAATATTGTGCTTGAAATCAACAGCTGATTGGCTGAGCATGAGTTGTGCTACATATTGCTGGATTGCGAGGTGGCATTGCTAATAGATGTTCAGAAATGTTAATAAGCTGGGCAATATTAACGCAAACGGTTGTGTACCAGCAAGTATATGGAACACCAAATCTACATAAGCTCAAACAATTAATGCAAGCTCCAAATCATTTGAAGAGCTCTCTAAATCATTTGGAGCTAGCTCTAAATATTTAATGATATCTCTAATTATTTAGAGCTACCATTAATTATTTGAGTTTATGTAGAGTTGGCCTTTCATACAAGTACACTTTGTGAAACATCACACGTTTAGTAAAATGGTAATAATAAGCAAAGTATACTTTGAGGGAGCAATCATTTATTTTTCCTGAAATGCATTATTTAATACGAGCCCAGTTCATTATAGAGAATAGTAGGTTAGTGCCGTGAATGGGAAACAATATCTGGCGCGGCACGGAAACGGGATGTGCTCGGCTCTCTGCCGAGCACATCCCGTTTCCGTGCCGCGCCAGATATTTTTTCCCATTCACGGCACTAACCTACTATTCTATTTATCCCGGCAACAGCTACAAATTACTGTAAAATGCAAAAATAGTATTGACTGGATATCAAAAATGTTTCACGGCACCGTGTTTCACGGCACATACGCACTGTGTTGACGGGATAAATATCAACACACGTGAGAGCGCCCTAATGATTCAGCAAGTATTCATTACATATAGTCGGTGTCCTGTGCATCTGTCCGAATGCAAAGAGGGCACTTGTTGGGGACTGACAACAATAGAAACTATTCTTATTGGGTACCTAGAAAACAACAGAAATACACAACCAGTGCCCTCTCGTACGAACGTCCGTCTGTCTGTCCAATATTTGCGTTACATTTCTAGTTACCTACTTTCTCTGGTATTGTAAGTCGGATCGCTTGAAACGTCATATGCCTATGTGTCATCATCCATATTGCCATTCTATAGCCCACTGTAGGACCACATATTGTTCATCAACACTTAGTGTTCTTTTCACAAGTGGACACTAAACGTTGATGTCAACCCCTAGTGTTCACCAGTTTAAAAAGGCTATGCAATGTGTTCTTCGGATACCACCGGTGCTGGTAAAAACATGTCTAGAAATGACGAAGTTATTCGAGCGTGCATTTCCGTCTTCTTTTCACACGTGCACACTAAACGTTGATGTCAATCCCTAGTGTTCACCAGTTTAAAAAGGCTATCCAATGTGTTCTTCGGATACCACCGGTGCTGGTAAAAACATGTCTAGAAATGACGAAGTTATTCGAGCGTGCATTGCCGGCTTCTTTTCACAAGTGCACACTAAACGTTGATGTCAATCCCTAACGTTCACCAGTTTAAAAAGTATATGGAATCATTTTATAAGTTCTTCGGAGACAAATGGTACTGGTAATAAAACGTTTAGAAATGACGAAGTTATTCGAGCGTGCATTGCCGGCTTCTTTTCACACGTGACCACTAAACGTTGATGAATAGGCGGTTCTACAGCCCACCCATGAGGTCCCTGTGCTCAAGGTCAAAGTCAAATAACTTAGAAATCTGTGTTTTAGTCCTATCATTGTTATTGATATCTGTTTCGCAAGTTCAATTATGGTCAAACAATACTAATAAGTATAAACAAAGTCCGCAGACGATAACTTGCTACTTGTTTACAAACAAACAGGTCATAAACAAAACACAGAATATGTGAGACAGGTAAATATACCCGTGCCTGTATTCTATAGAAGGTAATATCCGCCATAATTCTATTAGGCTTGATGCTTGCTTGCTGATGACATTCTAAGTTCTATCCGTCTTATTACAATTCTATGTGGCTTGATGCTTGCTGACTGGTACCATTACAACTTACTTTCATGTTATTTTATTCGTCATTCGTGTTTGTGACATTTGAAATCTTCTTGGTTGTAGTCTAAATTGCATGTGCATTTGGCTTGATGCTGTATCCATTCACACTGTTTCAATGCGTTTGTGTCGATTACATTCTAAGTGACATCCGGAGTTCCATTATTGATTATTGCATCGCTGTTTTGCCATGCGTTTTGTTACCTCGATAAGCCACGCCCCTTGACAACAACAAATGCAACAGTAATTTGGGAACAACCATTATGACGCCAGGTGCGCTGCTAAAACTTAAAATAGTTCTCCCTAAAATGATTTTATATGCTGGTACCCGTCCTACAATGCGTTGCTCTCTAAATTGGTTCCATGTCCCTAGCGTGTTGATGTAGATTGATTCCGCCTTTTCTGTTGCGCCATGTTTAGGTTAAAAGACACCAAATGGTTTTACTGTATAATTTAACCGAATCCCAGCCAGTCTTTCCTACTTTCACTATTCGTATGGATGTTGTGGGACCAACCTCGTCATGTCCCCCAATATTGTTTACATTATTTGGCCACGGAAACTCTGTTTACATCATGTGACAAACAGGCTCAGTTTTTTCTTTTGAATGCTTCAAATATGCTGAAAACTGGTGTTTTTATTAACAATAATGGCGTAAGAGTAATTTTCTTGTATTACTTTTGCTACTGATATCACATATAAAAATGTTTGTCTGTTATTGATATGTGTTTTTTATGTTCCGTTATTTTGACATATAATATTTCCTTTGACACAGTTTGCAGATAACTGTCCACATTAACCATGTTAACTGCTATCGACCACCATTTACAGGTGGAAACTCTGTGTAAGCTACATTTTTCATTTACATACAGATGGTCGGCAGCATATTTGTAGACCGTTGTAGCCTGGGCCCGGTTTCCCGCACAACTATATGTTTCAGATCTGGTTAACTCGACGCGAATTTTCAGTTTATTGCTCAATCCTTTCCTTCTAATATACATGTAATGTATACAATTAACATTTAGCGCAACCTTTACCTGCAAAAACAACAAAGCCATGGATGTTACGATGTCTCATCTGTGCATATGCACCGTCTGATCAGAACATAGGATGTCCGCCATTCAGTCACTAGGGAATCCTTTCTCGATTACCGACATGATATGTATCGCCGATCTTACATTTATTGCAGATATTGTAAGGTCCGTTTTTTTCAGCAGGTGGTCCAAGTACAGCTGTAAGCGGGACGATGTCGTGAACATTCGACATTTATGTTGTCTGAATATGAAAAGCTTAAATCTGAATGCACACTGACGTGTGTGTCATATTAATATAAGAAATAGATACGGTGGGATGATATTTCAAGGCAACATATGTTGGAGACATTAGTATCATGGAAAGTGATCTGCACCACTTGAGGATATTTTTATTTTTTGCAAAATGACCACCTTTTCTGCATAATGGAAGTCTCAAACTTAACATGAAACAGTTCATTTCAGTTACTTAGAGGGTTACGTGTTAATCGTCAAAGGTTGTAGCAGCATTGTCAATGAACAAATAGCAGTATGGACAAACTTTTAAAAATCTAATATCATATCCATAGGAATCTTCGGAATGTCAAATACTTGGTGGATTAACTGTACAGTTGGTCATAGACATGCACAGACGGACGGATGGATTGATGCATCCACACATGCACAACGTGTGATTACTGGCATTTAACTCATTTAATTTATGAAGTATCTCCCCTATGTATCATAGTATATTATAGTACACGTATGAAGTAAAATAAAATACAAAGTCCTCGGATTTCTATCAAATACAATAGTGTGTATTTTGATAATATAAATAGGAAATTTGCATTATGGAAAGCAAAAAAAGATATAAAACTTCCTGAAACATCATCAGGGCCGTAACCAGAAAGCCAAAAACGAGGAGGCAGTGATCATGCACCCCCACCCCCCTCCACCCACACACGGAAAGAAAATTACGAGTATTTATTATGAAATCTAAAACATATTTACAAACATAGCAGATTCTGATGACACGGCTCGTTATGACTTAGCTCACCTGTGTCTACACGGTTTTGTTGAAACTTTCGAATTAACTCGGGTTACCACATCTTTGACACACTTCCTGGTGTTGTTTCTGTATTAACACAGCTCGTGTGCAAGGTATGTGCATAAGGATGTGATAAATAAGTTGGATCACGTTTTTGTATGAATAATATCGTCTAGCATTACAGGATCCGGATTCGGATACGGATAACAAAACGCCTGATCGAATATCAACATGATTAATGGAAGACACTATTTTTAGTTGAAATTAACATGAAAATAAGACACACTACACTTATTTTCACGACCATGACTATTTGAAAAGCATAATAAAGGGGATTGAATAAATGCTGTTTATATCTGAAGTAACCTAATATGTTATACCTGAAATACCTGATGTTATACCTGTTATACCTGAATTTTAAAATCGAAGTCGCTGTCGGTGCAGCTGAATTGTGTCCATTTTTACAGTATATATGCGACGTAACCAACGACACGGACATGTCCATTATGATTGTAATGCTTGTTATGACAACTGTGTAGTCTAACTCGAGCCAATATTGAAGCGCATCGTAAATAAATCAGAGATTTAATCAGATACAATACCGAATCTACCTAGCGTGGACGCCGCCATTTTGCTTTGAATCACGTCACTGGATTTGTGACACATATCGAGGGAATGACGTCAAAACATGACGTCACGCACGTTCAAGCAATTACGTTTAGATGCGGTTATAAATTAAATACATGAATTAGTGCCGTAGAATATAAAATATATTCGGTTTCGCCCCGACAACTTTATAGGGGCTCGCTAAAGCTCGCCCCAATAAAGCTGTCTAAGGCTCAACCGAATATATTTTATATTCGACGGCACTAACCATGTATTTACTATATATACTGTAACGTCGTTTGACGTGGCTTTTATGTGACATCTCACTTGCTCAAACGACCTGCATAGTGGCGTTGTATTAACTATAATATCTTAATGAATATTTGCAGATATCATGATCAAATAAAAAGCATTCAATTCATCATACAAATACCATTGTCATAGTAACAAAATGTTAATTTGACCAAGAATTTCCCGAAGACAGGTTTTCTCGCGAAGCGGCTCATATGTCGATAAAAATATTTATTCAGCATTTAGTTGATATAAATAATTTAAAAATACTGCACCACTTGCATATGGAACTAGCTTGATACCACCGCGAGTCTCTATGAGTACATTACATATTACTAAATAATTTTATCTGTGTGGCACTCGTAATTTTTAAAAATGGTGGACTAGTTGCAATTATACACTTATTTAAGTTCCATAAAGAAAAGTTTGTACCTACTAGATGGGACCCCAGCTTCAACAATAATTAAATCTATATTTTAATTAGTCAATATCCAGAGCAGAATGGGTGCAGGTTATTGGAAATTAGGTCCCACAACATCCATAAGAAAAATGAAAGTAGCAAAGAATAGCAAAATGAGTGGTAACAGGCTAGTTTTTTAGGTAAAATCAATGGTGGTGGCCCACCTTAGTCTGATCCCGGACGGTTATTGGTTTGCATCGATAACGGGCAAGTTTGACAGTCAACCTGTGTAAGTTACCATATGTGTAACTTACTATAAAAATGTGATTGTTTTCAATTACGTACATATGTAATTTAATTATGAGGATACATGTATGTATAAAACACATTAGTAAGTCAAACACCATACATACATGTACATATGCAATTTAGTTAATATAGGTTAGAGAATAACAAATGGTTCGAAATCGTCAAGACGGTAAAAGTAGTCCGATATGAACAAAATCGTGCGGGTGTTTTGAGGTCACTGACACAGTTTGCTTGCAAATCTTGATCCATTACTACCCAGTTTCACTTGAGGAACATGATGGTCATGTGATGTAAACAGAGTTTCCGTGGCCAAACAAAAAAATGTAAACAATATTGGGGGACATGACGAGGTTGGATTTTTCTGTCTTAGGAGTAAGTGAAGCTATTGTTTAATTCATGCAGAACCAGTAATGACCGGCTGCAGGTCATGTACAAGTAGGTCCCACAACATACATACGAATAGTGAAAGTAGGAGAGGCTGACCTTATTGGATGGGATTCGGTTAAAGTGTATAGTAAAACTATTTGGTGTCTTCTAACCTATACTGTGATCATTTGTAGGTGAAATCTTACATCAACACCGGCGTTGGAGGTGTGCCTCAAACAGCCAATCACATCTCGTACTATTATTTATTAGTCGGAGGATTCCTAACATTGACAGCAGTGCCATCTGGCGTCATAATGAGGCACTACTAACCAATATATTGCTTGCATCATTCTGCTTGTGGCTTGATGCTGTCTGCTTACGGGTTTCCGCTTTCGGACTGTGGCTTGATGCTTACTTCCTGTGGCATTGTCCTTACTGCTTTCGGCCTTATTCAACTTACTTTCTATTGCAAATGCTTAGTGCAATAAAACAGGGACACGAATAAGGACGTATCAATAATTGTAATGTAAATAAGACGAATGAACAAAGCAATCAGCAGAATGGACATGTAAGAAAGACAAATACAATTACAACAAGCAGATTTCAAATGTAATAAAAACAAATGACGAATGAAATAACATGAATATAAGTTGTAATGTCATCACACGCAAGCATCAAGTCACATATAATTATGGCGGATATTACCTTCCATAGTATTCCTTTTCAATAATGATTTTGAGAGTTGTCATAAAGTCTTATGTAGTCGAGGGTTCAGGCTGAAGGATATCAATGCCGTAGGTAATGAGTTCGAATCTATGTTTTTCATAAATATATATACATATATTTTGATTCTGTTTATATTTTATTATATATTTCTTTTTTATGTGTGTTGCTCTTACAAATTAGATTAACTAAGCATGAGATAGATTACATGTAGAACGTTAGTCTCACTTTGAAGAAAACTAATAACTAAATGCACATTTCATATATGTGTACATGAAGAATCTGGGAGTATGTTCTCGCCGACCATGTCACATTGAGGTCATACAGCAATAGTTATAACCCTCGCCATTTCACGTGTTAACTTCCCCAGCAACCAGTCATAAAAATAACAGAATGATATTGACAAAAGTAATGCGGTTTGTGAGGTTCGAACTCTCGACCAGATAAAATGAACAAATGTTCTGCAAACGTATAGATATTCTCCCGCTTCGATACAACTGAGCCACACTACATGTCTATTTTGAGCACCAATATACACTATTATATTGCCATACATGCACGTGCACTCCATCATGTAATTGTTATACACGAAAACGAGGCTATGATCTAATAACACACCAGGGGGCCGTTTCACTAAACTTCTTACGACTAAAATGTTCGTAAGTGCAGATTTAGAATAGACTGTAAATGTAAATTGATGGATTTACATTTATTGAGCATAGGCTGCATATGCAGCCTATGCTCAATAAATGTAAATTTAATACCTGTTTACAAGAACACATTGTTATTGTGAAATTTACAGACTATCATAATTTTGCACTTACGAACATTTTAGTCGTACGACGTTTAGTAAAACGGCCCCCTGATCTACCTATATTTGGACTCATCGATTAACCTCCAGCAACTTATTATCGTCTGTCTTTTATAGTATCAGTACATGTAGCAATAAACAATAATACTAGTACACGTAACCTTAGTTGTCTCGCTATATGACGGTATACCGTGAAACAAACTGTTTCTACCAGAGTACATGCAGCCCGTCATATGCATGTGTGTACGAAATTGCGGGTATATACAGTGTGCACTATAATGTGGTTGTGACTGGAAAAATCCGGTTTATGGTATGTGTGATCAGTGTAGCTCCTGATCAAACAGCACACGCCTATAACTTGATAACGATCTGTATTGCATATCAGAAGCATGGTGATTCACTGATGTAATATCGAACAGTGCATATCCTGATAATACTGTGTGAATGCACAGGCTGATCTGGATCTAGACGGGTCGTCGCAAAACCCATAAGCCCCATTTCTCCAGTCACAGTCACATGTATTGCTTGAATTAGACATGGTGATATACATTACATTTCCACAATTACTAATTAGGTGTAGGGATCGGACGGAAAATATTAATCTCATAACTTGGAACATTACATAATCTTTACCATCACCATAAACATGTATCGTTTTCACCACCACACACACAAATGAATTGTGTTTTATGATACACACTACCTGCTATTCATTACGAAGACCCCACCACCTCCGAAATGTAATTAATACAAACCGTGCACTGCTTAATCTATTGTTTTCTCTCAGTGACCCCGCCCCCACCTTCAATCATACAAGCCCCAACCACCACGCCACTACACTGCCATATCTCTTTATTAATTCTGAAAACTCTCGAACAAGTGTGGTTGGTAAGCAACTATTCAATTGCTTAATAATTAACTTTGGACGAGTGTTGTCACGCCACATCAGAATATAGGTACTGGATGACATAACCCGAATTGTATGGCTTTTACGCAGGTCGACTTACAAGTCGACCTGCGTAAAAGCCATTCAATTCGGGCTCCAGACCAGTCTTTCAGTCTTTCAACTTCCAGAGCATTAGCGACGTTAGAATTTGAGCAGTTTGACACTTTGATGTCACGTTGCTTCTGTCAATTCTAACGCCTACCTAGGGAGTGGTTCTAAGGGAAGTTACTCGTAATTTACTCATAATAAAGTCCGGTAAGCTATTTATAAGATAGCAATCAGTCCGTTTCTCTAAAGTGTGTACGACTACGTCTGTTTCACGAAAGCTGCCCAAATTTTACGGCCATATAAACAATTCAAAAACAAGATTTCTTTTGATAATATTAAATTAAAGGAAAAATTAAGAATGAGCCTTCTTTTTATTTCGTGAAATTTGGTCAAATATTAATTTTATTGCGAAAAAACAATTTACCCATGTTAAATCCCCATATACATCTTCACGGAGTGAAGATGTCTATGGGGATTTAACATGGGGAAATTTTTTTGAATTTTAGAAATACTGGACCGATTTTTAAAATTTAACTTTTGTTTTCTTAGTTAGATCATATCCGAGCTGTCTAGTCAGGTTTCGGAGTCAATTTCCAATTTTTTTCCTTTTTTGACTCCTCCCACACTTCCTTACCACTTTTTCCCCCATGTTAAATTCCCATAGACAAATCAATTTTTCGTAATAAAATCAATATTTGACCGAATTTCACGAAATAAAAAGAAGGCTCATTCTTAAATTTTCCTTTAATTTAATATTATCGAAAATAATATTGTTTTTGAATTGTCTATATAGCCGTAAAATTTGGGCAGCTTTCGTGAAACAGACAGTAAGAAGTTCGTAAATTCAAAAGTGAAATTGCAATAGTATTTGATCAAACAGTATTTTATTAACAGTTTCCCGGATGTGATCGCAATTATTGATTGGTAGAAGGTCGTAGTATTATGCAACTACGTTAATATGAGAAGCCAAGGACGAGGAGCGATACAGCCAAAAATCGGCCCATATCATAATTGGAAAATAACAGTGTATAGTGTTACAAGGGAATGTCAGTAAACTATGTTTACTATTTGGATTTGATATATTAACAACAAAATTCGCACGACTAAAATGTTCGTAAGTGCACATTTATGATAGTCTGTTCACATTAACAATGTTTTCTGGTAAACAATTGTTGGATTTACATTTATTAAGCATAGGCTGCATATGCAGCTTATGCTCAATAAATGTAAATCCATCAATTGAAATTTCCAGATGATCCCAAATCTTCACGTACGAACATTTTAGTCGTATGAAGTTTACTGAAACAGACCCCTGGTCCCTGGGTGTACTGGACTTACCCTCAGAGTGGACGAGAGAGATGTATGACCAGCCGTAACGTCGGACCACGTCCAACATCGCCTGGGCCTGGTAGTTATCGGACGGCACCACCCGGACGAAGTACTTGTACAGATTCTTATTGCTCAGGTCCATACTGGTGGCCGAGTACCCAATCTGGGGAATATGGAACAGGTGCAGCATGTTCTGCACCTGGATCGTGTTCTGGCTGGATCCCGGCCCCACCAGCCCCGCAATCGGCTTCTCATTGATCAAGGGTCCCCCGCAGCCTTTAGGCAGGGAACCGTTCATGTTTGAAGCGTCCAGGCTGGCGATGGAGTTTTTAATGAAGTCTATACTCTGTTCCAGCGCGATCGGCGAATACCAGCAGGAATCGCGGATGTCCCAACCCAGGGTGATGTTTGGAAGGATGTTCCTGTCGTTATTTATCGCCTCTAACGTCAGGAAGAATATCTCGGTCCTGTGGATACCATATTGCTCCCAAATCTCACCACACGACCGCGTATACCGGCTTGTGTCATACGGCGGGCGGTGGATGGGAAACAACCCGCCGATAATGATATCACCGTCCCGACGAGCGAACCGTTGTTTAGACTCCGCCACCAGAAACCCGCAACACAAATACATCCATAATAGTATCACCGATCCCATGGTGTTTAAGATTCTTGGCACTCAATCGCGACCGGAGACGAACCACGTACTGAAAATTATAATAAAAATGAAAGTGAGATAATGTAACATCCCAGTAGTATAGTCAATGTGCATGATCACGTGGTTACAACAACAACAACGTCGCCCACTCCAAAGAAAGTATTATTTGATATTTTCCTTAATATGCAACGGATTTTGATGACATATGGCGCAGCAAACGCGTCTTCATGAGCTGTATTTGGTGGTCCAGGGAGTTTGGCAAATAATTATGTCGTTTTTGCGAATAAACGATTTCCGTGTCGGAGACACGGAAATCGATTCTTCGCAAAAACTACAGAAGTTTGGGCCAAAATACAGAGACCACCAAATGCAGCTTAACAAAACGTGTTTGATGCGCCATATTTCATCAATATCCGTTACGTAATAAGGACACTATAAAAGAATACGTACTTTGAATCAGATGGATTCTGGAAATTTCAGTATTTGTTGTTGTTGTCAGTACCACGTGATCATACACCTTGATAGTAGATGCAGAATATTATATTATAACATATAACTTATAAGGGCATATAGAGACGAGGCCTCGCTTCAAATCTCACCCGAAAGTGGTAATACTAAGACAGTATGCGGAATTCAAGTCCATTGCACTAAACACTAGTCGATAAAAGTCACAATAAAAATGAAAGCGAGATATTTCAACATCAAAGAAACATACAGTGAAATCTCTCTAAACCGGACACCCAGGGTGTCCGGCTTAGAGAGGTTTCACTGTAAATCAAGCATTTTATCATTATGAGCCATGGTTTTGCGCTATGCGATCACGAACATACAGTATCACCTGATATAAATGACCAAGAAACTCATAGCAAAATAAGATCGCATTTGTTTCCTTGGTGTCCGGTTTAGAGAGGTTTCACTGTAGTAGCAGGTAGCAGCAGTACCGGGTATTGAAGGTGTTTGAGCCAATTTCCACCATTAAATATAATCCGAATCGAAAATCGAATAGTAGCATGTAAGAAAGTATTCGGTGAGGTAACCGGATTAGCTCAGTAGGTAGAACGTCGGACTTCGGATCCGGGTTCGATTCCCACATCGACCACTGCGAATGGTCGATTTGGCGTATCCTTTGGCAAGTCGGTCCCGTCGTTAAATCAAAGCATTTACGTTTACAATTATTCGGTATTGAAGTCCACTAGACCATAAATATATATCTAAATCACAATAGCACAATAGATAGTGTACTGTCTGACATTGAGCGTAGACAACATGCGTATCGCAAGTTGCGGTAATTTATGTTTTGAGCGGAGATCGCAATCAAATGTCAAAGTGACATGAGAAATGGGGATTGCGGATTGTATACTCAGTGTAGATACTAGTCGGCTAGTACATTGCTAGTACATGCTATTTATACTGACAGTATGGCGAACTGGGTATACACTGGTCGCAGAGGCCATAACGCCCCATGTCTCATCACATAAATTATCGCAATATCAATTTACTTCCGTAATTCGCACAATTGCCGTTGAGTTATTACATCCATCTGTATGAAACATCTAAATGACAAATGCCAGAAATAATAGAACAACAATCAGACACGTTTAGTGTGCTTAGCCACCAATTTGTAACAATTGTTTTTTATATCGACCTTTAAATCTAATTTTCAATTAGCCGCCTACTTACGAAACAAACAGTGGTCTGAATGTGACATCATACAAGGATTGGCCATATAGTGGGTCTCTGCATCCAATATCACAACACAGTATTAATTATAAGCTCGCTAAGATCCCAGACGCAATGTTCCAAACGTCTAGACGTAGCAAAAAACAAGTGCATTCCCAGACATTTCTAAGAAAACAGGAATTTTGAAATCGCGTTAAAAGTCTAAAATACTCATGTAAATTTCCCAATATCCTAACGAAGAACAAAGAAACAAAACGTTTTTCCTAGAATATACTTCTAAATATAACGATATTAATTTTCTAAAAAATGGTGAATGGCGTAAGCATGTATCAACAACATAAATGTTTCCAAACACGTGTTCCGTGCAAAACAGCGCTGGAATAACTCATTTTCAAAATTTCAAAATAAAAACATCCAATTTTCTTACATGTAGCAGCGAGCCTGTGACAAAAATGGCATATCCAGCGCTGGCTCAGCGCAATTCAACACAAATAAATCCGTCTGAAATTTCACAGCCGCGCCATGCGAATCTGAGGCCTGATTCACTAAACTTCGTATGACTAAAATGTTCGTAGGTGCCAATTTAGGATCGTCTGGAAATTTCAATTACTGGATTTACGTTTATTGAGCATAGGCTGCATATGCAGCCTATGCTCAATAAATGTAAATCCAATAATTGTTTACAAGAAAACATTGTTATTGTGAAATTTACAGACTATCATATTTTTGCACTTACGAATATTTTAGTCGTAAGAAGTTTAGTGAAACGGCCCCCAGCAATTCACAAATCCATTGCACATCATAATCATAGTAATACTCCCTCCGACCTGATTAAGAGACTCGGAAACATCATTACCGTTCACGCCAAGGATAAAGTCTCAATAGCTCTATACTACAATATAAACAAGGCATATTGAACATCGCTGTAGCGCGTCCACTTCACACAGTTACACCACCGCGTGCGCTAATCTAGTCAATATATGAATATAGTTTTACGTTAAACATTATTTATTAAACGATAGTGTTACAGTTAAAGGTACACGCCCACTCAGTAGGCACAAACTGTTCTTTATATCAGAGACATCATCTGAGAGACATTTTCTGGGGAAATAAACATTCATTCCCCATTACCCCACGTGTTGATTGGCATTATTATACTTTTACGTACAGACGTAAATTAGCCTGAGTGGGCATCCGCCTTTAAATACAATTGCATGTTAATGGGATTTATGTAATCGAAAGCATTAACTATAATTTATTTGTATTTCAAAATACTTGACTATTGCTCTGGGAATCAAGCAGCTTGATTGGATGAGCCTGAGCTGTGCTGCAGCTCAGGCTCAGCCAATCAAACTGCTTGATTTCGACGTGAGATTGCCAATGGATGTTCAGCAGCGATGACATATTGGCAGGATGAACGCAGGCGGTTGTGGAACACGAACTCTTAATCGCTGAATGGAACTCGTTATTGGTTCATGGTCGATTGCGAATGGAGAATGGAGTCGCTATGCACATGACAATGACTGGTCGTGTTCGATGCAGCAAAGTCCATGATGATCCATTTCATTAATGGAATTCTATTGTTGAAAATGTTTCAGTTAAAAAGATACTGCAGATCCTGAGGAGACGGCTCATTGTGAGTAAAAATTCAACGGTTAACTCTTTCAACCCTACAGGCCATAACACTAACTTGTACAAACACTGCAAATCCAGATGAGCCGGCTCGTAACGAGCCGCCTCATCGGGATCTGCAGTATTTGTCGGTATTAGTTCAAGTGTATGAAAATTCATCATTTTCTCATCAATAATTGAATATCGCAAATAAATAGCATAGACAATCTTAACACTTCAGTAAACACATTGATACAGTGTATTCTCACATGCTTTCGACTTTCGACCCAATGTGAGGATGGTAGCTGTCATCGTGCTATATACGTATATTTTCTAACCCTATACGTCATCTCCACATCTGGAGATGGAGTGCAGTTGTGGTTTGCTGGTTTCACGAACCTACAGAGTTTGATATGCCAAGCAGTGTTATGTTGGAAATACATGTCTGCGTTTTAAAGTTTCAGCATAACACTGTTTTTTGTTTTTTATTTTACTTGTAAATTTCTACTAAATGTTTCGTTGTATGCAGTACGCGGCCTTGTATGCGCATTTGATTTTTGTCGTTTATTTAATATGTTCCAGCCTCTTTTCCAGTAACTGTTTCGGATTTCTCCCAATAGACTAACAGTACCAACCCCATTGCGTGATAATCACATAATTTCAATCCTTGTAAATGTATCCCCAACTACGTTCTTTCTACAAAGGTAATGCTCAATATTAGTGATAACTCACGATTTACTCTAGCCAAAATTAAGTATTGGTATATTCTGTTTTGAACATATTTGCATGCATATGTATTGTCCACCATGTTGTTGTTGTTGATAATATAGGAATGAATGGCCTTTTTGTGGAATTTATCGGGGTATAAACTTGGAAAAGTCGCGGGAATACTGGACGAAGGCCGGAAGGCCTTCGTCCAGTATTCCCGCGACTTTTCCAAGTTTATATCCCCGATAAATTCCACAAAAATGCCATTCATTCCTTATAATTCCAGCATTTGAAATAAATTCATCGAGAAAATGTGTTTATTTTCCGTTTCCTTAAGAATTATTTTAACTGCGCCTCACGGTTACGGAAAGTAGTTCGGCGTGGGAGTTTACTGGGATATAAACTTTGGACAGATTTTGCTACGGGCCAATCAAATGTTCGGGAATTGTGTAAATATTTTTGTGCTGGAATTATTACAAATTATTATGTACTTGTATGCACTCAACGACCACTGAATGCTCTGATAATATTGCAAATAAAGGTTTTGTTCTGTTCTGTTCTGTTCTGATAAGCACTGCATATCATTATGTGACGGATCGCTACGAACAAAACATCAACGGTTAAAATACCTCAGTAAACATTGATAAGCACTGCAGATCATTGTGTGACGGCTCGCTACGAACAAAACATCAACGGTTAAAATACTTCAGTAAGCATATTGATAAGCACGGCCGATCCTGATGAAACGACTCGCTACGAGTAAATAAATAACAACAGTTAACATACGTCCATGAAACATATTGACAAACATTGCAAATGCGGATGAGACGGCCCGTTACGAGTAAAATATCAACGGTTAAAACACACATATTGATAAGCACTGCAGATCCTGATGAGACGGCTCGTCACGATTAAAAAAGTCTACGGCTAAACTACTTCCATGAATCATATTGACGCTGTAGATCCTGAAGAGACATGACGTTACGAGCCGTCTCTTCAGAATCTAGAATGCTTACCACTACCGTGAAACCTCTCTAAACCGGCCACCCTGACGACCCCGTTGTGTTCAATTTAGATAGGTTTCACTGTTATTTATTTCATTATCGTGTCTGTTCAGGATTGCAAATGACAAAAACTGTCATGTAGTGCCTAATGAGAGTGGAACCTCTCTAAACCGGACACCCTGGGAGGTTACCTCCCAGGGTGTCCGGTTTAGAGAGGGTCCACTGTACTTGATTCATAACTTGGTTGGTTCATTTAAGCCAAAATTCTGGTTTTTACATGGTGTGTTATCAAATTAACAGCGATAAATGCGTTAAAATGCAATTGAAACGTATCTCAGATCATGCGGAGAATTTGGAATTAGATCATATTACGTTACACCAATTATTCTATTGACATAACCAAACCCATATGCATTTAGATTCATCCATACAATAACCGGACTTAAAACATTTATGGATGTTATTATTAACGAACTATTTAAAGGCATTGGGTTTAAGAGATGCACGGAAGGTGATGGAACAGCATAGAACAATAAAACTTGTAGGTTTATATGGTATTTCTCGACTCAAATTTACAATTAGTAACCATCGATTGCACAAAAATGTCCTTCGCAAAGCTGGTTATTTAGGAATGAATGAACTTTTTGTGGAATGTATCGGGGTATAAACTTGGAAAAGTCGCGGGAATACTGGACGAAGGCCTCGTCCAGTATTCCCGCGACTTTTCCAAGTTTATATCCCCGCAACAAAAAGGCCATTCACTCCTTATAATTCCAGCATTGGAAATAAATTCATCAAGAAAATGTGTTTATTTTCCGTTTTCTTAATAATTATTTTAACTGCGCCTCACGGTTACGGAAAGTAGTTCGGCGTGGAAGTTTACTGGGATATACATGTTGGACAGAGATTTGCTACGGGCCAATCAAATGTTAGGGAATTGTGTAAATATTTTTGTGCTGGAATTATTTTTCAGTATTGTAAACGTTATTTATATTCCACGATTTCATCTCACGCGACTCATATGTACGGAAGCCCATTAGGGCCACTTCACTTTTTCTTTTTATCTTTTCTCTAATTTTCGAGATCTTTTCTCTTTTCTTGAATTTTCAAGATACATGTACTTTCTTGAATTTTCGAGATGTTTTCTTGAATTTTCAAGATGTTTTCTTGAATTTTCAAGTTCTTTTCTTGAATTTTCAAGATATTTTCTTGAAAATTCAAGAAAAGATCTTGAAAATTCAAGAAAAGAACTCGAAAATTCAAGAAAACATCTTGAATAAATGGAAATTAAAAAAAAGTGAAGTTGCCCTAATGGGCTTCCGTACTTATGTATGGTTACTGAAGTGTTGTAACTCTTTCCCTCCTGAGTATCCAACATAGGATCCAGGATTGTCTATGCTATTTCTTTGCAATATTCAATTATTAATGAGAAAATTATGACTGTTCTTACACTTGACTAATACCGACACATACTGCATATTCTGATGGTTACTAATTTAGATTATTTAAGTTCATTCGACTTGTGTCTTGAATGGAAATGTATTCTATAAGAGGCAAAGTATTATAACTTCACAACACACAAGCGTTATGTTTCCGGATACAATACAAACGGAATTGCATAACATACAATGTGTACCGGCATGTAGATCATCTTACATAAGTAATATAAATAATATTTATAAACTGAGCTTACTGATTTCATACGAAACTCGTCATAGCCTCGTTTCTTAAGAATTCAGAAACTGACCTTAATAAACATCACATTAAATCAACACAAATATTAGATTACATAAGCACATCATCTTACATTGAAGCTGCACTGCGGTCTTTTTATATTTATTATATTTATTGCATAAGCAAATACGCATACATTGAAGCGGTGCGGATCACCAATCATGTTTGCGGTAGCAACCGTATTTAACCTATGTATTACACCAGTGTGTTACAATGTGTGTTATTACTTGTGTCAACAAACTACATCTGGACGGATTACTTGAGTTGTGAAGTGTATTTTTTTATCTTATATTTAATGGTAAGAATTGGCTCGAAGACCTTCCAAACCCGAGCATTTGAGCCCAAAAGGTGTCAGTCCAATGACCGTTGTTTCCGATTTTACCAATATCTGCCATACAGTCGAAATGTGTGCATTATGTGTGAAGTGTATAATTCATAATGTGTATTTATTAAATAACTGGCTGTGACTGGAGAAATTGGGCTGGTGGGTTTTGCGACCAGTGTAGATCCAGATCAGACTGTGCATCCGCACAGTCTGATCAGGATCTGCACTGTTCGGCTTTCTTTCAATGCAACACCCGTTACGCTTCTAACATGCAATGATGATCACTATCATGCCACGGGAGCTACACTGGTCACAAATCACATAAGCCCCATTTGTCCAGTCACAGCCACTAATAACACGTATGACCCAGTGTGAAAAAAAAAAACACCAAAAAAAAAACACACCAAAAAAAAACAACACCAAATCTAAAGAGTCGAACATCGCATGCTCTGATCACCTTGCGCAGATTCATGAGATACAGTGGAACGCCTGTACACCGAACACCCTGGGGACCACATTGTGTCTAATTTAGATGGGTTTCAATGTAATTTATGTTATTGTTCTGTCTGTTTATAACAGAAAATGACACAAATTGGCCATCTAGTGCTTAATTACAGTGGAACCTCTCTAAACCGGACACCCTGGGAGGTCCCCAGGGTGTCCGGTTTAGAGAGGTTCTACTGTAATTTCAATCTAGTAGTCATGGTGAATGGTGAACAGAGCATGCACATGCTCAGCCAACGCTACTACGTCATTTGATCTGGGTCTACAACGCTCACGAAAACAAAGAGGTTTGGTTTCTTGAGTCACACATAACTGCACATACAAGTCATAACTTATCGGTACTTGTTTAATTCTGAGGATTACATTTCTGTTTCAGCCTCGTTTAATATCACACCGCTTTCTCTGATACCTCATGCTGCCATGTAAATGATGTGGGTGGAATAAATTGAACGTGAAATTCCTATGACTGGTAATATATTTTCCAGAATTAGTAGAGAGGCATGTGCTAGAAAGCAGTCATTAGATGGGAGGCAACGGCGAACGACTCGACTCGGACCTTAGTCTCGGACAATGTCTCATTGAAAATGTAACCCTCATTAAATAAGGTACATGTACATTGTGTAATTCAAATAAAAAATGAAAAAGTTACTGATATAAGATTCAGAAAATTACTCATTCAAAAAGTTACCCAAGGTAACTTTTTGAATGAGTATTTTTTTGAGTCCTATCTCCGAGTTTTTGTAAGAATTCATAAAGGTGAGTGGTGGTGTATGAAATTAATTCAAGTATGCAGGCGGTGGCGTTTTTGTAATGCCGATGTGATTAAAATTAATTAATTCCATACCCCACCACTCACCTTTATGAATTCTTACAAACACTCGGAGCTAGCACTAAAAAAATTACTCCTTCAAAAAGTTACCCGGGGTAACTTTTTGAAGGAGTATTTTTTTTAGTGCTAGCTCCGAGTGTTTGTAAGAATTCATAAAGGTCAGTGGTGGTGTATGGAATTAATTCAAGTATGTAGGCGGTGGCGTTTTTGTAATGCCGATGTGATATGTTTGTTGGAAATGTTATTCAATGTGTGTGTGGGTAAGGTGTGCCAGAAGACGAAATACCAAATAGGTGTAAATATTTGATTGACTACTATCGGTAACGTTGCGTTAACTATTGGTAACCTACGCTCCCACCCTTATTGTTAATTTTAAAAGTGGTTAATTCGACAATAGAATGTCGATTCGACTAAACAGAGAATGCGTGGGCTTATATCTATCTGGGGTTGTAATAGCTTAAAGGTACATTCCCACTCAGTAGGCACAAAATGTTCTTTATATCAGAGACATAATCTGAGACATTTTCTGGCAAAATCAACATTCAATCACCATTACCCCACATATTGATTGGCATTATTATACATTTTATATCAGGCGTAAATTTCCACACTGATATCAAGGGCGATGACCGTGTTTCCTTAAAATGTTAACGCACAATACTATTTACTCTTTGTATTTATTGTTTGATGTGCAATGATTATACTTTTTAATCTGTCGAAAATACTATTGTTCAGGTGTCGCATTTAATTAGTATAAAATTTTTATGATTAAAAATATAAAGCAAAATTTGCATATGAAAATAGCCTGATACCACCGCGAGTTACTATCAGTAAAATAAATATTACTAAATGATTATATCTGTATATAGCCGGCACTCGTAAGTTTTAGAACTGGTGGAATAGTGATACAATTATACACTTATTGAATTCCTTTGAAGAACATTGGGTGCCTACTGAGTGGGTATGTACCTTCAAACATTGATTACCGACGCCACCACCTTAATTGTTAATTTTAAAAGTGTTTAACTAGACTATATAATTTCGCTTCGACTGAACTGAGAATGCGTGGGCTGATCTATCTGTACAAGCTTAAACGTTCTTTCTTTCTCAAGTTGCATCGTAAGTTTCCCCCTAATCGTTACCAATGTAACCGCATGAGCGTATTTTCAAGGTGTATGATCACGTGGCACTAACAACAACAACAAGTACTGAAATTTCCAGAATCCATCTGATTCAAAGTACGTATTATTTTATAGTATCCTTATTACATAACGGATTTTGATGAAATATGGCTCATCAAACGCGTCTTGTTAAGCTGCATTTGGTGGTCTCTGTATTTTCGCCCAAACTGATGTCGTTTTTGCGTAAAAAAAAGACATAAGTCTGTGCCAAGCTCCCTGGACCACTAAATGCAGCTCATGAAGACGCGTTTGCTGCGCCATATTTCATCAAAATCCGTTGCATATTAAGGAGAATATCAAATAATACTTACTTTGGAGTGGGCGACGTTGTTGTTGTTGTAACCACGTTATCATGCACCTTGATTTTGTTACTTTACAAATTCCAAGCACAATTGCATTAATGGAAATAACGCACAGTTAGTCCGCTGTTAAATTCCCAATTTTATATCCCCGCATCCCTTCGTCTAATTTCCAGTAGCTATCCTGTCGTTGAATATTGGTCGAATATTGGTCCCAGGAGTCGCACGTGATTTATATCCGAGCTGTCGAGATTTGGAAACGCAGCTGCCGCCTTCCGAAACACAGACGGCGGGAAAATTACCGCACACAAATGGAAACAACCATACATTGTTAACACACTTTAGAACTACTGTTGCAAGAACACATTCCATGTACTTTAGTTCAAGTCCGCCGCATCACGCGCGAAATTTAAGTATTTACACAATGACAAGGAGTGTACGTTCAAATATCCGGTTTTCATGCGTGCGCATACTGATCCTGCCGAGTACTGGTGCATAATTATCGGGCTGAGAACTTTCTTTTGCCAATCCACGGACTGCAAGATTGTACATTCAGGACAATTGCGACCAGTGTAGAGCCTGATCAGACTGCGCATCAGCGCGGTCTGATGAGGGCATATACTGTTCACAATAAATTATTATAATTAAATAATCCTTACTTGCAATATCACACGAATACAATCCTTATCCGAGGACAATCATATTATGCGTCGATCGATGTCTTCCACTGTCGGCAACGAGGTCCATTTTACCCGACGGCAAGCTCAGTAAGTTACCGTCGGATTGATAGTGGTGAATGTCGCCGGCACCTCATTATCGGTACCAATAGCTGGACCTTCCAAGGAAATCTGAAAAGACACGAAACGAACCAAACAATGATATTGTTAATGGAGATGCACACGAGAACACGGTTGCTGTTATTGCATCTCCGTGTTTTGCCGATACTGATTTGGTTAAACAGTTATATTTTCATTAACAGACGGCCAACATTAAGGAAACTTTCAGAGCAGATGCGGAATCCAATTCCTCATTTGCTCTTGAAATTTCCGTAAATTTTCGACGTCGTTTACGAAAGATATTGCATTTTTGTATAAGTCGATATCGTCGTAATACGGACATAAGCTCATGGTTATGTGGTCGGTCGTGGCAAAGCAGTGCGCTTTTGTGTTTTTGACCACATGACCGCAGCATTGTTTGATATATACTGATTATAAATATAAGTATACTTTATTAGATATATTGGCGAACAGTGTAGATCATGATCACATTGAGTGGAAAAATATACGTATACTATCTTGTATTATATAGCACAACGCTCACTTTTACCCATGCACACTATATTGAATTAAGTGCGCATGTGACTGTGTAAACGGATTTTGTTGCTATGGCAACCAATGTGGGCCAATGTCAACTTGTACATACACGCGGGTTTATCAGGGCATACACTGGTTGTTATTTAGCCATGGAAACGCGATCGACACATTGAGACACTGATCATATAACGCGGGAAAGAAGTCTGATTAGGATCTCTTCCATCGCAAAGGCACCACTGCTTAGTTTCTCAAATAACAACTATACGAATATGTGACTGTGACTGGAGAAGTGTGTTTATGGTTTTATGCGACCAGTGTAGATCCAGATCTGCACTGTTCGCCATTCCATCATTGAAACACCCGTGGTGCTTGTAACAAGCAATATAGATCGTTATCAGGGTAATTGCTCGTGTTTTATGTGATTAAGAGCTACAAGCTACACTTGTCATAAATCCCATAAGCCCCATTTCTCCAGTCACAGCCACAAATTAGATTCCCAGGAGCGATTGACGTATGCATTTGTAGCTGTGACTGGAGAAATGAGGCTGATTGGTTTTGTGACCAGTGTAGATCCTGATCAAATAGCACACTTATGTATTTGATAACGATCTGTATAACTTATTAAAAGTATGACATGTGTTTCAGTGATGGAGTGGTGAACAGTGCAGATCCTGACAAACTGTGCGGATGCACAGGCTGATCTGGATCTACACTTTTAGCAAAACACATAAGCCCCATTTCTTCAGTCACAGCCACATTTCAGACTTGTAGTGTAGACACTATTGTGCATTGTGTGTATATACCATGTTAGTAGGCTTGTTAAGTGCATACAATAGGGGTTTTACTTCACATCATGATGCAAAGGTCCCTTTTTGGTATGGAAGTTCCTTAGGACCATAGAAAGTGTTTTATCCAAAGACACACGCTCTATCTCATATTCAATATGGCTGCCGGCGGCCATCTTGAAATTATGGCCGACAATATATAAGTTGAGTTAAATTTCAATTAAACGCATGATTCTCATTTCTGGTGTTGTATGCTAGCTTCTAACAATCATGGAGGAATGCATATCAAATACAGTAGTTGTATCTCAATTCCAAGATGGCCGCCGGCGGCCATATTGGAAAAGAAATACACACAGTACAAGTTCAGCTAAATTTCAATAAAAGTAATGATTTACATTTCTTCTGTTATATACAAGGTTCTCATGGTTATGGGGGAATGAATATCTAATATAGAAGTTGTATTGCAAATTCAAGATGGCCGCCGGTGTCCATATTGGTAACATATTGCTGACAGCTATATTAGAAAAAGTGGCCGACAATATAATTATACGTGTAGCTAAATAGCGATAATAGTAATGATTTAAATTTCTTCTGTTATATTCAAGTTTCTAAGGTTCATGGAGGAATGAATATCTAATACAGAAACTTAATCTAAAATTCAAGATGGCCGCCGGTTGCCATATTGGTAACAATTGCAGACAATATTATGTATTTAATGAATTAATGTTGTAATGCGACTCTCCTCTTTGATATAGAATTACATATGTGTCATAGAACACTGAATATCATAATTAGTAAGGTGTATCTCGAATCCAAGATGGTCGCCATCAGCCAATTTTCAATTTAATTCGAGTTGGCTAACTGTTTGTCGTAGATGCTATTATAAACATCTATTCCATCTGTAGACAGTTTTCACTTGAAATAAATGAACTGAGGTATATAATAACATATGTAAACAAAACTGAATCTCAAATCCAAGACGACTGCCATCAATCATTCGAAAGCAGATTAGGCATGTATATGTAGAAACACATAAAAATAAAATAATAAATATTTACAGTTTGTACATGTACTGTTTGGATCCGGTTGATTCCAAAAACTATTTTTTTCAGGCAGTTTCACTGTTAGAATGTATTCAAGTACCATTCGAAAGAATGCATATTATCTTATGCATCATGTTGTCATAATGCAAGCATATTTGTGTTATGTTCTATCTATTCAGTATCTGTCTCGCGGAGGCAATATCAATTCAGAGAAACCAGACTCACTTAATACTGCCAATAACCGACATGAACCCACATATATATATTCGTCATTTTACATTTTCATTGCATAGTATTGGCGTCATTGTAGCAAAGTTTATTCCACGATATGTAGCAATGTTTCTATTAGCATGGGCTAGTGTTATAGTCACCATTATACATAGTAGCGGATGAATCGTATCTCACTGTAGCTAGAACTAATTATAAAATAACGTAAAGTTGACCATTATATCGTGATGAATGCCAACCATTATATATTTGCGCACTGAATATCGTCTCATCACGTATTAGTTTTATTATATCATGTAGTGTGTGCGATACATACATTTACATGCATTATTGCTGTTTCCATAATATATGTTATCTACAACACAATTCACGCGAGTGGCCATTTAGCTTCCGAGATCAAATTATATTGCGATATGCATACATGTATAAGTCGCTCAAACACCATATTGTATAAATCCGGTTATTTAGTGAGCCTGACAAAACTGTGCACTGCATGTGTGTACTGTTCTGCTTGCTCATATAATAAAACACGTGTTGCAATAAAATGAGCCACTCTCAAACAAAATAATTATTCACATACACAATAGTGAATCTGCCATGTGCTGCACTATATAACGCAGATCATATGCATGTAATAGGCACTTCAATACATTCAAAGCTCCTACTCGCACGTCCTGTCCTTAGTTCTCCATCCATATGACTGTTTTATTTGTCTCTGCACATGATCTCATCTACATCTACCCCCATAAATTACATACATTATTCAAATATGCCCGACTCTTTTAAATCTGTAATTCACATAATATTCCTTTACAAAAGTGTGTTAATTCTGTTAGCATGGTCACTTGTATGCAATCAATAATGAATCCACGACCTGCACAAAACCAACAGACACTGTATCTGTATCTCATGCATGCAATACATATAATGATAATGCTCATTCTAAAATAACATATGTTTAATGATTGATGCACACCGTTCATCTGCTCAGTTATTTTTATGTCACTCATTTGAAAGAAATTTGAATTATAACTTTTAAATTAAATTTTGTAAACTTACATATTATCCGCCACATTTTCTAATATATCTTAAATTTGAGATACAACTTCTGTATTTGCTATTCATTCTTCCATGACCGTTAGAAATGTGCATACAATAGATAGAACAAAGCCATAGAAAAAAATCTAGCTTCCATTAAAATTTAGCTAAACTTATACATCGTCGGCCATGTTTTCCAATATAGCCGATGGCGGCCATCTGGAATATGAGATACAACTTCCATATTTTGATAGTCATTCTTCCATTATCATTAGAAACTTGCATACAACAGAAAACAGTTAATCAATCTTGAATTACAATTTACTTTCGGCCACATTTTCCAATATGGTGGGTGGTGGCCATCTTGAATTTGAGATACGACTTCTATATGTATTAATAATTCCGCCATGACTCTTAGAAGCTTGCATACAACATATAAATTTGAATCTTAACTTTAAATGGAATTTAGCTAAGCTTACATATGATCGGCTATTATTTTCCAACATGGCCGCCGGCGGCCATCTTGAAAATGAGATATAGCGTGTGTCTTTGGATAAAAATGTTTCAATGGTCCTTAGGTACTTCCATACCAAAAGGGGACATTTGCATCATGACTTGAAGTCAATAGTCACTTAACAAGCCTACTATGTTGTTATATGTTGTTGATTTATGTTGTGTGTCACAGACATGTCACGTGGATGTCCATGACTTACTGTAGACAGAGTATATTATTGTTCAAACATTGCATGCTGGTTTGTTTTTGCCAGTGAATTGGGTCGTTGTTGGTAACATCCAAAACTAAATATGCATACTAACGTTTCTGATCACTGTATTGAGTTTGCACATGTCTTTTCAGAATATCCCCGGGATGTGTCGTGGCCTAGGGGTTAAATCAGAGGTTGCGGGTTCAAACCTCGCCTTATGCATCAAAACTACTTTCATAGTATGTCCATCCCACTAGTCTGTCGGATGATGAAACTTTCAACTGTGGTTCCATCTCTATATGACCTGAGCTGTTGCTGGTACGCTAAACTCATTCACGTTCACTTGTTTTAGTATATTATCCGTATTGTACAGGTACACTCAAGAATATATTTTTAATATAAGTACCTCTGGGGGCCGTTTCACTAAACTTCTTACGACTAAAATGTTTGTAAGTGTCAATTTAGGATCGTCTGTAAATTTCAATTGATGGATTTACATTTATTGAGCATAGGCTGCATATGCAGCCTATGCTCAATAAATGTAAATCCATTAATTGTTTACAAGAAAACATTGTTAATGTGAAATTTACAGACTATCATAATTTTGCACTTACGAACATTTTAGTCGTAAGAAGTTTAGTGAAACGGGCCCTGATGTGTAATTTCCGACCATGACGCCATTTGGCGATTTCTAATTTGCTTTAATATAATATCATATATACAACATTTGAATGTGGATCATTGTCTGAACCGTTATCAAGCATTTGACAACTTTTAATGTGACATAGCCCTAATTCCGGGACGTCAAGATGCCTGTATTAAGCAGATATATATATATTTGTTTATTAAAGTCTCATCAATGTACACACATAAGATAATACAATACAGATACAGTAAAATAGTTCATCGCCATTCTATAAGAATTATAATAGACTACACTCACTATAAAACATGTGTTTTGCCACATAACAAAAATGAATATGAATACATGGGTAACATGTACATACAGTTATCTAACGTGTTCGTGACACCATCATCTGATACATGCTATAACGCACATGCACAAACTACATGTAACCTACTGCGTGTATCATGACTATGACGTACCCGTACACTAAAACACATGATAAACATAGACACAATCATTCATGAATATAGTACAATATCTACACAGATGTGGCGTCGCGAAATTAACGTCAATTCAGCTTTACCTACACTTAATCATATACATGATCTATACTGCTCAAACTAGGTGCTAATTATTGATTTTATATTGTATATTTACACATACATTTGTTATCTAAAATTTGAAAGTGATATATAGGTCCATGGGGCCGGGTGTTTTCGTCAATATTGTATTGTACATATTCCCTGTTTCGTTTAAAACATGTCACTATAATAAACAAATTACTTACTTAATTATACTGTTGCTTGTTCAGTGACCTAATAACAGCCATTTCCTTTCTAGTTTCACATTTTCCACAATCTATTAAAACGATAAATACTGATGGCAGAAGCGCAAATTTCAGATTGCACCAGTTTCCCTCCATTAATGAGTTTGTATCGAGATTTAATCCAGGGGTGGTCATTTACATGTAACTGACCAATGATATACTTATCATGTATCGGGGTCTCAAAGAAATAAGCTGTTCTAAAAAACATTTCGATACTTTGTATTTAAGTGCCGTGTTGTAAAATGAAAGTCATGTGCATTATGCTATCGAAGCGCGACGTGCATAACTCCATACTTAATTTAGAGAGACAAACAATACAACATATTATTACACTTGGCAACAACATCTGTTCGCAGTTTTGAACAATCAATGGTATTTTGGAATTAACAGACCATAAGTAGACAATTGGTTCGAAGGTGCAAACATAACATTTACAGATTATTTTTGCAATTATTTAATATCTAAAGCTATACAGCTTATGGGAGCGTAAATGATATACAGCACAAGCAACATATATATACTGGCTGAGGTGTGTGTTCATGTTTCGCGACGCAGCGGGCAAACATATGTGACGTAATACGGGCACGCGCATGTGACCATCATGTCTCGCAAAACAAACATGCATCAACTACTTGCTTTAAGGTAATTATTTAATTATTAGTCAGTACGCCATAAATTTTCCGGTATAATTCTCGCGCTCCCATTCAGTTCTGGGCGTATAGTAATTAGGTTTCAAGTCCTGCTCATAGTAAACATTTCAGGCAATATGTATGTACCTGGGGCCGTTTCACTAAACTTCGTACGACTAAAATGTTCGTAAGTGCAAATTTAGGATCATCTGGAAATTTCAATTAATGGATTTACATTTATTGAGCATAGGCTGCACATGCAGCCTATGCTCAATAATTGTAAATCCAATAATTGTTTACAAGAAAACATTGCTAATGTGAAATTTACAGACTATCATCATTTTGCACTTACGAACATATTAGTCGTACGAAGTTTAGTGAAACGGCCTCCTATTGTGGTAAATTCTAACAGGTGTGAATATGTCCGCACGAGCGAACATGCCTTAGGGTATATTCGCTCGTTGCGGACACATTCTCCCCCTCCAAATGCAAGCCCATGCTGCAAGGCGCATCAGACGCACATTGTCGCCGGCTGACGACCATATGTGCCCATCATGCCTCGCAAAATCAGCCAGTATCATTTCTCGCTTGCCATGTAAGTAAGTGCTGCATAAGTATCCTAACCGATTTATGGTGTACACTTATGGAATACATTCGTTTACGAATCTGTATGTATTTACAGATACTTTCTTATTCGATACTTGCCAATAACAGGTATGTTGAACCTTATATGTCACAGAAACGAATATATCACACGTGTGAATTATTCGTGCGAACGCGTCACACATTTCGGTGAATACTGGCCGAATTCGACCGAATACATCACAAACCGAAAATCTCACCCAAATATTTTTCACTTTTTGGTATAAACGAATATGTCACACAATCGCAAATTTCAAACTTGACCGCATATGGTCATGTCATTATCAAATCGAATGTATCGACAAGACGATCACTTTGGAGCATTTAGTGTCGAAATCTGATCATTACGTAATCCAAGATGACCGCCGAAAGGTGAAAAGGTCATTATTTTATTTAGATATTTCAAACGTCTTATTTTCATGAACCGCCGGCTGATATTGGACAAACTTCACAGTTATGGTCCGTGGGTGAAGACTTTTCATATTAATTTTTATTAAAATGGAGATCATCGCATAATTCAAAATGGCCGCCGGAGGGGTCAAGTAGGGGTCAAATTTCAGATTTTACCGTTTATGGTCATGTCATATATCAACTCAAAGGTATCGACAAGACGATCACTTTGGAGCATTTTTGGTCGACATCGGATGATTACATAATTTAAGATGACCGCCTGCCGAAAGTTTCAAGCGTCTTTTCCTTGTGCATCAGACTGTCTGTTATATACACCGTTTATCATTTATTCATATTTATTCTGCATCACTTTTGTTAATGCTGTTTTATAAGAATTATACTGTTTACATTGTTCTCAATTTTTATGTCTCAATCCAACTATTACTATTTGTATATATACATGTAATAGAGAGTTTGAACTATTTCTGACTAACTTTATAATTTGGATAATACTTTCAGGTGAGCGAAGCAGGCCCATTTGGGCCTCTTGTTATATTACTTGTTAATCTCCATGTGTGTGATATAGAGTCTATCGCATGAAATGTAAACTTCTATGATAATAGTAACTAAATATAAAACATTATGGTACAAATTGTTAACCAATGGTCAGTTTCGCCTGTTCAATATTTACATGTCCAATATACTTTACATATATAATAATGTTCCAATCATTGGGTGTTCTATTTAGATGATTAAAATGAGATCAGCTTCAGATTTTAAAAACATATTTTATCATCAGTCAATGTATATTCCCGCACCACTCTGGGCATACTGGGCATACACCGGGGCTTTAACCACCGATGATGTCCCGCACTGCGGTGACATTACAGGTTCTTTAACTGTTGCCAAAAATGTGCTGCGACGTTCACCAACCAAATGGCCTTGCACTGCGGGGCATTTTACCGGGACATTTACCGGATTTAACAGCATACTTATTTAAAGACCCTTTATTTCTCGGGGTGTGGGGGTGGGGGTGGGGGGGGGGCGATGCCGGGGTGGGTGGGGGTGGAGCGGGTATTTAGTACTATTTACACAGATAGTATGGCATCATTTTCAGACATATTTTACTTACGAATGCATGTATGTCCCTTTAAACTGTGACCTTGCGGAATGCATCATCACTATCATAAGCTGAGTGTCATTTAAAAGTTACATACATGTATGCTTATTCGGCTTTACGTAAATGTACAAATACAAAAGGCATGCCCTTATGTATTTATGTAAGACCGTGAAAAAGGCACTCACACTCACACCTTTTTCACGTCTTACATACCGGCTTCGTGCGATAGGAGAATGAACTAGCTAGGTTAAATTAACCGCCTCATTGCCTCCTTCATTTAATGCACATATTTCGACTGTATGGCAGATATTATTAAATTCGGAAACAAACTGGCCAACGGTCATTGGCCTGCCATATTTGGGCTCAAATGCCCGGGTTTGGAAGGTCCTCGAGCCATTTCCTACCCTTAAATATAAGATAATAAAAGCCCTCCACACAGTCTGATCAAGATCTGCACTGTTCGCCATTTCATCAATGAAACACCCGTCATGCTTCTAACAGGCATTCAATTATCAGGCTCAGGGATTCCGCTGGCGATCGCCACTTTCGCAATTGGCGATAAAAATAAACAATTGGCGATAAAAAAATACAATTTTCGAAAAAAAAAAAAAATCCTAATTTGTTATCGCCAATTGTTTATTTTTATCCTATTGGTTATTCCTTTTTTTTTTTTTTTTTTTTTTTTTTTTTTTGAAGTGGCATTTTTTTTATTTTCCCCAGCGGAATCCCTGCAGGCTACATGAGTGTGCACTGTGATCAGCAGGGAAACTGGCTAAAAATGGCATAAGCCCTATTTCTCCGGGTATGGAAGGTGTTCGAGCCAATTCCCACCCTTAAATATCTGACGGGGACTTCAATAGTCGATATCGACATGCAAGGTCATCGAGCCAGTGCCGTCGTTAAATCAAAGCAATTACATTTACCTTGTCTGCATGACTTTCAAATAGCCAGGGCCCGGTTGTTCAAAACATCAGTTAGCTTAACGGACTGTTAAATCCTTAACTGAATGGTTAAAATCTCTGTTAAATTTTAACCGATTAGTTAAGTGTTGTTCAAAAATATTGTTTGGTTAACTGATCGCTAACTGATCGATAAATTTAACAGTGGTCCGGACCTCTGTTAACCGGTTAACTGATCAGTTAAAATTTGTATCCAATATGGCCGCCCAAGTTGTTGGATTTCTGCCGCAGAGGCCTAAAATAAGAATTCATCGCCAAAAATGTATACAAATTATCAGAAATGACAGAGAGAGAATGTAAAGAAAGGACAGGTATCGGTTTCTAAAAATGGTATCGAGTATTTATGTTCACTCATCAACGATGACGTTGAGAGAAAGACTTGCAGAAGTTTTGCGCTGACTGTAGAAACGCAAGTTCTACTGACTTTACGTTTTTTGGCCTCTGGCAACTTCTTGCAAGTCATTGGTGATTCACTGGCTGTTGACAAGTCGTCAGTTAGCCGCGCTATTGACAACGTGTGCTGTGCACTAGTGTCCAAAATGAATTCATTTATTAAGTTCCCTTCTGCCACGGGTCAAAAAAATACCATCCGGGATGGATTCTACACCATCGGCGGCTTTCCAAACGTCATTGGATGCGTGGATGGCTCACATATACGCATCCAAGCACCCGTCGAGGACGAGAAGAGCTATGTGAACAGAAAATGTTATCATAGCATTAATGTTATGGCAGTATGCGACCATGAAGGTAAGTATTTCTTGATTATTATTCCCCACCCACCCATAAATTATTTTATCCCAAACGAACTCGCCCAAAGTTCAGTGTTATTGTTGTTTTTGTTCCGTTAGTGTTATGTAGTGCAGATATACTTTGCAAAAAAACAGTGTTGACTTACACTATAACGATATAAGGATCACATAATGTCACGTTATTTATGATGAAACAACACTGTTTTGTTTTGATGAATTTCTACGTCCATGTCGAAAGCGGGGGTGTCACACGAAACACTAAAATACACCCAAATATACTCTAATACACACACCCAAATACAGTCTAAATACAGATAAATATACTACAAATACACCATAGTTAGTGTCAGATAGTAGTATAAATCATATATTTACACAAAACACATCATATAATTGACAAAATAGTTAAATTGGCCATATTTTCGATTAATGAAAATGGTGTCATTGTCAGATTTGGGTGTTTCGTGTAACCGGAAAGCGGTGACCCAGATATGCGCGCAAGTGAAGCGTAATCTATAGTCTGTTTCATAAAACACCATTTCATTAAATGGGGTATCCAACGGGGAGCCAGGTGAAATATAAATGGTCCAGTGCAGCAGGTGCTTGCTAAGTATTTTTTCTTTTATTAGGGCCCCGTCGAGAATTCACCCTGTCCGCCCGTCTGTCTGTCTCCGTCTGTCCCCCACGTCCGTTTAATTATTTGAAAATTTGTGTAAGAATTTCTCAAATCACATATAATTTCTTGTTTGCCTTCACGGCTAATCTCATCATATTGCACAAATGCATTACTTAGTAACTATATATCCTCGCTATATTATAACTAGCTGTGTATAACTGTTACTGTAGATCTGACGATCCGTCTCAACAGGATCTGCACTTTTATCTTCATACTGCCTTCTGATCAGGATCTTCACTTACGAATCATAACACATTCGTATACAAACATACAATTAATTAATGCTAATTAATGTTCACCTTTTAAATTGGGGTGTTCCTTAATTGGCTTACCGGTTTGAATTTAAATATGCACTAACCCAATCCATTTACCTTTACGAACATACTTTCATTTCTATATTACGGGTAATTTCGAGCATGTGCGCTCTAAACTGCGCTCGTTTTTTTGTGATAAATTGTTACAATCTTTAAAAATATATTTCGTTTCACCGATGTTAGGCCATTCATAAAAATAAAAAAAGTACTTTGGTTCTCAGACACGGGGTTTGCGGAATGTGACGCGTGGGAGGGGGGTTGACTATCTTTTTGTTTTTTTTAAATGTTCTATTCGGATTTTTTTCAAGTTTCCATCTTTTATCACACATTATTGGATTTAACCTGTGTTTTGCATGGGATTGGCTTTTCTTGATCATGTGGCGAATTGATAGTACGGTTTCAGTTATTCATGAAGATGAAATGTTCGATGCGCAGGGAATTTTCTGAAAGCTGCGATATCTGAGAACCAACGTACTGTGTATGGTATTTTGATATTTCAACTTTGCATGTATTATGGGAATGAATGGCCTTTTTCTGGAATTTATCGGGGTATAAACTTGGAAAAGTCGCGTGAATACTGGACGAAGGCCGGAAGGAGGCCTTCGTCCAGTATTCACGCGACTTTTCCAAGTTTATATCCCCGATAAATTCCGCAAAGCGGCCATTCATTCCTTATAATTCCAGCATTTGAAATAAATTCATCAAGAAAATGTGTTTATTAACTGCGCCTGACGGTTACGGAAAGTACTTCGGCATGGGAGTTTACTGGGATATAAATTTTGGACAGAGACTTGCTATGGACCAATAAAATGTTAGGGAAATGTGTAAATATTGTTATGCTGTAATTATTGACATATACCTATATTCGACAGGACGATTCACATCCATAAACGCAAAATGGCCCGGATCAGCTCATGACAGCCAGTATTTACGAACTCGAGCCTAGGGGACCACCTTGAAAGAAACCACAGATCCTTAGAAGATGGCATATTGCTGGAGATAGCTGGTACGTATTCATCCACAAAACTGAGCAACATGTCACTGGAGAAAATGGGCTTATGGGTTTTGGGGCTTATGGGTTTTGCGACGAATGTAGATCCTGTCATGCTTGTAACAAGCAAATAGGTAATAATTATGATTGAACATGTTTCGAGCAATTTGTACAGGGTAATTGTAATATGAATACAGAATTGACGGTTTGGTATTAATATTTGTGACGTTGACTAGATAAATGGGGCTTATTGGTTTTGCGACCATGCAGTGGGTCATCAGATCAGCATGTACATCCCCACAGTCTAATCAGATATGCACCGTTCAATATTCCACCAATTACAAATATATACAAATCAAATCACAAATACCATAATCTCCATTTCTCCAGTTACAACCATATAATGTGATTACAGGTACGCATGCAAACCATACATGATGACGCCATATCGTGATCCTGGACAAGATCGAGGTCGCCAACGTTACCAGACATGTCACATGTGTACACGGTCGACAATAGAGAGAACGTTTGGTAGATGGAAAAGGCGCTTCCACGTACTCCACACAGAGGTATGTGTGTTAATGTTTTCGTATACTAAAATTATGAAAGTACTGAACGTACTGAAATATGTTATCTCCACAAAAACTGATCGGTGTGTGGGGTAAGTCAACTTTCAAGTTGTAAAACACACTGATGTCACTTGCAGGGTCGGTACTGGAATATATAAAAAATCTTCCACCCATGCTAGTTCCGTACTGTCTCGTGAGACCTGAAGATAATAGCAGCCATGTATGTCTTGATTTGTATTTTCCAGGATTTAGCGGATAAACTCGCCACAAAACTGTGAAAACTGTAGAGAATAATATATGTACAGTTTTATATACAAAGCAAGACAGATCAAACACCCTACCCTAAATTCATAAAGCAAATTCAATACATTTGATCTGTTTAAAGTTTGCGAGGAGTCTTTCGGACTCTACGCACTTTAAACATACAAATGTATCGTCCACCCCAGTAAACGCAACCTACCCTGTTTAATTAAACATATCCTGTCTATAATAGACGAGATCATCCATTTCAGATAAGAATGACACCGACCAAAGCATGCCTCATTATTATGGCATGTGCAGTTCTGCACAATATTGCTATATTGTTGAAAGAGACATTTAATGACGAAGACGACGTCGACCAGCAACCGGAGACGCCTGTATACAGTGGGCCAGAGACTGGCAAAGGTATCCGGGACCACTTTGCCTCTCAGTATTTTAATGCACGCCATTAAATACCAAAAAAGTTTTAACAATATAGTGAAGGTTTATTAAACAATTGGACAATAATTATATGACTTGCAGGGAGCAACAGTCACTGTTAAGTAGTCGATCAAACAGATATTCAAATAGATATATAATTGATTTAACAAGATATCTCTTTCAACAAATAAGATATCTGTTTCAATATAAACAAGATATCTGTTTGGCTATATAAGATATCTTATTCATAGAAGTAGATATCTTTTTCATTGACGCTAAACAGATGTCTCGTTCTGTCAAAGAGATATATTATTGACTGAAAGAGATATCTGAAAGAGATATCTTATTGATTGAAAGAGATATCTGTAACTCTGAAACAGATAGATTTGTTATATACCTACCCATGAAATACATAGTTATACGATGTAAATAAAAGTCATATGTTCTCATCGATGAAATAAACAACTTCAGGTGAAAATACGACTACTTCAGCTATCTATATTCATAACGCGCACCTGCAGTGCCGGACTGCACATAGGCTGCAAATACACATTCATTACCGTATACAGTCTAAAAAACTGTTAATTTCCATGGAGCGGTATATAATAAATAGAATATTCATATTTTTGCAACGAATATGATATATATGTTCATCTCGTCGTGTGAAATGTCCATATTTCACTCGTGCCTAATATATCTATTTCAGAGTTACACATATCTCTTTGAGTCAATAAGATATCTCTTTCATTCAAGAAGATATCTCTTTCAATCAACAATATATCTCTTTCACCATAGAAGATATCTGTTTCATACAACAAGATATCTGTTTGGATTTATAAGATATCTTATTCATAGAAGTAGATATCTGTTTCATTGAATCTGAACAGATATCTCGTTCTGTCTCGTTCTGTAACTCTGAAACAGATAGATATATTGTTATTATCATAGAGATATATATTTCAGAGTTACACATATCTCTTTGAGTCAATAAGATATCTCTTTCATTCAATAAGATATCTCTTTCAATCAACAAGATATCTCTTCTGACAAACAGATATCTTATTGACTGAAAAAGACCCCATGTTCACTCATTGTGAGTTAGATGCATGTTTTCATGAACGGGTTTACTACTACCCGTCTTAAAAATATATCGTTAATGAAATCAGGCGGGCTAAATTTCTTGAAGTAATGCACTATTGATTGAATCCATATCGCTAAACAAACGCGGTTTTCTACGTTCGCTCATTTGTTTAGCGTAAGTACACAATCTGTCGTGCAATATTTCACGACAATCGCCTCCAAATGGTTACATAAACTATATATTTAATCACCACAGTAGTACAATATAAGTGTATACATAGCTTCTTCCAGTAGTTTGCACATGGTATCTGCAGTTGTACAGTGCAAAACATGTACAAAGTAGTAAACTGTATAATTAATGGTGACACTGTATGTATTTTGCACCTGATATTTAGACCAATAGCCCGAAAAATCGCTCAGTCAGTGAATCACATGGCCTGCTTCTAACAAACTCTATAGGGTTGGCTATGGAATGAAATTATGGATGATGATAAATATATTTATGAAGTTTCATGTCACATGTCATGTTTCATGTGGGACACAGAATGAATATATGGATGTTGACTAATAAGCATATGAATTTTCAAGTCAATGTGACTTAGGACTGCAGAGATATAAGGTGTTTAAAAACACGGACACCCTGACGTCATTGTGATCACTATGTCTCGCTTTCCGCAAGCGGATTCTGGACAATAAATTGCCCTTTATTTGAACATAATAGAGTGGAGCAGTTCCTCGCATGTCTGCGAATTTTGCTTATCGATTGCTCCCTTCAAAAGCTGAATTTGAAGCCGCAGTTTCTCTTTCTCCAGCTCCTGTTTCTCGATGTCGTTTTTGAACCATCTGCACTGTGCGTCTTGCAGATCGTCTAAAGACGCTTTCTGCTTTCCTTTTCCTGCCTGCAACAAGTAAACCTGTTAAATGCACTTGGGTACGAACGGGGTCAATACTAAATTTACAGGTGCAGCTATAAAAATATAGCTGCACCTGTAAATGTATAGCTGCACCTGTAAATGTATAGCTGCATGCACCTGTAAATGTTATAGCTGCACCTGTAAATTTATAGCTGCACCTGTAAAATGTACAGCTGCAGCTGTAAAAGATACAGCTGCACCTGTATTTTGATAGCTGCACCTGTAAATGTATAGCTCCACCTGTAAAAAATACAGCTGCACCTATAAAAAATACAGCTGCACCTGTAAGTATACATCTGATTGAAGTGGAATTTTGACCCAGGCAAATCAATATACATGTGCACCTGCATATACAGCTTCACCTGTATTTTTACAGGTGCAGCTGTAATTATATATGTGATTGGAGCAGGAATTTGACTACACAAGTGTGTTATTTGATCAGGAGTTACACTGGCCACAAATCCCTTACGCCTGGTTATAAAAGTAGTAAGATTAATAATATGACTTTTAGGGAGTGGGCTATGTGTCTCTGCTGTGGTGAGGACCTCTCACAAGATCGGGATATTCTAATTTCTATAATAATTTTGACATATGTGATATTTGGACGGACGTGATGTATTTCAAAAATGTAGGTCAATGCCACTTGATTGACCTTAGGTATGAATGTAAGGACACTATTGATGAAGCGTTAGTAATTATCCGAGAGAGGGATCAATAGATATGCAAAATTTTAACGTACGTCCAAATGTATTACTTTACCTATTTGCCTGTGCTATCTTTGTTGTTAACGAAACGGCACTGACTTTCAGATCTGTACTGTGTTGTGCACTCTGTATATACATATTATTACTACGATTCCAGATGATTACTGGCTAGTTCGATCTCCGTCTGTTTTTAAGTTACATGAGGTTGATGTCTAGGTTGATATCAAATTATCCACGCAATGACCTCTTAGTGTACAAGTAGTTACATGATGCATCATCGTACATGTCATGAATGTCTTCTCGAATTTGGTTGTCAATTATTTCTGATATCTACAGAGCCCCGCAGGGGACATGGAATTTTTTTGTTAATTTAATTAATTTGTTCCCACGAAATAACAATTTGTTCCCTCAATTTAACAATGTGTTCCCTCGAATTAACAATTCGCACATTCTGATAAGGATCTACACTATTCGCCATTACATCAATGAAATACCTTCAATGCTTACAACAAGCAGTATAGAGATTGTTATCAGGCTACAGGAGTGTGCTATTTGATCAAGAGCTATACTGGTCACAAATCCCACATATATATGAAAGCGTCCTGGTCCCAGATGCTGAAATATTTTAAGTCATCCTAATTAGGAGATACTAACTCATATTAGTTGGGAGTTGCTATATTCTATTACTATCTGTAATTAGGACTTAGCTATCTCGTAATTAGGGGATAGTATCTCATAATTAATAGGAGTTAGTTAAGTCCTAATTAGGAGTTCATGATTCCTAATTATGGGGGGATTACTTCGTATCTCCTAATTAGGACTTACTATCTCCTAATTAGGACACAATGTCTCCCAATTAGGATTGTGTATCTACAAATTACGACTTAGTATATCCTAATTATGACTTACTATCTCCTAATTAGGAGCTATATGACTTATTAGCTTTTACTTAGTATCTCATAACGCTTCCATATTTATAGAAACCTAGTCAACTTGTAATAAACAGTAATTGGTCAACACTTGGTTATGTTTATTTTATTGTACTAAGTTAACAGAACCTACATATAGACAATAGTAGTAGGTTTAGTGCAGTGAATGGGAAAACATGTCTGGCGAGGCTTAGGAAACTGGATGGGCGAGGTTATGTTTATTTATTGTACTAAGTTAACCGAACATACATATATATTTGTATGCGAGTATCAGTGGCGGATCCAGGATTTCACCAAGGGGGGGGGGGGGGGGGGGGCCACATGGAACTTGAACGAGGTATGCTTGTTCGTCGACTGAGCGGTGCGAGGGATTTGGCTAGGGGGGTCCGGAAAATTTTTGAATTGAGGAAGCCATTTCCTGCATTCTACGCTCAAAAAATTTTAATTTATTTTTTAAAAATCGGGATATGATCATTTGTCGACTGAGCGGTGCGAGAGAGTTGTAAATAATTGACTGTAGAATATGAAATACAATAATAATATAACAATATAATGTTCACATATAGTTTTTGCACAACACCTCATTACCCTTATGAAGCAGATATCTTTGAAAGCAATACAACTTTCATGTATATATGTATATATATTTAATCATTAATGTATACCTGTTCAGGAAGTGTGGCAGACTTCTCAGTCTCTGCTTCGTCTGTCGGCAAATCCGTTATACACGTTGTACCATCAATGTCTGTAATTTAATATAAACATGTAAATACAAATGGCATATTGAACACATATTGAACACAGTTGTCAGAATTAAAACAATGCAACTCGCTTGTCGGCAGAAGGAATATAACACTACTGACTTTGACTTGAGAAATGTGGCTTTTTATGAGTTTTGCAACCAGGCTAGATCCAGATAAGCCTGGGCACAGTCTGGTCAGGACCTACACTATCCGCCATTTTATCAATGAAGCACCAGTCATGCTTCTAGCAAGCACAATAGTTCATTATCAGGCTAAACGAGTATGCTGTTTGATCAGCAGCTACACTGATTACAAAAACAATGTGACTGAGTGGAGAAAGGGGTGGGGGCTTATGGGTTATGACACCAGCGCAGATAACCTACAGATCAGCCTGTGCATCCGCAATCTGATCACGATCTGCACTGGTCGCTATTCTACCAAAATGAAGCACCCGTCATGCTTATATCAATCACTGTATATCGTTATCAGACCACATGTCCCGTTGATCAGGAGCAACATTGGCCACAAACCACATAAGCCACATTATCCTGTCACAGACACAATTATGTTTATCAATGTGGGCTAAATATAACCCTTGCTGGGTCCCCAATTCGTGCAAATAAATAACTAGGTACGAAATGATTGTGGGTACTGAATTCTATTAGGTACCACCGTTTCAATGTTTGAAACAGGCTATACAAGCTATTTTAATACAGCAAGAAGGAATGACGTGCACGTGATAGAACTGTGGAACTTCATGTCCTCAATATTAAGAAGTAAAAACTTAACGTTGACATTTGCGGTTGGTATATAAATATGCAGTTTCATTTATATATATGCTTACTGTCTGCATTTACCGGGATTTATTTTACACAGGATTTATTGAAAAACATTCGTTTCGATTCTAAGTCAAATCGAGGCTGTAACATTTGGAATGCGGGATTTTCCTTATTTCTAAAAATAGAAGTGTAAACATAGCGCAGACGATCACTGTCAAAACGGACAGTTTCGTTTTCGAAAATCAAAAAACACTTAAATATACCGGGACTGGTGTTTAATATTATTATGCAAACATTTCCCATTAAACCATTGTGTACATATACCTTCCAAAACGAAGGTTTCAATTCCCCCAGGAACTCCAGAAAAGCTGGCAGTGTCTCCCAACATGTTTATCACTCGAGACATCGGTGACGGAGATTCGGCCCTGGGACCACCGCCAGTTCGGCACATACTCTTCTTCTCTAGGCAGAACTCTTTCTTGGCATTCTTCTGAAGATTCCACCATTTCACCTTCACATTTTCAACAGTTCTGAACGCTACACCAAGAGCACTTATCTTTGATGAAATTGCCTCCCATACTGAATTTTTCTTTTTGTTCGTTACATCGGTCCCATGCCTATCGTTAATTACGGACATGTTCTCCTCATATAAATTTGTGAGGAGGTTAATTTCGCTTACTGACCAGTTTTTTTGTCTTTCTCTGTTGTTCTTTTCTGATTTTATTGCAGCCATTTTTTCAGTGTACTCTACAGGAAGGGGAAGTGGTTACAGTGCATTGTGGGATGTGTTTATTCTTTAACTGGATGGTTAACCATCAGTTAAAAGTTAACAGATCCGTTAACTAACGGATCCGTTAAAATGTTTTCAACAACCGATATTTAACGGATTGTTAGTTAACCATCCGTTAAGGATTTAACAGATCAGTTAGGCTAACAGTCCGTTAAGCTAACTGATGTTTTGAACAACCGGGCCCTGGCGAATATGTCTGTTTTATTTTATCGCACTGTTATCCACCATTCGAATGTTCATGTGACGTATTCGTCTGGACAATATTTTATTAACATGTGACACATTCGTTTTTGGCGGGAGACATACTGTCTCCACGCTATTGGGATCGTGATTCTGGCCGTTTGCACGGGTCTACTTTCGGAAGTGGCTCTCTGTTCATCGGGGGACGTCTCAATAGGCTCAATTTGCGTTCGCAATTAACAACAGTCAGGGCCCGGTTGTTCAAAACATCAGTTAGCTTAACGGACTGTTAAATCCTTAACTGAATGGTTAAAATCTCTGTTAAATTTTAACCGATTAGTTAAGTGTTGTTCAAAAATATTGTTTGGTTAACTGATCGCTAACTGATCGATAAATTTAACAGTGGTCCGGACCTCTGTTAACCGGTTAACTGATCAGTTAAAATTTGTATCCAATATGGCCGCCCAAGTTGTTGGATTTCTGCCGCAGAGGCCTAAAATAAGAATTCATCGCCAAAATGTATACAAATTATCAGAAATGACAGAGAGAGAATGTAAAGACAGGTATCGGTTTTCTAAAAATGGTATCGAGTATTTATGTTCACTCATCAACGATGACGTTGAGAGAAAGACTTGCAGAAGTTTTGCGCTGACTGTAGAAACGCAAGTTCTACTGACTTTACGTTTTTTGGCCTCTGGCAACTTCTTGCAAGTCATTGGTGATTCACTGGCTGTTGACAAGTCGTCAGTTAGCCGCGCTATTGACAACGTGTGCTGTGCACTAGTGTCCAAAATGAATTCATTTATTAAGTTCCCTTCTGCCACGGGTCAAAAAAATACCATCCGGGATGGATTCTACACCATCGGCGGCTTTCCAAACGTCATTGGATGCGTGGATGGCTCACATATACGCATCCAAGCACCCGTCGAGGACGAGAAGAGCTATGTGAACAGAAAATGTTATCATAGCATTAATGTTATGGCAGTATGCGACCATGAAGGTAAGTATTTCTTGATTATTATTCCCCACCCACCCATAAATTATTTTATCCCAAACGAACTCGCCCAAAGTTCAGTGTTATTGTTGTTTTTGTTCCGTTAGTGTTATGTAGTGCAGATATACTTTGCAAAAAACAGTGTTGACTTACACTATAACGATATAAGGATCACATAATGTCACGTTATTTATGATGAAACAACACTGTTTTGTTTTGATGAATTTCTACGTCCATGTCGAAAGCGGGGGTGTCACACGAAACACTAAAATACACCCAAATATACTCTAATACACACACACCCAAATACAGTCTAAAATAAAGATAAATATACTACAAATACACCATAGTTAGTGTCAGATAGTAGTATAAATCATATATTTACACAAAACACATCATATAATTGACAAAATAGTTAAATTGGCCATATTTTCGATTAATGAAAATGGTGTCATTGTCAGATTTGGGTGTTTCGTGTAACCGGAAAGCGGTGACCCAGATATGCGCGGCAAGTGAAGCGTAATCTATAGTCTGTTTCATAAAACACCATTTCATTAAATGGGGTATCCAACGGGGAGCCAGGTGAAATATAAATGGTCCAGTGCAGCAGGTGCTTGCTAAGTATTTTTTCTTTTATTAGGGCCCCGTCGAGAATTCACCCTGTCCGCCCGTCTGTCTGTCTCCGTCCGTCCCCCACGTCCGTTTAATTATTTGAAAATTTGTGTAAGAATTTCTCAAATCACATATAATTTCTTGTTTGTCTTCACGGCTAATCTCATCATATTGCACAAATGCATTACTTAGTAACTATATATCCTCGCTATATTATAACTAGCTGTGTATAACTGTTACTGTAGATCTGACGATCCGTCTCAACAGGATCTGCACTTTTATCTTCATACTGCCTTCTGATCAGGATCTTCACTTACGAATCATAACACATTCGTATACAAACATACAATTAATTAATGCTAATTAATGTTCACTTTTAAATTGGGGTGTTCCTTAATTGGCTTACCGGTTTGAATTTAAATATGCACTAACCCAATCCATTTACCTTTACGAACATACTTTCATTTCTATATTACGGGTAATTTCGAGCATGTGCGCTCTAAACTGCGCTCGTTTTTTTGTGATAAATTGTTACAATCCTTAAAAATATATTTCGTTTCACCGATGTTAGGCCATTCATAAAAATAAAAAAGTACTTTGGTTCTCAGACACGGGGTTTGCGGAATGTGACGCGTGGGAGGGGGGTTGACTATCTTTTTGTTTTTTTTAAATGTTCTATTCGGATTTTTTTCAAGTTTCCATCTTTTATCACACATTATTGGATTTAACCTGTGTTTTGCATGGGATTGGCTTTTCTTGATCATGTGGCGAATTGATAGTACGGTTTCAGTTATTCATGAAGATGAAATGTTCGATGCGCAGGGAATTTTCTGAAGCTGCGATATCTGAGAACCAACGTACTTGTGTATGGTATTTTGATATTTCAACTTTGCATGTATTATGGGAATGAATGGCCTTTTTCTGGAATTTATCGGGGTATAAACTTGGAAAAGTCGCGTGAATACTGGACGAAGGCCGGAAGGAGGCCTTCGTCCAGTATTCACGCGACTTTTCCAAGTTTATATCCCCGATAAATTCCGCAAAGCGGCCATTCATTCCTTATAATTCCAGCATTTGAAATAAATTCATCAAGAAAATGTGTTTATTATTCTGCGCCTGACGGTTACGGAAAGTACTTCGGCATGGGAGTTTACTGGGATATAAAGTGGACAGAGACTTGCTATGGACCAATAAAATGTTAGGGAAATGTGTAAATATTGTTATGCTGTAATTATTGACATATACCTATATTCGACAGGACGATTCACATCCATAAACGCAAAATGGCCCGGATCAGCTCATGACAGCCATGTATTTACGAACTCGAGCCTAGGGGACCACCTTGAAAGAAACCACAGATCCTTAGAAGATGGCATATTGCTGGGAGATAGCGGGTACGTATTCATCCACAAAACTGAGCAACATGTCACTGGAGAAATGGGGCTTATGGGTTTTGGGGCTTATGGGTTTTGCGACGAATGTAGATCCTGTCATGCTTGTAACAAGCAAATAGGTAATAATTATGATTGAACAATGTTTCGAGCAATTTGTACAGGGTAATTGTAATATGAATACAGAATTGACGGTTTGGTATTAATATTTGTGACGTTGACTAGATAAATGGGGCTTATTGGTTTTGCGACCATGCAGTGGGTCATCAGATCAGCATGTACATCCCCACAGTCTAATCAGATATGCACCGTTCAATATTCCACCAATTACAAATATATACAAATCAATCACAAATACCATAATCTCCATTTCTCCAGTTACAACCATATAATGTGATTACAGGTACGCATGCAAACCATACATGATGACGCCATATCGTGATCCTGGACAAGATCGAGGTCGCCAACGTTACCAGACATGTCACATGTGTACACGGTCGACAATAGAGAGAACGTTTGGTAGATGGAAAAGGCGCTTCCACGTACTCCACACAGAGGTATGTGTGTTAATGTTTTCGTATACTAAAATCATGAAAGTACTGAACGTACTGAAATATGTTATCTCCACAAAAACTGATCGGTGTGTGGGGTAAGTCAACTTTCAAGTTGTAAAACACACTGATGTCACTTGCAGGGTCGGTACTGGAATATATAAAAAATCTTCCACCCATGCTAGTTCCGTACTGTCTCGTGAGACCTGAAGATAATAGCAGCCATGTATGTCTTGATTTGTATTTTCCAGGATTTAACGGATAAAACTCACCACAAAACTGTGAAAACTGTAGAGAATAATATATGTACAGTTTTTTATACAAAGCAAGACAGATCAAACACCCTTTAAATTCATAAAGCAAATTCAATACATTTGATCTGTTTAAAGTTTGCGAGGAGTCTTTCGGACTCTACGCACTTTAAACATACAAATGTATCGTCCACCCCAGTTAAACGCAACCTACCCTGTTTAATTAAACATATCCTGTCTATAATAGATGAGATCATCCATTTCAGATAAGAATGACACCGACCAAAGCATGCCTCATTATTATGGCATGTGCAGTTCTGCACAATATTGCTATATTGTTGAAAGAGACATTTAATGACGAAGACGACGTCGACCAGCAACCGGAGACGCCTGTATACAGTGGGCCAGACTGGCAAAGGTATCCGGGACCACTTTGCCTCTCAGTATTTTAATGCACGCCATTAAATACCAAAAAAGTTTTAACAATATAGTGAAGGTTTATTAAACAATTGGACAATAATTATATGACTTGCAGGGAGCAACAGTCAAACTGTTAAGTAGTCGATCAAACAGATATTCAAATAGATATATAATTGATTTAACAAGATATCTCATTCAACAAATAAGATATCTGTTTCAATAAACAAGATATCTGTTTGGCTATATAAGATATCTTATTCATAGAAGTAGATATCTTTTTCATTGACGCTAAACAAAGATGTCTCGTTCTGTCAAAGAGATATATTATTGACTGAAAGAGATATCTGAAAGAGATATCTTATTGATTGAAAGAGATATCTGTAACTCTGAAACAGATAGATTTGTTATATACCTACCCATGAAATACATAGTACCATGTAAATAAAAGTCATATGTTCTCATCGATGAAATAAACAACTTCCGGTGAAAATACGACTACTTCAGCTATCTATATTCATAACGCGCACCTGCAGTGCCGGACTGCACATAGGCTGCAAATACACATTCATTACCGTATACAGTCTAAAAAACTGTTAATTTCCATGGAGCGGTATATAATAAATAGAATATTCATATTTTTGCAACGAATATGATATATATGTTCATCTCGTCGTGTGAAATGTCCATATTTCACTCGTGCCTAATATATCTATTTAAGAGTTACACATATCTCTTTGAGTCAATAAGATATCTCTTTCATTCAAGAAGATATCTCTTTCAATCAACAATATATCTCTTTCACCATAGAAGATATATGTTTCATACAACAAGATATCTGTTTGGATTTATAAGATATCTTATTCATAGAAGTAGATATCTGTTTCATTGAATCTGAACAGATATCTCGTTCTGTCTCGTTCTGTAACTCTGAAACAGATAGATATATTGTTATTATCATAGAGATATATATTTCAGAGTTACACATATCTCTTTGAGTCAATAAGATATCTCTTTCATTCAATAAGATATCTCTTTCAATCAACAAGATATCTCTTCTGACAAACAGATATCTTATTGACTGAAAAAGACTCCATGTTCACTCATTGTGAGTTAGATGCATGTTTTCATGAACGGGTTTACTACTACCCGTTTAAAAATTATATCGTTAATGAAATCAGGCGGGCTAAATTTCTTGAAGTAATGCACTATTGATTGAATCCATATCGCTAAACAAACGCTGTTTTCTACGTTCGCTCATTTGTTTAGCGTAAGTACACAATCTGTCGTGCAATATTTCACGACAATCGCCTCCAAATGGTTACATAAACTATATATATTTAATCACCACAGTAGTGACAATATAAGTGTATACATAGCTTCTTCCAGTAGTTTGCACATGGTATCTGCAGTTGTACAGTGCAAAACATGTACAAAGTAGTAAACTGTATAATTAATGGTGACACTGTATGTATTTTGCACCTGATATTTAGACCAATAGCCCGAAAATCGCTCAGTCAGTGAATCACATGGCCTGCTTCTAACAAACTCTATAGGGTTGGCTATGGAATGAAATTATGGATGATGATAAATATATTTATGAAGTTTCATGTCACATGTCATGTTTCATGTGGGCACAGAATGAATATATGGATGTTGACTAATAAGCATATGAATTTTCAAGTCAATGTGACTTAGGACTGCAGAGATATAAGGTGTTTAAAAACACGGACACCCTGGACGTCATTGTGAATCACTATGTCTCGCTTTCCGCAAGCGGACTGGACAATAAATTGCCCTTTATTTGAACATAATAGAGTGGAGCAGTTCCTCGCATGTCTGCGAATTTTGCTTATCGATTGCTCCTTCAAAAGCTGAATTTGAAGCCGCAGTTTCTCTTTCTCCAGCTCCTGTTTCTCGATGTCGTTTTTGAACCATCTGCACTGTGCGTCTTGCAGATCGTCTAAAGACGCTTTCTGCTTCCTTTTCCTGCAACAAGTAAACCTGTTAAAAATGCACTGGGTACGAACGGGGTCAATACTAAATTTACAGGTGCAGCTATAAAAATATAGCTGCACCTGTAAATGTATAGCTGCACCTGTAAATGTATAGCTGCACCTGTAAATGTATAGCTGCATGCACCTGTAAATGTTATAGCTGCACCTGTAAATTTATAGCTGCACCTGTAAAATGTACAGCTGCAGCTGTAAAAGATACAGCTGCACCTGTATTTTGATAGCTGCACCTGTAAATGTATAGCTCCACCTGTAAAAAATACAGCTGCACCTATAAAAAATACAGCTGCACCTGTAAGTATACATCTGATTGAAGTGGAATTTTGACCCAGGCAAATCAATATACATGTGCACCTGCATATACAGCTTCACCTGTATTTTTACAGGTGCAGCTGTAATTATATGTGATTGGAGCAGGAATTTGACTACACAAGTGTGTTATTTGATCAGGAGTTACACTGGCCACAAATCCCTTACGCCTGGTTATAAAAGTAGTAAGATTAGTAATATGACTTTTAGGGAGTGGGCTATGTGTCTCTGCTGTGGTGAGGACCTCTCACAAGATCGGGATATTCTAATTTCTATAATAATTTTGACATATGTGATATTTGGACGGACGTGACAATGTATTTCAAAAATGTAGGTCAATGCCACTTGATTGACCTTAGGTATGAATGTAAGGACACTATTGATGAAGCGTTAGTAATTATCCGAGAGAGGGATCAATAGATATGCAAAATTTTAACGTACGTCCAAATGTATTACTTTACCTATTTGCCTGTGCTATCTTTGTTGTTAACGAAACGGCACTGACTTTCAGATCTGTACTGTGTTGTGCACTCTGTAAAATATATACATATTATTACTACGATTCCAGATGATTACTGGCTAGTTCGATCTCCGTCTGTTTTTAAGTTACATGAGGTTGATGTCTAGGTTGATATCAAATTATCCACGCAATGACCTCTTAGTGTACAAGTAGTTACATGATGCATCATCGTACATGTCATGAATGTCTTCTCGAATTTGGTTGTCAATTATTTCTGATATCTACAGAGCCCCGCAGGGGACATGGAATTTTTTTGTTAATTTAATTAATTTGTTCCCACGAAATAACAATTTGTTCCCTCAATTTAACAATGTGTTCCCTCGAATTAACAATTCGCACATTCTGATAAGGATCTACACTATTCGCCATTACATCAATGAAATACCTTCAATGCTTTCAACAAGCAGTATAGAGATTGTTATCAGGCTACAGGAGTGTGCTATTTGATCAAGAGCTACACTGGTCACAAATCCCACATATATATGAAAGCGTCCTGGTCCCAGATGCTGAAATATTTTAAGTCATCCTAATTAGGAGATACTAACTCATATAGTTGGGAGTTGCTATATTCTATTACTATCTGTAATTAGGACTTAGCTATCTCGTAATTAGGGGAGGGGTAGTATCTCATAATTAATAGGAGTTAGTAAGTCCTAATTAGGAGTTCATGATTCCTAATTATGGGATTACTTCGTTATCTCCTAATTAGGACTTACTATCTCCTAATTAGGACACAATGTCTCCCAATTAGGATTGTGTATCTACAAATTACGACTTAGTATATCCTAATTATGACTTACTATCTCCTAATTAGGAGCTATATGACTTATTAGCTTTTACTTAGTATCTCATAACGCTTCCATATTTATAGAAACCTAGTCAACTTGTAATAAACAGTAATTGGTCAACACTTGGTTATGTTTATTTATTGTACTAAGTTAACAGAACCTACATATAGACAATAGTAGTAGGTTAGTGCAGTGAATGGGAAAAGGGAAAACATGTCTGGCGAGGCTTAGGAAACTGGATGGGCGAGGTTATGTTTATTTATTGTACTAAGTTAACCGAACATACATATATATTTGTATGCGAGTATCAGTGGCGGATCCAGGATTTCACCAAGGGGGGGGGGGGGGGGGGGCCACATGGAACTTGAACGAGGTATGCTTGTTCGTCGACTGAGCGGTGCGAGGGATTTGGCTAGGGGGGTCCGGAAAACCGGAAAATTTTTGAATTGAGGAAGCCATTTCCTGCATTCTACGCTCAAAAAATGTTAATTTATTTTTTAAAAATCGGGATATGATCATTTGTCGACTGAGCGGTGCGAGAGAGTTGTAAATAATTGACTGTAGAATATGAAATACAATAATAATATAACAATATAATGTTCACATATAGTTTTTGCACAACACCTCATTACCCTTATGAAGCAGATATCTTTGAAAGCAATACAACTTTCATGTATATATGTATATATATTTAATCATTAATGTATACCTGTTCAGGAAGTGTGGCAGACTTCTCAGTCTCTGCTTCGTCTGTCGGCAAATCCGTTATACACGTTGTACCATCAATGTCTGTAATTTAATATAAACATGTAAATACAAATGGCATATTGAACACATATTGAACACAGTTGTCAGAATTAAAACAATGCAACTCGCTTGTCGGCAGAAGGAAAAAACACTACTGACTTTGACTTGAGAAATGTGGCTTTTTATGAGTTTTGCAACCAGGCTAGATCCAGATAAGCCTGGGCACAGTCTGGTCAGGACCTACACTATCCGCCATTTTATCAATGAAGCACCAGTCATGCTTCTAGCAAGCACAATAGTTCATTATCAGGCTAAACGAGTATGCTGTTTGATCAGCAGCTACACTGATTACAAAAACATGTGACTGAGTGGAGAAAGGGGGCTTATGGGTTATGACACCAGCGCAGATAACCTACAGATCAGCCTGTGCATCCGCAGTCTGATCACGATATGCACTGGTCGCTATTCCACCAAAATGAAGCACCCGTCATGCTTCTATCAATCACTGTATATCGTTATCAGACCACATGTCCCGGAGATCAGGAGCAACATTGGCCACAAACCACATAAGCCACATTATCCTGTCACAGACACAATTATGTTTATCAATGTGGGCTAAATATAACCCTTGCTGGGTCCCCAATTCGTGCAAATAACTAGGTACGAAATGATGTGGGTACGAATCTATCAGGTACCACCGTTTCAATGTTTGAAACAGGCTATACAAGCTATTTTAATACAGCAAGAAGGAATGACGTGCACGTGATAGAATGTGGAACTTCATGTCCTCAATATTAAGAAGTAAAAAACTTAACGTTGACATTTGCGGTTGGTATATAAATATGCAGTTTCATTTTAGTATATATGCTTACTGTCTGCATTTACCGGGATTTATTTTACACAGGATTTATTGAAAAACATTCGTTTCGATTCTAAGTCAAATCGAGGCTGTAACATTTGGAATGCGGGATTTTCCTTATTTCTAAAAATAGAAGTGTAAACATAGCGCAGACGATCACTGTCAAAACGGACAGTTTCGTTTTCGAAAATCAAAAAACACTTAAATATACCGGGACTGGTGTTTAATATTATTATGCAAACATTTCCCATTAAACCATTAAACCATTGTGTACATATACCTTCCAAAACGAAGGTTTCAATTCCCCCAGGAACTCCAGAAAAAGCTGGCAGTGTCTCCCAACATGTTTATCACTCGAGACATCGGTGACGGAGATTCGGCCCTGGGACCACCGCCAGTTCGGCACATACTCTTCTTCTCTAGGCAGAACTCTTTCTTGGCATTCTTCTGAAGATTCCACCATTTCACCTTCACATTTTCAACAGTTCTGAACGCTACACCAAGAGCACTTATCTTTGATGAAATTGCCTCCCATACTGAATTTTTCTTTTTGTTCGTTACATCGGTCCCATGCCTATCGTTAATTACGGACATGTTCTCCTCATATAAATTTGTGAGGAGGTTAATTTCGCTTACTGACCAGTTTTTTTGTCTTTCTCTGTTGTTCTTTTCTGATTTTATTGCAGCCATTTTTTCAGTGTACTCTACAGGAAGGGGAAGTGGTTACAGTGCATTGTGGGATGTGTTTATTCTTTAACTGGATGGTTAACCATCAGTTAAAAGTTAACAGATCCGTTAACTAACGGATCCGTTAAAATGTTTTCAACAACCGATATTTAACGGATTGTTAGTTAACCATCCGTTAAGGATTTAACAGATCAGTTAGGCTAACAGTCCGTTAAGCTAACTGATGTTTTGAACAACCGGGCCCAGGTGACATTTAAAGTCAGCGAGTGAACTGAAAGCAAGTTATTAATAGCAACGGCAATGCTCAACATTATGTGTAAAATAGTTGGCATGCCCAACTTTACTTTTGAAGAGAACAAATTGCTGTTATTGAGACGCCCCCCGTATCGTGTACCACGCAGTCGCATGTTCATCGGGGGACGTCTCAATAGGCTCAATTTGCGTTGGCAATTAACAACAGTCAGGTGACATTTAAAGTCAGCAAGTGAACTGAAAGCAAGTTATTAATAGCAACGGCAATGCTCAACATTATGTGTAAAATAGTTGGCATGCCCAACTTTACTTTTGAAGAGAATAAATTACTGTTATTGAGACGCCCCCCGTATCGTGTACCACGCAGTCGCAATGCGACGTCGAAGGCCATTTCTTTTTCATATTGTGGTTTACGGGCGATTTTCGAAAAATTACCCTCTGGGTGAGCGAAACACAATTCATGAAAACATTTTGCCGTACATGCAGCATACACGTATGTAGGCCTACGCCCAGTCATAATTTTGAAAAGATTGCACATAATATTATGTCACACCTCCAGAGTTCCTGTTGGGTATGCAATTTGGATTACTCGGTTTGTATCCCTATTCTGCAAAGTGCCGATTGATTTTGGCCAAATAAACATACTAAAAATATGAAAATTTCCCCGTTTGTTTTCTTCACATTACGAAAAACCTATGCTGCCAAAAATATTTTTTGAACGCACAAACTTTTTGGCAGAGGGCACCTCTCACCATATCCGTATAAAGGCGTATATCACCACTTCAATTCTGGGTTCTACCCCAATAAATACGTCTGCAATATACCTCGTAAAACGGTTTATTAGTCTGACATAAAGCACCTTTGCTTCATCAACCTATTTGTGTTTAGAGCAGGCTGTATTTTACAAACACCAGTAACTGATCAAGTTCTCCAAATTTGCAGATTGTACATCCAATAATCAACATCGAATATATTTCTAACAAGGAATTTCTGAGTATGCAAATTCACAAGTGGCTACTTGTCTCCCGCCAGTCAGTACTTTGATTGTTGCAAGGGGTAGTGATGCCAAACCTAAAAGTCACACATTTGTGTGATGTATTCGTACGTATTCTTCACTATGTGTGACGCATACGCACGAATATATCACACGTGTGATATATTCGTTTCTGTGACATATAAGGTTCAACACAGGTATATTTACACAAATGTAAGAATGTTGATGTAATATGCTAGCATTTGTGAATTACAGTGATATTTGAGCTCAATTTGCAAAACTCGTCTTACTAACATGTTTATCGTACTAATTAGTAAAACGTAGCCATGTAGGCTTCTTATCCCCCCTATTCCCTCGCCGATAGGCAAGAGAGGATATAGCGTTAGCCCATGTACGTACGCTAGTAACACCTTTCATTTTTCAATAATTCCAGCACAAAAATATTTACACAATTCCCTAACATTTGATTGGCCCGTAGCAAGTCTCTGTCCACAATTTATACCCCAGTAAACTCCCACGCCGAATTACTTTCCGTAAACGTGAGGCGCAGTTAAAATAATTCTTAAGAAAACGGAAAATAAACACATTTTCTTGATGAATTTATTTCAAATGCTGGAATTATAAGGAATGAATGGCCTTTTTGTGGAATTTATCGGGGATATAAACTTGGAAAAGTCGCGGGAATACTGGACGAGGCCTTCCGGCCTTCGTCCAGTATTCCCGCGACTTTTCCAAGTTAATACCCCGATAAATTCCACAAAAAGGCCATTCATTCCTATAATAACTCATGAACGCTTCACCGATTTTGATAATATTTTGCCACACTGTGTGTCTAGGGATGGTGCTTTGTTTTGTATACGACCCACGTCCGACCACCCAATGTCAAGGTCACTGAGGAATTATGTTCATCTTGTGTGTAAGGCAAGAATGTAAAACAAAAAAATCTTTTTTTAATAACTCCTCAACCGCTTCAACGATTTTGATAATATTTGGACACAATGTGTGTCTAAGGTTGTTGCTTTGTTTTGCGTACGAACCACGTCCGACCGCCCACGGTCAAGGTCACTGCCAGCAAGGACATTAGCTTCGTTTAAAGATGACAGTTGGATTAGCTTCGTTTAACGATGACAGTTCTTGTTTTAAAATTACAGGCACCGTTCTGAGGTTACGGAGACATAAATAGAGGACCTTATATGAGTGATGATTTAATATGATATTTATTAAACCATTTCACTGATTTAATAAGAAACGAGGCTATGCCGATTACTGATTTATTGATCCATTGAGTTATCCCTCTTGTATGCAGGCTACACATAGACGGGCGTATATTGTGACCTTCGACACTCTTATTAACAATGATATGCAGGCGCGGATCCAGGATTTCGGGCTAGGGGGGGGGGAGGGGGCGTAACTATTTTGCAATACTTGACTATATTATCGATAATATTCGATAATATAGTCAAGTATTGCAAAATAGTCGACCGAGCGGAGGCTAGGGGGGTCCGGCATTTACCCCCGGATTTTTTTTGAAATCTACATCGCATTTCCTGCGTTCTGGCGCATTTTGGAACAAAAATATTGACACTGTCACAGTATGTATAGACATGATTTTTGATTGAAAACGTTTAAATTTTGAAACAATAAGACAACGACCGAAAAATGCATGGAATACATGGCACTTGGCATGAAACGTGCCTTGTAACTTGTAAAAAATATTTACTCGGCGATTTTTAAGGGGTGCGCGCGCCGGGTCCCCCCCCCCCATCCCCCCCCCCCCCCCCCGCCCCCTGAATCCGCCCATGATATGTATATGTTATTGTTCACATATTGGAATATTTCAGGAATTAAATGCGAGGGAGCGCTAGCGACCGCAGCATTTAGTTCCTTAAACATCCAATATGTGAGCAATAACATACTTATAGTTCAGTCAATTTGTTCAGAGGAATTTTACTATGCATCTCCCATCCGAGTATTGATTTTCCATTTCCTGTCGAACAATTAATGATTAAATCTGGTAATATGTAACTTATTGAGGTTAAATCTTGCAATATGTGAAATAAGTGGAGCGCGATACTGGCCAGCGATTGGCTTAGAAAGTAGGGCGAACTATCAGAATGCTTGAGCACGCAAACTTGTCATATGGATTACGTCGACATTTCACCTCACAGTATGTCTGGTTTAGGAATACACGGATAAGTTATTGTTCACATATTGGATTGTTAAAGAATTAAATGCGAGGGAGCACTAGCGACCGCAACATTTAGTTCCTGAAAGATCAAATATGTGAACAATAACTTACGTATAGTTCAGCTAAGTGTACAGTGCAATGTCCCATCAGATTATTGATTTTGCATTTCCTGTCAAACAGTTAATCATCACACCTGGCAATATGGAACTTATTTGGGGATAAACGTTGCAATATATTGAAATAAGTGGAATTGAGTTTGAATAATAAGGCACAAAACGGCATTTTGTATAATTTATCGGAAATATAACATTTTAAAAGTCCAACAAAATTGGCTGAAAATTGGGCAATTTTGTTGGACTTTAATAGGTTCTTTCCCAATTAATTCTCCAAAACATAGGTATATTTCTGTAAGATTTCGCGCTCGAGAAACTGTTCTGTAACACGTTTAATCCGTGGGATTGGATGTGAAATAAACGTCACATGGCTTCAAACAACGTGTTGACGAACGGATACGATAACTCAAACTATTGACGAATGGATCAGCTCTTATGGATCTGTTTATTCATTATGTTTACTTCTGCACGTAAATAAGATGCATACGAGAACTCTACCATCTTGGGAAATGTATAGGTTCACACTTTATACGATGTATTTGATCAATAGCTGATGGGTTTACATTTATTGAGCATAGACTGCATATGCAGCCTATGCTCAATAAATGTAAATCCATCGCACCCAGATGCACAATTTTATACTTGAGAACCGTCTACGAAACACATGTTTCAATGCCGGATGCCTTGCACTGAGCTTTGACCTTGTGCTATGTATTGATGCATGCACGACAAAGGACTCTGAAGGTCATAATCAGTACAATGTAGTACTAAATTCAAGATTTACAAAAGTCCTATCCAGAAACGGAAAGATAATATAAACTTTTTGCTTTTTCTTCAGTACAGCGATGTTTACTGTTAACTGCAACCATTTCACCATCAAATAGTTGATTTGTCAATGCTCGTCTATGAACCACAGTGGGTCCTCTCTAAACCGGACCCCCTGGGAGAGAGGTTCCACTGTAAAACGGACATATGACTATTTCAAGACACGCGTGGATGCTTTGCGATCACGAACAGTTATTATCATCGCAGATAAGTGGTAAAGAACCCGATCAAATTTAAGCAGAACTGACATTACTTCTTGTCCGGTTTAGTGAGGTTCGATTGTATAACACTATTAGTTCACTGGGTATTGGACAGTACGTCAGGGTCTTGGGGGGGGGGGGGGGGGGGCGTTTCACTAAACTTCGTATAACTAAAATGTTCGTAAGTACAAAAGTAAGATAGTATGTGAATTTCACATTAACTGTTTTCTTGTAAACAATTATTGGATTTACAATTATTGAGCATAGGCTGCATATGCAGCCTATGCTCAATGCACTAAATCCATCAATTGAAATTTCCAGACGATCCTAAATTTGCATTTACGAACATTTTAGTCATACGAAGTTTAGTGAAACTTAGTTTAGTCGGCTAACAGTTTAGCCGACTAACGGAGGTTCGTGAATTAAGCTACATAGCAGTTGAATGGGTAAACGTCTGAAGTTGCTGATGTATGGCACGCCAAATGTACATACACTCAATTACAAATGTAATTAGTGCTAGCTCCAAATGATTTAGAAAGCTCTTCAAATTATTTGGAGCTGGCTCTAAATATTTAATGCTAGCTCTAATTATTTAGAACAAGCATTGAAGGTACATGTATTGATGCATGCATGTAGTCAGTGAATTTAACATTTGCATCAATTACACAAAACTTAACTCCCCAATATCTTAGTGAGCTAATCCCACAGCAAACTCAAGTTCGCTATAATCTTAGAAACGAGTGTGACATACCATTAACACTTTCAACCCTAAGGAACTGGAATGGACTGTGATATGCTAATGTTCTGATCAATCCAATGGTCACAAAATGATTTTCAGATTCGTCCATTTATGAAAAGGGGGTGTTTTTGTTCTGAGAAATATGAATATTACTTGCAAAAAGTGCAGATCCTGATGAGACGGCTCGTTACGAGCCGGCTCATCTGGATCTGCACTTTTTGCATAAACCGATATAGCGGGCTTTCGGGTTCAAAGGGTTAATACCGTACCCTACTATATAGGATCTCATTTCTTCCGTCATCAATCCGAGAATGGAATTCTTTGTCTGAAGCGACTCGAAATGCCCTAACAATAATGTCCTTTAAAGCACGCTTGAATAGAAACATATTAAATTCCTCGCCTTCATATAATATCGGGTCGAGACAGGGTCAAATACTCCATACACGCATTCGCCTATCATGTAGTTCGTTAAATTAAGACCTTCACCGTCGGTAGATAGTTGACACGCCCAACTGCACATGTGGTGCCAGAGAAACAACCAGTAATTTCCTGTTGCATTGCAACAAATACGGGCACATACGACAACAATACCTAGAAAACCTCCTTGTCCTCCAGGGGACCGTTTCACTAAACTTCGTACGACTAAAATGTTCGTAAGTGCAAATTTGGAATCGTCTGGAAAGTCCAATTGATGGATTTACATTTCGACATTTACGACTAAAATGTTCGTAAGTGCAAAATTATAATAGTCTGTAAATTTCACATTAACAATATTTTCTTGTAAATAATTGTTGGATTTACATTTATTGAGCATAGGCTGCATATGCAGCCTATGCTCAATAAATGTAAATCCATCAATTGAAATTTGCAGACGATTCTAAATTTGCGCTTACGAACATTTTAGTCGTAAGAAGTTTAGTGAAACGGCCCCCTGATTGCTTACCACATCGAACATCTAAATTGCTTGGCCCTAAATGATACTCTTTGTGTTGGTGGGTCATTATAAGCACCATTACATTCCAGTATTGCCTCTACGCGGCGTTTCTGTGCGTGTTATGCGGTGCGGTCCGGGGACGGCGGTTCACCCCCGTCCCCGGACCGCACCGGACAACACGGTTACATTCGGTTACAGAAAAGACAGTTCGCATGTGTCTCAGAACATTCAGTATTTTTGTTCATATATTAATTTCAATGTAAAACATTTAATGGAGATCAAGGCACGTTCTCACCCGCCTGTATACGGATAGTCGGAGCCGGGTCCAAGTAACCATTCAGCGTTGAGTTAACTTTTCAACGAAGTTTTCATATTACCAGTGACAAACATAAATGGATACATGGTGCGCACCAGGAGGCCGTTTCACTAAACTTCGTACGACTAAAATGTTCGTAAGTGCAAACTTATGATAGTCTGTAAATTTCACATTAACAATGTTTTCTTGTAAATAATTAATGGATTTACATGTATTGAGCATAGGCTGCATATGCTTACTTACGAACATTTTAGTCGTAAGAAGTTTAGTGAAACGGCCCCCAGTTGTATTTATAAGAGAAAGTGAAGACATAGGCAAGTTCAACACCGCCAGACTGAAGGCTTGCCTATGTCTTCACTTTCTCTTATAAATACCAATGTTGCGCACCATGATAAAGCGGACTGCGTTTTAGCTAAGTCCCTTCTGATCGCTACTGTCCAGCGTAAGTGTGACGTCTAAACATCACGTGAGCTTCCATCATGGTGTGACGCATTCATGTTGATATACACATTTTGTTAAGGTTTATTCCAACAATGTTACCATATTTCACCAATTTGTTCCTTAGCCACATTGTAAAACCGATCTTCTGCAGGAGAAGAATTCAAGAAGTGTAAAATCTTGTTTTCTAATCCTGTTCTCAATTGTATGTATATATATATCACTTGCCATAACTTGAAATAAATATTGTTTAAACTATAACGGTACATGCCCACTCAGTAGGCATGCCATGTTCTTTATAGCAATTAAGGAAGTGTATAATTGTGTCACTATTCCACCAGTTCTAAAACTTACGAGTGCCCGCTGTACAGATATAATCTTTTAGTAATGTTTAGTTTACTGATAGTGACGCGCGGTGGTATCAGGCTATTTTCATATGCAAATGAGGCATGATATTTTTTAATTATTTATACTAATTAAATGCGTAACCTGCAAAAATAATATGTTCGACAGATTATAAAGTATGATCATTGCACATTAAAATAAATACAGAGAATAAATAGTAATGTCCGTTAAAGGTACACGCCCACTCAGTTGGAACAAACTGTTCTTTATAGGAGGTACCCAGGGTGTACGGTTTATAGGGGTTCCACTGTAATTAAGCACTCGGTGACAAATTTTGTAATTTTAAGTCATGAACAGACAGGACAATGAAATAAATTACATTGAAACCCACTGTACTCGCTGCACTCAATGTACGTTTCTGTGACACGTACATCTGCAAGTGAATGGGCTATCACCGAACGCTTTCATCCAATTATGTGCGAATGTGCTTCCATATTTGATTATGGCGGCGCTTATTGCTTTCCATTACGGTCTCTAGTGCGCAGAAAGTCATAGGTAGTGGCCGATATCATTGTCGTCCAGAACACTTGCTTCGGTGTTCCGTTAAGGCCATCGAAATATGAGACAAGCCATGTGATTTGCCACAGTTAGATCACGGTTCGTCCGCATGTACGAGGAGATAATCCGCGAGCTTTAGCGAGTGGATTATCGATCGTACATGCGGACGAACGTGATGTAATTGTGGTATCACATCTTCATGTCCATACATTGCCCATGTGATGTGTAAATGCAGAAACAAAGGTAAACTATGTATCAAAGATGTGAAACTGTACGTTATTTACGGAAAATATTGTAAATTTCGTAAATAGTTTTCATAAGGTATCGCACATATTCTTATGCTCAAACTCACATGTCTTGAGACACGCCATGTGATTTTGTACGTTAGAAGATGTGCGCTTTTTCCTGAAAGACATTTACAGAAACTGTGATATTTTCTGTAAATGACGTCGAAAGCTGACGAAATGTTCATAGCAAATGCGGAATTCGATTCCGCATTTGCTCTGAACATTTCGTCAACTTTCAACATCATTTACGGGGAATGTCATACATCGTGTAAGTGTTTTCTATGAGATATCGCACAACTTCTTAGGTACAGCATTACAAGGCGTGTCTCGTATGTAACGGTCACTGGAGAAATGGGGTTCATGGGATTTGTGACTATAGTCTGTTTCACGAAAGCTGCCCAAATTTTACGGCCATATAAACAATTCAAAAACCATATTTTTTTTCGATAATATTAAATTAAACGAAAATTTAAGAATGAGCCTTCTTTTTATTTCGTGAAATTTGGTCAAATATTGATTTTATTACGAAAACAAAATTTCCCCATTAAATCCCCATAGACATCTTCACTCCGTGAAGATGTCTATGGGGATTTAACATGGGGAATTTCTTTAGAATTTCAGAAAAACTGGACCGATTTATAAAATTTAACTTTTGTTTTCTTATGTACATGTAGATCATTTCCAAGGTATCTAGCCAGGTTTCGGAGTCAATTTCCAAAAAAATAGTTTTTTGACTCCTCCCACAAGTCCTCTACCACTTTTCCCCCCATGTTAAATTCCCATAGAGAAATCAATTTTTCGTAATAAAACCAATATTTGACAAAATTTCACGAAAAAAAAAGAAGGCTCATTTTTAAATTTTCCTTTAATTTAATATTATCGAAAAAAAATATTGTTTTTGCATTGTTTATGTAGCCGTAAAATTTGGACAGGTTTCGTGAAACAGACTATAGTGAAGCTACTAATCCAATAGCACACTCCTGTAGCCTGATAACGATGCTTGTTGGAAGCACGAGAGGTGTTGCATTTATAAAACATAGAACAGTACAGATCCTGATTATAATGCACGGACGCGCAGGCTGGTCTGTAGCCTATTTCACCAACATTGCAAAGTGTACTTATCTTGCTAAGTTTACTTTGAGGGAGAAATTATCAATTTGAGGATAAATTTATGAATTTTTATTACACTGAATTTATTACATTATCACAGCCATTTTGGCTGTGCTAATGTAATATGGTATCGTCGTCGCAGTATGGAACAATAGTCATCGTGTGATCATAGTATCGTCACAGTCACATCGTACTATCGCCATCGTGCAATCGTAGTATCGCCGTCGTGCAATCGTAGTATCGTCATCGTAGTATCGCCGTCGTGCAATCGTGATATCGTCATCGTGCTATCCTAGTATCGTCATCGTAGTATCGTAATATCACCATCATGCAATCGTGCTATCGTCATCGCAATATCATCATCGCAGTATCGTACTGTAATTGTGCTATCGTAGAATCGTCCTCATGGTATATATCGTCAGCTTAATATTGTACTACCAATAGCGATATCACGATGACATTAAAGGAACACCGTACTATACGCACCTCGACCGACTGTCTAATCGAAAGTCGTTTGTATGCCAGAACCATCTTTATGTGAATAACAGTGCGTACAATAATAGTCCGGAGCTTGCATCGTCTCCATTATTTATCGCATCGCCGTTTTGCACCAATATTGATATCGAAAAAAAAACAACCAATATATTTCGTATATGACGTGGAAAGTTGACAATATAATCAGAGCTCATGCTGAATTTGGCTATTGAATTCGAAAACAACATTGTTCGTACATGTCGCCTAACATTGACAAAGTTATCAGAGCTAATGCGGACATAATTGTCTGTAAATTTCACATTAACAATGTTTTCTTGTAAACTATTATTGGATTTACATTTATTGAGCATAGGCTGCATATGCAGCCTATGCTCAATAAATGTAAATCTATCAAATTTCCAGACGATCCTAAATGTGCACTTACGAACATTTTAGTCGTACGATGTTTGGTGAAACGGCCCCCATCACAATATGTCCAGCATTGCATTTATGCTATTTTATCATGAGTGCAAATGGTATGCAGTAAACAATCAACGAATCAAGAAATGAAATACACAATAGAAAATGGAATGGTTTACCGCTAGACTTACTTATTTCGTCTAGCATTCTTTCCCTGAAAATATTTAATCCAATAAACATATGCTCATGCTGCTCGTAAGCATCTAATTAAACTGTTTTGTTTTCTACGGGTGCTTTTTTGTACTTCCTCTATTTGTTTTTTTCTCTCTATTATTAATTGATACTTAGTTTTTTGTATTTTTTTTCTTTTCATTATAATTTTGTTTAAACATATACATATACAAACAGGTAATTATCTGTGTAATATATATTTACTCATTAATTTAGAAATATGGAATGGAATGTAATTATGCACAACATGTTACCAGTAATACGTCTTGTTTGTACATGTTTTTTGTGTGAAAATAAAAAGACTATAACCAGAAACAATCAAAGAAAGAATAGCCCCAAGGAGAAATCAATATAGTTCCCTAACTTCGTTATCACATTATAGTGTCGGTCTGTTGTTCTGTAGCCCATTTCACCAACATTGCCAAGCATACTACTTATCTAGCAAAGTGTACTTTGGGGGAGTAATCGTTTATTTTTCCCGAAATGCTTTATTTCGTATAGAACTAACGACTGCATACATTTTATGTTTAAAAGTATGCAGAATTATTATACTGAATTTATTACATTATCACAGCCAAAATGGCTTTGATAATGTAATAAATTCAGTATAATAATAATTAATAAATTTATCCTTAGATTGAAAAATGGCTGTCCGGTGTTCGGTTTAGACAGGTTTCACTGTACGTGATATTAGGAGGAAACGTCCTGGTTGCAAGAGCGAGACGTATTTTCATGGGGGTAGACATACTATATGTACAGCGGCCATTGTCCTAATCTCCTTGTACGGCATCTTACTTAATACTGTACCGAATCTCCGCCTCACGACATGGTTGGTAATATTGAATACCAGGCTAGTGTCTTTTGACACCAGATTTATCAGGCAAGGCTAGGAAACGCGTAGGAATTCCTCGGCTCGCCGAGGAATTCCTACCGTTTCCGAGCCGAGCCGAGCCGAATGGAATGTCTACTTGACGTGAAGAGAGAGCATACCAGGATAGGGTAATAATGCCAATTATATCTTCGGGAAATGGTGAATGACTGTTTATTTTGCCTGAACAATGTCATATCTAACGAATGGACGAAAATAATATGCCTCCTGATATTATAACCTGGCACGTGGGCATGTATCTTTAATGTGACGATAAGGCATACAAGTCTAGATTATTTTTACATAATTTATCAGGCAATGCTAGGAAACGCGTAGGAATTCCGAGTTTATCTTTGTGGTTTGAAGACAGAAACATATTTACAATGTTCCCTCATGTTTCCATGTTTGCGTTCTCTGTCAAATGCCGAGCCACTCTGTTCCCGTGCAGACTTTCAGAAGTGTACATGATCATACAGTATTTCTACATTTACCAAAATCTCAACGCTTACAGTAAATACTTTTAGTTTAACCCTTTCACCCCTAAATGCTTTACCATTAATAGTTGAATGCTCATTTCTAGACTACCCAATTCATCAGATAAGGGATATGTTTAAGTACATCTGATAAACACTGACAAACACTGCAGATCCTGATGAGACGGCTTGTTACAAGCCGGTTCATCTGTAGCCTATTTCATCAAAATTGCAAAGTATACTTTTCCAGCAATGTATACTTTGAGGGAGAAATAAGTCATTTTTTCATATAGAACTAACGACTGCATATATTTGATGATTAAACGTATGCAGAATTATTATACTGAATTTATTACATTATCCCAGCCAAAATGGCTGTGATAATGTAATAAATTCAGTATAATAAAAATTAATACATTTATCTTTAAATTTAAAATTTCTCCCTCAAAGTATACTTTGCTAGATAAGTATACTTTGCAAGTTTGATGAAATAGGCTACTGGAGCTACAGTGTTTTCAAATGTTTGCTGTATGTCATGTCTGGTTGAAAGTGTTAAAATTAGTCTATATAATCCCCTCAATGAACATGGTGCTATTTTAACTATGTTATGTCCATAAGCAATATATTCACATGTCCAAGGTACATGATCACGTGGTTATAACAACAACAACAGTGGCTGAAAGTGTTGAAATCTTGCCCACTCCAGGGAGTTCGGCAGACATATGTCGTTTTTGCGAAGAATCGATTTCCGTGTCTACCGACACGGAAATCGATTCTTCGCAAAAACGACAGAAGTTTGGGCCAAAATACAGAGACCACCAAATGCAGCTTAACAAGACGCGTTTGATGCGCCATATTTCATCAAAATCCGTTACGTAATATTAAGGACAATATAAAATAATACGTACTTTGAATGGGATGGATTCTGGAAGTTTCAGTACTTGTTGTTGTTGTTAGTACCACGTGATCATACACCTTGATGTCTATGGCACTGCTAATCCATACTCTTCATTGCATACGATACGATATTGATGATGCAGAGTCGGAGGCCAAAGCATAGAAATGTCTGCATCATGACAGGGAGTGAAATATGATTGCAGTGTGCACGTTAATCGGCTAATGTTTCGTGAAATCGGACAAGGTTTTGAGAAATTGGTCTCTGTTCAGACTGTTGGAGAAAAGGATATATTTCGGCATTTGTAATGATCACCCAACTCCCTATATAAGTTGATATTCCACAGTTTTGACTAATTCCCTCTGATTTGACGTGCCTGGGCAATAGTTCCGCGTGCCTGGGTAATTGTTCCGCGTGCCTGTGAAATAATCATTAAAATTATTTTCACCACACTCATGACGAAACTCATGACGTCATGATTTTTGTCGAATATTACTTCATAAAATTCAACATACATGTAATTTATATCGGTCAGTCGATGCGCACACGCCGAATTTACGTTCATTGTGTCGTCACATACACTGTTACAGGTCGAGTAATAAAACAGTTATTTCATGGTAGTTCGGGGAACATTCAAATCACATTGCCCCTCGGTGCTGTGGACGTTAATCGGCGAATGACATTCGGCCTCTCGGCAATAGTTCCTACTGTCTGTTTCACGAAACCTGCCCAAATTTTACGGCCACATAAACAATTCAAAAACAATATTTATTTCGATAATATTAAATTAAAGGAATATTTAAGAATGTGCCTTCTTTTTATTTCATGAAATTTGGTCAAATATTGATTTTATTACGAAAAATATATTTGTCTATGGGAATTTAACATGGGGGAAAAAGGTAGAGGAGTTGTGGGAGCAGTCAAAAAACGAAAAAACGAAAAGTATTTCTGAAATTCTAAAAAATTTCCTCATGTTAAATCCCCATAGACATCTTCACTCCGTGAAGATGTCTATGGGGATTTAACATGGGGAAATTTTGTTTTCGCAATAAAATCAATATTTGACCAAATTTCACGAAATAAAAAGAAGGCTCATTCTTAAATTTTCCTTTAATTTAATATTATCCAAAAAAATATTGCTTTTGAATTGTTTATATGGCCGTAAGATTTGGGCAACTTTCGTGAAACAGACTATAGGGTCGTCCACAGCACCTCCAGGGGCAATAGTTTTGACTGTTCCCCGAATGCCCATGAAAAACAGTGGAACCTCTCTAAGCCGAACACCAAGAAAACACATGTGATCTTATTTTTGATGAGTTTCTTGGTAATTTATCTCATATAATAATGTCTGTTCGTGATCGCATAGCACATAACTATGGCTCAGAATGATCAAATGCCTAATTTACAGCGAAACCTCTCTAAGCCGGACACCCTGGGGACCTCCCAGTGTGTCCGGTTTAGAGAGGTTTTACTGTAACTGTATATTGTTGCAGAGTCTGGTCCTCATGCATATTTACATGATCTGGGGCCCGTTTCATTCGACTTCGTACGAATAAAAGTGCAAATTTAGGATCGTCTGGAAATTTCAATTGATGGATTTACAGTTCAATAAATGTAAATCCAATAACTGTTTACAAGAAAACATTGTTAATATGAAATTTAATGACTATCATAATTTTGCACTTACGAACATTTTAGTTAATGAAACGGCCCCCAAGTTGTAAGTCAAGCTCCAGATAAGCTGCGTATTTGCTTAATACCCAATTCAAATTGCCAAAAACCCAATTAAAATCAGAAGTAGCGAGTATCAAAAAACAATAAAAATGTTGTTGTACCTTTATCATTCTGCAGAAAACAATAAACAGACCAAAACTGTAGCATAGTGTTTCTTATTTTCCATGCAAACACATCTTGGTACATTGTATTTCATTAGAATTGTTTCCAAGGAGACAATTCTAATGAAATGCCAAGATATGTTTTCATTTCGAAGCAAACTATTCAATAATTGCTGTGTGCTGATGTGTAAACAGTAGTGTGATTTCATTTTACCCAATTAAAATTTTGAAATACCCAATTGCTTCAGAAATGATGGAGTGACATATGAAACATGATTTCTCTATGGGAATTTAACATGGGGAAAAAAGAGGTAAAGAACCTGGAGCAGTAGTCGAACAACGAAAACATTTGGAAATTGATTCTGAAACCTAGCTAGATAGCTTGGAAATGATCTAACTAAGAAAACAAAAGTTAAATTTTGAAAATCGGTAGACTGTTTCTGAAATCAGAAAAATGTCCCCATGTTAAATCCCCATAGACATATTCACATGTGGAAATTGTTTTCTTTTTCGCAATAAAACCAATATTGGACCAAATTTCACGAAATAAAAAGTAAGCTCATTCTGAAAGGTACATGCCCACGCAGTAGGCACAAACTGTTCTTTATAGGAATGAAATAAGTGTATAATTGTGTCACTATTCCACCAGTTCTAAAAATTACAAGTGCCCGCTATACAGATATAATCAATTAGTAATATTTATTTTACTGATAATGACGCGCGGTGGTATCAGGCTATTTTCATATGCAAATGAGGCATGATATTTTTTAATTATTTATACTAATTAAATGTGTACCCTGAACAAATTATATTTTCGACAGATGATCAAGTATGATCATTGCACATCAAAAAATAAATACAGAGAATAAATAGTAATGTCCGTTAACATTTTAAGGAAACACGGTTATCGCCCCTGGTATCAGTGTATGAATTTACGGCTAATATAAAATGTATAATAATGCGAATCAATACGTGGAATAACGGTGAATGAATGTTTATTTTGCCAGAAAATGTGTCAGATGATGTCTCTGATGTACAATTTTGCAGGTTTCGTGAAACAGACAGCGTTAAATTATTGCATGCAAAGTCGATTTACTGGGTCGCCTCATTATTAGCCTTAGAAAAAACATCAGACGAAACATCGCCAGTAACGAAATGGATAAATTGATCCGACACACAATTCCTCGCGTGATTAACCCTTCCTACGCTGTTGACGGAAATTGCCGTCTGCTGTTTTTCATTTTTGCTTTAATTCTTAACAAAAAACTGGTTTTGACAGCACATGAGAATCGTCTCCACTGGAGACGATTCTCATGTGCTGTCAAAACAAGGTTTTTGTCGAGAAAAATTGAAAATAAAACATTTTCAGCAGACGACAACATTTAATTCAGCGTAGTAAGGGTTAAAAAATCGTGGCATCGTTGCTTCCTCCGTTACCTTATTGGCAAGCCATCTGCAACACATCATGCCAAAACGAGCGGCGGAACAACCGCCCGAGTGTCATTAGTTGCTGCTATTATCGTTAAATATCATTTCAATATCTACAGCTGGAGATACATATATATAACGGTTTCCATAGTTATTGCATAAAATGGGATTTCTTAATATTTCACTCGTGCATACCTCTAAGGTTGTACTATCATGCTGTGACAAATCCACGACCGTCCAGCCGCCGCAAGGTCACATACTTAGTCTCTTTACAAAACTTAAAGGTACATGCCCACTCAGTATGTACAAAATGTTCTTTATATCAGAGACATTTTCTGAGACATTTTCTAGCAAAATAAACATTCATTAACCATTACCCCACGGACTAATTGACATTATTATACATGTTATATCAGACGTAAATTAATACACTGATATCAGGGGCGATAACCGTGTTTCCTTAAATTGTTAACGGACATTACTATTTATTCTCTGTATTTATGTTTTGATGTGCAATGCTCATACTTTATAATCTGTCGAAAATATTATTTTTTCAGGTAACTCATTTAATTAGTATAAATAATTAAAAAATATTATGCCTCATTTGCATATGAACATAGCCTGATACCACCGCGCGTCACTATCAGTAAAATAAATATTACTAAATGATTATATCTGTATAGCGGGCACTTGTAATTTATTTAACTGGTGGGATAGTGACACAATGTTATCCCGTCAACACAGTGCGTATGTGCTGTGAAACACGGTGCCGTGAAACATTTTTGATATCCAGTCAATACTATTTTTGCATTTTACAGCCATTGATTGGTGTTGACGGGATAAATAGAATAGTAGGTTAGTGCCGTGAATGGAAAACAATATCTGGCGCGGCACGGAAACGGGATGTGCTCGGCAGAGCCTCGCCCATCCCGTTTCCTGAGGCTTGCCAGATATTTTTTCCCATTCACGGCACTAACCTACTATTCTCTATATACATTTATTCTATTCCTATAAAGAACAGTTTGTGCCTACTGAGTGGGCATGTACATGTACCTTTAACATCAGAGAAATATGTTATAATTTCTATTTCCTTGCTCGGATCTGCTTCACATTTCGCACACGCATTGCTCAAATGGACCTCTACCACCCTGCGACAAATTCACGTTCGTGCCGCCCCCGCTAAGCCAATCGAAAATTCTTAATATTCCATGCATGCTTTCCTCTGAGGCTCTACTATCATGCTGTGACAAATCCTCGCTGATCTCGAGGTCAAGGTCACATACTTAGTCTTTTTACAAAACTTAACCTCAGAGAAATCGGTTATAACTTTTATTTCCCTGCTCGGATCTGCTTCACATTTCGCACACGCATTGCTCCAATGACAAATTCACGTTCATGCCGCCCCCGCTAAGCCTAAAGCCAAGGTCACAATCCCACACACTTTTTTACATATATTTAGGGGTACATGTGCCCACGCGGGGGTATTCCGTAAGCCTCGCTAACTGACCAATCTAGTTATTTCAAGATACTTGAATAGTGAACTTGATATCAAGCAGCTTGATTGGCGGAGCCTGAGTTGCGTTACAGCTCAGGCTCAGACAATCAAATTGCTTGATTGCGAGTTGGCATTACCAATAGATGTTCACAAACGTTGATAGTATGGGTAAGATTAACGCATCCATGGTAGTCAGCGTGTAAGTGCACACACGAACGAACACGACAGGTTGGAACCAACCTGTCGTGTTCGTTCGTGTGTGCACTTACATGCTGACCCCACTGTATGCCCTCTAAGCGATAGTAAGGGGAAATATTGTGTTGCTCTTGAGGTTCCGTACGTCAGTCCGTGTACATTTACTTCGAAAGATTTGCAAGAGCTTCTCCAACATGTAATATCTTCAATACTACGCGAAGGATTGATTCAATACTTGGACACTTGAATCACATGAACACTCGTGCCACCATTTACACGACCATGACATTTGTCACCTTCGAAATGTCGCTGAAAGCCATTTTTGTTCCGTTTTGTCGAACTATTTGTAAGTGTTTCTCCAACATGTAATATCTTCAATATTACTCGAAGGATTGCTTTAATATTTAAATAGTTCATTCACCTGAAAATGTTTGATGCACTAACACCACAAATGACATGACCTTCACCTTTGTGACCTTCGTAATTGTGCTGAATTGTGCTGAAACAATTAGCCATTTTGTTACGTCAAAAAGTTTGTAAGTGTTTCTCCATCATGTAATATTTTAAATATTACTTGAAGGATTGCTTTAAATTAAAAATAATATTTGGACACTTCATTCACATGAACATGTGTGACGCAATCGCACCACCAATGACATGACTTTGACATTTGTGACCTTCAACATGGTGCTGAAACACTTAACCAGTTTCGTACGGCAAGACAAAATTGTGAAACTGTCTCAAATGGCATTGAAATTTGTGTAAATGTAAGGTTTTCTTTTTACGCACACTCTCTAGTTAGACTCCAGGGGGCCGTTTCACTAAACTTCGTACGACTAAAATGTTCGTAAGTGCAAACCTATGATAGTCTGTAAATTTCACATTAACAATGCTTTTTTGCAAACAATTATTGGATTTACATTTATTGAGCATAGGCTGCATAAGCAGCCTATGCTCAATAAATGTAAATCCATCAATTGAACTTTCCAGACGATTCCAAATTTGCACTTACGAACATTGTAGTCGTACGAAGTTTAGTGAAACGGGCACCAGTATGACATGGGGGCATATCCATGTTTTACAAACATACTTTCTAGTTTCATATCATCTTGAAATATGGGAATTATTTACCAGATGTATTTGTAAATCTGATAAATAAAAGAGCGTGTAGCACAAGTTTCTTAATCAGATATTCAAAATATCGAGTGAAACGTATGTATAGTCTATACAACTATGTATAAAGGATATGCACGAGCGTAGATAAAAAACCGTTAATGAATACTAGTATTTTGAAATGTATAAAACAAGGAGCATACGTGTAGACATTAAATGTACTTATAGTCTGTTTCACGAAAGTTGCCCAAATTTTACGGCCATATAAACAATTCAAAAACAATATTGTTTTCGATAATATTAAATTAAAGGAAAATTTAAGAATGGGCCTTCTTTTTATTTCGTGAAATTTGGTCAAATATTGATTTTATTATGAAAAATTGATTTGTCTATGGGAATTTAACATGGGGGAAAAAGGTAGAGGAGTTGTGGGAGGAGTCAAAAAACGAAAAAAATTGGAAATTGACTCCGAAACCTAGCTAGATAGCTTGGAAATGATCTAACTAAGAAAACAAAAGTTAAATTTAAAAAATCGGTCCAGTATTTCTGAAATTCTAAAAAAATTCCCCATGTTAAATCCCCATAGACATCTTCACTGATTTAACATGGGGAAATTTTGTTTTCGCAGTAAAATCAATATTTGACCAAATTTCACGAAATAAAAAGAAGACTCATTCTTAAATTTTCCTTTAATTTAATATTATCGAAACAAATATTGCTTTTGAATTGTTTATATGGCCGTAACATATGGGCAGCTTTCGTGAAACAGACTATAGTTAATTTTTGTTGGCATATTTCCTGAAAATAATTATAAAGCACACATTTGAAGTTCTCTAACTTTTCAACTCCGTCTGCTACAGAAATGTCAAATGTGAAACAATTGGATCGAGCTATCGAGAACTATTGTTTTTTGTATGGTTGGTTTGACTGTACACCTCAATGCTGATAATCACACTCGAAAGGGGGCTCTCTAAATATATTCAAATTCAAATTAATCGAACCAGACACGTTATTTTAATCCACAATATACCGAAATAATTTAATACAACGCATAATATGTGGCTGTGACTGGAGAAAATTGAATGGGGTTTATGGGTTTATAGACCAGTGTAGATCCAGATTCGCACAGTCTGATCAGGATCTGCACTGTTCGCCATCCCATCAATGAAACACTGGTCATGCTTCTAGTAATCAATATAGATCGTTATCAGGTTACAGGAGTGTGATATTTGATCAGGATCTACACTGATCATAAATCCCATAAGCCCAATTTCTCCAGTCACAGCCACATATAGCCAATATACACGACAGAGCCGTCTTCGATGGATTGGAATACAATACACGACATTGTGTGTGCATTGGAGCGTATACGTACTGGAGAAAACACCTGTCACCTCCAGTCAGTGAGCGGCACTTAAATTGCTGCACGGTTGTCATAGAGTGAAAATACAGCATATATTGCATTCGGTGTAGATATTTAATTACTGTCTGTTTCACGAAAGCTGCCCAAATTTTACGGCTATATAAACAATTCAAAAACAAGATTTCTTTTGATAATATTAAATTAAAGGAAAAATTAAGAATGAGCCTTCTTTTTATTTCCTGAAATTTGGTCAAATATTGATTTTATTGCGAAAAAACAATTTCCCCATGTTAAATCCCCATAGACATCTTCACGGAGTGAAGATGTCTATGGGGATTTAACATAGGGAAATTGTTTTGAATTTTAGAAATACTGGACCGATTTTTAAAATTTAACTTTTGTTTTCTTAGTTAGATCATATCCAAGCTATCTAGTCAGGTTTCGGAGTCAATTTCCAATTTTTTTCGTTTTTTGACTCTTCCCACACTTCCTTACCACTTTTTCCCCCATGTTAAATTCCCATAGACAAATCAATTTTTCGTAATAATATCAATATATGACCGAATTTCACGAAATAAGAAGAAGGCTCATTCTTAAATTTTCCTTTAATTTAATATTATCGAAAATAATATTGTTTTTGAATTGTCTATATAGCCGTAAAATTTGGGCAGCTTTCGTGAAACAGACTATAGTTCAGCTTGGTTCCAAGTAAAGGCTTTTTATTATGGCAACGACATTTGTCGGGGACACTTAGTGTTTACCCTGTCCGTCTGTCTGTCACTCTGTCAGTAGACAAGTTTCGTGTCCATACTCTAATTCAGCTACATGTACCATAATCCAATATTCGCGATACTTTACTGGTTCCTTCATATCAGCTATGTACGGAGCCCCGCAGGGGACAAATAATTGTTTGTTTTTATTAATTCGTTCTCACGAAATAACAATTCGTTCCCACGAATTAACAATTCGTTCCCTCAATTTAACGAAATAACAATTCGTTCCCACGGGAACGAATTGTTAATTGATGGGAACGAATTGTTATATCGTAGGAACGAATTTAGGGAACGAATTGTCATTTCGAGGGAACGAATTGTTAATTCGAGGGAACGAATTGTTAAATCGTGGGAACGAATTGTTAATTCGAGGGAACGAATTGTTAAATTGAGGGAAAGAATTGTTATTTCGTGGGAACGAATTAATAAAAAAAAAATCAATGTCCCCTGTGGGGCTCCGTATCTAAGGAAAAACTCTATTGAATGCGGGTTTGGTCTCTTCAATGCCAATGTCACGGGTGCTAAAATGTTTATTGTTATTACGCATTATGTTTCGTTTCCGTGCAATAATTCGTCTATCGTCTATCCCATCATCACGATACTTCACACGTACGTTCATCACAACTTGGCGAAGAAGCACAATAAATGAGACACGCCCTGTGGTTGTGTACCTTCGGACATCTGCGTAATTTCATTAAATATGCTTATAAAATTTACAATATTTTTCACAAATAACGTCAAAAGTTGACAAAATTTTCAGAGTACATGCGGAATTATATTTCGCATGTACTCTGAACATTTTGTCGACTTTTTAAGCCATGTCCGGAAAATATTTTAAATTTTGTAAACGTATTTCATGAAATTACGCAGATGTCCTAAGGTACAACATCACATGACGTGTCTCAAATGTGTATTAAAGTGTCAAACCGTAAAACCAGGGGCCCGTTTCACTAAACGTCGTAATTAAGTGCACAATTTAATTTTCGGATAACAATTAAAATTTACACTGACAGCCGGTGTTGGAAAATCTTTAGCGGAAGTGTTCACATATAGTGATGTGAGCATGTACGTGCAAAGTGTTCACATATAGTGATGTGAGCATGTACGTGCAAAGTGTTCACATATAGTAGTATATAAGAGTCATAATGATACAAGTTTATATGGAAGCCACACTACGTGTGGTGGCTTCCACACGAAACTTGTAATCATTATGACTCTTATATACTACTACCGCGAGACCATATATTTATGACATGAGAAGATACACCCTATTAGAGATAAAAATCCCTATGTTATACTCAGTATATATATACAACAATCTGTCATACTTTTATTACGAATAAAATAACAACTGACACCCTATTGAAGATAAGAAATCCATAAGTTATACTCAGTATTTTACAGCAATCTGTCACAAATATATACTGACACCCTATTAAAGACAAGTTATCCATAAGTTATACTCAGTATATTACAACAATCTGTCATATATTTATTACGAATAAATATAAACTTACACCCTATTGAAGATAAAAAATCTATTGGTTATACTCAGTATAATGCCTACCATAAAGCAAATGAGAGAGCAAGCTAAGAGTTGGGGAATTTCCCTAAGAGGTTTGAGACTCAAGAAAGATATAGCAGATAGGATAAGTGACGCGCGAGCCGTCGTCTACGAGGAGAGGCTGCGGCGTGCGGTTTCGACCGGACGACTGCCCGCCGACCCCGAAAAACGCTCCGAGAAATTGGAGAACGAGACGACGGCCAGTCTGCGCGCCACCGCTTACGCGCAGCGTGTAAAAGAAGATCCCAGCGCACGTAGAAAACCCCTATACAAGGCGTACTACAATAAGATTTATCAAGGGTTGGTGGGGGGACCTCCCAAGAAGAGGAGAGATATCGCCAGAGCTTTGGTGGAGGAGGGTCCCAGGATTCTCGCCGAAGAAGCCGAAGTTAGGGAAACTATTGATAGGGGTAGGAGGAAGATAGTATGGACTTTCGAGAGGGGGGTGGGGGGTACGGGGAGATCGCTAATCGTATAATGAATAAAATTCGCCCAGAGATGACCACGGCATGTTACCTGAGGTATTCGTGCTCGTATCGTATTAGGCACATAGAGACCGACGCTACTATGATCTATCACAAACATCAAAGGGCAGTCCGTGGATAAACGAGATCGCCAAAGCCGAGAGTTGGATATCCGATAGAGAGAAAGGTCGAATGGACATCGACAAAGTCGATAGACCAAACACAAAATGGACCTTCGTTCGTTGGATATCGGTCGAGGTGAAGATGATCATCGACGCGCAACAACTTCTCATGGGAGCGGGAAAACTCCCAGACTGGTTAAGACAGAAAAAGGGAATGTATTCCGTCGACACGTACGACGACTACTTGTGTCTGTTTAGGTGCATAGCCATCCAACGTGGAGGGAGACCCGACGGGTGTTGTAGGAAGGCACGAGCTCTGGCTCGCGAATACCTCGGGCACGATAACGGACCGGGTAGTAAGGGAATCCCCCTGGACGATATTAAGAAGGTCGAAGAGCATTTCAAGATGGGCATTCGCGTGTACGAGCCACCGCCGATGGAGTGTGGTACCTCATGAAGGTTCCGGCAAACTACGACGTGGTTGGGGGGAAGACAATGACGATAGGAATGTTTGGAGGTCACTCGTTCCTCATAACGAATCTCCGCAAGATGACGAACGAGTACGGGTGCACCGGATGTCAACAACGGTTCACAAAGTCGTGTAACATGCACAGGCACGCGACCACCTGCATGGGTGGGAAGACCGTGGTGACATGTCCAGGTAAGAGGGTAGAGAGACCACAGTCGGCCTACGAGAAGGCGTTCTATCCTAAGGGGTCAGCGAGTGTGAGGTCGATTCAATGGTTGAGCAGTGAAGAGGAGAGGGTGGGAAAGCACATACATCACGCCAACTGCGGTCACGGTGGTGAGAGGTGGGTGGTCGGTGATCCGGTCGACGGTTACTGTCACGAGACCGAGACCGTGTTTCAGTTTCACGGATGCTACTGGCACGGGTGTCCGAGGCATTGCATGAGAGGTAATGCGAGATCGCTGTACAAGAGGACGAAAATTCAAGACGCCAAGATAAGGAAGGCGGGTTACGAGCTGGTGGTGATGTGGGAGTGCGAGTGGTTGAATGATAATTTTGATAAAATTAATACCTACTATCCACAATTGCCACGCGAGGAGGAGGCGACTCTGTACCCCCACAAGATAGTCTACGACTTCGAGGCGTATCTCGACAAGTCAAAAAGCACGCGACCCACCAAAGACCTGACCATCGAGGTCGAGCACGTTCCTATATCGGTGTCGTTGGGGGATACGATGCATGAAGGGATCACACACCTATGCGAACGAGATCCCGACACGCTAGTCGAGAAGTTCGTGACCGAGCTGCAGATGAGAGGCAAGGCAATCAGGGAGGGGGTTAGAAAGAAGTATCTGCCGGCCGACATAGATATGTTATCGAAGTCTCAGCAAGCAAAGATTATCTCATGGATTGACCAAGACCCGGTGGTGGGGTTCAACTGTAGCAGGTACGACCTGAACCTCATCAAGCAGTACTTTGTAGAGAAGTTGGCGGCCACCGTGAATAAGGTGATGATCGGAAAGAGAGCCAGCACGACGATGTTTCTGTTTACCCCGGAGTTTAAATTTCTCGACATCATCCAGTATCTGGGACCCGGTACCACGTACGACCGGTGGGTTAAGGCGTACGACTGTAAAACGGTAAAGTCTCATTTTCCATACGAGTGGTTCGATAGCGCGGACAAGCTCGACCATCCGGGGCTGCCAGACTATCCCGAGTGGTACTCGAAGTTGAAGGGTGAGTTCCTACTGTCGTTGTCCGAGTGGAAAGAGTGTAAGAAGGTATTCCGAGAAAAGGGGATGAAGACGTTCAAGGAAATGGTTGCAAACACTACAACGACTTGGATGTAGGACCGTTCCTAGAGGCTCTGACTAAAATGACGGAGTTCTACAAGGGAAGAGGCGTGGATATACTCAAGGATGCTGTGTCTCTGCCCGGTGTTTCCCTTCAGTACCTACTCCGCGGGTCGATCGATGGGAAGGCGGACACGCCCGAGCTGTGGTCACCGAAGTCTGAAACTTACGAGATGATGAAGCAGGGATTGGTCGGTGGTCCGTCCATAGTATTCTCCAGATACGCCGAGGCTGGAAGGTCGACGATCAGGGGTCAGGTGGGGAGTCGGGAGGAGAAGATGTGCAAGGCGGTGCTGGGGTACGATGCCAATGCTCTATACCTATCTACTCTGTCGAAGGACATGCCGTGTGGTGAGGAGCAGATATGGACGTGTGACGACCCGGAAAGACAGTCGTATATAGACCGTTTCGTGAGGGAGGTCAGGAGTGAAAAGTGGTACGGATTTGCGGAGTTGGATATAGAGGTCCCTGAAACGTTGAGAGACAAGTTCTCGGAAATGTCACCGCTGTTCGTTAATCGAGAAGTCGATGAGAACGAGGTTCCGCAGCACATGAAGGACTACCTGGCCGGGACCGGTAGGAAAAGAGTCGAAGGACAGAGAAAGCTCGTGGGGGCAATGTCCGCCAAGAAGATGATCTATACTCCCCGCTGCTAAAGTGGTATCTGGAGCACGGTCTGATCGTCAAGGCGGTGCATAGGGTTATAGACTACACGCCCGGCAAACCGTTTCAATGGTTCGCTAAAGAGGTCACCGCTGCTAGACGGACGGGGGACGTCGACAAGAGCAAGGCGGTGTTGGCGGATATATTCAAACTGGTTGGCAACGCGTGTTGTGGCAAGCTGATAGAGGCACAAGAGAGACACCTGAACACCACATATACGAAGGATGAGAAGACTGTCGATCGGGCACTGAGGTCGGCGTTGGTTCGAAGACCTGGAGGAGATTGGGGAGGCTTACGAGATATCGAGCAGGAAGACTCGAGTGGTGATCAACAGACCGTTTCAGTGTGGCATAGCGTCTACCAGTTGGCCAAGCTCCGGATGCTGGAGTTCTACTACGATTTCTTGGACAAGTACGTGGATCGCGGAGATTTCGAACTGATACAGATGGACACTGACAGCATGTACTTCGCGCTGTCGAGAGAAGACGCTGGCGGCGGTGGTGAGAAAGAATATGAAGAGAAAGTTTAATAAGGAGAAGACCGAGTGGTTGGCGTGGGACGTGTGGAGCAACAGAACTCCGGGACTGTTCAAGCTGGAATTCGAAGGGGATAGAGCCATCGCTCTGTGTAGCAAGTGTTACTACGTGAGCGGTGATGGAAAATTTAAGCACTCGGCCAAGGGGATGTCGAAGAGATTTAACGATCTGACTTGGGGGAGGTATAAGAGTGCTCTCGAAGGGGGTAGGGATATGGCGGAGAACAGAGGATTCCGAATGATTAATGGGGTGATGAAGACGTACTGTCAACAAAAATTAGGACTCTCGGCGTACTACGACAAGAGGAGAGTGATGGAAGACGGGTTACAAACCGAGCCTATAGGATAGGTAAAAAAAAGAACTCTGAGAGAGAATACTAAAGACTCTGACGATCCGGGGGTAGCTGGGTGTCAGAAGGCACCGCGAGAAGTTCTTCGCGAACAAACCCTCGAGATGGCCCATCATCCAAATAGTAGAGCACGGGCTCATCGGGCTTGGTAATAGGATCGATCTAGATGATATACATTGAGAGACCACACGGGATCAGTCGCGCGGCGGCTACCACCTTCGAGCTCTCCCGGTTGATAGAGGTACCGGACATCAATATCCGATGGAAGCCGTTGCTCCTCTAAACCAACGGGTCGCCCGCGCGAGACGGCAGAGGGCTCGCTCGTCACCCTTTTAAACTTGATAGCATCTACGGGCTTCTTACCTATCAATCTGGTCACCTCTCCGTTCAGTGCGGAGACCACGGCGGACAGTCTGGCCACCCACTCGGTCGATCGCGAATGAGGGTCTACAAGTTCTTTAGCGTATTGGTGTCCGAACAGTCTCTCAGCCAGGGTTCGATTGAAGCGTTCCACGATCCCCTGGTCCCGGTGGATGTTGACGCGGCCGCGTCTGATAGAAACTTCGTGCTTAGACAATAGATGAGAGACCGCGCCCATGAACTCGCGGCCGGGATCGACCTGGAGAAGATTCGGCCATTTGAGAGGACTCCTCTTATATATTCGGGAGAGAGCCTCGGCCACCTCCTTAGACTCTTTAGTGGCCAACGGCTCAGCCCCCTTATAACGACTCGCTACGTCAACGACTGTCAGCGCGTACTTGTACGTCTACGACCGACGCGATCGTGGAGGGAGAAACAGGAGATCCCGCTTGGTGAACTTGGTTCGGTACCGGCACGTCGAATTTCGGGCGCGGAATATTGTGAGGCGCGGGTAAATAGATCTGCCAGATGGCCTGCTTCTTGAGCCATTCCTTGACAGCGTTTTCTGAAACCTTGGTCGCCGCCGCGAGGTTCTTGATGGCAGCGAGTCCCTTCCAGTAGCCGCGGGGGCTATAGTACGTGTTCGCTAGCTTGCGCGTTAGGCGAACCGATAGTTTGGTATTAAGTTTGCGCGTGTTCATCGTATGCGATGTATTCTAATATATCTGACAATCTCCAACATGCCCTCCCCAGATCGTCCGGTAACTGCGTCGATAATAATAAACCTTTGTTGGAAGTACAATCGCGATTGGGGGTTAAGTTCTGAAGGAAATTGGGAAAATCTAATCCCCCAGGATTGGTGGAGGAATATAACATCCGCTTTGCGAAAAGGGTGGCCGCTTTTTCGTCCTCCCGCCACGTCTCGAGAGAATCTCGGGCCAGACGAATCATACCCTTTGCACCAGCTATGCGGTGTTTAAGGGCAGTGTAGCCTACATCAATCATAGCAAAATAAAGTTCGTCAACTGACATCGTTCTATATATATATATATTTATAATTAATTTAAAATAATTAATTTAAAATCTCGATTGAATATAGTAGCCGACGAGACCCACCACACCCATTCCCACGACGATGAACGCGATCTCGCGGTCTTTTTGGGCCTCTGACGGTACATAGAAATCTGAAAGTTGGGGCTCGCGATCCAGCGGCGCGAGACTTTTCTGCGGATATGCCAGCGCGTACTCGCTGTTAGCTTCTTCAACGTTCTGAAAAGTTTGTCCGGCGTGATTTTCGCGGCGAAGCTCTTCATTGACCCAGTCAAGATGGGCGGTTCGTTTTTCCGACCACGCTTCCTTTGCGCTATTGAATTGTTCTACAGCTAAATCGTGACGCGTACTCTCCTCATCCACGTTCGAGTTTTGTAGTTTAGATAATAGAAAGTTGCTGCCGGTGAACGCAAATGCGTTTAAGAACGCACCACCTACCATTATTGCGATTGAAGCCATTTATTTCCATATATTAACTGGTAGAATTCCAGCTTTAACTAGATAATCTCGGGTCCAAACTGCGGCCGCTACATCTAAGGTCGCGAGCCCTACGTCTCTCACAGTAAAGTCCAATTTTGGAGCGGATCCTCCTAGGGCCATCTTTGATAGTCGAGCATACCCGATACTGAAACCCGATATCACCACGGCGTGATAAAGCGCATTCACTAACATTTTATCGTCTTGTTCAGCCATTATTGCATATAAAAGTGGTCGCGATCAATGTTTAAATGGGGCGCATCCAATCGCGATTGGTGTTTCGTAACTTTCTTCTGAACACTGGCTGGTTGTTTTTTCGATAATGTGGGGTATTTCCACACGCACAGGGCACCAACAACTGCCAGACCACCACCAACAACCCAACTCCAATTCACGAATTTGGGTGACAAATTCAAAGAATTTGGGTGTGCTTCCAATTCGTGAATTGGGGTTGTACTCAACTCTGTCTTCAGATGTTTTGCTGTCTCCGTCCCCGATTGCAACCCCAATCTCGATTGGAGTTTAGCCTCTCGAAGCTCGGCGTAGTATTTTATCTTGTTTAACTTTTCGGGTGGCAGCCGCCGCCCGCCCAGCTGCCTGTCTTTTGGGATTTTTTATATGCGGTATGTCATCCAGTGGCGGAGTAACATTCGGGTTCGATTGGGTTGGAGCAATCGGGTTCAACTCCGTCACTCTCGCGGGTGTGTCTTGTGTCATCATTTTCAGGGCTTATAGTTCGTGGGCATATATGTCCAAATTGACAGTGTTTACCCGTGGTCAACGCGGTTGTCAGCGGAGCTAAGTACATTCCAAACTTGTGATAAATTGAGCAGCAGGCTGTTCTAAGAGTGTGACCTATAAAAGGGTCAGTCTCTAGATCGTCAATCAATCCCGCGGTGTTTGGTATAGGGAAAAGTATACTAACGGTGGTTGCGTACAAATGAATAGCCGCCGATCCGAGAGTTTTTGTCATCTCCGCACCTAACCTAGATTCGTATCGCGCATACATTTTATCGATCTCCGCATCTGACATCTTATCCACCTGAAAAACTGAGAGACGCCTACCGAGATAATGCTCCGATTGTCCCCAGCAACCAGCGCAGCTAGCCGCTCTCGTCGCGCCGCATTTTCATTTTCATTCGGAGTCGTTGCACTCAACCCAATACCAACCGCCGTTGGAGTTGATTCCGATTGCTCTGTCGGATCATTATCTATGTTGGCAGTCGGAGTTGAGGTTTCTTCTATTAGCTGATCGAGAAGTTCGTCGCAGTTCATTTTTCTTAAAATTAATTTAACTATTCTAACAAGTCTCATCACTTTAACATATTGCAAAGCGCACCACCCGATACTTAATGATCACCATTATGCTTGCAACAAAGCTCGCAGCGGAGCACCAAATTGTTAACATTGTTAACCATTGTTCAGCATTTGTTCAACATTTGTTAAGCATTTGTTCAGCATTGTTCAGCATTGTTCAGCAATTGCTAAGCATTGTTCTAAGCATTGTTATTCAGCATTTATTCAGTAATTGCTAATTAATTATAAATTAATTGATAACTTCGTAAGCAGTTGGTTGATCAGTCTTTAGCAAAAAGCTTGGCGTGCTTAGTTTCCGAAAGCATCTGTCGAACCTCCAGGCGCTCCTCGCGCGTTGGGATAACGTCATTCTCTCGTAAGACAGTCATCGAATGATCGTCGGTCCTTGCAGTGAAAGAGGGCGACCCATTTCGTTTGCTCGCGCAGATCCTTGAGGACGGCGTTGTACTTTTGAGTGGATACCATACGCTTTGCCTAGCATGGCGGCCAGGAAAATGCGAGCTCGGAGAGCATGTCCTTCTTTTTGGTCATCGCCGCCTTGGCCGAGCAATCGTCAATCACGTATAGGGTGGGCTCACCCTGGAATCTTTGGTATAAACCACGCAACCAATCGTGAAGCCTATCACCGGGGTCAATAACGTATACCTCAGGGTCGGTCCATATCCACGTTCGCCGCTGATAAGTATCGTTGTGCCGCACAGTGGGACACAGGATCACAATGTGACGAAAAAGGCATCGCGGTAGGACTCCTCGAGCAAGTCGAGGATGAAAACCGTTTTTCCACATCCTGTCTGCCCACATATTATGGCAGAGTGGGCATCTCCAATCGTGAATTGGTATTGATTGCTAATTTTCTTAATTAATTCTTTAGAATTATCAAATTTATTAATTAATAAATCGTTAGAATGATTGCTAATTTTCTTAATTAATTCTTTAGAATTATCAAATTTATTAATTAATAAATCGTTAGAGATTTTTTTATTAAATCAATAGAGTGCTGAGACGTATCGGCCATCTTCGATGTTGAGTTGTGCGTCTGTAATTATATATAAGTACACGTTCAATGGCCCGGCTCCGTCTGCCTCTTTGGTTATCTGGATCGTCACACCCTCGCTAGCGTTCTCAACTTGGCGTCCGCTGCCGTGTATTTGGTCGTCGTCCGCCTGGCGCTGATATCTAGCCATAACGCGTATTTGGTTATTTCAGGGAAAACTTCGGCGAGGGAGACGGCCGGAGAGATGCAGGTTCTTTGGGCAACCGCTGCAAACCTCGGAGAGCAAGCTTAGAGCCGGCAGCCAAAATCTGCTTTCTTACTTCGTCCCACTGCTGGTGCGCGCGAATGACCCGCGCTGTTAGAGTTGATTGGAACTCCCTCGATCGGTCACCTCTACCTTCGTGATTTTGGGGTTATTAGGACAATACATGTCGGTTTTTGCTATAACACCGTAGCGGCTACCCGAGCCTCCCTCGAAATCAGCATCAGTATACCTTTCATCGAGAGGGCGGGGGGTATCGTTGACGTTGAATATTCCATCAATGTCGTCCCGCCTTTGTCCTTTCGTCATTTCTTACCGGATGGCGAAAGAAACTTCGGTCGTAAAGTATGGCAACTGCGCCCGGCCCGGCGTATTACTTGGGCATTTGATCAATCGCGCGGAGGTTCGGGCATCATGACCATTGTCGTACTCCAGCGGATAAACATTTAACATCGGCCGTAGGTCGTTGAAACGTTAGTTCGTATTCGAGGCGGTCAGGCCAAAAGCGCTCTTTGAATAGTAGGGCATGTGGGGACTCTCCAGCAACTCAAAGTCGAGCGGGATGTAGAAAGCGGTTGCCGTATGCGCCCGCGATCGCAATTGTCACTCGCGGTTTTGTTATCTTACCATTGTTACCAGCCCCGATTCTAAGTTTGGTTACGTTCTTATTTTTGCTGGTGTCAATACCCATGATAGGACGGAGTTTTCGCGCTCTTTGCGCCGTATTCCATAGGTCCTGATAACTAAAATGGTAGACGTCGCTGTCGGTCGATCGACATCAACCTCATTTTACCAGAAATCTTTTATCATGGTCTTCTTCTTGACCTATGGCCGCGACCAAGGTTCTGAAACGACGGTTCCGGTCCCGCCGGTCCGTCCGGACCGTCAGCGAAATAGTGAAACGCACGAGGCGAACGCAGTACCCGGTCCACAATGACGTCGATTTAGCTCCGAGGGTTGGGGATAAGCGGACCAAGGAGCTGCTGGTTCTGGTCGATCGTCGATGGGTTGTTCGTAATAACGGACCACTCCTGTCTCACGGCCATTTTGCACCCCGAGGGGCTCACGCACGTCTGGCGGTATTTGGATTGAGTTTGGACGACCGTATTGACTCGTAAAGGACATAATTTTAGTGAAACTATTATTAAAAAAACCCTTATGGTTTTTGTCTTTTAATACATAAATTAATTTTAAGAAAGTTATAAAGATGGATGATTACGATAGTTAAACATGGAATGGTAAATTCGGCAGGAGGACGATTTCCGCGATGATTGAAGACATCGATTGACTATGATTCGAAAACGGACATTCATAGAGACAAACCAGTACCCCCAATTCCACTTTTGTTTGATCCCAGGCGGCACCACGAAAATTACGCCTTTGGTTTAATCCACGCGCATATCTTTGGTTTTGGTCCAGGACCGCACCAGGGAACATTCATTTGCTGGTGGTCCCTATTTGTGGGAGGTCCCCACCCGCAACTCCGGCGTTGGGCGGGCGGTGCTGAGATTCCTTTGGGCGGGGATTTTATTTTCATAAAAAGGGGGGAATGAAGCTGGCGGGCCTCTAGAAGGCAAACGAATTCTAGGGTGAAACGGGTTCGGAAGTTTCTGAACCCTCTGGATGGGAGAGCGCGGGGAGGTAAGTGAAGGGTCTAAAAAAACGGCATCAAGGCACCCCGTTGGAGGGTTCCCGCAGCCACTAAAAGAGTGGGGAGAATTGTGGGGTTTTAAATGGTGGGGTAATAGCTCGGGAAGTTGCTGGAGCGGTTACAAGAACGATCCCGACCCAGGTTCCTCAGCCCCTCGTTCCGTGAACCGATATTTTGGGTTTATTTCCCTCGCTCGAGCTATCGGATAAGTGGATCCGTATGATCGGTCGCAGCTGCCTCAACAAATTGGTTTAAAAAACCAAAAACCCTACAGGTTACCGGACGAAACGCTGGGCGAAGTGGTACGGCCGCCGCTATAGAAGAAATGAGCCGAGCTCAGCGATGTCCCTCGTATAGCCCACCGACGCTATTAACAAACAGTGGGAAACCGACGGTCAACGTAAATGAAGCCGGCACCGAAACTTATGATCCCACCCCCCAAATTACCTCTTCGCGAACTCCGGGGGTACTCGATAAAAGGGCTCTTGCAAAACAACGCGGGGCGTAACTGGTCCAATGCAACCTCTCCAAACTCACGGCGGCGCTGGACAAAACCATATTCGCGCTTGAATGAAAGAAAGAAAACTTGGGTTGGAAATCCGTGGACGATAGAGAATCTACCGAGCGGGATCAAACAAACTCCTGCGGTTCGTTGCCGGGACGAAAGAGGAAGCTCGCTTGGAGGCTGATGCTTCGGACTAACCCGTGAGGGACGCTTTCGGCCAATTAAAGTCGGAGCCGCGGAAACAATCTTCGAGGGGTTCATGCCAACGAGGACATGCGACACTTTGGTGAAGCGCTTCTTGCACTCTGTTCAGAGAGAAGGGGCGTCACGAGATTAACCATCGTTCGCAGCTTTTCAGGCATGATTATTATCGACCCTAATTCTATCTATTATCGTCTCTAATTTGTAGCTGTCAATGCTGGTGCCGCACCATGCACCCGCTACCAGCACCAGCACCGGCACCCGCGCCATTCAGGCGGAGCCAAGGAGTGGGTTATTAAAAAAAACAACTTAAAAGCCCTCGCCAGTCTCCTGGCTAAAATTAGCCGAAAAGGCGGCTGCCGTCACTACCTGGACTGATCCGGGGTCTCCTTCCCTTTTCCCTTTTCTTGTTATCTATATTATCAAACAAACGGCCGGGGATGGCTAGCCAAAAAAATACTTGGGCTTTAATTCGATAGGGCAATCCGCCTGGTCTCCTTATTATTCTTCGCCAGAGAGTTCCTAAAAAACCAAGCGCAAATAATCCGATCGACCTACGATGGGCGACCGACGAGCGCTAAATTTCTCCTCCTCGTGTGGTTGTGCTTCCAATCTCAACATTGTTGATGATTGGTGTTTCTCCAATCGCGGATTGGGCTCTTGTTGATGGAACCTCGATGAGGTGCATCCAATTTACGAATTGGGGGGTTTACTGGGTTGCGATTGTGGTTGAGGGGAGGTGTTATTCCATTTTTGTGTTTTGGCGGGCGTTTTATGAAAATCGGTTCCCTCAACACTGATTGAAAACCCGATCGTGTTGTTGGGGGTGCGGCTTGATGATATCCGTGTTCACCGTTACCGTTGTGACCGATATTTTTTTGATTGGCGGTGGCGATTACGATTCTGATTATTGTTAATCCAGCAAAACCGGGGTCGGTCTTTCCGTAGTATTCATAATTTACTCACGGCGCCATATAAATGGACCTAGTTCCAAATAACATAGTCCACTGGGGTGCTGGCAGTTGCTGCCATAAAACGTCTTGATTAATTCTTGATCGCCTTCTTCCCAAGGTCCACCTTAGCTGAGATGGCGGTCCTCTACAAGTGCCAAGAATTGTTTTTGTGCATACAAACGCCGTTCCCGTGCCCAGTTATAGAACTGCGAGTTTTGCTTCTGTGCGCCGAGGATGGCCCAGACGTACGTGCGAATAGATTGTTCGTTTGACAGCGAGTAACCCTCCCGGCCTGCGTGAACCCTAGGACCCTTATTCTAACATAAATGTGGTCCACGCGTTCTGAACCCTCAGCGAGCCTTGTGTATGTAATCGACGTGAGGCCAGTTTCGGAGGGTAACATTTCTTTTACAGAAAAAACAACGCCACAGTGCCGACCTACCAGACTACTTCTGGCCCCACCGAAAAGGGTCATAGGTCGCGTGGGGTCAAAATTTACCCGGCGTTCCGGACCTGATGATGTGGGTCACCGGACAGTTAATCGTGTCTTAAAATCAGGTCTGAGGTTTTTTTCCAATTCCCGGACTGGCCCCCGAATGAGGAATCGTCCCCGAATGCCGGTGGGTGGTAGGGGGGAAATTGCTTTCTGACACGCCGTTCCAGTTGCCGCGTAGAGATTTTGAAACGTTCAAATTCCGCTTACACGAGTGTAGTAACTCTTTCCTAGATAAAGCGCCACAACGGCTCGCGCGGTGGTTGAGAGGTTAAATGGGATCCCAGGCGTTCGTCTTGAGGTAGAGAAATACCATAGTTCTTTGATAATCCTCCATTAATAGTATAATACGCGTGGGAAAGTTGTTGAGACCACTTCGGGAGCATGACATTTCTTGGGATGTCAGATGGTCTTTTATGTGAAAACTAACCACACCCGGATGGTTTGCGCACCATTACAGCAATAATTTTTTTAGACTGGTTACTGCCAAAATTGCATCAGGGTGTGGCATTTCCACCCGTTTACCGACTCCACCTCGTAGTAAATCTTTGGGCAGCCTATATTTTCGCAAAAACGTGTTTAGGGAAAAATTGGTTTGGCAAAGCCACTGTTACCCGGTCCTTAACCGTTACGGTTGGAGGTGTACAATGGTTAACAAACGTATTTTTGCGTGTATTTAAACCTCCGACCGCGTTACTTTGGCATTTAGAATTTCAAAGCTAAATGCGTTTTGTATTCCATTGAAAGATATTATTTAATTGTTTGCTACTTAGCACTAATTGTTGAAAAAAAGGGAGTTGTGAACTTCAAAAGTTTAATAGACTAAACTGCTGCGGACATACGCCGGGTTAGGCCTCAAGATCAATCGCATCCTTTCACGGATTGGATGGAAAAAAACGTTAGAAAAACGCTCGAGTTTTTCACTAACAGGAAGTCTGAATGACGGTTCGAGGGGTTTTTCGCATCTAGAATCACCCCATACGATAACAGACCACATAGATAAATTGACCGGTAAAATAAGAGTTCATAAGTCCAACCAGATGCTATAGTACTCAGAGGGTCTTTGGAAGTTTCGGAGATCTCCAAAGCTTTTTGTCGCGGCGGAGAACGATTTCCTGGTGTAGTCACATCTCGCCAATTCTTCGAAAAAGGCCACGGGGCTCTACGACATTGAACCGTTTGATAGGCGTTTAAGGATCTCACCCGGGGTTTGGGACTCACTGTTAGGATTTTAAAATAACAAACTTACCCTTACAACGAATGACGGAGGGAGTTTGAATCCATGGCGAAGCACGTTTTCGGCACGACCCCAGGTGAACGTTCGGCCTCTTCCACGAAAACTCTTTCGGGCGTGGGCCGACCTGGGATTAGGGTGAACCAACCCAAATTTTTTTTCGTACAACACGGTTTAGACGGCACTCCCAGCATATTACTGAAAACCGGTGCCCGCCCAGCGGACTGTTTCTATGGTTGAGAGACCTGCCTGACCTGTTAGGACTTTCCCACACCCCGAGATGAAAGGTTTTGGAATTCTGGGGACACATCCACGAGTTGAATGATTTCTATTCTCGTATGAATAAAGGGCGGGCGAGAGTTGGAAGAATCGATTTCAACCCGATTTCGGTCTTCTAGTTCCTAGAAAATTTCAAATTAATTAATTATTTTAAAGGAAAATTAATTTAGAATTAAAACGCATGTTCGTTAATATATTATTATTTCAAACATTATTGAAAAACTGAGGTATATTTTACGGGACAGGGTTAAGTTTTCCGATTAGAATTGGGTGACCATTTCAAAATTTCAAAAATTTGGGAATCCCGGCAGAAGGGGGGATTTCATTCCTCCCAGACAGAGGGGCGACTTTTTAACACCCTAAAACCAAAAAAACAAAGGCCTTGAGCAATAGAATAACTATATCGAGGGCCACGGACGAGATTCACAAAAAGTCTATCTATCACCAACTTAGAGAAATAATGGCCCTGGCTGTGAACTACACCAAAGTCGTGAAGAAAAACGCAGTACGGAACTAAACGAAAACCTAGGTAAAAAAATTAAACCAAAATTTAGAAAAGAGGCCCGGGTTGGGGATTGTTGGATAAAGGCAAAGCCCGAGAAGACCGCCAGGGTTGACATTACGGCGGTTTATGATGCGTTGCGCTTAGAAGGACTCTCTCAGCAAAGAAAGCTTTTTCACACTTGCCTGTAATTAGACGGGAAAATAATCGATTTTCGTAATAAAAGAGGCCACGTTCGTGGGTATTGAAGAAAGCACGAGAAGGACCACCAGGCGGACCTTACGAAGGCTTTATTGAGGTGTTGCGCTCAGAAAGGGACTCTCTCAATCAGAGAAGCGGCACTTTACTGAACTAGATAGAAAAAAATAAACAAAATTTCGAAAAAAGAAAAGGACCCGGTCGGGTATTGATAAAGGTTCCGAGAAGACCACCAGGGTCGAAACCTTGATGGGAGGCCATTGGCGGTCAGGCTTATGAGTGCGTTTTGCGCTTTATGAGAACTCTTCATAGTAAAAGAAGCGACAACTTTACCGAACCTATGACTCGGTATTTTAACAAATAGCCGAATTTCTGAATAAAGAGACCAGGTCGGGGGTATTGAGGGGGTCCGAGGAAGGACCACAAAGAGGCCCATTGCGGGAGGCTTATGGGGCGTTACGCTCAGAGGACTCTCTCATCAGAGAGGCGGCGGTTGCTGAACTAGATGGAAAAATAACCGTATTTCAAAAAGAGGCCCGGTCGGGTATTGATAAAGCCTTAGAAGGCCACCAGGCGACCATTACGGAAGCTTATGATGCGTTGCGCTTAGAGGACTCTCTCAGCAGAGAAGCGGCACTTACCGAACTAGATGGAAAAATAACCGAAGTTTCTGATAAACTGAAACATGATTCGTATAGCCGCGACCAAAGCTCTTGAGGAGGCCTCTTATGAGATTCGTACTGAGGCATATAACGCAAACAGGGCGCTTGCCGGAATAGTGAAAACAATGAAAACACCAAAACGTGTCATAACAGTTAGTTTGGCTGAGAAGCGGGGCCCATTGGTTGAGGGGCACTATGAATATTCGTCGGTGCCAAAGCGAGTAATAAATATGGGGATACACTATGACAGCCGCAGGTGAAGTTATCCAAATGGCGGTCTGCTCGGTTAATGCTAATGGTAAACCTGTGGGCGCGGTCGCGATAAATATTGTAGTAGATGGGGAAGAACGGGGGATTGGAGTCACTAAAATCTCTGGAGATAGTTCGACGATTGTTTCGTTCGCCGGTAATGATCGAATTAGACTTTCCCAAGGTAGTGTTATTAACTTGTTACGAAAATCGGTGACTCAGAGAGTTCTTCCACTATTGTCTCATTGTTAATTGAACTTATTGTGTAAATACTAATATATTGAAATAAATTTGTAAAAAAAATTTAAATATGAACGAATCAACGCTTCCAATTGTCAATACCACTCCATCAACACGGTGTACAATTAACGAAAGAAGTTCAGATTTTAGGTTGAATAATATCGTCGCTATGCAGGATATTTTAGTTAGAGAATATACAAATAGAAAAAGAAACGCTAACAAATATAGGCGCGCGGTGAACATGGCTGAAGTATCTAGCACGGCTCTGGCGAGTGTTTCTGTGTTGTGTGGGCGGGGACAGCTGCAACTATATCCACCATTATAACGGTTCCCGTAGCGGGGATTTTATGTGCGGTGTCGGCCGTTTCTGGGTTGTTGTGTATGGTAATTAGGGCGTCGGGTGGAAAACTCGAGAAAAAAGGTAGAAAACATGATAGAATATCCGTCTCGCAGGTCTAAGAAAAATAGCATCGACGTTATGGTGTCCAAAGCGTTGGCCGATAAGAAATATCAAATTTAGAGTTTATGAATCCGTGGTGGAAGAAATGCGGAGATATGAAAAATTAAAAAATGATATAAGAATCAAGGCACGCGCCACCATGCCCAAGATTGAGTGTACTGATTGGGATAAATTTAGGGAAAAACTTGGAGATAAAGTCGGAAGAAATGTTACAGCACCATTGTGATTTTTTAAAAAATAATTAATTTTCTTATATTGGTGCAGTAAACAAATTTACATACCTATGCAACATGTGTTTTTTACGGAAGCCGATAAGGGTCACCAAGTCAAAAATATATTATCTCGTAATTACGAGATGATGTCGTAATTACGACATAATTTTATCTCGTAATTACGAGATGATGTCGTAATTACGACATAATGTTATCTCGTAATTACGAGATGATGTCGTAATTACGACATAATATTATCTCGTAATTACGACATAATTTTATCTTGTAATTACGAGATGATGTCCGTAATTACGACATATATTATCTCGTAATTACGAGATGATGTCGTACTTACGACATAATATTATCTCGTAATTACGACATAATTTTATCTCGTAATTACGAGATGATGTCGTAATTACGACATAATATTATCTCGTAATTACGACATGATGTCGTAATTACGAGATAATATTTTTTTGACTTGTTGACCTCTATCGGCTTCCGTAGTTTTTCACTGAGAATTACGCCGTAATCGCATAACAAATTCAGTCTAGGATTACACTGTACACACCGTCTGTATAATTGATACACTCGGCTCTGTTTACCTCGGCTATCAATTTACGCATGGTTCATAACCCGTGTAATTGAAACATTGTCGTAAATCGATAATTGTACAACACTAGGTAGTGTTTATCATAACAGCCTTCGTGGTCGTGTGGTTATAGGCGATAATCTATAGAGACGAGGGTCGTGGGTTCGCGCCGCGGTTGGAGTTAAACATTTTTATTTATTTATTTCTATCCCTACAAATGTGGTCGCTATGGTAAACAACTGCATGACAACGGTGTTCGGAGTCCGACCGCCGTTGTCATGGTAAACAACTGCATGACAACGGCGGTCGGACTCCGACCGCTCGAGGTTGATGAAAAATAATTTCAGATAGCCCGTTTACATACCTTCGATAAGAAAAATACACTCGGCTATAAATTAATTAGTAGTTTTTTTTTTTCAATAATAATTTTTCAATATCTTTATAAGCGATATCGTAAAAATGTACATTCGTAAACGAATCGTTGGGTTTTAATATTTTTGTTTTATATAATCACCGCCTTAGTTTCATATCCGATACGCATTATCTGTCTTAATGTTCGTATTTGTCTCTTGTATAGTTGACATAATTGCCGGTATAATATTGGAAATGTAACGTTTTTATCGGAGCGTAATAAATTACGCTGGTATTTCATGTATTCGATATCGCCTAGTGTTCTCATTTTATAGAATTTATATACAGGATTATAACCCCCGTATTCTTCGTAAACTTCTTCAACACAGTCATTAAAAATTTGCAATTCAAATTGTATTGTATTATCCATTTTCTCTAATAATATTGGTACTCGTTTTTTTCTGTTCAATTTTATAAAATTAGTTTGATAATGTTTTTTACAGTGTTTTAATGCTGTAGAAACACCGTGACTTATTAGATCGATTCTATCTTTCTAACTGACTTTCCCCGATTTGAATTATTACTAAACGATAATACTTGCGAGCACGTAATCCCTTGTTAGCCATTCGATGAGTAGCCTGAGTGCCACCGCATGGTGGACATAGCAATGACTCGGCTTTGGTCCCTACCCCACAATGCCGACATGGGCGAGGTGAAACGGAACCTCTTCGCATCCATGCACGGTGATGTTTGCAATATTCGTAAATACCGGTGCGAAAACATCTCTCGTGACTACCTGTCTTCAACCACCACGCACAATTAACTAGAACCATTATGTTATATATACTGAGTATAACATAGGGATTCTTATCTCTAATAGGGTGTATCTTCTCATGTCATAAATATATGGTCTCGCGGTAGTAGTAAATAAGAGTCATAATGATTACAAGTTTCGTGTGGAAGCCACCACACGTAGTGGGTGGCTTCCATATAAACTTGTATCATTATGACTCTTATATACTACTCATATAGTGATGTGAGCATGTACGTGCAAAGTGTTCACATATAGTGATGTGAGCATGTACGTGCAAAGTGTTCACATATAGTGATGTGAGCATGTACGTGCAAAGTGCTCACATATAGTGATGTGAGCATGTACGTGCAAAGTGTTCACATATATGTGAGCTGTGTGCAAAGTGTCACATATAGTGACGTGAGCAGTAAACGTAAGCAAAGTGGTCACATATAGTGATGTGAGCATGTACGTGCAGTGACGTCACATATAGTGATGTGTAGCATGTACGTGCATCAAAGTGTTCACATATAGTGATGTGAGCATGTACGTGCAAAGTGTTCACATATAGTGATGTGAGCATGTACGTGCAAAGTGTTCACATATAGTGATGTGAGCATGTACGTGCAAAGTGCTCACATATAGTGATGTGAGCATGTACGTGCAAAGTGGTCACATATAGTGATGTGAGCATGTACGTGCAAAGTGTTCACATATAGTGATGTGAGCATGTACGTGCAAAGTGATCACATATAGTGAAGTGAGCTTGTCGTGCAAAGTGGTCATATATGAAGTGAGCATGTACGTGCAAAGTGTTCACATATAGTGATGTGAGCATGTACGTGCAAAGTGTTCACATATAGTGAAGTGAGCATGTACGTGCAAAGTGTTCACATTTAGTGTGTGAGGCCATGTACGTGCAAAGTGTTCACATATAGTGATGTGAGCATGTACGTGCAAAGTGTTCACATATAGTGATGTGAGCATGTACGTGCAAAGTGTTCACATATAGTGATGTGAGCATGTACGTGCAAAGTGTTCACATATAGTGATGTGAGCATGTACGTGCAAAGTGTTCACATATATTGATTGTGAGCATGTACGTGCAAAGTGTTTCACATATAGTAGTGAGAATGTCGTGCAAAGTGTTCACATATAGTGTGTGGAGATGTACGTGCCAAAAAGTGTTTACATATAGTGTTGTGTGAGCATGTAACGTGCATAAAGTGTTCATCATCTAGTGATGTGAAGCATGTAAACGTGCAGTAGTCACATGTGTGTGAGCATGTACGTGCAAAGTGTTCACATATAGATGATGTGAGCATGTACGTGCAAAGTGTTCACATATAGTGATGTGAAAGCATGTACGTGCAGTAGTGCTCACATATAGTGATGTGAGCATGTACGTGCAAAGTGTTCACATATAGTGATGTGAGCATGTACGTGCAAAGTGTTACATATAGTGTATGAGCATGTACGTGCAAAGTGTTTCACATATAGTGATGTGAGATGAGCAAAATGTACGTGCAGTGGTTACATATAGTGATGTGAGCATGTACGTGCAAAGTGTTCACATATAGTGATGTGAGCATGTACGTGCAAAGTGTTCACATATAGTGATGTGAGCATGTACGTGCAAAGTGTTCACATATAGTGATGTGAGCATGTACGTGCAAAGTGTTCACATATAAAGTGATGTGAGGCAATGTAGTGCAAAGTGTTACATATAGAGAGTGCAAAGGTAAGTGCATAAGTGCAACATATAGTGATGTGAGCACTGTACGTGACAAAGTGTTCACACTATAGTGATGTGAGCATGTACGTGCAAAGTGTCGCACAAATTATATGAGTGACAAATGTACGTTGCATGTGTTCATAGTGATGTGAGCATGTACGTGCAAAGTGTTCACATATAGTGATGTGAGCATGTACGTGCAAAGTGGTAACGTTGGTTAGCTACGTTAATGTGATATGCATTGTATTAATAAAGATCTTCGTACGAACATGTTTATCAGAAGAAGTTTAGTGAAGCCAGAAACTTATCTACATGTATATCTGAAGTCTACGGAGCTTTATAAGGGACATGAGAAGAGAAAAAATGTTATTTTTTTCTCTTCTCATATCCCTTATAAAGCTCCGTAGAAGTCGCCTACCGAGTCGCATCGCCGTTTTTCGCCGGTTTTGATTGCGAAAGACATTCATAGTGTACGCAAATGACGTCGAAAGCCGACATACATGTCATAAATGCCACATAAGCTTGGCAATGAATGTCAACTTTGGACGTCATTTGCAGATAATATTCTTTAGAAGTAGATATCGGTGAAAAACGGTGATTGGATAAGACATGGGGTCATTTATAAGCACTCCAAAACTGGTATGAGAGATTATAATCCCGAAAAGACATTATTATTATAGATGTCCGGTTTGGAGATGTACCAAAGTGCATGCAGGCCACGTTTTGTCAATTACAAATTTCTAGCGGACGGGAGATTGGATGGCGTTACAGTGCCAAGAATATGTTAGATATGCAGTCTGGAGGCTGGCCGTATTATGGTTGTAATTACGGCCAATCATCATATCTGTTGACGTATATTCATGTATGTATCAGTGGACCCATATCGTACATTACATCGCAATGTGGGAATGGACGAACTATTCTTGTTCTAATTGAGTGGGTGCTTGCACGGTCAGTTCAGCCTTGTTTATATAGCCGGAAAATTTGGACAGGTGTCATGAAACAGACAGTAGTGGGTCACGTGGCTCTTTGGGAATTTCTTATTTTGGCGCCAAAATTACGACATTACAGAACAACGGAAATAAATTGGAACTTTCAATGTCGATTATTGGCTATCGATAGAGTGTTACTCTCACATTTACTTACATTACTCGAGATGGATTATAACAATTTATTGTATACCTACCCATGAAATACATAGTTATACGATGTAAATAAAAGTCATATGTTCTCATCGATGAAATAAACAACTTCCGGTGAAAATACGACTACTTCCGCTATCTATATTCATAACGCGCATCTGCAGTGCCGGACTGCAAATAGGCTGCAAATACACATTCATTACCGTATACAGTCTAAAAAACTGCTAATTTCCATGGAGCGGTATATAATAAATAGAATATTCATATTTTTGCAACGAATATGACATATATGTTCATCTTGTGGTGTGAAAGGTCCATATTTCACTCATGCCTAACGGCACTTGTGAAATATGGACATTTCACACAACTCGATGAACATATATCTCATATTCGTTGCAAAAATATGAATATCCTCTATGTATTGTAACAATATTCAAAATGAGCTTTGGCAATGTAATAAAAATGTAATGTGTATTAAAATCATAACACACTACTGTCTGTTTCACGGAACCTGCCCAAATTGTACGGCATTATAATAATGCAAAAACAATATTTGTTTCGATAATATTAAATGTTATCAAAATTTAAGAAGGAAACATTACAATTGCAAGATATCCAGTGGAAAGGCTCTCTAAACCGAACACCAAGACAACATCTGTGATCCTATTTTGATGGGTTTCTTGGCCATTTATCTCAGATGTTAATGTATGCTTATGATTGCAAAGCACGCACATACGTAGCAGAATGGTCATATGTCTGATATACAATGGAACATCTCTAAACCGGACACCCAGGGGACCTCCCAGTGTGTCCGGTTTAGAGAGATTTCGCTGTATCAGATACCTAAGTTCGGTGGATTCTCAAAAGCGATAGGACTGGAATTCTCATGAACTTGTCCACTTGTCTTTTTGTCAGCCGTTGTCCCGTATATTCTAATACTTAACCACAATGTTACGGCGTCGATTTGAAAACAGATATATTGGTTGGCAAACTTTCATTTATCAAAATATTAACATGTTATAGGGACAGTTATATCGAATACATCTGGTGTGGGACGTTGGTTCGGAGTGTATTTCTAGCAGGCCATCATTTATTACGTTGTCAATAATGTCGACATGGCCATGGAATAAATACCTTATTACAGTCATGTACGTATGCCCCCGTTTCTCATCAAGCCTAAATTGTGGCTGTGACTGGAGAAATGGGGCTTATGTGTTTTGTGACCAGGTGAAATCGTACACTCCTGTAGCCCGATAATACGGAGCCTCATAGGGGACGTAGACACGGGCCCCTGGTTTTACGGTTTGACACTTTAATACACATTTGAGACACGTCATGCGATGTTGTACCTTCGGACATCTGCGTAATTTCATGAAATACGTTTACAAAATTTAAAATATTTTCCGGACATGGCTTAAAAAGTCGACAAAATGTTCAGAGTACATGCGGAATATAATTCCGCATGTACTCTGAAAATTTTGTCAACTTTTGACGTTATTTGTGAAAAATTTGTAAATTTTATAAGCATATTTAATGAAATTACGCAGATGTCCGAAGGTACACAACCACATGGCGTGTCTCATTTATTGTGCTTCTTCGCCAAGTTGTGATGAACGTACGTGTGAAGTATCGTGATGATGGGATAGACGATAGCCGAATTATTGCACGGAAACGAAAAATAATGCGTAATAACAATAAACATTTTAGCACCCGTGACATTGGCATTGAAGAGACCAAACCCGCATTCAATAGAGTTTTTCCTTAGATACGGAGCCCCACAGGGGACATTGATTTTTTTTTTATTAATTCGTTCCCACGAAATAACAATTCGTTCCCTCAATTTAACAAGTCGTTCCCACAAATTAACAAGTCGTTCCCACGAATTAACAATTCGTTCCCTCAATTTAACAATTCGTTCACACGAAATAACAATTCGTTCTCATGGGAACGAATTGTTAAGTCGTGGGAACTAATTGTTAATTTGAGGGAACGAATTGTTCAATTGAGGGAACGAATTATTATATCGTGGGAACGAATTAATAAATAAAAATCCATGTCCCCTGCGGAGCTTCGTACGATAACGATATATGTGTGTTTAAACTTTTAGACTGGTTTACTATGTGTTATATCCCGCAAAATAAATACTACTAAATGTTTATATCTGTATAGCGGGCCCACTGGTGGAATAAATACACAATTATACACTTACATGAATTTAATTCCTATAATGAACAGTTTGTGCCTACTGATGGGGCGTGTGCCACTATTCCACCATTTCTAAAAATTACGATGCTCGCTATACAGATATACTCTTTTAGTAATATTTATTTTACTGATAGTTACGCGTGGTGGTATCAGGCTATTTTCGTATGCAAATGAGGCATGATAGTTTTTAATTATTTATACTCGCTTCAAAAAAATAATATTTTCGACAGATTATAAAGTATGATCATTGCACATCGAAAAATAAATACAGAGACTAAATAGTAGAGTCCATTAACATTTTAAGGAAACACGGCTATCGCCCCTGATATCAGTGTGAACATTTACTTCTGATATAAAATGTATAATAACGTCAATCAATATGTGGGGTAATGGTGAATGAATGTTTATTTTGCATTGTCAGAAAATGTCTCAGACGATGTCTCTGATATAAAGAACAGTTTGTGCCTACTGAGTGGGCATGTACCTTTAAAGACTGTGGGTACAGTCGGACTTGTACAGGGTGATAACTCTCAAAAGTCGTTTATCTCTATATGCATAATATTACCCAAGTGTGTTTTATACAGACGTATGGGAAATGTATAGATTATGTAACACATAACATAATTGACAGTTAGTGTGGATTCAGGAGGGGATGGCATTATCTTACGGCCTACAGGGACCACATGCAACTCTATTGTTTCTACCATGTATTCTCATCGTATTGCACAACTATCAAACCTTGTTGTTTTAGGGGAAATAGAATGTCTCATAAATACAGTATGTTCCCTGTATAAATAAGGACGTTTTGCATGATGTTACAAATAGCAACGTACGCGTATTGTTATGAAGAAACACATAAACTAGTCTTTTAAATAGGTGACGTGTAAGTGCACACACGAACGAACACGACAGGTTGGAACCAATCTGTCGTGTTCGTTCGTGTGTGCACTTACACGCTGACCCCACTGTAATTCATGTATAAAAAGAAATGTAAATATTTTTCCGCATTTTTTCTCATTTCGCATCAAAAGTGTATGTTGTTACCACTCAGTTGAACCGTCTCGGCGAGACGGTTCAACTGACTGGTAACAACATACACTTTGTGTGGGTAGCGAACCAACCTGTCGTGTTCGTTCGTGTGTGCACTTACACGCTGACCCCACTTGCGGGGCATCATCGGCGTTAGAATTGGAGGCGTTTGTTTGATGTCACGTTGCTTAGTTTAATTGAATTTAAACTACGAAACGTAATATCAAACTGACAGACTCCGCCATACTGAGACATGTACCTAACACTCCGAGTTCGGTAACCTATTTATAAATACACATATAGAGGGGCCACCACAATTGACTTTTTATTCAAGACCTAGCGAAGAATTTTTCATCCAACATCCAAATTTGAGGTCTTACAGCTTTTATGCAAATTTACGGAGATTTATAGGGCCGCCGCAGCATTCCCACGGTCACATACTGTAGCAGTCATATTTGTTAGGGTAGCCGTACGGCGTAGTTTGAATTTTTGGAGACAGAAAACCTGCGGCTGCCGTACGGCCTTTGAAGTGATGACGCACGGTCGTCTTAGGGCGTCACTGCGGCGGCCGTAGGTTTTTGACAAATACAGACATGACAGATATGAATGATAATATACATATGAAAAAGAAACTGGTATATATACCCTGCTCCACGCACGGCGCAGACTGCCACGGGGGCCGTACGGATGACGTACAGCGAGCGTACGGGAACCGTGCGTGGGCCTTGCGTTGCCCTCAGGGTGTGCCACATACCGCAAGGCCACCGTACGGGCACCGTAGGGCCGCCTTAGTGCTGCCCTAGGGCGCCAATGGAATTCCTGCGGCCGCCGCAATTTGTTGGGGGTCCGCAAAAGTCAATTGTAATTCATAAGAACATAGGACAGCAGCACCACGGCAAACGCAAGGCCACCGTACGCCCGACGTTTGGTCGCCGTGGAACCGCTCTACGGCATGGCTACGGCGTGTTTAATTGCTACGGCGAACCTAGAAATGAAAAAAGTTATAACCCGAGCTATAATCCTACGGCGACCCCTACGGCCTGTAAACTATAGGGATACGCCCTAGGGTGACCCTACGGCCACCGCAGATCTTCTGCGGCCGCCGCAGGTATCTCTCGATTTCGGGGGCCTACGGCCGCCGTATCCTAGCCGTAGAGCAAATGTGACTGAGGCATTAAACGCATTCATTTGATCGGATTTTGCAACGAACACATCTAAGTCACGCAGGTTATTGCTGTTTCCATGCCAGTGTGAAGAATATATCGCCAAGGTAAACATTTTAGTAAAATTTACTGAAAACATCCCCAACTATGTCCATACGTTGTCTACAACGTCAAAAGTCGCGCGGGGGCTTGTATCTGTCATTGCGCATGTGCATAATTTGAGGCCCCTATAAAGTTTTTCAATACTCTGTTGTGTGAAGTATGCAGACAATACGATGCATTCCTCCAATATCTGTTACACAATGTACACTACAGAGCAGATAGGAAGGAATGCGAAATTGTATCATGATAGAAAAAGAGCGAAGAGCTACTTATCCAAAAACAAATAATAAATGTTTCCAGGCCAAATCGCCCCAAACCATTTCGGACCCAAGCCATTACACACCATTTCGCACATTTGTAATTCGTGGGTAAAATCGACAGGTGCAAAAACACCAGTGTACGAAAGGATCAGAATTTCCTTTATGGGTCTTATTTTCTACCAAATTATGAAGTGCTCAATCGAGTGCGCGCCCATTACGTCATTGCAGAGTTGTTCTATAAATACAATAAATTCTATAAATACGATGTTTTCCAAGAAGCGAATGGTGATTCTTTTTTCTGCAAAACTACACAATGCTGTTTACACTGGCTTTCAGGAGATAAAATTATGATTTTAACGTGAGAATAAAAGTTATAAGACGATTATACATTTGTCCGGATAATTGATTGTCGATGTTAATTTTGGTACAATCTTACGACTGATGATCTGACCCAATTTTAAGTGAGAAAGATGGCACAGTTTGCTAAATAGTTTGCATGCGTTGAGAAAGCAAGAACCGACGATTGTTCTGTGATAATGTTATGCCCGTAGCAGCTATTGTAAGAAAAATATCATAAAAAATTGCCATTTTGGTCCGATAATCTAGAGGTTTAATTATTGTTAAGTAAAAAAGATAAGTTCAATTTGCTGTGACCACCCTTGTGGTAGCCAAAAAAGTCAGCGGCTGGAATTCAAACCACGTCACGTAACCAACATGTTCAGAATTATTTGAAAGATCCAAACTTATGCTTGAAAATGTAAATGTCAAAAATACATTAGTATGCTTGTGAAGTAATGTTTTCATTAATTAAGTAGGTTCTGCAAGGAATCAATGTACAACGGAACCTCTATAAACCGGGTTTGCAGGGTGTCCGGTTTAGAGAGAATCCTCTGTAATACAAGGGTATCAGCATTCCAATACATGCGTATGTACATTGCAATCAGGAACATGCATTATTAATGTCGACAAATAACAGTGAAACCCATGAAACCAATCACATTGTGGTTTTCTGTATGTCCGGTTTAGAAAGGTTCCACTGTATTTGTCATAAACATTCGGATTATTGTGGCACTCGGGAACTGTTTGAACCCGCCTCGTGCCACAACAAACGTTTACCCACGGCTGGACATGGTCGAACGTTATTGTTACATTTCCGTCGGAAATATCATGCAATTTGAGTATGTAACAGCAGGCCCGTAGCCAGGGGGCGGGGCGGGGGGGGGGGGGGGGGTCGGAGCGGTCGGAGCGGTCGGAGCCCCCCCCCCCCCCCCCGCCTAGCCTCGAGGTTCACTTTTTTAGCCTTGAGGTCCACTTTTTTAGACCCCCATAGATACTTCAGACCCCTTGAGCCTTCGAAACGAGCCCCCCCCCCCCTTCAAACAGGTAGATACTTCAGACCCCTTGAACCTTCGAAACGACCCCCCCCCCCCCCCCACCCCCCCCCCCCCCCCCCCTTCAAACAGGTCTGGCTACGGGCCTGAACAGTATGCAGTACTTTTGGTACTTTGATAATCTGCTCCATTCAAACAGCTGATTTACACATACAAATTCCGGGGCCAATACACGTCGCGTATGCAGCCGCATCAATTTCAAAATTGCAGTGCGATCGTTGTGAACTGAAATTGTGACGTAATGGCGCGTTCTAATAACGTCATGAGACACATGCATTACGTAGGTGTTGTCTTGGTCCCGGGATGAGCATTGTCTACAGCAATTATCAATCAGCACGCGATGTACGTTTGAACACAAATATGTCGCCCTGTTTAACAACCAGAACATTCAGATTAAACAAATAGCAAGGAAATAACAACACATACTTTCTTAGTACATGTATTGTCCCATGTTTTAATATTTTTATATTACATTCTGGCAGTGACGAATTTGTTTTGTTCGTCATCATTCTAATTTAATACTCCGTGATAATATCGCTAATGAATACTTGTTTCCCTACTGTCTGTATCACGAAAAATGTCCAAACTTTCCGGCTATATAAACAATGCAAAAACAATATTTTTTGATAATATTAAATTATATCCATATTTAAGACTATGCCATCCTTTTATTTCGTAAATTTTGGTCAAATATTGATTTTATAACGAACAATTATCTCTCTATGGGAATTTAAGATGGCGGAAAAAGAGATGGAGAACCTCCTGGAGAGGAGTCGAACAAGTTTGGAAATTGACTCTTGGGAACTGAGAAAACAAAAATTAAATTTAGAAAATCGGTCCGCTATTTCTTGAAATTAGAAAAATTTCCCCATGTTAAATCCCCATAGACATAAAAAGAAGGCGCATTCTTAAATTTTGCTATAATTTAATGTTTTTGAAAACAATAGTGTTTTTGCATTGTTTATATAGCCGAAAAATGTGCGCAGGTTTCGTGAAACAGACTGTATACATGCATGATCAAGCGTGTAGCTGCATTAAGGCACTGCAGGCCCGGGCCTGCAGAATTTTCGAGAAAAGGTGTTTTGAAATGTGCCAGAGTGCATCATTTACCTTCTAGTTTCGATTTTCTTTTCTGGGGGGTGGGGGCAAGCCCCCCGACCCCCCTAGCATACTCGCACCAACGGTGCTCGAAGTCGTCAACCGGGCCTGCAGATTCAAATTCTGATGATTAAAAGTATGCAAAATTATTATACTGAATTTATTACATTATCACAGCCATTTTGGCTGTGATAATGTAATAAATTCAGTATAATACAAATTAATAAATGTATCCTTAAATTAAAAATGTCTCTCTCAAAGTATACTTTGCTAGATAAGTATAATTTGCAATGTTGGTGAAATAGGCTACAGATGTGTTCTTTATGTCCGGTTTAGAGAAGGTCCACTGTATACAGTATCATGCAACATGAGCGGCTACCCCACAAACTGGCCACAAATATCATAAGCCCCAATCATCCGGTAATTGTCACAATGAAAGACATTGGATCAGAATGTGCCAAGTTAATACTCCCCATTGTCCATGCTTTTGTCTCGATTCCATTGTTGTATCGCCGTGTTACTGAGTCGGGTTTGATTTCGAAAATAATCTAATATGTTGCCTAAATGACATCGAAAGTAGACATAAAATTCAGAGCTCATGCGGAATGGAATTCCGCATGAGCTGTGAATATTTTGTCAATTGTGGGCGTCAATTACGGAAAATATGCGTTATTTTCGAAATAAATATCAGCGAAACACGACAATACGACAAGGGAGGTAATTCCAGAACCGGACCGTTCCTATTGATGCGCTGCCATAGTTCGGTAGGTGAACATGGTGAAAGTACGTCTGACTCGTGTATTGAAATATAAATGTTTGAATGGAAACGCTTTCAAGGATTTTATGAATATGAAATGCACCGAATTCGTGCCAAATGCAGAGTCTCAATATCGCTGGTAACAGCCCTAGCAAAACGGTGACTGAGTATTTTGAATTGAGAAAATGGCGACTATTGCATATGGCCGCAGTCTGATAAGGATCGATATTGTTAATTTGAAGCAGAATTATGGGTGATGCACGAACAGTTCAAACGTTGGTTAGACAGCGCGAATTCGCAAGCTGATATGGGTATAAGCTGGTCTAAACTCGTAGCCAAGTTGGTAACATAAGCCCAATTTCGCAAGTAACACTTCCCAACACAACAAAGTTCTCATGATTTCCCAAAAGTGAACAATATACGGGATTCAAACTAATAACCATCTGGCACAGATATTTGCAAAAGTTACATCACTCTGGTTACATTCAGTAGATCCAAGATCGACGTACAGCCAAAATGCACAAAGGTTCATTGTCCAACATTGTTAAGCCACTGCACCGAATGATACAGCGCATATAGCGTATGTTTGTCCTTGCGGACGTCCGTAAGTACGGAGGGGTGAACTTGTTTTCCGCCATAACTTTAATAATCGTGCGGAAATCAGCAGTGACAACTCTGCGGAAAAAGTTATCGTGCGGAAACGAGCAAAGAGAAAAATCGGCAAAGAGTATACATACTCTTTGGCCGATCTTTCACTTTGCTCGTTCCGCACGATAACTCGACTACTAAAAGTCCAATATACTCTTTGGCCGATCTTTCACTTTGCTCGTTCCGCACGATAACTCGACTACTAAAAGTCCAGTATACTCTTTGGTCGATTTTTCACTTTGCTCGTTCCACACGATAACTCGACTACTAAAAGTCCATAGTTCGATATTACTTCATGTTTCCATTGATTTGTATATTGTGGGAAGACCGCTATAGAAAATGGAATGTGTCGGCCCAAGTTCAAGGTCACCGGGGCTAAACATACTAACATGTATCCAGTTGGGGCATCCGTGTGCGGAAATGCCACATTTCTCGTTGTTAAAGCAAATAAGTGACTAAACAATTGTGTTGTTGGTGAACTATAACTTGTCATCTGTAATTGGGTGTAAATCATTTCTTAACAAAATAAAAGCATCGCGATTGTAATCAAATGCCGGACTTTAAAATAAGAAAACAAACTGAATATTCTGTTAATTGAAGGATTTTACTAACTTTGAAACGCCAAATCAACTGAGTCCATTATCATGCCCCCTATGTTACAGCAATGACGGATGTACGGAATCTGAAGAGCAACGTCATATTATGACGTTGCTCTTCAGATTCCGTACATCCGTCCATCCGTCCGTCCGTGTACATTTATGTCGAAACATGTAATATCATCAAAATAACGCGAACGATTGCTTCCATACTTGGACACTTGCATCACCTGAACATTTGTCACACACTCGCGCCACCATTAACACGACCTTGACCTCTTGTTACGTTCACAAGGTCGCTGAAACACTTGGCCATTTGTTTACAGTCAATGATACCAATGAAGCATATTCATATTTTACAAACATAATGTCTATTTCTGTGAATAATTGACAGAGATTAAGGCCTTGTGAATTCCGGTTGTACGACACCCAGTGTAACAGCCAGAAAATTCAAGTTGCACTTGTATCTCCAATACGCTTAAACCGCCCGCAAACACGTTTCATATAGATCCGGTTTTTTCCCCAACATATCTGGATCATCACTAACAGGGACTAATAATAGATGACGGAATGTTTTGCAACATATCTTTGTCAACACCAGTTGTGCTAATAATCAATGTCTGAATGTCTAGCTATGTATATAGAACTGATAAGTGTGAGTCGATTTGTACGGAAGCCCATTAGGGCCACTTCACTTTTTTTTAATTTCCATTTATTCAAGATGTTTTCTTGAATTTTCAAGTTCTTTTCTTGCAAGAAAAGATCTTGAAAATTCAAGAAAAGAACTTGAAAATTCAAGAAAACATCTCGAAAATTCAAGAAAGTATCTTGAAAATTCAAGAAAAGATCTCGAAAATTGAAGAAAAGATAAAAAAAGTGAAGTGGCCCTAATGGGCTTCCGTAGATTTGTGACTATCGGCACTGTCTGACTTTGTGATGGACTGTGACTATAAACCACAGTCCCGCGACACAACTGAACAAGCGCAATAAAAGCACACTTGCAATACTACGGAGCGCCAAGGGGACGTAGAATTCTTTTTTGTATTAGTTCGTTCCCACGAAATAACAATTCGTTCTCACGAATTAACAATTCGTTCCCCAATTTAACAATTCGTTCCCACGAAATAACAATTCGTTCCCACGGGAACGAATTGTTAATTCGTTGGAACGAATTGTTATATCGTCGGAACGAATGGTTAACTCGAGGGAACGAATTGTTAAATTGAGGGAACGAATTGTCATTTCGTGGGAACAAATTGTTAATTCTAGGGAACGAATTATTAATTCGAGGGAACGAATTGCTCGAGGGAACGAATTGTTAATTCGAGGGAACGAATTGTTAATTCGAGGGAACGAATTGTTAAATTGAGGGAACGAATTGTTAATTCGAGGGAACAAATTATTAATTCGAGGGAACTAATTGCTCGAGGAAACGAATTGTTAATTCGAGGGAACGAATTGTTAAATTGAAGGAACGAATTGCTATATCGTGGGAACGAATTGTTAATTCGAGGGAACGAATTGTTAAATTGAGGGACGAATTGTTAATTCGAGGGAACGAATTTTTAAATTGAGGGAACGAATTGTTATTTCGTGGGAATGATTTAATAAAAAAAAATCCATGTCCCATGCGGGGCTCCGTACAATACATACTTTTATGGTAGTCGCATTTAGTGATTATCATGCGTTGACAATTATTGTCTTGGAATGTTTTGAGCGGGCTTCCTGGTTAGTCTGATTTCGTCAAAGGAAACGGTTCTGGAGCTGATGATGTAATCGGCATCGGCGTAGAATGTTTCACGTCTAAATAGGCACCGGATTCATGACAACTTACAGACATGCAGGATATATTGCATAAACACATTTTCGTCTAGCAACCGGCGCAATTTGCGCCGGTTACTAGACGAAAATGTGTTTATGCGAGTGGAGCTGAGTGGCATCTCGTCATGAAACATTTTACGCCGGCGCGGAGTGTAGCACAAGTGAACGGGAAAAGTTCCAATACCGCACCGCAATTTTGTCGTCTGGAACAGCGGCGATGGGACGCGTTCGTTAATTACGGCACCGCCTGCAGACACGGACGCACGTGTACTCCAGTTACAGCGACGGAATGTCGGGAAATTATTAATTATTTATACCTAATTGTGTAAATAACATGATAGGGGAAGCTATCGGAGACTTCGGCCTTCAGCGCTACTGAAACTGGTGAAGCGTTTCTGAAAATGAGGAAATAAATAACAGAAAAATTACGAACACTGCATTGCACATATAGGCTTCATTTCTTGGGCATCTGCCAAGCTTCATCACTCCGTACTTGTTCGGGAATGATCGATATCTTCACGGAAACTAACGATGTGTCTTCGGCTGTCTCCGAAAAGCTTTCCGAATAGTGCGTTTCTAGAAGCCTAGCACACTGTAATTCCATAATTAGGTTTGAGGCGGCTTTCAGCTTCGCCGAAAACCTATTGTATTCCTTGGTTTTTTTTTTTTTTTTTTTTTTTTTTTTTTTTTTTTTTTTTTTTTTTTTTTTTTTTTTTTTTTTTTTTATTCTGCCGTGATAATTATACCGATGAAAGCCGAAACAGGCCGAATTTTATTTTATTTTAACGGCTGGTCGGATCGACTTCAAATTTTGTATACCACCGATTCGCATCAACAGTGAGACGAGAATAACTCAATTTTCAGAATTCTCATGACGTCACTTTTTACGAAACCGGAAGTGACGTCATATATCATATAATTCCCTATAACTTCCTTATTTTCCAACCGATTTCAAAAATTCTTTTTGAATTGTAAAGCTGCGAGAATTCTCTATCTTCGCTTCGCTGACAATGTTTGGCTATCTGCTCAAATGAGAGAGCTATAGACATGTGAAATTGAGAAAAATTAAAAAAATCAACAATTTCAGATTTTTATTTTATTTTAACGGGTGGTCTTTGAAAACAGTTTCCAATTTGTACAGTAATCTCAGCAACATAATTTTTTGACAGCGTCACGCGGGACATTCATCCGCACAGAAGATGATATTTTTCAGAGCAATGGCTTGAATAGTTCTGATTCTATTGTCTTTCAAACTTGGACGTTTTTTTTTCAATTTTTCAAATTTGAAATGGTCATAACTTTTTTATTATCTAACCGATTTCAAATATTTTTTTTGCATTAAAAAGCCAACAAAATTCTCATATCTCCGTTTCGCTGGTAGTTTTTGGCTATCTGCCCAAATGAGAGAGTTGTAGGCATTTGAAGTTTTTAAAAAAAATTGAAATGGTCATAACTTCCTTATTATTCAACCGATTTCAAATATTTTTTTTGCATTAAAAAGCCAATAAAATTCTCTATCTCCGGTTCGCTGGTAGTTTTTAGCTATCTGCTCAAATGCGCGAGCTACATGCATTTGAAGTGTTTTTTTTCAATTTTTCAAATTTGAAATAAAGTTCATAACTTTGTTATTATCTAACCGATTTCAAATATTTTCTTTCCATTAAAAAGCCAACACAATTCTCTATCTCCACTTCGCTGGTAGTTTTTGGCTATCTGCCCAAATGAGAGAGTTGTAGGCATTTGAAGTTTGGTTCTTTCATTTTTTTATTTTCTTTGTCGTTCAACATAATCATGATAATTATACCGATGAAAGCCGAAACAGGCCGAATGCCTGTGGCTGCGGCTAAATCTAACGGGTGGTCTTTGAAAACAGTTTCCAATTTGTACAGTAATCTCAGCAACATAATTTTTTGACAGCGTCACGCGGGACATTCATCCGCACAGAAGATGATATTTTTCAGAGCAATGGCTTGAATAGTTCTGATTCTATTGTCTTTCAAACTTGGACGTTTTTTTTCAATTTTTCAAATTTGAAATTTGAAATGGTCATAACTTTTTTATTATCTAACCGATTTCAAATATTTTTTTTCCATTAAAAAGCCAACAAAATTCTCTATCTCCGATTCACTGGTAGTTTTTGGCTATCTGCCCAAATGAGAGAGTTTGTAGGCATTTGAAGTTTTTAAAAAAAATTGAAATGGTCATAACTTTTTTATTATTACAAACCGATTTCAAATATTTTGTTTCCATTATTAAAAAGGCAATAAAATTCTCTATCTCCGCATCGCTGGTAGTTTTTAGCTATCTGCTCAAATGAGAGAGCTACATGCATTTGAAGTTTTTTTTCTTCAATTTTTCAAATTTTAAATGTTCATAACTTTGTTATTATCTAACCGATTTCAAATATTTTTTTCCATTAAAAAGCCAACAAAATTCTCTATCTCCGCTCCGCTGGTAGTTTTTGGCTATCTGCCCAAATGAGAGAGTTGTAGGCATTTGAAGTTTGATTCTTTCATGTTTTTAAATTTGAAATGGTCATAACTTTTTTATTATTCAACCGATTTCAAATATTTTTTTTCCATTAAAAAGGCAATAAAATTCTCTATCTCCGCATCGCTGGTAGTTTTTAGCTATCTGCTCAAATGAGAGAGCTACATGCATTGAAGTTTGACAGCGTCACGTTAAATCACACAGTAACAATATAAACAATTTTCATTTATATACGAACTGACATGCTGTGAGTGCTTTAGAATCGTCTCAACTTCAATGTCAGACTAGGGGGTTAACGGTACACATTTCGTAGAACGTTATATAATGAAAAATGCTTAGGATAGTCAAGCGATTCTGAAAATACAAAACTATTTTTTCAATTTCATTGCAATTGCATCAATTTTTTTTGAGTTTCATATGTTTTCGTCATTGGCAATGTCTTCTAATCACTTTGCCAGTGTACGTTTGTCACTTTTTTATTATTCAACCGATTTCAAGTATTTTTTTTCCATTAAAAAGGCAATAAAATTCTCTATCTCCGCATCGCTGGTAGTTTTTAGCTATCTGCTCAAATGAGAGAGCTACATGCATTTGAAGTTTGACAGCGTCACGTTAAATCACACAGTAACAATATAAACTAGAGCAGCTGAAGCTGCATCAACGGTTTGAGGCTTGATGTACTGACAAACGTACACTGGCAAAGTGATTAGAAGACATTGCCAATGACGAAAACATATGAAACTCAAAAAAAATTGATGCAATTCCAATGAAATTGAAAAAATAAAGTTTTGTATTTTCAGAATCGCTTGACTATTCTAAGCATTTTTCATTATATAACGTTCTACGAAATGTGTACCGTTAACCCCCTAGTCTGACATTGAAGTTAAGACGATTCTAAAGCACTGACAGCATGTCAGTTCGTATATAAAACCAGTGTCTGATACAGCCCACCATACCTGTCTGGCCTCCACCTCGAAGTTTGTCAGCTGTACACACTGTTCTAGGCGGCTAAGTTTATATGCTCGTTCTCAAACTTCAAATGCATGTAGCTCGCGCATTTGAGCAGATAGCTAAAAACTACCGGAAAAAAAACATTAAAAAAAATATTTGAAATCGGTTGAATAATAAGGAAGTTATGACCATTTCAAATTTTTTTTTAAACTTCAAATGCCTACAACTCTCTCATTTGGGCAGATAGCCAAAAACTACCAGCGAAATGGAGATAGAGAATTTTGTTGGCTTTTTAATGCAAAAAAAATATTTGAAATCGGTTAGATAATAAAAAAGTTATGACCATTTCAAATTTGAAAAATGCATTCGGCCTGTTTCGGCTTTCATCGGTATAATTATCATGATTATGTTGAACAACAAAGAAAATAAAAAAATGAAAGAACCAAACTTCAAATGCCTACAACTCTCTCATTTGGGCAGATAGCCAAAAACTACCAGCGAAACGGAGATAGAGAATTTTGTTGGCTTTTTAATGGATATTTGAAATCGGTTAGATATAACAAACTTATGACAACACATTTAAAATTTGAAAAATTGAAAAAAAAATGTAGCTCGCGCATTTGAGCAGATAGCTAAAAACTACCAGTGAACCGGAGATAGAGAATTTTATTGGCTTTTTAATGCAAAAAAATATTTGAAATCGGTTGAATAATAAGGAAGTTATGACCATTTCAATTTTTTTTAAAAACTTCAAATGCCTACAACTCTCTCATTTGGGCAGATAGCCAAACACTACCAGCGAAACGGAGATAGAGAATTTTGTTGGCTTTTTAATGCAAAAAAAATATTTGAAATCGGTTAGATAATAAAAATGTTATGACCATTTCAAATTTGAAAAATTGAAAAAAAAACGTCCAAGTTTGAAAGACAATAGAATCAGAACTATTCAAGCCATTGCTCTGAAAAATATCATCTTCTGTGCGGATGAATGTGCGTGACGCTGTCAAAAAATTATGTTGCTGAGATTACTGTACAAATTGGAAACTGTTTTCAAAGACCACCCGTTAAAATAAAATAAAAATCTGAAATTGTTGATTTTTTTTCATTTTTCTCAATTTCACATGTCTATAGCTCTCTCATTTGAGCAGATAGCCAAACATTGTCATTGAAGCGTAGATAGAGAATTCTCGCAGCTTTACAATTCAAAAAGAATTTTTGAAATCGGTTGGAAAATAAGGAAGTTATAGGGAATTATATGATATATGACGTCACTTCCGGTTTCGTAGAAAGTGACGTCATGAGAATTCTGAAAATTGCGTTATTCTCGTCTCACTGTTGATGCGAATCGGTATACAAAATTTGAAGTCGATCCGACCAGCGGTTTGGGCTGTAGACTGAACGGCTGAATAAAAAAAAAAAAAAAAAAAAAAAAAAAAAAAAAAAAAATAAAAAAAAAAAAAAAAAAAAAAAAAAAAAAAAAAAACGAAAACAAAAGGTTTGAGGAATCAAATTCCTCAAACCTAATAAAAAAATGAAAGAACCAAACTTCAAATGCCTACAACTCTCTCATTTGGGCAGATAGCCAAAAACTACCAGGGAAGCGGAGATAGAGAATTGTGTTGGCTTTTTAATGCAAAAAAAATATTTGAAATGGGTTAGATAATAAAAAAGTTATGACCATTTCAAATTTGAAAAATGCATTCGGCCTGTTTCGGCTTTCATCGGTATAATTATCATGATTATGTTGAACAACAAAGAAAAAAAAAAAAACTTCAAATGCCTACAACTCTCTCATTTGGGCAGGTAGCCAAAAACTACCAGCGAAGAGGATAGATAGAGAATTTTGTTGGCTTTTTAATGGAAAAAAAATATTTGAAATCGGTTAGATATTAACAAGTTATGAACACATTTAAAATTTGAAAAATTGAAAAAAAAAATGTAGCTCGCGCATTTGAGCAGATAGCTAAAAACTACCAGTGAACCGGAGATAGAGAATTTTATTGGCTTTTTAATGCAAAAAAAATATTTGAAATCGGTTGAATAATAAGGAAGTTATGACCATTTCAATTTTTTTTAAAAACTCCAAATGCCTACAACTCTCTCATTTGGGCAGGTAGCCAAAAACTACCAGGGAAATGGAGATAGAGAATTTTGTTGGCTTTTTAATGCAATAAAAATATTTGAAAATCGGTTAAGATAATAAAAAAGTTTTGACCATTTCAAATTTGAAAAATTGAAAAAAAAACGTCCAGTTTGAAAGACAATAGATCAGAACTATTCAAGCCATTGCTCTGAAAAATATCATCTTCTGTGCGGATGAATATCCGCGTGACGCTGTCAAAAAAATTATGTTGCTGAGATTACTGTACAAATTGGAAACTGTTTTCAAAGACCACCCGTTAAAATAAAATAAAAATCTGAAATTGTTGATTTTTTTCATTTTTCTCAATTTCACATGTCTATAGCTCTCTCATTTGAGCAGATAGCCAAACATTGTCAGCGAGCGTAGTAGAGATTTCTCGCAGCTTTACAATTCAAAAAGAATTTTTGAAATCGGTTGGAAAATAAGGAAGTTATAGGGAATTATATGTATATGACGTCACTTCGGTTTCGTAGAAAGTGACGTCATGAGAATTCTGAAAATTGCGTTATTCTCGTCTCACTGTTGATGCGAATCGGTATACAAAATTTGAAGTCGATCCGACCAGCGGTTTGGGCTGTAGGACTGAACGGCTGAATAAAAAAAAAAAAAAAAAAAAAAAAAAAAAAAAAAAAAAAAACCAACGAAAACAAAAGGTTTGAGGAATCAAATTCCTCAAACCTAATAAAAAAATGAAAGAACCAAACTTCAAATGCCTACAACTCTCTCATTTGGGCAGATAGCCAAAAACTACCAGCGAAGCGGAGATAGAGAATTTTGTTGGCTTTTTAATGCAAAAAAATATTTGATTTGAAATGGGTTAGATAATAAAAAAGTTATGACCATTTCAAATTTGAAAAATGCATTCGGCCTGTTTCGGCTTTCATCGGTATAATTATCATGATTATGTTGAACAACAAAGAAAAAAAAAAAAACTTCAAATGCCTACAACTCTCTCATTTGGGCAGGTAGCCAAAAACTACCAGCGAAGCGGAGATAGAGAATTTTGTTGGCTTTTTAATGGAAAAAAAATATTTGAAATCGGTTAGATATTAACAAAGTTATGAACATTTAAAATTTGAAAAATTGAAAAAAAAAAAAAAAAAAATGTAGCTCGCGCATTTGAGCAGATAGCTAAAAACTACCAGTGAACCGGAGATAGAGAATTTTATTGGCTTTTTAATGCAAAAAAAATATTTGAAATCGGTTGATAATAAGGAAGTTATGACCATTTCAATTTTTTTTTAAAAACTTCAAATGCCTACAACTCTCTCATTTGGGCAGGTAGCCAAAAACTACCAGGGAAATGGAGATAGAGAATTTTGTTGGCTTTTTAATGCAATAAAAATATTTGAAATCGGTTAGATAATAAAAAAGTTTTGACCATTTCAAATTTGAAAAATTGAAAAAAAAACGTCCAAGTTTGAAAGACAATAGAATCAGAACTATTCAAGCCATTGCTCTGAAAAATATCATCTTCTGTGCGGATGAATATCCCGCGTGACGCTGTCAAAAAATTATGTTGCTGAGATTACTGTACAAATTGGAAACTGTTTTCAAAGACCACCCAGTTAAAATAAAATAAAAATCTGAAATTGTTGATTTTTTTCATTTTTCTCAATTTCACATGTCTATAGCTCTCTCATTTGAGCAGATAGCCAAACATTGTCAGCGAAGCGTAGATAGAGAATTCTCGCAGCTTTACAATTCAAAAAGAATTTTTGAAATCGGTTGGAAAATAAGGAAGTTATAGGGAATTATATGATATATGACGTCACTTCCGGTTTCGTAGAAAGTGACGTCATGAGAATTCTGAAAATTGCGTTATTCTCGTCTCACTGTTGATGCGAATCGGTATACAAAATTTGAAGTCGATCCGACCAGCGGTTTGGGCTGTAGACTGAACGGCTGAATAATAAAAAAACCAACGAAAAACAAAAGGTTTGAGGAATCAAATTCCTCAAACCTAATAAAAAAATGAAAGAACCAAACTTCAAATGCCTACAACTCTCTCATTTGGGCAGATAGCCAAAAACTACCAGGGAAGCGGAGATAGAGAATTGTGTTGGCTTTTTAATGCAAAAAAAATATTTGAAATGGGTTAGATAATAAAAAAGTTATGACCATTTCAAATTTGAAAAATGCATTCGGCCTGTTTCGGCTTTCATCGGTATAATTATCATGATTATGTTGAACAACAAAGAAAAAAAAAAAAACTTCAAATGCCTACAACTCTCTCATTTGGGCAGGTAGCCAAAAACTACCAGCGAAGCGGAGATAGAGAATTTTGTTGGCTTTTTAATGGAAAAAAAAAATTTGAAATCGGTTAGATATTAACAAAGTTATGAACATTTAAAATTTGAAAAATTGAAAAAAAAAATGTAGCTCGCGCATTTGAGCAGATAGCTAAAAACTACCAGTGAACCGGAGATAGAGAATTTTATTGGCTTTTTAATGCAAAAAAAATATTTGAAATCGGTTGAATAATAAGGAAGTTATGACCATTTCAATTTTTTTTTAAAAACTTCAAATGCCTACAACTCTCTCATTTGGGCAGGTAGCCAAAAACTACCAGGGAAATGGAGATAGAGAATTTTGTTGGCTTTTTAATGCAATAAAAATATTTGAAATCGGTTAGATAATAAAAAAGTTTTGACCATTTCAAATTTGAAAAATTGAAAAAAAAACGTCCAAGTTTGAAAGACAATAGAATCGAACATTCATTTCCATTGCTCTGAAAAATATCATCTTCTGTGCGGATGAATGTCCCGCGTGACGCTGTCAAAAAATTATGTTGCTGAGATTACTGTACAAATTGGAAACTGTTTTCAAAGACCACCCGTTAAAATAAAATAAAAATCTGAAATTGTTGATTTTTTTCATTTTTCTCAATTTCACATGTCTATAGCTCTCTCATTTGAGCAGATAGCCAAACATTGTCAGCGAAGTGAAGATAGAGAATTCTCGCAGCTTTACAATTCAAAAATAATTTTTGAAATCGGTTGGAAAATAAGGAAGTTATAGGGAATTATATGATATATGACGTTACTTCCGGTTTCGTAAAAAGTGACGTCATGAGAATTCTGAAAATTGAGTTATTCTCGTCTCACTGTTGATGCGAATCGGTATGCAAAATTTGAAGTCGATCCGACCAGCGGTTTGGGCTGTAGTCTCGACGGCTGAATAAAAAGAAAAAAAAAACCAACGAAAACAAAAGGTTTGAGGAATCAAATTCCTCAAACCTAACAATTTTCATTTTATATACGAACTGACATGCTGTGAGTGCTTTAGAATCGTCTCAACTTCAATGTCAGACTAGGGGGTTAACGGTACACATTTCGTAGAACGTTATATAATGAAAAATGCTTAGGATAGTCAAGCGATTCTGAAAATACAAAACTATTTTTTCAATTTCATTGCAATTGCATCAATTTTTTTTTGAGTTTCATATGTTTTCGTCATTGGCAATGTCTTCTAATCACTTTGCCAGTGTACGTTTGTCACTTTTTTATTATTCAACCGATTTCAAGTATTTTTTTTCCATTAAAAAGGCAATAAAATTCTCTATCTCCGCATCGCTGGTAGTTTTTAGCTATCTGCTCAAATGAGAGAGCTACATGCATTTGAAGTTTGACAGCGTCACGTTAAATCACACAGTAACAATATAAACAATTTTCATTTTATATACGAACTGACATGCTGTGAGTGCTTTAGAATCGTCTCAACTTCAATGTCAGACTAGGGGGTTAACGGTACACATTTCGTAGAACGTTATATAATGAAAAATGCTTAGGATAGTCAAGCGATTCTGAAAATACAAAACTATTTTTTCAATTTCATTGCAATTGCATCAATTTTTTTTGAGTTTCATATGTTTTCGTCATTGGCAATGTCTTCTAATCACTTTGCCAGTGTACGTTTGTCAGTACATCAAGCCTCAAACCGTTGATGCAGCTTCAGCTGCTCTAGTTATAATTAACACAATCGTTAATATTCATTTACCGGAAGGTGAAAGTCTCACGCATCCCGTTTCTGATTGATGCTCCAAAACATCGACCGACGAGTTTCATACCCGGATGCAGCAGTCGTGTTTAGTGGGATGCCAGCGGTTGTGAGCATGTGAAGGGTAATTTAACGATCTGATTCATCCTTACCGGAATCCATATGTATGTGTCTGTGACTGGTTAAATGGGGTTCATGGGTTTGGCGACCAGTGTAGATCCAGATCAGACTGTGCATCCGCAGGATCTGCACTGTTCGCCGTTCCGTCAGTGCAACATCCGTCACGTTGCTAACAATGCATATACAGCTGATTCTCTTTGCCAGAATATCGCTTACCTCGATATACCTACTTATCACGATATACGTCCGAGGTCCCGGCCGAATTCCCTTTTCAGATCATGTATTTTACTCCTGATAAATCGATATCGGAAATGTTGATGAATGATCACAACATATACTTTCGTTGAGAAATAAGAACAAGGAAAATAAATACATGTATTTCAAATTTGCATACGCCTAAAACATTAGCATTTCGTTAACACTATTAAACGGTTGACGTGCAAAATGTCACCTTTTTATGTTATGTCTGTAACAAATGTAACAAGCAGTGCAAATCCTGATCAGACTGTGCGCAAAACTGGTCGCATAACCCATAAGCTCCATTTCTCCAGTCACAGCCACATATTAGCATACGAGATCGCACCCGTCCTACCAGGGATTCCGCTGGCGATCCACTTTCGCAATTGGCGATAAAAATAAACAATTGACGATACAATCTTTTTTTTTTTTTTTTCGAAAATTGTAATTTTTTATCGCCAATTGTTTTATTTTTTTAATTTTTTTTTTTGAAGTGGCGATTTTTTTATTTTCTCCAGCGGAATCCCTGCCTACCCATTGGGTACGTCGCCGTTGTATAGTAGTTGCTGGCGGCCAGCTTTTGGGTAAAGCTAATGCTGATATGTGCTTTGTTTCATGATTGTATAACACATGATGTATGTATGCCTTGCTCTGTCAGATCTGATTATGCGCTGTTTGCAACCATGGTGTAACATTTTCAAGCGTCTGTGACGCCCATTGTGCAGTCGGCCAAACACTTTCAAATCGATACACCTTTATATAGTCTAGAGGCAATTAGGGAAATAGGGTGTGTCCAGCAATGCTATGACAATGGAAATGTTGCATTATTAAAGGTACATGCCCACTTAATGAGGCACAAAATGTTCTTTATATCAGAGACATTTTCTAGCAAAATAAACATTCATTCACAATTACCCCACGCATTGATTGCCATTATTATACATTTTATATCAGAAATAAATTTCCACACTGATATCAGGGGCGATAGCTGTGTTTCCTTAAAATGTTAACGGACATTACTATATAATCTCTGTATTTATGTTTTGGTGTGCAATGATCATACTTTATAATCTGTCGAACATATATTTTTTCAAGTGACGCATTTAATTAGTATAAATAATTAAAAAATGTTATGCCTCATTTGCATTTAAAATAGCCTGATACCACCGCGCGTCACTATCAGTAAAATACATATTACTAAATGATTATATTTGTATAGGAGGCACTCGTAAATTTTAGAACTGGTGGAATAGTGACAAACTTGTAAACTTATTTAATTCATATAAAGAACATGTTGTGCCTACTGAGTGGGCATGTACCTTTAGCCATTTACCACGATGTAATTCTAAATAACATGTTCTTTCAGTTCCAATTTCAACACTGCATGTACACATGGTATTATGGAAGCGTCCTGGGGCCCGTTTCACTAAGCTTCCTACGACTAAAATGTTCGTAAGTGCAAATTTAAGATCGTCTGTAAATTTCAATTTATGGATTTACATGTATTGAGCATAGGCTGCATATGCAGCCTATGCTCAATAAATGTAAATCCAATAATTATTTACAAGAAAACATTGTTAATGTCAAATGTACAGACTATCATAATTTTGCACTTACGAACATTTTAGTCGTACGAAGTTTAGTGAAACGGCCCCCTGGTTCCAATGATAAAACGTATATATCTCCTAATTATAAGGTATCACTCCTAATAAGGAGATACTAAGTCCTAATTAGGAGATAATAATTCCTAATTAGGATATAGTAAGTCCTAATTATGAGAATATAGTAAGTCCTAAATATCTTCTAACTAGGACGTATCTCCTAATTAGGACTTACTATCTCCTAATTAAGAGATAAACAAAATAACATTGACACATACAGTAAGTCCTAATTAGGAGATAGTAAGTCCTAACTAGGATATACTAACTTATATTAGGAGAAACTAAGTCCTAATCAGGAGATACTAAGTCCTAATTAGAAGATACAAAATCCTAATTAGGAGCTGCTTAGTCCTAATTAGGATATAGTTACTCATAAATAAGAGATATATCTCTTAATTAGAAGTTAGTATCTCTTAAGTAGGACTTAATATCTCCTAATTATGACTTAGTAGCTCCTAATTAGGAGATATAATTATTTTATCAGCACCAGCACGCTTCCATATGGAAGGTATAGGATCACGTTTCTGCAGAGAAATTTTAATCCGACGGAATCGGTCCGATTCAAATTTCTCTGCAGCATGTTCATACTAATTACATAAGTAATGCTGCTCAATTTTGTATTTGTGGCGGACTCGTAGTGTTAACGGCTGGAACATGGTCATCATTAAATAAAAAATAAACCGCAGTTGTATTGATGATAAATAAGATTTACCTGAGACTTCATGGACGCCGCCATACATCCAATACACGAAATGTGCAAATAATGTGGATCCAGATGATCCGGCTGGAAATAGTACAGTGGAACCTCTCTATACCGGACACCAAGAAAACACCTGTGATCTTATTTTTGATGCATTTCTTGGTCATTTATCTCAGGTGATAATGTTTATTTGTGATCGCATAGCACACAACGATGGCTCAGAGTGATCGAATGTCTGATTTACAGTTAAACGTCTCTACTCTAAGCCGTACGGTTTAGGGAAGTTCGAATGGCTTGTGTGATGTTCGTGTCGGTTATATAACAACAGTTAAAAGTATTATGTTGTTATTTGCTACGCAGCAGCTGCGTGTAGTCGGTGATTGGCAACATCAGACACGCAACTATTTATTGTATTGCCAATAAGGTGCGGTTCATGATTTCAGTACCTATTTCACCAACATTGCAAAGTATACTTATCTTGCTAAGTACACTTTGAGGGAGAAATTTTCAATTTAAAGGTACATGCCCACTCAGTAGTCACAATATGTTCTTTATAGGAATTAAATAAATGTATAATTGTGTAACTATTCCACCAGTTCTAAAAATTACGAGTGCCCGTTATACAGATATAATCATTTAGTAATATTTATTTTAATGATAGTGACTCGCGGTGGTATCATCCTGTTTTCATATGCAAATGAGGCGTGCAATTGTTTATGTTAATTAAATGCGTCACCAGAACAAAATAATATTGTTGACAGATTATAAAGTATGATCATTGCACACCAAAAAAATAAATACAGATAATAAATAATAATATCCGTTAACATTTTAAGGAAGCACGGTTATCGCCCCTGATATTAGTGTGGACATTTACGTCTGATATAAAATGTATAATAATGCCAATAAATACATGGGGTAATGGTGAATTAATGTTATTTTGCGAGAACATGTCATATCTACAGAATATACAAAACTATCTATCTCCCTATATGACAACCTACTGGGTGGGCATGTACCTTTAAGGCCAATTTTTTTTTTAAACTGAATTTATTACATTATCACAGCCATTTTGGCTGTGATAATATAATAAATTCGGTTTAAAAATCTGCATACTTTTAATCAGCAAATATATGAAGTCGATACTTCTATAGATAAGTATGCTTTGAAATTTTGGTGAAATCGGCTACAGGTCATCGTAGTCGGAACTATAAGTGGAAACAAAATTGTGGCTGTGACTGGAGAAATGGGGCGTATGGCTTATGTTCGCCATCGCCATTCCATCAATGAAACACCCGGCATGCTTCTAACAAGCCAGATAGAACGTATTAGGCTACACATGTATGTTATTTGATCAGGAGATGCACTGGTCACAAATAATCCCATAAGCCGCATTTCTCCTGTCACAGCCATATTCATACTTTAGTATTACAACTACATGTATAAATATATAGATAGAGATGTTCCATGAGTGATGATTTGCGGACCGATTTTATATAGAACATGGTCATTTGTTTCAACGTTGCTAGGTTCGTACGCGTGACTGAATATATGTGGCTGAGATTTGTGACCAGTGTAGCTCCTGATCAAATGGCGCATTCCTGTAGCCTGATAACTATATTTATCCCGTCAACACAGTGCGTATGTGCCGTGAAACACGGTGCCGTGAAACATTTTTGATATCTAGTCAATACATTTTAAATGCATTTTACAGCCATTTGTAGGTGTTGACGGGATAAATAGAATAGTAGGTTAGTACCGTGAATGGAAAAATATATAGCGCGGCTCGGAAACGGGATGGGCTCGGCAGAGAGCCGAGCACATCCCGTTTCCGAGCCGCGCCAGACATTTTTACCATTCACGGCACTAACCTACTATTCTCTATATATATTGCTTGTTTGTAGCATGACTGGTATTTCATTGATGGCATGGTATCAACAATGCATATTCAGACCAGACTGTGTGGATGTACAGGCTGATATGGATCTGCACTGGTTGTTATGAAATCAGTAAACTAAAACAGATATCTAAAATATTGGACCACTTTTCACGACATAAAAAGAAGGTTCATTCTTAGATGTTGATACAATTTAATATTATCGAAAGAAATATTGTGTTTGCATTGTTTATATACCCGTAAAATTTGGGCAGCTGTCGTGAAACATATAGTAGCTTACGTTTTGCAATAGTTCAACATTAGGCACTATATGTATTGTATTGTATTGTATTATATAAACTGGTGTCCGTCGATATGCGGTTTGTAGGTCATGCGTAGTCAGTTATAGACAGGCAATTTCCGCCATAAAGTAAACATACGTGTTAATTGCCGTATACATCACTGTCTGCTTTCCGCGCTACTGCACGGGTTCCGGTCAGACGGCCATATTGGAAACAGGCTATGAAAATACACCACACTTGTTGTCATTAGTTACCATTGGTTACTGAAATAGTTCCACCGGCCACGTGTCGTCAAGTGTGCATAATACATACCAGGGGGCCGTTTCACTAAACTTCGTACGACTAAAATGTTCGTAAGTGCAAAATTATGACAGTCTGTAAATTTCACATTAACAATGTTTTCTTTTAAATAATTATTGGATTTACATTTATTGAGCATAGGCTGCATATGCAGCCTATGCTCAATAAATGTAATTCCATAAATTGAAATTTACAGACGATCTTAAATATGAACTTACGAACATTTTAGTCGTAATAAGTTTAGTGAAACGGGCCCCAGGTTCGTGTAGTTTAATATATCATTGATGTAACATTTCTCTTAAACGTACGGATCCCCGCAGGGGACGTATACTTCTTTTTTTTAATTAATTAACATTTCGTTCCCACGAATTAACAATTCGTTCACACGATATAACAATTCGTTCCCTCGAATTAACAATTCGTTCCCACGAAATAACAATTCGTTAAATTGAGGGAACGAATTGTCATTTCGTGGGAACGAATTGTTAATTCGAGGGAACGAATTGTTATATCGTGTGAACGAATTGTTAATTCGTGGGAACGAATTGTTAATTCGAGGAAACGAATTGCTAAATTGGAAAACGAATTAATAAAAAAAATCCATGTCCCCTGCGGGGCTCCGTAGGTTCGTCTAGTTTGATATCATTGATGTAAAGTTTAGCACGCTATTCTCGGAAACGGTAGGAATATCACGCGGCTGTGGCACACTATCGATCTTTTAAAATAAACAAGAGATCTGGAACCATGATGGATGTATCCCTAAACAAAAAGATAACGGACAAAAACGTTAAAACGCAAATTTCTACTTCATATGATATTGACGTTAAGACTAGGGACCGCATGGTTGGGTTACAGAATGAACATATGGATGCTGACAAATAAGCATATGAAGTGTCAAGCCAATATGACTTACAGTAACAGAGATAGTAAGAAGCCGAAAACTTTAACGCAAACCTCGGACAGACAGACAGACGGACAGACTCGCAGACGCATATACTGTGCACGAAGACGCACAGACGGTCAGGGTGGCGACTATTTGAAACCCGATATTTTTTATGGGTAACATAACAAAAACCTAATGCACATAGCCAATCGAAATGTGCGATAAAACATTTGCTGTGCATGTCTGTGGCCGTCACAGGAGAAATGGGGCTTACGTGATTTGTGACCAATGTAGCTCCTGGTCAAATAGCACGCTCCTGTAGCCTGGTAACTATTACGGTGTATTGCTTGTTATACTCATCATTGATTAAGGGTGATTCCTATATGGAATGACGAACAGTGCAGATCCTGATCAGACTGTTCGGATGCACAGTCTGATCTGGATCTACACCGGTCGCAACACCCATTTCTTCAGTTACAGCCACATATCACGGGCAGATGACTCACATACAGATGAAATAATAATCCGTCTCTGGGATTAACAAGCAAGCCTTTTCGGCCGATATTGATGTGAAAAGAAATGTAAAATGATTCGTAAATTAAAATTCGAAATGTGACAACATTAAGAGCTCATGAGAGAAACCAGTGCCGTCAAGACGTCGGAGACAGGAGGCCGTTACACTAAACTTCCTACGACTAAAATGTTCGTAAGTGCAAAATTATGATTGTCTGTAAATTTCACATTTATTTAACAATGATTTCTTGTAAACAATTATTGGATTTATATTTATTGAGCATAGGCTGCATATGCAGCCTATGCTCAATACATGTAAATCCATCAATTGAAATTTACAGACTATTCTAAATCTGCACTTACATGTACGAACATTTTAGTCGTACGAAGTTTAGTGAAACGGGCCCCAGTTTCGGCGATCTTTCAGGACACCAGGTGATGCACCCAGTACCCATTATATACCGTACGCGATAACCGTCTGGAGCGCGTGATAACCATAGTTAGTATGTAAACAACTTTATTAAGCGTGAGTGACACGTGCATCAGATAGGCAATAATATGTTCGGTTCCGAAGCTGCTCGGTAATTGGTTTAAGGTCGCCTACATACGGCAACTATGGCATGTGCGTTGGCCATGGGTAGCGACATCCATATATACATGGCCAGAGTTGGTATATCGTTAAACATATTGAATGTTCGTGTCAAAATATTAAGAATAAATTACTTAATTAGTAGTATATACCGTAGAACAGAAAGTAAACAAAGTACGATTCAAACGCACATTTTGAAAGACTATTCCGTCAGAACTCTTATGTAATGCAGTGTAATGAAATATAATTAGAGTCTGAGATTACCACACCTCAGTGTCGATCAATTAAAATGTTGAGAACAGAGTACGGGTACCTGCTAATATAAGGTTTGATCATGTCCAGCCGTGTGCAAACGTTTGCTGTGGCCCTCGGGAACTGTTTGAACAGCAAACGTTTGCACACGGTTGGACATGATCAAACGTTATTGTTACATTTCCAACAAAAAACTGATGTAATTTGAGCATTAGATTCAGTATTTTCAGTACTTTTATAAATCGTCCCATTCACGTAGATAATTTTCGGTATTCATATTCCGGGGCCGCGTCATGAACGTCATGAAGTAGTGACGTCATGAAGGCATTTCCGCAAAGTCATGAAGGCACTTCCATTACGCGCGGCCTCGGAATGAGCATTGCCTAAAGCCATAACAGCACGCGCTATATGTAACAATATAGTTTACAGATACAAGACCAGGTCGACTTCATACGTTCACCCATATTGGTGTCTTAACGATGACGCCATAAAACGTCATGACAGCTATAAGTCTCTTATTGAGGACGGCCAATTAACGCCATTAGATTGAATGGTAACCGCAACACCAATGACTTGAGATGTATGCGCTTATTGCTCGCCTCACCGTGATGTGTCGGAATACGCTGACATAAATATACTTTCAATTCAGCTACCAAAGGATATCCATTCTGGAGAATGACTAACGGATATCCATACTGGAGAATGATTAACGGGTATCCATACTGGAGAGTGACCAACTGATATCCATACTGGAGAATGACTAATGGATATCCATTCTGGAGAATGACTAACGGGTATCCACCCTTGAGAATGACTAACGGATATCCACCCTGGGGAATGACTAACGGATATCCACCCTGGGGAATGACTAACGGATATCCATTCTGGAGAATGACAAACAGATATCCACCCTGGGGAATGACTAACGGATATCCACCCTGGAGAATGACAAACAGATATCCACCCTGGAGAATGACTAACATGTATCCACCCTTGAGAATGACTAACGGGTATCCATTCTGGAGAATGACAAACGACAAACAAATATCCACCCTTGAGAATGACTAACGGATATCCATTCTGGAGAATGACAAACATATATCCACCGTGGAGAATGACTAACGGGTATCCATTCCGGAGAATGACAAACAGATATTCACCCTGGAGAATGACTAACGGGTATCCACCCTTGAGAATGACTAACGGATATCCGCCCTGTAGAATGACGAACGGATATCCAGCCTGGAGAATGACTAACGGATATCCACCCTGGAGAATGACAAACAGATATCCACCCTGGAGAATGACTAACGGGTATCCATTCTGGAGAATGACAAACATATATCCACCCTGGATAATGACTAACGGATATCCACCCTGGATAATGACAAACATATATCCACCCTGGAGAATGACTAACCGATATCCACCCTGGAGAATGACTAACGGATATCCATTCTGGGGCGCGACCAACATATACTGTATCGGTCAACGACCAATAGGTATCGACATTTCAGAGAGACCATCACATATTCACATTGGAGAGCAGCCAGCAACTAGAGCAGCTGAAGCTGCATCAACGGTTTGAGGCTTGATGTACTGACAAACGTACACTGGCAAAGTGATTAGAAGACATTGCCAATGACGAAAACATATGAAACTCAAAAAAAATTGATGCAATTCCAGTGAAATTGAAAAAATAAAGTTTTGTATTTTCAGAATCGCTTGACTATCCTAAGCATTTTTCATTATATAACGTTCTACGAAATGTGTACCGTTAACCCCCTAGTGTGACATTGAAGTTGAGACGATTCTAAAGCACTCACAGCATGTCAGTTCGTATATAAAACCAGTGGTCTGATACAGCCCACCATACCTGTCTGGCCTCCACCTCGAAGTTTGTCAGCTGTACACACTGTTCTAGGCGGCTAAGTTTATATGCTCGTTCTCAAACTTCAAATGCATGTAGCTCGCGCATTTGAGCAGATAGCTAAAAACTACCAGTGAATCGGAGATAGAGAATTTTATTGGCTTTTTAATGCAAAAAAAAATATTTGAAATCGGTTGAATAATAAGGAAGTTATGACCATTTCAATTTTTTTTAAAAACTTCAAATGCCTACAACTCTCTCATTTGGGCAGATAGCCAAAAAACTACCAGCGAAGTGGAGATAGAGAATTTTGTTGGCTTCTTTAATGGAAAAAAATATTTGAAATCGGTTAGATAATAAAAAAGTTATGACCATTTCAAATTTGAAAAATTGAAAAAAAAAACGTCCAAGTTTGAAAGACAATAGAATCAGAACTATTCAAGCCATTGCTCTGAAAAATATCATTTTCTGTGCGGATGAATGTCCCGCGTGACGCTGTCAAAAATTATGTTGCTGAGATTACTGTACAAATTGGAAACTGTTTTCAAAGACCACCCGTTAAAATAAAATAAAAATCCGAAATTGTTGATTTTTTCATTTTTCTCAACTTCACATGTCAATAGCTCTCTCATTTGAGCAGATAGCCAATAACGGCCAGGCAAACGAAGATAGAGATTTCTCGCAGCTTTCGAATACAAAAAGAATTTTTGAAATCGGTTGAAAAATGTGGAAGTTATAGGGAATTATATGATATATGACGTCACTTCCGGTTTCGTAAAAAGTGACGTCATGAGAATTCTGAAAATTGCGTTATTCTCGTCTCACTGTTGATGCGAATCGGTATACAAAATTTTAAGTCGATCCGACCAGCGGTTTGGGCTGTAGTCTCGACGGCTGAATAAAAAGAAAAAAAAGAAAAAAAAAACAAACGAAAACAAAAGGTTTGAGGAATCAAATTCCTCAAACCTAAAAAGAAAAAAAAAAAAACCAACGAAAACAAAAGGTTTGAGGAATCAAATTCCTCAAACCTAATTATCCATAACAGGAGTTCCGGAAAATGATATATAATTTATGTATCCAATCCTGTGGCCCGTTTCACTAAACTTCGTAAGACAAACATGTTCCGAAGTGCAACATTATCTGTAAATTTCACATTAACCATGTATTGGATTTACATTTATTAAGCATAGACTGCATATTCACTTACGAACATCTTTAATGAAACGGCCCCCAGAGAGCGAACAACTGGTAACAATAGTGAAGAGAGGCTAACATGTATTCCTACTGTTGAGCGACCAATGGGTATGTACAGTGATCATAGCTGTTGAGCGACCAATGGGTATGTACAGTGATCATAGCTGTTGAGCGACCAATGGGTATGTACAGTGATCATAGCTGTTGAGCGACCAATGGGTATGTACAGTGATCATAGACCAACAGCGGGCCGTTAAACTTCGTACTATACGACTACAATGCCTGTAGGTGCAAACTTCTGATAGGCTGTACATTTCACATTAACAATGTTTTCTTGTAAACGATTATTGGATGTGCAGTTATTGAGCATTGGCTGCACATGCAATCTATGTTCATAAATATAAACCCATCAATTGAAATTTCCAGACGATCCTAAAATTGCACTTACGAGCAGTTTAGTCATACGGTCTCTGTATATACAGCTTATAATGTAGAGCGACCAAGTAGTATACATGTATCCATAGTGGAAAACTCATATTGCATGAGCGGCAAACGGTTATCCTGGCGAGGGTGTAGTCAACGGGTACACATACTGGAGAGAGACCAACGGGTATACATACTGGAGAGCGACCAACGGGTACACATACTGGAGAGCTACCAACGGGTACACATACTGGAGAGCGACCAACGGGTATAAATACTGAAGAGCCACCAACGGGTACACATACTGGGGAGCGACAAACGGGTATACATACTGGAGAGCGATCAACGGGTATACATACTGGAGAGCGACCAACGAGCATACACACTGGAGAGCGACCAACGGGTACACTTACTGGAGAGCTACCAACGGGTACACATACTTGAGAGCTACCAACGGGTACACCTACTGGAGAGCGGCCAACGGATACACATACTGGAGAGCGACCAACGGGTATACATACTGGAGAGCGACCAACGAGTACACATACGGAGAGTGACCAACGGGTACACATGCTGGAGAGCGACGAGCTGGTATACATACTGGAGAGCGACCAACGAGTACACATACTGGAGAGCGACCAGCTGGTATACATACTGGAGAGCGACCAACGGGTACACATGCTGGAGAACGACTAGCTGGTATACATACTGGAGAGGGACCAACGAGTAACATACTTGATAGCGACCAACGAGTACACATACTGCAGAGCGACCAACGAGTACACATACTGGAGAGCGACCAGCGGGTATACACATGCTGGAGAGCGAGCAGCTTGTACACATACCGGAGAGCGACCAACGGTTTACAAACGGGAGAGCGACCAACGGGTACACATACTGGACAGCGACCATCTGGTACACATACTGGAGAGCGACCAACGGGTACACATACTGGAGAGCGACCAACGGGTATACATACCGGAGAGCGACCAACGGGTACACATAATGGAGAGCGACCAATGGGTACACATACTGGAGAGCGACCAGCTGGTACACATACTGGAGAGCTACCAACGGGTACACATGCTGGAGAGCGACCAACGGGTACACATGCTGGAGAGCGACCAACGGGTGCACATGCTGGAGAGCGAGCAGCTTGTACACATACCGGAGAGCGACCAACGGGTATACATACTGGAGAGCGATCAATGGGTACAGGTACTGGAGAGCGACCAACGGGTACACAGACAAGAGAGCGAAAAACTGGTACACATACTGGAGAGCGATCAAGAATACACATACTGGAGAGCGACCAAGGGTACACATACTGGAGAGCGACCAAGGGTACACATACTGGAGAGCGGGCAAATGGAATTCATACTGGAGGGCAACCAGCAAACATTGATACATGTAGTTTTGAACGACTAACAATAACCATCTATACTGGAGCCCGTTTCACTAAACTTCGTACGACTAAAATGTTCGTAAGTGCAAATTTAGGATCGTCTAGAAATTTTAATTAATGGATTTACATTTATTGAGCATAGGCTCAATACATTTAAATCCAATAATTGTTAACAAGAAAACATTGTTAATGAAATATACAGACTATCATAATTTTGCACTTACGGACATTAGTTAAACGGCCCTCATGTGAGTGATCAACGGGCATACTTGCCAGAGTGAGGAAAACCAGTATGCATACTGGTGAGCGACCTACAAACATCCATTATAGGAATGAATTACCTTTTTGTGGAATGTATCGGGGTATAAACTTGGAAAAGTCGCGGGAATACTGGACGAAGCGATAAAAAATTACAATTTTTCGAAAAAAAAAAAAAAAAAAAATAAAATAAAAAAAAAAATATATTTTTTTATCGAAAATTGTAATTTTTTTAGGGCCTCGTCCAGTATTCCCGCGACTTTTCAAAGTTTATATCCCCGATAAATTCAACAAAAATGCCATTCATTCCTTATAATTCCAGCATTTGAAATAAATTCATCAAGAAAATGTGTTTATTTTCCGTTTTCTTAAGAATTATTTTAACTGCGCCTCACGGTTACGGAAAGTAGTTCGGCGTGGGAGTTTACTGGGATATACATTTTGGACGGATACTTGCTACGGGCAAATCAAATGTTAGGGAATTGTGTCAATATTTTTGTGCTGGAATTATATTGTCCGTAAATGACGATGAATATTGACACAAAATTCAGAGCCCATACGGAATTTAAATTCTTTTTCATCTCGTCATTTACGGAAAATATTGCATTTCTTTTTCGAAACCAATATTATACTGGCCACAACAGAAATCGAGGCAGCGGAAACGAATCGTTGTTAAAGAGACGTAATTCATCGATGTTGCTTTTGTTGGCAAGCTCGGCTTCGGATAATGAAAATCGTTGAATAAATACAGGGCATTTCACGTGGTAAAAGATTGATTATACATGGCTGTGACTGGTGAAATGGGGGCTTATATGATGTGTGACCAGTGTAGCTCCTGGTCAAATAGCACAATTCCGTAGTCTAATAACGATCTATATTGCTTGTTAGAATAATGACGGATGTTTCATTGATGGAATGGCGAACAGTGCAGATCCTGATCAGACTGTGCGGATGCACAGGCTGATCTGGATCTACACTGGTCGCAACACCCATAAGCCCCATTTCTTCAATAACGGCCACATATCGCTGGAAGATGACCCACATACAGAGAAAATAATAATCATGCTCTGTGATTAACAAGCAAGCCTTTTCGGCCGATATTGATTTCAAAAGAAATATAAAATTCGAAATTTGACAAAATTAAGAGCTCATGAATATGATTTTTATTTACACGGAAATATATGTTGTAATATCTCGTTCTCATAGACATATGGGACTTAGTTGCAATAAATAACTTTGCAAATCTCACGTAAATTCCGTATCATATATGCTGCGGACGGTACGGGAGTTACTATCAGCAAGTATATGCCACTGCGAGTGGAGAAATGGGGCCTATGGGATTTGTGACGTGTGTATAACCTGATAAAATAGCACACTCCTGTAGCCTGGTAACGGTATATATTGCTCGCTAGAAGCAGGACAGCAGTTTCATGGATGGAACGGCGAACAGTGCAGATCCTGATCAGACTGTGCGGATGCACAGTCTGATCTGGATCTACCCTGATCGCAAAATCCATGAACCCCATTTCTGCACAGCCACATCTACGTTCGTCCAGAAATTAAAAAAAAAAGTAGAAACATATGTTTTGAAAGATTGTTACCTGTGCATCCCGCATTGATTGATTGAGTAAAGCTGTAGCCTGGTTGCTTATGTCAACCTGGCTATATAGGTGACGAGTAGACGTATCACCATGCCCATCAGTAGGCACACATGCCAGGTTATAATATAGGGAGACAGATAGTTTTGTATATTCATTCACCATTACCCCATGTATTGATTGTCATTATTATGCATTTTATATCAGATGAAAATTTCCACACTGATATCCACATGCGATCGGCATGTTGATAGGATAGTGAATTATACTATTTTAGACAGATAGTTTTGTATATTCATTCACCATTACCCCATGTATTGATTGTCATTATTATGCATTTTATATCAGATGAAAATTTCCACACTGATATCCACATGCGATCGGCATGTTGATAGGATAGTGCATTCTACTGTTTTAGACAACGTGCCGATCGGCTGTGCTGATATCAGAGGCGATAACCGTGTTTCCTTAAAATGTTAACGGGTATTACTATTTATTCTCTGTATTTGTATTTTGATGTGCAATAATCATACTTTATTATATACCTACCGATGAAATACATAGTTATACAATGTAAATAAAATTCATGTTCTCATCGATGAAATAAACAACTTCCGGTGAAAATATCTATCTATATCTATCTATATCTATCTATATTCATAACACGCATCTGCAGTGCCGAGTGCAAATAGGCTGCAAATACACATTCATTACCGTATACAGTCTAAAAGAAACTGCTAATTTCCATGGAGCGGTATATAATAAATAGAATATTCATATCTTTTCAACGAATATGACATATATGTTCATCTCGTAGTGTGAAATGTCCATATTTCACACGTGCCTTAGGCACGAGTGAAATATGGACATTGTCCATATTTCACACGTGCCTTAGGCACGAGTGAAATATGGACATTTCACACCACGAGATGAACATATATGTCATATTCGTTGCAAAAATATGAATAAACTCTATTTATAATCTGTCGAAAATATTATTTGTGAAGGTGACGCATTTAACCTAATACCACTGCAATTCACTATCAGTCAAACATATATTACTGAATGATTATATCTGTATAGCGGGAGGCGTGTACATTTTAGAACTGGTGGAAAATAGTGACACAATTATACACTTATTTAAATCCTATAAAGAACAGTATGTGCCTACCTTTAAGACCGTTCATGTTGGCAACACACTTTCAGAATTCTCCCAAATACCCATATTGACACCAATATACTGACCATATATTCAAACACCTGTGCTTTATGGAAGGTAATATCCGCCATAATTATATTAGGCTTGATGCTTGCTTGCTGATGACATTCTAAGTTCTACCCGTCTTATTACAATTCTATGTGGCTTGATGCTTGCTGACTGGTGCCATTACAACTTACTTTCATGTTACTTTATTCGTTATTCGTGTTTGTGACATTTGAAATCTTCTTGGTTATAGTCTAAATTGCATGTGCATTTGGCTTCATGCTTTATTCATTCGCACTGTTTCAATGCGTTTGTGTTGTTTACATTCTAAGTAGCTTGATGATTCATTCTTAGTGACATCCGGAGTTCCATTATTGATTATTGCATCGCTGTTTTGCCATGCGTTTTGTGACCTCGCTAAGCCACGCCCCTTGACAACAACAACTGCAACAGTAATTTGGGAACAGCCATTATGACGCCAAGTGCGCTGCTAAAACTTAAAACAGTTCTCCCTAAAATGATTTAATATGCTGTTACCCGTCCTACAATGCGTTGCTCTCTAAATTGGTTCCATGTCTCTAACGGTGTTGATGTAGATTGATGCCGCCTTTTCTGTTTCGCCCTGTTTAGGTTAAAAGACACCAAATAGGTTTACTGTATAATTTAACCGAATCCCAGCCAGTCTTTCCTACTTTCACTATTCGTATGGATGTTGTGGGACCACCCTCGTCATGTCTCCCAATAGTGTTTACATTAATTGGCCACGGAAACTCTGTTTACATCACGTGACCAACAGGCTCAGTGTTTTCTTTCAAATGCTTCAAATATGCTGAAAACTGGTGTTAAAAACACCCCTAACCTTAAACATAGAGTGTACATGCCAGGTTATAATATAGGGAGACATGTTTTTCTTTATTCTTTCAATCTGACATTTTTCTGGCAAAATTATTACCATTTCCAGACGTACTAATTGACATTAATATACTTTTTATACCAAACGCGAAATGCCAGTTTGATATCAGGGGCGATAACCGGGGCTCCTTAAAATGATAACGGGAGCAACTATTTATTCCATTTTTTTTTTGATGTGCAATATCATACTTTATGATATGTCGAGAAAAATATTTATTCAGCATTTAGTTGATATAAATAATTTTAAAAAATACTGCATCATTTGCATATGGAACTAGCTTGATACCACCGCGAGTCTCTACGAGTACATTAAATATTACTAAATACTTATATCTGTGTAGCTGGCACTCGTAATTTTTAAAAGTGGTGGACTAGTTGCAATTATGCACTTATTTAAGTTCCACAAAGAAAAGTTTGTACCTACTAGATGGGACACCAGCTTCAACAATAATTAAATCTCTATTTTAATTAGTCAAGATCCAGAGCAGAATGGGTGCAGGTTATTGGAAATTAGGTCCCACAACATCCATAAGAAAATGAAAGTAGCAGAGAATAGCAAAATGTCTGGTAACGAATTAGTGTTTTAGGTAAAATCAATGGTGGTGGCCCACCTTAGTCTGATCCCGGACGGTTATTGGTTTGCATCGATAACGGGCCAGTTTGACAGTCAACCTGTGTAAGTTACCATATGTGTAACTTACGATAAAAATGTGATTGTTTTCAATTACGTACATATGTAATTTAATTATAAGGATACATGTATGTATAAAACACATTAGTAAGTCAAACACCATACATACATATGCAATTTAGTTAATATAGGTTAGAGAATAACAAATGGTGCGAAATCGTCAAGACGGTAAAAGTTGTCCGGTATGAACACTATCGTGCGGGTGTTTTGAGGTCACTGACACAGGTTTCCTTGCAAATCTTGATCCATTACTACCCAGTTTCACTTGAGGAACATGTTGGTCATGTGATGTAAACAGAGTTTCCGTGGCCAAAACAAAATGTAAACAATATTAGGGGACATGACGAGGTTGATTTTTCTGTCTTAGGAGTAAGTGAAGTAAGTACAGACCGGCTGCAGGGAACCCCCCCCCCCCCCCCCCGCAGGCACCCCCCCCCCCCCCCCCCCCCTGCTCCCGGCAAAACAAGAAAAAAAAAAAAAGAAATTGTTTTTACAATACTCGAAAAGTTGGATGACTTTTGTTCGTGGCCTATGTGTCAGGAAATCGCATCTGCGGCGATCTGGCATTTAAAAATTTCCTGGGGGAGGACCCCCAGAACCCCCAACTTCACCATTTAGTGCTCGCGGAGGTCGGCTATGCCGAATTGTAATTACAGACCCCCCCTGCAATTAATTCTCTATCCGCCCCTGTACTTGCGCTAATGAACATATAGAGAATAGTAGGTTAGTGCCGTGAATGGGAAAACATATCTGGCAAGGCTTAGGAAACGGGATTGGCGAGGCTCTGCTGAGAACATCCCGTTTCCGTGCCGCGCCAGATATTTTTCCCATTCACGGCACTAACCTACTATTCTATTTATCCCGTCAACACCTACAAATGGCATTAAAAGGCAAACAAATAACCAGTGACTAGGTCGTATTGGCAGGATATCAAAAATGTTTCACGGCACCGTGTTTCACGGCACATAGGCACTGCGTTGACTTCATTATGTACCTACCCATGAAATCCATATGGCTATACGATTAAATAAAGGTCATGTGTTTTCATTGATGAAAATGAACAATGTCCTGTGATATATCAGCGGTTCCGGTATCTACATGTATATTCATAGGAACACCTGCCAAAACTGCAAATCGCACGGTGAAATATCAGTACTTCCGGTATATATGTTTATGTCTGCGAATTTACTAATTGCTTGTAGAAAGTTTATATTGTGAACACTCTGAGAGAGGATTTTGCTGAACTTCCAACTTGAATGTGCATAGCAAAATGATCAGTGTATCAATTGCCTCGTGCGTAGTGTTATCAGTATCATTGCACAATGGAACTCACAGTAACTACTATCACTGTGCATATGAATACAGCTCGTCAGCCCGACCTGCAAAAGAACGGTCTCAAACACTGATGTTATACATGTCTAAGGACATATGTGTGTCACAAGTATACATACCTGCATATGCGTTTACCGCCATCCTCTGATACTACTGTGTAAAGCATATGTGTATATTCTAATTAATTAAAATACAGTATAACCTCTTGCAATGTGCATTATCACGTGGTTATAACAACAACAACAACAGTGGCTGAAAGTATTGAAATCTTGCCCACTCCAAAGTATGTATTATTTGATATTTTCCTTAATATGAAACGGATTTTGATGAAATATGGCGCAGCAGACGCGTCTTTCATGAGCTGCATTTTGTCGTCCAAGGAGTTCGGCACAGACTTATGTCGTTTTTGCGAAGAATCGATTTCCGTGTCTACCGACACGGAAAACGATTATTTGCAAAAACGACAGAAGTATCGGCCAAAGTACATATACCACCAAATGCAGCTTAACAAGACGCGTTTGATGCGCCATATTTCATCAAATTCCGTTACGTAATAAGGAAAATATAAAAGAATACGTACTTTGAATCGGATGGATTCTCAGACTGGAAGTTTCTGTACTTGTTCTTGTTGTTAGTACCACGTGATTATACACATTGTCTGGGGTGGTTGGTCGGGAGCATGCGACGGGTAATTCAACGATATGGGTTCATCCTTACCGAAATTCAGACTGGAGACTTGGTTTGGCCCTCAGTTACGTCTTTGGCATTTTGTATGCGACAGTTGAATCTAGTTATATCCCTTATATGAGTACTGTATTACGATTAGTCGTAAGCCTACTTTAGTGGAAGGCAACAAGTGACTTTGGTGTGGTATGGACCTGGCACCAGGTCAGGTTATTCTAATTTCAGGGCTGAATATATTTTTTCTCGATGTAAATATTCCGTTCTGATTTTAGGACCCCCCCCCGCCCCCCCCCCCCCCCACCAATGCAGCAGGTTAAAACGGGATCGAACCCGTTAAACAGTAGAACTTCCCTAAACCGGAGACGCAGGCAGTCTGTGTATCCTTAATTGATTGAGTTTCATTATAGAGAGGTTCCACTGTAATTAAACAATTATGATATGCAAATCATAGATCAAATGGACACTTGACGTTGAATGCATAATACGTGTACAAACTGACACCAATAATCACATTACACAACAAAACCGTGTTGGACCACACTTTCACGGCACATATATTGATATATGTACAGTGGGGTCAGCGTGTAAGTGCACACACGAACGAACACGACAGGTTGGTTCCAACCTGTCGTGTTCGTTCGTGTGTGCACTTACACGCTGACCCCCACTGTACAACGTCATAAGTCCAGTTTTGTCGATCGGAGTCTCATATTAGGACAACTATATTCAGCGGAACTTCCGCGATTATTATCCGTTTCGAAGCGGACCTGGCGTCCAAATACCCATAAATAGACACAGACTGATAGATCATATAATTGCCTTGTCCGAGCGGGCAAAATATACTGTTTAGCCAGTCTCGTAGATCCAGACAGAAATATGACTTTCCATAGCAAACTGGGACTGTCTGTTCCATGCTTCTCTGTCGACGAACGTTTGGCTATTAAACACATTAAATCTAAAAAATATTTAAATGTAATTACTTTTTCACCAATAACAAACAAGTCACCCTCCCCAATTTGTTTTGTTTGATGAAATTCCATTAAATATTGATTTTATAGCGAAAAAACGATTTATTAAATATTAAATAATTGGCCGCAAAGTGTGTCTACGGGTAATGTTGTTGTTATTTTTCTGCATGCACCCTATAACGGAACACCCAATGTCAACGTCACGAGTAGAAGACTTATGTTCACCGTGCTATTGTTTTCAAAGAGCTTGGTTTAGTGATAACGATAATGATAGCCTTGTTTTACCAGTAGTTTTGTGTCATGTTGCATTCTCATACAGATTTATAGCACTGTGCACTACATTTGTAACACGCATCATGCATGCTACCATACTATATTTGTGTTTATAGTATCAGAGGCCCGTTTCACTAAGCTTCGTACGACTAAAATGTTCTTACACTCTCGCCTGCGATTCTCTTACCAAGAATTGCAATCCAGCGGTCCTTGAATTGCAATTCGTCCCCTCTGAAATTGCAGTCTAATTGCGGTCCAATCGCGGTCCCGTTTTTGCGGTCATTATTTCGCGATACCGTTTGTGCGGTCATTCCTTCGCGGTCCAGTTTGTGCGGTCATTCTTTCGCGATACCGTTTGTGCGGTCATTACTTCGCTATTTGCGGTAAAAACTTAGCGTTACGCGTATATATACACCTAATTCTACTATTTATGTATATTTTATTGGATTTTAAATGGCTAAATACAGATAGGAAAATATATCTTTTCGTCAGAAAAAATCAACTATTTCGATTTTATTGCCGCATTGGTCAAGCAGAGTGGTCCGCTGGTTTGACCGCAGAGCGCATCGTAAAGCGGTCATTCTTTCGCAGTTTAAAGAAAAAAAGGAGCGTAAACTGCAATTAAAAGCGGAGCGCAGCGCTAACTGCGCTATAAGTATTGCAATTCCGCAACCAACTATTTGGACAGCAGTCACATGATTGCAGTCCGATTGCTGTCCAACTGCAATTAATGGGAACGCGAATTGCAATCCTGCGCTCCAGGAATTGCAATTCGCCTGGTAAGAGAACCGCATGCCACTCTGTAAGTGCAAATTTAGGATCGTCTAGAAATTTCAATTGATGGCTTTACCTTTATTGAGCATAGGCTGCATATGCAGCCTATGCTAAATAAATGTAAGTCCATTATTTGTTTACAAGAAAACATTGTTAATGTGATATTTACAGACTATCATAATTGTGCACTTACGAACATTTTAGTCGTACGTTTATTGAAACGGGCCCCAGGTTACTACCGGAGCCCTGCAGGGGACGTAGAATTCTTGTTTTTATTAATTCGTTCCCACGAAGTAACAATTCGTTCCGTCAATTTAACAATTCGTTCCCGCGAAATAACAATTCGTTCCCACGGTTACTGCCCGCAACTTAATGTTGAACATACAGTTACACCGCGGTTCCTTTTATCTGGACTATTTTACACTGTTTGAAGCACACAAAGATGATGTATATAATGCACTGAGGGATCGTAGCTATTTATCTCCCGTTAGATGTATTTATAGAACTCCGGTCCAAATTGTGAAGTTTAGGGCTTTATTGCTTGTAAAGAGAGCGAATGTAGCATGATTTGAATCGCGTTGATCCAACGCATCCTACATATCTACGCACTCTAACCTGGGACTATATTCTCTGCAAGATTCTCTGACACTTATTAATGTTATTGCAACCAGTGTGGACTCACATCCTATGTGCAGTCTGATCTTGGTCTACTCTGTTCGTAAAACTCATGTTTGTGTGCTATTCTTTCAGAAATAAACGCTGAAATACGGCATAGGATCTTATCTCTATAAATAGATTTGCAAAGGGAAATTTACTAGCGCTACGATACCTCATTCATTGAGAACCAATGTGCATGATCACGTGGTTACAACAACAACAACGTCGCCCACTCCAAAGTAAGTATTATTTTATATTTTCCTTAATATGAAACGGATTTTGATGAAATATGGCGCAGCAAACGCGTCTTCATGAGCTGCATTTGGTGGTCTAGAGAGTTTGGCACAGACTTATGTCGTTTTTGCGAAGAATCGATTCTTCGCAAAAACGACAGAAGTTTGAGCGAAAATAAATAGACCACCAAATGCAGCTTAACAAGACGAGTTTGATGAGCCATATTACATCAAAATCCGTTACGTAATAAGGACACCATAAAAGAATACGTACTTTGAATCGGTACTTATTGTTGTTGTTAGTACCACGTGATCATACACCTTGAGAACGCGCTTAGTAGTATTTATTTACAATTTCACGGAAAGCTGCGATTCGTATTACTGAGAATAAAACATGACAGTAATATTATATTTCTTCATGCAATGTATTGACATAGTTGATATAAGTCTACTTCTATCTGAAAATAGTATACGTTAGCTTATGAGTTGTGTAACCAGCGTAGGTCCGAATCAGCATTTATCAGGTAACCTGCCCTGCATTGACCGAATACGTACCGACTCATAACATATTGTTGTATCAGGCATTGACCTGATATCAACATCCGGGTTACAACGAAGCGAAAACTGACGTTCCATTGGTCGGTTGACGTCACGTGACGTTACCGAATGACGTCAGTGTAATGACGCAACGTAAACAAGTCCGCGTTCTGTTCATAGAATACGACGTCATCTAATGTCATTTTCGAGCATAAAACGTTACCTGATAAATAGAATACCAGGCTAGTGTATTTTGATATCAAGTTTATCAGGCTCGGCTCGGAAACGGTAGGAATTCCTCGGCAACTTCGGAATTCCTACGCGTTTCCTAGCCTTGTCTGATAAACTTGATATCAAAAGACACTAGCCTGGTATTCTCTATTTATCCCGTCAGCACAGTGCGTATGTGCCGTGAAACACAGTGCCGTGAAACATTTTTGATATCCAGTCAATACAATTTTTGCATTTTAAAGCCATTTTTAGGTGTTGACGGGATAAATAGAATAGTAGGTCAGTGCCGTGAATGGGAAACATATCTGGCGCGGCTCGGAAACGGGATATGCTCGGCAGAGCCTCGCCCATCCCGTTTCATGAGCCTTGCCAGATATTTTTACCCATTCACGGCACTAACCTACTATTCTCTATCTATTTTCCTTATTTCTGAACCAAAGTATATGTTGTGACCACTCATTTGAACCGTCTCGGCGAGACGGTTCAAATGGTGGTCATTATATATACTTCTGATGAGAAATAAAGAAATTATTGAGCCTTGCCAGATATTTCTCCCATTCACGGCACGAACCTACTATTCTCTATTGAGTAGACTCGTCGATCCGCAAATAGTTCTTCAATTTTACAAAATATATATTTTCTAACTACATGTAATGGCACTGTCTAGCAATTTAAATTAAACTCAAATGTATGAGTCTATTCAAGTTACTTATGGGTGAAATGGTTGAACTGTGCACTTTGACTCCTCGCAAATATCCCCCGACAATAAAGTTGCTGCAGCTTTCCCGCCGAGACGATTTATTGCCCCATACACCATCCAGACCTGTACGTATGACGTCTAGCCTCGCAGAAAAATGGGCATGTTTCAAACACAACCATGTTCATAAATATCAAACTCAATTACCGTTCTTGGAAAATCCCATCAGGGTCGTTGAAGCGCTGACATAGCCTCTTGTTTACTACAATGGTGAGCGGTTGTTCGATGAAAGCCAATATACTAGTATTTGTCATTGTCAGAAGGGATTTGTTGTGTTACAAATATTCCTGTCGCGTTTGTGAACAGTACAGACCTAGGTCAACATGCGCAACGTTCGGACAGTCTGATTAGGGTCTGCACTGCTTGTTAGTCAGTCACAAGGTGTATGCTCACGTGGTTACAACAACAACAACAATGCATGAAACTTCCAGAAGCCCTCCGATTCAAAGTACGTATTCTTTTATTTTGTCCTTATTATGTAACGGATTTTGATGAAATATGGAGCATCAAACGCGTCCTGTTACTCTGCATTTGGTGGTCTCGGTACTTTGGCCCAAACTTCTGTCGTTTTTGCGAAGAATCGATTTCTGTGTCTACTGACACGGAAGTCGATTCGATTCGATTATACAGTGGGGTCAGCGTGTAAGTGCATACACGAACGAACACGACAGGTTGGAACCAACCTGTCGTGTTCGTTCGTGTGTGCACTTACACGCTGACCCCACTGTAAATGACATTAAATTATGTTCGGGTATTGCAAACATCCTCCTCATTTCAGATCGCACACTTGCGTTGTAGATATATTGTAGTACATCCGTATGTGAAATATTAATAACTGAAATGAAACTTATGTCTTGATTATTCTTCTAATTCTTTCCTTAAATTGTTAGCAAAATAAATATATTTTAACAAAATATTGTCTTCTTAGGTTTGAGAACATAGGACATACCAACATAAAATGATATTCGTTTTCTACTGAGTTTAGGTTACAGCATTTACATTTGTGTTCGTCTCGTCTCTAGAAATATTATGGTATCTACCTCTTTCTATTTCTAAAGTATGTGAAGATAATCGAAATCGTGATAATGCATTTTATATTTTATATTCATTATAATGTCTAAGTATGGTTCTAACGTATGAGTAGTTTTATACCTCGCATACGATGAGAGTCGTTGAGAATTAATTACTTGGTTATGTTCAACGTTAAGTGTTTGTGTTTTGATTTGTTTCACTCTATCTGTCGCCCCTGTATCCCAAGGTGTATGATCACGTGGTACTAACAACAACAACAAGTACCGATTCAAAGTACGTATTCTTTATAGTTTCCTTATTACGTAACGGATTTTTATGAAATATGGCGCATCAAACGCGTCTTGTTAAGTTGCATTTGGTGGTCTCTGTATTTTCGCCCAAACTTCTGTCGTTTTTGCGAAGAATCGATTTCCGTGTCTCTGTGTCTCCGACGCGGAAATCGATTTTTCGCAAGGATTTCTCCCAGGACCACCAAATGCAGCTCATGAAGACGCGTTTGCTGCGCCATATTTCATCAAAATCCGTTACATATTAAGGAAAATATCAAATAATACTTACTTTGGAGTGGGCGGCGTTTTTGTTGTTGTAACCACGTGATCATGCACCTTGTATCCACCATATTTCTACAACATCTTTGTCTTGTACTACCCAGTGCCATATCAGTGACATTCGTGTGACCTTGACCCGCGACACCTTCTAGATCTGCACCACAAGTACAAAACATTTATCACACTGAAATGGCGACCAAGCTAAGTTGTTAGAACTGTTTTTTTTATGGCGTAAGACCATTGTTTTTACAATATTCAACCCGAAAAATATGTGCTGCTCATTTGCATAAAAGCTGTAAGATCTCAAACTTGGATGCTGGTTGTATAACTCTTCGCTATCGCTCGAATAAGTAATGTGGCTGTGACTGGAAAAATGGGGCTTATGGGTTTTGCGACCAGTGTAGATTCAGATCAGACTCTACACTGTTCGCCATCCCATCCATGAAACACCCGGCATGCTTCGAACACACACTATAATCAGGCTACAGGAGTGCGCTATTGATCATCAGCTACACTGATCATAAAACCCATAAGCCCCATTTCTCCAATCACAGCCATAAATAAATTCAGTCATGTTTCACTCTTCTTGGCACGGCAAGATCAGACGAAGTCCAGTAGAAATGATGCGTGTTACACAGAGCTGTCAACGTTTTTGACAACACTTTCATTATTTCATTGTTCCGCTTAAGTGCCGTATTCAGCTGCACACTGCAGTTGAATAAAGTTAAGTGGATACGGGAAAAGCTAGATGAAGGATGTTGACACTTAACTAAGTTTGGAAACGTACACGAATATTGTTGTTGGAGAACGACATCAATTCATGACTGTATTCATGACCTTGTCAGTTTAGTTTAAACTTATTTCACATGCATATCTCCAGATAAGGTGCGTATTGGCGTATTTTGTGCACTTGTTTTAGCAGAATACGCATTGATTATCAAATGTGGGAGTACAAAGTACTCGCAGCAATGTGAAAATACGCATTGAGTAATGAAAATACGGTAATAAAGTTGAACATTTACTTAACTGAGCTGCAAAAAGCAAACACTCTCAAACAAGAGGGCCATGATGGCCCTAATTCGCTCACCTGACTCCATGAACACCAGAGGAGAATGTGACATTGAGTTCATGTGTTTTAAACAAATTGTGCTATTTTTAGATGGCGGTCATCTTGGATTAAGCGATGACTCTCATTTTTACCAAATCTGAAAATGCTTCACCAAAGGATCTTAACTTCCTGTAAAGTTTGGCCAGCATCGGCCATGTGGTTCCTGAGAAAATGACGTTCAAAATCTGGAATAAATGGACCGTTTGGTGGCCATCATTGATGACATAATCATCCAATTCCGACACATATAGCACCAGACCAATCGCCTCATCAATACCTTCAATTTGGTATATGACATGAGCATATTCGGTCAAGAATAAAAGTTGACCCCAATTTGACCACACGGGCCACGCCCATTTTTGACCCCGGGGTCACCATTTTAACAACTTTGAAAGAGCATTGTACATCGATCATTCCTACCAAGTTTCGTCGAATCCGGCCAGCGGTTCATGAGAAGAATTTTTAAGAATTTATGCTATTTTTAGACAGCGGCCATCTTGGATTAGCAATGACCTCCATTTTAACACATCTGAAAAGGCTTCACCCATGGACCATAACGTTTAAGTTTGGCTACCATGGGCCAAGCGGTTCATGTGAAGAAGAATTTTGAAATCTCTAATACAAGAACGACCTTTTGACATTTCGGCGGCCATCTTGGATGACATAACAATCCGATTTCGGCAAAAAATATACCAGAGGGATCACCTCATTGATACCTTCGATTTGATATATAACATGACCATATTCGGTCAAAAATAAAATTTGACCCCAATTTGACCCCACGGGCCACGCCCATTTTTGACCCCGGGGTCACCATTTTAACAACTTTGAAAGAGCATTGTACATCGATCATTCCTACCAAGTTTCGTCGAAAGCCGGCCAGCGGTTCATGAGAAGAAGATTTTTAAGAATTTATGCTATTTTTAGACGGCGGCCATCTTGGATTAGCGATGACCTCCATTTTAACAATCTGAAAAGGCTTCACCCATGGACCATAACTTTTAAGTTTGGCTACCATGGGCCAAGCGGTTCATGTGAAGAAGAATTTTGAAATCTCTAATACAAGAACGACCTTTTGACATTTTGGCGGCCATCTTGGATGACATAACAATCCGATTTCGGAAAAAAATGTACCAGAGGGATCACCTCATTGATACCTTCGATTTGATATATAACATGACCATATTCGGTCAAAAATAAAATTTGACCCCAATTTGATCCCACGGGCCACGCCCATTTTTGACTCCGGGGTCACCATTTTAACAACTTTCAAATAGCATTGTACATCGATCATTCCTACCCAGTGTTGTCGAAATCCGGTTGGCGGTTCTTGAGAAGAAGATTTTTGAAGAATTTGTGCTATTTTTAGACGGCGGCCATCTTGTATTACGTAATGACGTCATTTTAACAATTTTGCAATCCCCCTACCTAAGGACCAAGACCATGAAGTTTGGTGACTATAGGCCCAATGGTTACCGAGGAGAAGACGTTTGAAAATGTTCACGGACGACGACGGACGACGGACACATTGCGGTAACAATAGCTCACATGAGCTTCGCTCAGGTGAGCTAATAAGTGAATTTTTAAATTTGTTTTATTTTTGTTATCATTTGTTCCCTATTTAATAAGGAAGAAAATCAATAATACATTTGTAAAAGTAAAATACGAATTGAATTTGAAATCTGGGGGTATGATACTCTTTAGGTACAAAAATTATCGGGAGCCCTGTAGCCGCTTTCATCAAAATTGCAAAGTATACTTATCTAGCAAAGTATACTTTGAGGGAGTAATCATTTATTTTCCCCGAAATGCATTATTTCATATAGAACTAACCGTTGCATATATTTGATGATTAAAAGTATGCAGAATTATTATACTGAATTTATTACATTATCACAGCCAAAATGGCTGTGATAATGTAATCAATTCAGTATAATAAAAATGTATCCTTAAATTGAAAATTTCTCCCTCAAAGTATACTTTGCTAGATAAGTATACTTTGCCATGTTGGTGAAATAGGCTACTGAATTGGGTCATCAGAAGTGCGCAGAAAGCGATTAAGCATAGTAGTCAAAATATGTGAATGGTATCGTAGTTCGGAACCGAAGTCAAGGTGGTACTAACAACAACAACAAGTACTGACATTTCTAGATCCATCTGATTCAAAGTACGTATTCTTTTATAGTGTACTTATTACGTAACGGAGTCGAAAAACGGATTATTTTGGAAATTGACTCCGAAACCTGGCTAGATAGCTTGGAAATGATTTAACAAGGGGAACTTGTTGTTTTTTTCGCAATGAAATCAATATTGCCCAATTTCATGAAATAAAAAGAAGGCTCACTCTTAACTTTTGATAAAATTTAACATTATCGAACGAAATATTGTTTTTCCATTGTCAATATTTTCCGTTTTTCGACTCCTCCCCTAGCTCCTCCACCACCTTTTCCCCCATGTTAAATTCCCATACAAAAATAAATTTTTCGTAATAGCATCAATATTTGACCAAACTTCACAAAATAAAAAGAAGGCTCATTCTTAAATTTTTATAAAATTTAACATTATCGAACGAAATATTGTTTTTACATTGTCTATATGGTCGTAGAATTTGGGCAGGTTTCGTGAAACAGACGGTAGTTTTCTACAAGCGATAGTTACTAGATACATTTATTGTTTACCCTAGTTTCTCGACCAATGAAAGAACAGCATTTCGTCTCAATTAATCGCATATATATTGCGACTCTTTCGCCGATATCTATTAAATTAATCATTAGATGTTCAGCGCTATGCATGTATTTAGAACTGATTGTACAGTAGGGTCAGCGTGTAAGTGCACACAAGAACGAACACGACAGGTTGGTTCCAACCTATCGTGTTCGTTCGTGTGTGCACTTAGTTCACCAAACCAAAGCATATTACCGCCCAAACACGACGTCAATGACATACAAGTTCAAGTTCAAGTTCGTTTATTTCCATACTTTAGGTCACCGGCACATAATACCACATAGTAATATGCATGTGAAATAGGAGTGATACACAACATATAAATATAGTAAAAGAAATACTGATAGTATAGAATACATACTTGTATATATACTTGTAGAATTGATTGTCTTTTCTCAAACGCTAGAAAAATGAACTTTGCAACATTCCGTATATCAGATACACGTGAACTCGCCATCAATCTATTAACGGAATCAACATTTCTATTTCTAAGAAGGTCGTTATCGAAAATACATAGATGCAAATATTCATAAGCCGTATATTCAAAGAAGAAACGATATTCACACTCGACAACCTGTATGCCATCTTGTCTGCAAATTGGGCAATATCGTACATGCACAGTGGGGTCAGCGCGTAAGTGCACACACGAACGAACACGACAGGTTGGAACCAACCTGTCGTGTTCGTTCGTGTGTGCACTTACACGCTGACCCCACTGTACTAGTATAACGATTATAAATCATGTTTAGGGGCTGAGGTGTATAAAATTGCTGATGAGTTTCATAAATCGCATTTCAAATCGAAACGAGTTTGAGATTCTGTTGATCACATGACTTTACGCTCGAAATAGCAGAACATTTGGAGATATCAGCGATCTGCTTCAGTGAGCAGACGCCATTGACTATTTTCACATTTAGTTGAACATCTCCACAGAGAAAATAGTTTTACTACTAGCAAAAACTTGCTATAAATATGCCAAGTTGTATGTTCCGGCTCTTTGTAAGCACTTCATATTTTTATACGGGAGACCATTCTAACAATTTCAGTAATTTTACATTGACGTTTAAAACATATTCTAATGCACTCTATAAATATCACGCAATCTGATTGGCTGATGGTCATACATTACAGGTATATTATTGTTGATGAACGGTCGACAATTATTTCAATATATGTATTCCCACGCCAATACTAAGTTTGAGGTCGGTCAGTTTACCTCTGCCACATAATGACTGACCAAAACATGGGATAACTCACATATAATGTCTCATGACTATGAAATGGGTTACAGCACGCCATAACAAGGTTTTCATGAGATAACAATGGTTATTACATTTGACATATCGATGGTCTAGTAACATAAGGTCGTAACTGCTATGCTTTAGCATAGCAGTTACGACCTTATGTTACTAGACCATCGATATGGAATCTATATTTATTTTATCGATAGTTAAAGCGAATGTGTTCAGAAACTAATGGAAAGTCTGAAATTCGCCATGGAAGACTCCACTCCATTTATTTAGGGATGAAGAAGCTGAGACAGGGGTATATCCTACTTAAGGTATACAACCATGGGCTGTTGCTTTCACTGGGGTGTACAATACATTTGGACGGTTTAAAGTTTGCGAGGAGTCCGATATTTACACTGCATTTTCTGGTAGTTTCAAAAATTGGCGTTAAAATGAAGAATACTATTGTTTTACGTCAATTTGTTGCAATACCTGGAACAGCGAAATTGCCGGTCAATAGCGTGCAGTTATTGAAAACCTCGTGGAATTTATGGAGGTCAAACGAAGTTTAACCAATCAACAACATCGCGCGACGTCACGTGGCTCTAATGTATTGTATTGGGATGTAAGCGCAATACATCGAATGGGCGTTTGTATTATGAATTTATATACGTGTAAATGGGTCTCAGCAAATGCAGCCTAAACATGCTGTATGAATGTCAATGTGATCTGGATCTGCACTGGTCACAAAACTCAAAAGCCCCATTTCTCCAATCACAGCCATATTTATCAAGGTGTATGATCACGTGGTTACAACAACAACAACGTCGCCCACTCCAAAGTAAGTATTATTTGATATTTTCCTTAATATGCAACGGATTTTGATGACATATGGCGTAGCAAACGCGTCTTCATGAGCTGCATTTTGGTGGCCTATGGAGTTTGTCACAGACTTATGTCGTTTTTGCGAAGAATCGATTTCCGTGTCGGAGACACGGAAATCGATTCTTCGCAAAAACGACAGAAGTTTGTGCGAAAATACAGAGACCAGCAAATGCAGCTTAACAAGACACGTTTGTTGCGCCATATTTCATCAAAATCCGTTACGTAATAAGGACACTATACAAGAATACGTGCTTTGAATCGGTACTTGTTGTTGTTGTTAGTACATGTACCACGTGATCATACTCCTTGGTTATGGTAATGACTACATAAATGTGGCGTATGACAGGTTTGTGGTTACACTCATGTGTGGCTGTGACTGGAGAAATGGAGCTGATGGGAGTTGTGATACTCATATTATATAGCCTGATAACGACATATATTGCTTGATAGAAGGTTTGATGTTTCATTGACATTGACGGGCAATGGCGAACAGTGTAGATGCTGTTCATACTGTGCGGATGCAAAGGCTGATCTGAATTTCTCCAGTCACAGCTGCTCCCATCCCCATCCCTGTGTGAAATACCAAGCAGATCCGTGCAAGGAAACTGTAATTATAATACATTTACTCCAGCGTTAAGGTTTCAAATACACCAAGTATGTGACATTGACCCTGTGCTTAGCGGGGAGGCGGGACGATCGTGGATTTTTCACAGGGCGGTAGAGGACCATTCAATCAATGCGTGTGTGAAATATCAAGCAGATCCGTGTAAGAAAACAGAAATTATAAGACCTTTACCCGAGCGTTAAGCTTTCGGGACGTACGTACGGACGGACGGACGTACGGGTACGTACGGACGCCGGTAACACTATATGCCCCCCCCCCCCCATCACCATTCAGTGGCGAGGGCATACATAGCAGACGACAACATGTAATTCAGTACTGTAACGGTTAAAGCACAGGTGAGTGAAAAAATTTATATCATTTATAGATTAAGTCAGTCAAGGCTTTACCCAATGTGCATGATCACGTGGTTACAACAACAACAACAACGTCGCCCACTCCAAAGTAAGTATTATTTGATATTTTCCTTAATATTCAACGGATTTTGATTAAATATGGCGCAGCAAACGCGTTTTCATGAGCTGCATTTGGTGGTCCAGGGAGTTTGGCACAGACTTATGTCGATTCTTCGCAAAAACGACAGAAGGTTGGGCGAAAATACAGAGACCACCAAATTCAACTTAACAAGACGCGTTTGATGCGCCATATTTCATCAAAATCCGTTACGTAATAAGGACACTATGAAAGAATACGTACTTTAAATAAGATGGATTCTGGAAATTTCAGTACTTGTTGTTGTTGCTGTTAGTACCACGTGAACATACACCTTGTTACCGTTAGATATGTTTCTGTATAAGTATAAATAACCAGTAGCTGCACGTTTTCCGCTTTATGGGCAACAGGTCGCACTATATCACTACGCCACGTTACACAGTACAAATGTGCGTAATAGCATTTACACTTCGCGCTCTAAAACAATGTAAAATATAGAGAAAAACAAATTACAGGGCGTTGACGTTCATACTTAGCTATATTGTTATCGAGAGACAATTCTACAATATGACACAAACACATTACCATAACATACCTAATAAAGCGTGTATAAGCCAAATTCTTAGGTCACTCTCCACGAAGTAGAAAGTAAACAAAGAACGCTTCAAATGAACTTTCTAAAAGTAGTGTAACGAAATGTAATTAGAGTTATGTACTCAGAACTAGAGAACCAGGTGAATTTTGTTCGAGTACCTGTGGAGTAAAGGGGCTCAAATTGTAAAACAAAAGTAAGTGAAACATACCTTTACAATGAAGAGTTGAATTCTGTATTACGACGTTTGTAATATCCTCTCACACATGAATCAAGTCCGACTGTTTACCAGTAAAACACCATAACATTAGATATGTATGTGGCTGTGACTGAATAAATGGGGCTTATGGGATTTGTGACCAGTGTAGCTCCTGATCAAATAGCACACTCGTGTAGCCTGCTAACGAGCTATATTGCAATGATGTAATTGTGAACAGAGCAGATCCTGATCAGACTGTGCGGATGCACAGGCTGATCTGGATCTACACTGGTCGCAAAACCTATACGCCCCATTTCTCCAGTCACAGCCACATTTTAGTCCAAATATGGTAAATACTTAAACAGCTTACATTTATATCCGAAAATCACGTAACATGACCGTACTGATAATAACCAGCAACGATACAATACAAATGTATTGTGATATTTACTCTACCTGTACATGCGAAAATCACATGTTGCAAACGACAGGTTTATCTTACTATATGTAACGTAAACTACATAAATGAGACATGCTATGCGATTTTGTACCTTTGGACATGTGCGTAATTTCATTAAACACGTTTACAAAATTTACATTATTTTCATAAATAAAGTCAAAAGTTGACAAAATTTTCAGAGTACATGCGGAATATACTCTGAAAATTGTGTCAACTTTTGAAGCCGTTTACGGCAAATAATGTAAATTTTGTAAACGTATTTCATGAAATTACGCAGATGTCCTAAGGTAGAAAATCACATGGCTTGTCTCATATGTAACCGGTAAGCAATATTTACACCATACAAAGATATAAGACTGGCGGTAGAAGTGTTCACGGTCGCGCGCGAGCAAGATTTGAGATTTGAGCCCATACAGAGCGTTATCGTATTGACTTCTGTCACTCGCAGACGTTCGTAGGCTTTTGCATCGGGCAAGGAATAAAGTCAACAGCTTGTCGTTTCTCATCGTCGGTGCAAATTGTTTACCCCCGGGGGATACTATGGATTTGACAGCAAACAGCGTCCGCGCCCACCGCATATCGCGTCCGGAGCATAACTAGAATACCCTTTTGAATATTTTCATGAAACTTCGCACATGCATAGACCACAACCCAAACGTGTGTCGCGCGCAAGAATGACAACTCTTCCCAATCTAATGTTCGAGTTATCTCCCTTTGTTTTTTCGCGCACTCATTTCTTGTCCGGAGCATAACTCGAATACCTTTTGGAATATTTTCATGAAACTTCACACATGCATAAACCACGACAGAAAGGTGTGTGATCTCGTGCGCAAGAATGACAACTCTTGTCAAGCTAATTTTCGCGTTATCTCCATTTGAAATTTGCGCACTGATTTATTGTCCGGAGCATAACTCAAACATCCTTTATAATACTTTCATGAAACTTCACACATGCATAGACCACGACTCAATGATATATTGCGTGCAAGAATAAAAACTCTTGTTACACTAATTTTAGAGTTATCTCCTTTTTTTCCGCAGATTGATTTCCTGTCAGTCCAAATCTTGACTACTCTTTGGAATATGTTCATGATATTTCAGATTTGCATAAACTATGACACAAAGGTGTATCTCATGCAAGAACGAAAACTCTCACATTACTAACATATTAGTTATCTCCCTCTATTTTAGTGCCTGTCTGTATGCGGGGAGGATATACATGCCGGGTGTTCCATTGATGGACTAGCAAACAGTGCAGATTCTGATCAGACTGCGGATGCACAGGCTGATCCGGATGCACACTGGTTGAAAAATCCATAAGCCCCATTTCTCCAGTCACAGCCAAAACTATAATTAGAGGAAAGCCATTTTATGGTAGCATGTTTGCGCACCATATGTTAACACGAGTATATCAAGTGGGAAAATATTAAAGTAATTCTTCATGTTGTGTTGACGTTATCACCGGTAATGACGTGTTGAAGCACACTTGAAGACACTTTCGAATACAATCGCCCGGGGATTATAGCAACCTCCAAAAGGAAGCACATATAATACCAGTCCTGAATACATAACTATAATTACATTACATTACATTGCATTACTTAAGCGTTATGACGGAGTAGTATTTCAAAATTTGCGTTTGAAACGTTCTTTGTTTACTTTCTACTTCGTGATAAGTGACCTACGAATTTTGCTAATACACACTTTATTAGGCGAGTTTTTGTTATAATAATGCCAGCACAAAAAATATTTACACAATTCCCTAACATTTGATTGGCCCGTAGCAAGTCTCTGTCCAGAATGTATATCCCAGTAAACTCCATGCCGAACTACTTTCCGTAACCGTGAGGCGCAGTTAAAATAATTCTTAAGAAAACGGAAAATAAGCACATTTTCCTGATGAACTTATTTCAAATGCTGGAATTGTAAGGAATGAATGGCCTTTTTGTGGAATTTATCGAGGATATAAACTTGGAAAAGTCGCGGGAATACTGGACGAGGCCTTCCGGCCTTCGTCCAGTATTCCCGCGACTTTTCCAAGTTTATACCCCGATAAATTCCACAAAAAGGCCATTCATTCCTATAATATGTTTGTGTCATATTGTAGAATCGTCTCTCAATAACAATATAGCGAAGTATGAACGTCAAGGCCCATGCATCTTATTGTCATATGTTAGTGCACGAAATGGAAATGTTATTGCGCAAATTTATACTGATGACTGTGATGTAGCGATATCGTGCAACCTATTTCCTATAAAGCGATACACGTGCAGCTAATACAATAAAATGTATTTTAATATTTTAATATTATTTTATTAGTCAGTCTCAAAGAGTGACTATTAGCCGCCTTCTTTCATTGACCCATTCACATAGCATTTATAATACAAGTCATAAGAAAACAAAACATTAATGCCTTTGCAACCAGTTTAGCACTAAATACTGGGGCACAAAAGCCGATTTTTTTGGGGCATTTCATGTGCATGTTATCAAAGGTTGTCCTCCATATTTTATAAATATAACCATTCAGGGGCGGATCCAGCCTTTGGGGAACGGGGAGGGGGGGGGGGGGGTTGTGTCTAGTTGCTAAGGTAACTCTTGCAATCTACTCCCTTGCCGTCCGTAGCTAGCTACGGATGGTACGGGAGTAATTGCAAGAGTTACCGTTCGCAACTAGGCGGTTGTCCTATTTTTGAGCTCTTCGAAATGCAATTTCCTGTGTTCACGGCATTTAAATTCAGACTCCAACTGGTGGTAAACTGTGATCTATGTAAACTCCGTGGGGGGGGGGGGGGGGCGGTTGCAACCCCGGGCCCCACCCACCCCCCCACCCCCCACCCCCCTCCAGATCCACCACTGCCATTTGCCAAAACATTCTAGGTGGCCAACCATCTGGAATTTTCACACGGAGCTATAATAGTACAATTTTCAAGATGATCGCCATTTTCAGATAAAAAAGCTTCTTTCTTGGTTTTTTACACATATTTTGGCTGTACACCAAGCAAAGATTATGAGACACGCCATGTGATTTTGTACCTTCGGACATCTACGTAATTTCATGAAATACGTTCTCAAAATTTACAACATTTTCCGTAAATGGCGTCAAAAGTTGACAACATTTTCAGAGCTCCGCATGCACTCTGCAAATGTTGTCAACATTTTACTTTATTTATGAAAAATAGTGTCAATTTTGTAAGCGGATGTAGAACCCGCTTTTGTCCATCTACCACTATTGTTCACGTGTACGATGAAGCCGGGGGAAATCAGTTAGTCGTTTTTGAATCAAATTAAACCTTATAGGGCGTCGTTGAATAACTTAGACAGTAGTATATAAGAGTCACAATGATACCATTACCCTCTGGAAGGCACCGGCTACGCGCGGCGCCCCCCACCGCATGGTGGTATCATTAGTGACTCTTATATACTACTACCGCGAGACCATATATTTATGACATGAGAAGATACACCCTATTAGAGATAAAAATCCCTATGTTATACTCAGTATATATATACAACAATCTGTCATACATTTATTACGAATAAAATAACAACTGACACCCTATTAAAGATAGAAATCCATAAGTTATACTCAGTATATTACAGCAATTTGTCACAAATATAAACTGACACCCTATTAAAGACAAGTTATCCATAAGTTATACTAAGTATATTACAACAATCTGTCATACATTTATTACAAATAAAATATAAACTGACACCCTATTAAAGATAAGAAATCCATAAGTTATACTCAGAATTTTACAGCAATCTGTCACAAATATAAACTGACACACTATTAAAGACAAGTTATCCATAAGTTATACTAAGTATATTACAACAAACTGTCATACATTTATTACAAATAAAATATAAACTTACACCCTATTGAAGATAAAAATCTATTGGTTATACTCAGTATAATGCCTACCATAAAGCAAATGAGAGAGCAAGCTAAGAGTTGGGGAATTTCCCTAAGAGGTTTGAGACTCAAGAAAGATATAGCAGATAGGATAAGTGACGCGCGAGCCGTTGTCTATGAGAAGAGGCTGCGGCGTGCGGTTTCGACCGGACGACTGCCCGCCGACCCCGAAAAACGCTCCGAGAAATTGGAGAACGAGACGACGGCCAGTCTGCGCGCCACCGCTTACGCGCAGCGTGTAAAAGATCCCAGCGCACGTAGAAAACCCCTATACAATAAGATTTATCAAGGGTTGGTGGAGAGACCTCCCAAGAAGAGGAGAGATATCGCCAGAGCTTTGGTGGAGGAGGGTCCCAGGATTCTCGCCGAAGAAGCCGAATTAGGGAAACTGTTGATAGGGGTAGGAGGAAGATAGTATGGACTTTCGAGAGGGGGGGGGGGGGGGGGGTAGACGGGGAGATCGCTAATCGCATAATGAATAAAATTCGCCCAGAGATGACCACGGCATGTTATCTGAGGTATTCGTGCTCTTATCGTATTAGGAACATCGAGACCGACGAAACGATGATCTATCACAAACAATCAAAGGACAGTCCGTGGATAAACGAGATTTCTAAAGCGGAGAGTTGGATATCCGATAGAGAGAAAGGTCGAATGGACATCGACAAAGTTGATAGACCAAACACAAAATGGACCTTCGTTCGTTGGATATCGGTCGAGGTGAAGATGATCATCGACGCTCAACAACTTCTCATGGGAGCGGGAAAACTCCCAGACTGGTTAAGACAGAAAAAGGGAATGTATTCCGTCGACACGTACGACGACTACTTGTGTCTGTTTAGGTGCATAGCCATCCAACGTGGAGGGAGACCAGACCGCTGTTGTGAGAAGGCACGAGCTCTGGCTCGCGAATACCTCGGGCATGATAACGGACCGGGTAGCCAGGAAATCCCCCTGGACGATATTAAGAAGGTCGAAGAGCATTTCAAGCTGGGTATTCGCGTTTACGAGCCCACCGCCGATGGAGTGTGGTACCTCATGAAGGTTCCGGCAAATTACGACGTGGTTGGGGGGAAGACAATGACGATAGGAATGTTTGGAGGTCACTCTTTCCTCATAACGAACCTCCGCAAGATGACGAACGAGTACGGGTGCACCGGATGTCAACAACGGTTCACAAAGTCGTGTCACATGCACAGGCACGCGACCACCTGCATGGGTGGGAAGACCGTGGTGACATGTCCAGGTAAGAGGGTAGAGACCGCAGTCGGCCTACGAGAAGGCGTTCTATCCCAAGGGGTCAGCGAGTGTGAGGTCGATTCAATGGTTGAGCAGAGAAGAGGAGAGGGTGGGAAAGCACATACATCACGCCGACTGCGGTCACGGTGGTGAGAGGTGGGTGGCCGGTGATCCGGTCGACGGTTACTGTCACGAGACGGAAGACCGTTTCGTTAGTTTCACGGATGCTACTGGCACGGGTGTCCGAGGCATTGCATGAGAGGTAACGCGAGATCGCTGTACAAGAGGACGAAATTTCAAGACGCCAAGATAAGGAAGGCGGGTTACGAGCTGGTGGTGATGTGGGAGTGCGAGTGGTTGAATGAGGTCAATACCTACTATCCACGATCGCCACGCGAGGAGGAGACGACCCTGTACCCTCACCAGATAGTCTACGACTTCGAGGCGTATCTCGACAAGTCAAAAACCACGCGACCCACCAAAGACCTGACCTTCGAGGTCGAGCACGTTCCTATATCGGTGTCGTTGGGGTATACGATGCATGAAGGGATCACACACATATGCGAACGAGATCCCGACACGCTAGTCGAGAAGTTCGTGACCGAGCTGCAGATGAGAGGCAAGGCAATCAGGGAGGGGGTTAGGAAGAAGTATCTGCCGGCCGACATAGATATGTTATCTGAGTCTCAGCAAGCAAAAATTATCTCTTGGATTGACCAAGTCCCGGTGGTGGGGTTCAACTGTAGCAGGTACGACCTGAACCTCATCAAGCAGTACTTTGTAGAGAAGTTGGCGGCCACCGTGAATAAGGTGATGGTCGGAAAGAGAGCCAGCACGACGATGTTTCTGTTTACCCCGGAGTTTAGATTTCTCGACATCATCCAGTATCTGGGACCCGGTACCACGTACGACCGATGGGTTAAGGCGTACGACTGTAAAACGGTAAAGTCTCACTTTCCGTACGAGTGGTTCGATAGCGCGGACAAGCTCGACCATCCGGGGCTGCCAGACTATCCCGAGTGGTACTCAAAGTTGAAGGGTGAGTTCCTACTGTCGTTGTCCGAGTGGAAAAAGTGTAAGAAGGTATTCCGAGAAAATGGGATGAAGACGTTCAAGGAATGGTTGCAAAACTACAACGACTTGGATGTAGGACCGTTCCTGGAGGCTCTGACTAAAATGACGGAGTTCTACAGGGGAAGAGGAGTAGACATACTCAAGGATGCTGTGTCTCTGCCCGGTGTATCCCTTCAGTACCTACTCCGCGGGTCGATCGATGGGAAGGCGGACACGCCCGAACTGTGGTCGCCGAAGTCTGAAACTTACGAGATGATGAAGCAGGGATTGGTCGGTGGTCCGTCCATAGTATTCTCCAGATACGCCGAGGCTGGAAGGTCAACGATCAGGGGTCAGGTGGGCAGTCGGGAGGAGAAGATGTGCAAGGCGGTGCTGGGGTACGATGCCAATGCTCTGTACCTATCTACTCTGTCGAAGGACATGCCGTGTGGTGAGGAGCAGATATGGACGTGTGACGACCCGGAAAGACAGTCGTATATAGACTGTTTCGTGAGGAAGGTCAGGAGTGAAAAGTGGTTCGGATTTGCGGAGTTGGATATAGAGATCCCGGAAACGTTGAGAGACAAGTTCTCGGAAATGTCACAGCTGTTCGTTAATCGAGAAGTCGATGAGAACGAGGTTCCACAGCACATGAAGGACTACCTGGCCGGGACCGGGAGGAAAAGAGTCGACGGACAGAGAAAGCTCGTGGGGGCAATGTCCGCCAAGAAGATGATCATATACTCTCCACTGCTAAAGTGGTATCTGGAGCACGGTCTGATCGTCAAGGCGGTGCATAGGGTGATTGACTACACGCCCGGCAAACCGTTTCAATGGTTCGTTAAAGAGGTCACCGCTGCCAGACGGACGGGGGACGTCGACAAGAGCAAGGCGGTGTTGGCGGAGATATTCAAACTGGTTGGCAACGCGTGTTGTGGCAAGCTGATAGAGGCACAAGAGAGACACATGAACACCACATATACGAAGGATGAGAAGACTGTCGACCGGGCACTGAGGTCGGCGTGGTTCGAAGACCTGGAGGAGATTGGGGAGGCTTACGAGATATCGAGCAGGAAGACTCGAGTGGTGACCAACAGACCGTTTCAGTGTGGCATAGCGGTCTACCAGTTGGCCAAGCTCCGGATGCTGGAGTTCTAATACGATTTCTTGGACAAGTACGTGGATCGCGGAGATTTCGAACTGATACAGATGGACACTGACAGCATGTACTTCGCGCTGTCGGAGAAGACGCTGGCGGCGGTGGTGAGAAAGAATATGAAGAGAAAGTTTAATAAGGAGAAGACCGAGTGGTTGGCGTGGGACGTGTGGAGCAACAGAACTCCGGGACTGTTAAAGCTGGAATTCGAAGGGGATAGAGCCATCGCTCTGTGTAGCAAGTGTTACTACGTGAGTGGTGATGGAAAATCTAAGCACTCGTCCAAGGGGATGTCGAAGAAATCTAACGATCTGACTTGGGGAAGGTATAAGAGTGCTCTCGAAGGGGGTAGGGATATGGCGGAGAACAGGGGATTCCGAATGATTAACGGGGTGATGAAGACGTACAAGCAGGAAAAGTTGGGGTTGTCGGCGTACTACGACAAGAGGAGAGTGATGGAAGACGGGTTACACACCGAGCCTATAGGATAGGTAAAAAAAAAGAAAGAAAAAGAACTCTAAAAAAAGGAGAGAATACTAAAGACTCTGACGATCCGGGGGTAGCTGGGTGTCAGAAGGCACCATAAGAAGTTCTTCGCGAACATGGCCCACACCCATATAGTGACACGGGCATCAGTTTGGTAATATATCGTTCTAGATGATATACATTGAGAGACCACACGGGAGCAGTCGCGCGGCGGCTGCCACCTTCGAGCTCTCCCGGTTGATAGAGGTACCTGACGTTGCTCCTCTAAACCAACGGGTCGCCCGCGCGAGACGGCAGAGGGCTTGCTCGTCACCCTTTTAAACTTGATAGCATCTACAGGCTTCATACCTATCAATCTGGTCACCTCTCCGTTCAGTGCGGAGACCACGGCGGGCAGTCTGGCCACCCACTCGGTCGATCGCGAATGAGGGTCTACAAGTTCTTTAGCGTATTGGTGTCCGAACAGTCTCTCAGCCAGGGTTCGATTGAAGCGCTCCACGATCCCCTGGTCCCGGTGGATGTTGACGCGGCCGCGTCTGACAGAAACGTCGTGCTTAGACAATAGATGAGAGACCGCGCCCATGAACTCGCGGCCGGGATCGACCTGGAGAATATTCGGCCATTTGAGAGGACTCCTCTTATATATTCTGGAGAGAGCCTCGGCCACCACCTTAGACTCTTTAGTGGCCAACGGCTCAGCCTCCTTATAACGACTCGCTACGTCAACGATTGTCAGTGCGTACTTGTACGTCTTGCGGCCGACGAGATCGTGAGGGAGAAACAGGAGATCCGCTTGGTGAACTTCGTTCGGCACCGGCACGTCGAATTTCGGGCGCGGAACATTGTGAGGCGGGGGTAAATAGATCTGCCAGATGGCCTGCTTCTTGAGCCATTCCTTGACAGCGTTTTCTGAAACCTTGGTCGCCGCCGCGAGGTTCTTGATGGCCGCGAGTCCCTTCCAGTAGCCGCGGGGGCTGTAGTATGTGTTTGCTAGCTTGCGCGCTAGGCGAACCGATAGTTTGGTATCAAGTTTGCGCGTGTTCATCGTATGCGATGTATTCTAATATATCGGACAATCTCCAACATGCCCTCGCCAGATCGTCCGGTAACTGCGTCGATAATAATAAACCTTTGTTGGAAGTACAATTGCGATTGGGGGTTAAGTTCTGAAGCAACTTGGGAAAATCCAATCCCCCAGGATTGGTGGAGGAATATAACATCCGCTTTGCGAAAAGGGTGGCCGCTTTTTCGTCCTCGCGCCACGTCTCGAGGGAATCTCGGGCCAGACGAATCATACCCTTTGCACCAGCTATACGGTGTTTAAGGGCAGTGTAGCCTACATCAATCATAGCAAAATAAAGTTCGTCAACTGACATCGTTCTATGTATATATATTTATAAAAAAAATTATTTAAAATAATTAATTTAAAATCTCTATTGGATATAGTAGCCGACGATACCCACCACACCCATTCCCACGACGATGAACGAGATCTCGCGGTCTTTTTGGGGCTCTGACGGTACATAGAAATCTGAAAGTTGGGGCTCGCGATCCAGCGGCGCGAGACTTTTCTGCGGATATGCCAGCGCGTACTCGCGGTTGGCTTCTTCAACGTTCTGAAAAGTTTGTGCGTCGTGATTTTCGCGGCGAAGCTCTTCGTTGACCCAGTCCAGATGGGCGGTTCGTTTTTTAGACCATGCTTCCTTTGCGCTATTGAGTTGTTCTACAGCTAAATCGTGACGCTTGCACTCCTCATCCACGTTCGAGCTTCTCATTTTAGAGAATATAAATGTTGTTACCGCTGAACGCCAATGCGTTTACAAGCGCACCACCTACTATTACTGCGATTGAAGCCATTTATTTCCATATATTAACGGGTAGAATTCCAGCTTTAACTAGATAATCTCGGGTCCAAACTGCGGCCGCTACATCTAAGGTCGCAAGCCCTATGTCTCTCACAGTAAAGTCCAATTTGGGAGCGGACCCTCCTAGGGCCATCTTTGATAGTCGAGCATACCCGATACTGAAACCCGATATCACCACGGCGTGATAAAGCGCATTCACTAACATTTTACCATCTTGTTCAGCCATTGTTGATAATTATAATTATTACATATAAAAGGGGTCGCAATCAATGTTTAAATGGGGCGCATCCAATCGCGATTGGTGTTTCGTAACTTTCTTCGGAACACTGGCTGGTTGTTTTTTCGATAAGGATTGGTGTAATAGGGGGTATTTCCACACGCACGGGGCACCAACAACTGCCAGACCACCACCAACAACCCAACTCCAATTCGTGAATTGGGGTTCAATCGGATTCGCCCAACCTCGATTGGGTGTTGAGTGTGCTTCCAATTCGTGAATTGGGGGTGTTGTTGTACTCAACACTGTTGAACCTGATTGCTCTGTCTTCATATGTTTTTTATCCGTCCCCGATTGCAACGACTGTTTAGCCTCTCGAAGCTCGGCGAGTATTTTATCTTGTTTAACTTTTCGGGTTGCAGCCGCCGCCCTCCCAGCTGCCTGCCTTTTTGGGTTTTTATGTCGTGCAACCCCCAACTCCAATTGCGATTGGGTTGGAGGATCAATCGGAGTTGGAAGTGCTGCAATCGGATTCGATTGGGTTGGAGCAATCCCCAACGCTGGTGGAGATTGCTGTTCCGTCACTCTCGCAGGTGTGTCTTGTGTCATCATTTATGATATTAATATTAGGGCTTATAGTTCGTGGACATATATGTCCAAATTGACAGTGTTTACCCGTGGTCAACGCGGTTGTCAGCGGAGCTAAGTACATTCCAAACTTGTGATAAATTGAGCAGCAGGCTGTTCTAAGAGTGTGACCTATAAAAGGGCCAGTCTCTAGATCGTCAATCAATCACGCGGTGTTTGGTATAGGGAGAAGTATACTAACGGCGGTTGCGTACAAATGAATAGCCGCCGATCCAAGAGTTTTTGTCATCTCCGCACCTAACCTAGATTCGTATCGCGCATACATTTTATCGATCTCCGCATCTGACAAGATATCTTATCCACCTGAAAAACTGAGAGACGCCTACCGAGATAATGCTCCGATTGTCCCCCAGCAACCAGCGCAGCTAGCCGCTCTCGTCGCGCCGCATTTTCATTTTCATTCGGAGTCGTTGCACTCAACCCAATACCAACCGCCGTTTGAGTTGGAGATGATCCCGATTGCTCTGTCGGAGTTGATGTTTCATTATCTTTCAGGATGTTGGCAGTCGGAGTTGAGTTTTCTTCTATTAGCTGATCGAGAAGTTCGTCGCAGTTCGTTATTCCTAATTTTCTTAAAATTAATTTAACTATTCTAACAAGTCTCATCACTTTAACATATTGCCACCACCCGATACTTATGATCACCATTATGCTCGCAACAAAGCTCGCAGCGGAGCACCAAATTGTTAACATTGTTAACCATTGTTCAGCATTTGTTCAACATTTGTTAAGCATTTGTTCAGCATTGTTCAGCATTTGTTCAGCATTGTTCAGCAATTGCTAAGTATTGTTAAGCATTTACTCGGCAATTACTAACGAGCGTTAAGTAATTGCTAATTAATTATAAAATTAATTGATAACTTCGTAAGCAGTTGGTTGATCAGTCTTTAGCAAAAGCTTGGCGTTCTTAGTTTCCGAAAGCATATGTCGAACCTCCAGGCGCTCCTCGCGCGTTGGGATAACGTCATTCTCTCGAAGACAGTCATCGAATGAGTCTCGGTCCTTGCAGTGAAAGAGGGCGACCCATTTCGTTTGCTCGCGCAGATCCTTGAGGACGGCGTTGTACTTTTGATGGATAGGATATCCATACGCTTTGCCTAGCATGGCGGCCAGCAAATGCGAGCTCGGAGAGCATGTTCTTCTTTTTGGTCATCACCGCCTTGGCTGAGCAATCGTCAATCACGTATAGGGTGGGCTCACCCTGGAATCTTTGGTATAAACCACGCAGCCAATCGTGAAGCCTATCACCGGGGTCAATAACGTATACCTCAGGGTCGGTCCATATCCACGGGCGCCGCTGATAAGTATCGTTGTGCCGCACAGTGGGACACATGATCACAATGTGGCGAAAGGCATCGCGGTAGGAGCCCTCGAGCAAGTCTAGGATGAAAACCGTTTTTCCACATCCTGTCTGCCCACATATTATGGCAGAGTGGGCATCTCCAATCGTGAATTGGTATTGATTGCTAATTTTCTTAAAATCAGTAGAGTGCTGAGACGTATCGACCATCTTCGATGTTGAGTTGTGCGTCTGTAATTCTATATAAGTACACATTCAATGGCCCATTTCCATCCGCCTCTTTGGTTATCTGGATCGTCACACCCTCACTAGCGTTCTCAACTTGGCGTCCGCTGCCGTGTATTTGGTCGTCGTCGCTGGCTCGCATGTCTAGCCATAACGCGTATTTGGTATTCAGGAATTCCGCGAGGGAGACGGCCGAGAGATGCAGGTCTTTGGCAACTGCCGCAACCTCCGGAGAGCGCTTAGACCCGGCAGCAAACTGCTTTCTTACTTCATCCCACTGCTGGTGCGCGCGAAGATCCGCGCTGTAGAGTTGATTGGGTACTCCCTCGATCGTCACCTCTACTTTCGTGATTTTGGGGTTATTGAATTTGTCGGTTTTTCTAACCCAGAGCGCTAACCGAGCCTCCTCGAACAACATCAGTATATCTTTCATCGAGCGGCCGGGTACGTTGACATTAATATTCCACAATGTGTCGCCTTTATCTTTCGTCATCTTGCGATGGCGAAGAACTCGGTCGTAAAGTATGGCAACGCGCCCGGCGTACTGGGTTCTGATCAATCGCGCGAGTTCGGGCATCATGACCATGTCGTACTCCAGCGAAACATTATCGATCGCATACGTCGATAACATGTCGGTGGCTATGAGAACTCGGCCGTAGTCGTTGAACGTTAGTTCGTATTCGAGGCGGTCAGCCAAAGCACTCTGATAGTAGGGCATGTGACTCTCCAGCAACTCAAAGTCGAGCGGGATGTAGAAGCGGTTGCCGTAAGCGCCCGCGACCGCGTTGTCGCTCGCGTTGTTATCTGCATTGTTACCAGCCCCGATTCTAAGTTTGGTTACGTTCTTATTTTTGCTGGTGTCAATACCCTGATAGACAGCGTTTTCGCGCTCTTGCGCCGTCTTCCATAGGTCCTGATAACAATGGTAGACGTCGCTGTCATCGATCGACATCACCTCATTACCAGAAATCTTTATCATGGTCTTCTTGACGATGGCGCGACCCAGGTTCTGAACGACGGTTCGGTCCTCGTCCGTCGACGTCAGCGAAATAGTGAAAGCGAGGCGAACAGTCCCCGGCACAATGACGTCGTTAGCTCCGAGGTTGGGGAAGCGGACCAAGAGCTCCTGGTTTTGGTCGATCATCGATCGGTTGTTCGTAATAACGACACTCTGTCTCACGCCTTTTGCCCCGAGGGGCTCACGCAGTCTGCGGTATGGATTGAGTTTGCAACCGTATTGACTCGAAGACATAATTTAGTGAAACTATATTAAACACGTATGGTTTTGTCTTTAATACATAATTAATTTTAAGACGGTTATAAAGATGGCTGATTACGATATTGACATGGATAAAATCGGCAGAGACGATTACGTCGATGAGGATGATGATGACATAGATGATGATAACGATAACGAAACACCCTTGATACAACCTCCAGTTCCAATCCAATCGCAATTGGGGGAATTAGGTGGCGCTACTACTAGTCAAAGTCGGGAATTACTCGAAGGAGCTGTAGACGACTACTACAACAGTTTGGCAGAAAAAGATCTGGTCCCATCTGTCGGTCGCGACTACTCCAAGTTCAAATTTGATCTGAACGGTAGATTGCGACTAAACACAGCATCAAATATCCCAATAGTCAACACGAGGACCGGTAAACCCCTAGCACTGAGCACCATTGTAGGAAACCTGGGCGGTGACCAACTCATAAGGAACGAACTAGGCTTCACGGATTGGAAGAGGGGTAAACCAATTATGCCTAACCGCGCTGTAGAGGCCCTACAGTCTACCGACGAAACGATGGCGATAACGGCCTCCGCGATAGGAACGGTCGAGCTCAGCGAGCTCCCTCGAGTAGCCACCGACGCTATTAACACGATGGAGACCACGTTCAGCGAAAACGAAATACTCAACGATGACCCACCGTTACCTCTTCGCCAACTCCGGGGCCTCGATAAGGTTATGCAAACGGTCCGGGGCGAACTGGTCCTTAACCTCACCAAACTCTCGTCGCTGGATGAACATATCACGCTAGAAGAAAGAAAACTGGAGGAAGCTGGTGGCGATAGAGAATCTACCGAGCGGATCACCGAACGCCTGCGGTCGTTGCGGGACGAAAGAGAAGCTCGCTTGCAGGCTGCATCGACTAACCGTGAGGCTCTCCGCACCCAAATAAGTCGGATCCGTGAAACAATCTCGAGGGTTCTGCACGAGGAGACGACACTCGGTGAGCGTCTTCACACTCTGTTCAGAGAGCAGGGTGTCACGATAGCAAGCATCCTTGTTGCTATCGGCATGACTATATCGACCATAGTTCTAGCTTTCACTGGTGGTGCGGCGCCACCACCCGCGCCAGCACCCACACCACCACCCGCGCCATCCGGCGGATCCAAGGAGTGGGTAAAGAAACAACTAAAAGCCATCGCCAGTCTCCTGGCTAAATTAGCCGAAAAGGCGGCTGCCGCACTACCTGGACTGATCGGAAGTATCGTTTCTTACTTGCTATCTATATTATCAAAAACGGCCGGATGGCTCGCTAAAAAGACTTGAGCTTTAATCGTGGCAATCGCCGGTCTCCTACTATTCTTCGCCAGAGAGTTCCTAAAACCAAAGCGCGAGTAGTCCGATCGCCACGAGGGCGACGACGAGCCCTAATTTCTCCTCCTCGTGTGTTGTGCTTCCAATCTCGATTGGTGTTTCCGCTCCTGTTCCAATTTCAACATTGTTGATGATTGGATTGGGGGAACTCGATGGTGCATCAAATTTACGAATTGGGGTTACTGGGTTCAACTTCAATCCCGATTGTGTTGAGGGATGTGTATCCATTTTGTGTTTTTGGGGGTTTTATGAAATCGGTTCCACTTACAACTCCGCGCCCGATCATGTTGGGGGTGCGCTTGATGATATCCGTGTTCACATTACCGTTGTGGCCGATTTTTTTATTGGCGGTGGCGATTACGATCTGATTATTGTAACCGTCAACCGGGTCGTCTCGTAGTATCATATTGCTCGGCGCCATATAAAGGCCTATTCCAAATACATAGTCTACTGGAGTGCTGGCATACTGCAAAACGTCTTGATAATTCTGGATCGCCTTCTCCAGGTCCACCCTAGCTGAGATGGCGTCCTCTACAAGTGCCAAGAATTGTTTTTGTGCATCAAACGCTGTTCCCGTGCCCAGTATAGAACTGCGAGTTTGCTTCTGTGCGCCGAGGATGGCCCAGACGTACGTGCGAATGGAGTCGTTGACGCGAGTAACCCCGGCCTGCGTGAACCCTAGATCCTTATCTAACATAAATGTACCCCACGCGTTCTGAACCTCAGCAGCCTGCTGTATGTAATCGACGTGAGCCCGTTTCGGAGGTAACATTTTACAAGAAAACACGCCACAGTGCCGACCTCCAGACACTTCCGGCCCGAAAGTCATCGTCGCGGGGTCAAAATTCCCGGCGTTCCGACTGACGATGTGGTCGCCGGAGTGATCGTGTCTAAAATCAGTCTGCGTCCAATTCCCGGACTGGCCCCGAATGAGAACGTCCCCGAGGCCGGTGCTGGTAGGAAATGCTTTCTGTCTCCAGTCCGCGTCTTTTGAAATGTTAAATTCGTTACACAGTCTTTCAAACGCCATACGGTCGTATGCGTTGGAAATGGGATCCCAGGCGTCGCCTTGAGGTAGTGAAATACCTAGTTCTTTGAGAATCCTCCTAATAGTATAATACACGTGAAAGTTGTAGACACTTTGGAGTATGACATTCTTGGATGTCAGATGGTCTTTATGTGAAACTCCACACCCGGCTGTTGCGCACCAAACAGCGAAATTTATTTGGTTCTGCCAAAACTGCATCGGTGTTGCTTTCCACCAGTTTACCGCCTCCATCGTAGTAATCTTGGGCAGCCTATATTGTTCAAAGATGTTAGGGAAATTGGTGGCAAAGCCACTGTCCGGTCTAATCGTCACGGTTGGGTGTACAAGGCGGTCAACAACGTCTTTTTGCGTATATTTACCTCCGACCGCGTACTTTGCATTAGAATTAAAGCTAAATGCTTTGGTATCCATTGAAAGATATTATTATGTTTGCTATTATCACTAATGTTCAAAAAGGGAGTTGTGAACTTCAAAAGTCAATCAACAACTGCTGCGGAAAATGCCGGGTAGGTCTCAGATCGATCACGTTCACGGTCGGGTGGAAATACATTGAAACGCTCGAGTTTTTCTTAGGAGATGTTGACGAGCATGCTATAGTACCTCATAGCCTTTGGAGTTTCGGAGATCTTCAAGCTTTTGTCGCCTGTTATTTATTTATTAATTAATTATTTTATTATATTAATTAATATGTTTTCTATATAATAGGGGGTGTTCAGCTTTAAATTATAAATATTTTTACAAAATTAAATAACGAACCATCCAGGAAATTCGTTTACATACCATTGATAAGGGTATCGTGTAAACCTCTCTATAAATGGACACTTAATATACGTGTAAGGTGGGACACCTAATTTACATTTTCATAACGCGTGTAATTTGAACATTGTCGTCTGCTTGGTGTTGTGATTACAACATAAATTAATTAGTTCTGTTCAATAATATACATATCTTTATAAGTGATATCGTAGAAATGTGCATTCGTAAACGAATCGTTGGGTTTTAATAATTTTATATAATACACCTTAGTTTCATATCCGATACGCATTATCCGTCTTAATGTTTGTATTTGCCTCTTGTATAGTTGACATAATTGCCGGTATAATATTGTAAATGCAACGTTTTTATCGGAGTGTAATAAATTACGCTGGTATTTCATGTATTCGATATCGCCTAGTGTTCTCATTTTATAGAATTTATATACAGGATCATAACCCCCGTAAGCTTCGTAAACTTCTTCAACACAGTCATTAAAAACTTTCAATTCCAATTGTATTGTATTATCCATTTTCTCTAATAATATTGGTAGTTGTTTTTCTGTTCAATTTCCAATTTTATAAAATTAGTTTGATAATGTATTTTTTAACAGTGTTTTAATGCTGTAGAAACACCTTGAATTATTAGATCTATTCTATCTTTCTAACTGACTTTCCGATTTGAATTATTACTAAATGATAATACTTGCGAGCACGTAATCCCTTGTTAGCCATTCGATGAGTAGCCTGAGTGCCACCACATGGTGGACATAGCAATGACTCGGCTTTGGTCCCTACCCCACAATGCCGATATGGGCGAGGCGAAACGGAACCTCTTCGCATCCATGCACGGTGATGTTTGCAATATCCGTAAATACCGGTGCGATGACACCTCTCGTGACTACCTGTCTTCAACCACGCACACTTAACTAGAACCATTATGTTGTATATATATACTGATTATAACATAGGGATTTTTATCTCTAATAGGATGTATCTTCTCATGTCATAATATATGGTCTCGCGGTAGTAGTATATAAGATTCACCAATGATACCACCATGCGGTGGGGGGTGTCGCGCGTAGCCGGTGCCTTCCAGAGGGTGATGGTATCATTGTGACTCTTATATACTACTTAGACAATTTTGAAGTCGTTATGATATCGGTGAACATTGGTGGGCGACAAAAGTGGTTGATGTTACACTAAATAAGTTTGTGACCGTGACTTTGGGGTAAGTGGTGGATTCGCTGCAGCATGATAAAGGGTCATGAAATAAATACATGCCTGTATGAACTATCAAGGTGTTCCATTTAAAGAAAATTTATCCCCAACGTTAAGTTTATGAACACCTTAAGTTTGTGACATTGACCTCGGTGAAAGTGGTGGGCAGTGCGTCGTGGATTTGCTACAGCATGATAGTGGGTCACCTGAGGAATGCATGTATAAAATAAGTTATAAGACATTTATCCTAACGTGTACTAATTTTGTGAACGCCGACGCCGACGTCGGGGGTATGCCATAAGCTCTCTCTGCACTTCATGCAGGCGAGCCAAAAGTACCAATATCATAAACTTCTAGATCTCGGTCAGTGAGTCACATAACGGTATAGTATTACAACATGTATCTTTTATGTAAATACCCAGAAACTCAATAGCCATGATAACCATCTCACAAATAATATTTGATATGATGTGAGAGTGAGGCGATTATATTAAATTTAAATATGGCCGTTATGAAAAAAAAAAAAATTCTCATTAGGTAGCTGTCGATACAATGAGTTTACCTTTGGTTCATGTATCATTAGCTAAGCAGATAAGCACACTAATCGTGCACACCCAGGTATATTTGTGAAACTTTGCACACAAGCACAGCATGGTATTTTTAGTAGTATGGCCGGTTGTTCCAAGTCAGATTAATGCCTGAAAAACAATACAAACTTTACATAGCAATAATTCCAGCACAAAAATATTTACACAATTCCCTAACATTTGATTGGCCCGTAGCAAGTCTCTGTCCAAAATTTATATCCCAGTAAACTCCCACGCCGAACTACTTTCCGTAACCGTGAGGCGCAGTTAAAATAATTCTTAAGAAAACGGAAAATAAACACATTTTCTTGATGAATTTATTTCGAATGCTGGAATTATAAGGAATGAATGGTCTTTTTGTTGAATTTATGGGGGATACAAACTTGGAAAAATCGCGGGAATACTGGACGAGGCCTTCTGGCCTTCGTCCAGTATTCCCGCGACTTTTCCAAGTATATACCCCGATAAATTCCACAAAAGGCCATTAATTCCTATAATCTATATAAGTATTTATAATAAACAACCCATACACATGTAAACAAGACCGTGTGCATAGGCTTGTCAGGCGCGGATCCAGGATTTCGGGTTAGGGGGGAGGGAAGGGAAAGGGGGGGGGGCGTAACTATTTTGCAATACTTGACTGTTATCGAACGAGCTAAGCTCGTTCGATAATATAGTCAAGTATTGCAAAATAGTCCACCGAGCGGAGCTCATGATAGCGCTAGGGAAATCTACATCGCATTTCCTGCGTTCTGGCGCATTATGGAGCAAAAATATTAACACTGTCACAGTATGTTTAGACATGATTTTGGATTGAAAACGGGTCCGCCCCCCCCCCCCCCCCCCACCCCCCCCCCCCCTGAATCCACCCATGCTTTGTATATCTTACAGTGATATGCAAAATTGTCTAAGTTATTCAACGACGCCCTATAAGGTTTAATTTGATTCAAAAACGACTAAGTTATTTTCCCCGGCTTAATCGTACACGTGAACAAAAGTGGTCGATGACAAAAATGGGTTCTAACATCAACCACGTTTGTAGCCCACTAAAGTTCACCGATATCAAAACGTCTTCAAAATTGTCTAAGTTATTCAACGACGCCCTATAAGGTTTAATTTGATTCAAAAACGACTATGTTATTTTCCCCGGCTTAATCGTACACGTGAACAAAAGTGGTAGATAGACAAAAGCGGGTTCTACAAACGTATTTCATGAAATTATGCAGATGTCCGAAGGTACAAAATCACATGGCGTGTCTCATATGTCAGCTGGCATTGCCACGTTGCCAAAATTGTTAGCCATTTTGGTCAGCGAAACAGTTCCAAAGCTAAAGACAATGTTGCTTGTTGTGGGGCGGTTGACAATTGTAGACACGCACAAAGTATAAAGGGAAACAACATGTGTATGCATAATGGTCCCTCCAACGAACTGAATCAGTATCGGGTTGCTAGAATTTGCTAGTTGGTCCAAATCTCAATAAGGCTCATTTTACCATGACATGTCACCGTGCTAGGTAGTTAATAGAGAACCCGATTAGTGTCGAACTCTACACACAAATACAAGGTGTACGATCACGTGGTTACAACAACAACAACAAGTACTGAAACTTCCAGAAGCCCTCCGATTCAAAACACGTATTCTTTTATGTTGTCCTTATTATGTAACGGATTTTGATGAAATATGGCGCATCAAACGCGTCTTGCCAATCTGCATTTGGTGGTCTCGGTACTTTGGCCCAAACTTCTGTCGTTTTTGCGCGCTTTCAACACGTTCAGCCATTGTTGTTGATGTTGTAACCACGTGATCATGCACCTTGAAATAATGACTGCGAACTTATGTCACTGAAACTGGAATTGGGCAAACAAAAGTTAGTGTATCTCCTGTCTACTAGCTCATCAGTTCAGACTCATGAATACAGTGGAACCTCTCTAAACCGGACACCATGGGAGGTCCCCAGGCTGTCCGGTTTAGAGATGTTCCACTGTAAATCAGACATATTATGCCAATGTATGCTGTTGTACTTTGTGAACTTGAGCAGCCATTATCATCATAGATATACACCAAATGAAACCCATAAAATTAAGGATACACAGACAGCCTGCTTGTCCGGTATAGAGGGGTTCTACTGTACATTTAATGCTTGCTAGACACTGTATATTGTCACGAAAATATTTACATGTGTGTACTCGTGATATGTTATCTTTTCCGGTCACAACTTCGATAGCGGCCATTTTGAAGCACTGCTAATTACAGTGGAACCTCTCTAAACCGGACACCAAGAACACACCTGTGATCTTATTTTTGATCAATTTCCTGGTCAATTATCTCCGGTGATAATGTATATTCGTGATCGCACGGCACACAAGTATGACACAGAAATATTAAATGCATGATTTTCAGTGAAACCTCTCTAAGCCGGACAACCTGGGTACCTCCCAGGGTGTCCGGTTTAGAGAGGTTTCACTGTATTTCAGTGGCAATACAGGCACATGTACATATTTACACGTATTACTGGTTCAATACAATTATTTGGAGATGACAATAAATAGCACAGTGTTGTTTGTTTCCGACATATGTCAATGTCGTGGTAACCGTTTTGAATGTATGCAATAAATTAATCATGATTTAAACTATCATAGTGTTTAATTCAGCATTATCAGAAACATACATGTTTACCAAGTTTAAAGGTACATGCCCACTCAGTAGGCACAAACTGTTATTAATATCAGAGACATCATCTGAGACATTTTGTGGCAAAACAAACATTCATTCACCATTACGCCACGTATCGATTGGCATTATTATACATTTTATATCAGCTGTAACTTTTCACACTGATATCAGGGGCGATAACCGTGTTTCCTTAAAATGTTAACGGACATTACTATTTATACTCTGTATTTATTTTCTGATGTGCAATTATTAAACTTTATAATCTGTCGTAAATAGTATTTTTTTCAGGTGACTCATTTAATTAGTATAAATATTTAAAAAATACAACGACTCATTTGCATACGAAAATAACATGATACCAACGCGCGTCACTATCAGTAAAATAAATATTACTAAATTATTATACCTGTATAGCGGCCACTTGTAATCTTTAGAACTGGTGGAATAGTGACACAATTATAAACTTATTTAATTCCTATAAATAACAGTTTGTGGCTACTCAGTGGGTATGTACCTTTAAAGGTACACATGCCCACTCATTAGGCACAACATGTTCTTTATAGGAATGAAATAAGTGTATAATCGTGTCACTATTCCACCAGTTCTAAAAATTACGAGTACCAGCTATACAGATATAATCATTTAGTAATATTTATTTTACTGATAGTGACCCGCGGTACTATCAGCCTATTTTAATTATTTATAATTAAATGAGTCACCTGAACAAATAATAGTTTTTACATATTATAAAGTATGATCATTGCACATCAAATAATAAATACGGAGAATAAATAGTAGTGTCCATTAACATTGCAAGGAAACACAGTTATCGCCCCTGATATCAGTGTGGAAATTTGCGTCTGATATAAAATGTTTAATAATGCCAATCACTACGTGAGGTAATGTGAATGAATGTTTATTTTGTGCCTACTGAGTTTGTATGTACCTTTAACCCTTTCAACCCTAATGGACTGTGTGATATGATAATGTTCCGACCAATCCAATGGTCACAAAATGATTTTCAGATTCGTCCATTTATGAAAAGAGGGTGTTTTTGTTCTCAAAAATATCAAAATTACTTTCAAAAAGTGCAGATCCTGATGAGACGGCTCGTTACGAGCCGGCTCATCTGGATCTGCACTTTTTGCATAAACCGATATAGCGGGATTTCGTGTTCAAAAGGGTTAAGGAAACGGTAGAATACAGCCACTGATTTGAATTGAATTGATATGTGACTGTGACTTTACTTTTAACATTACGAATTCGAATTCCGAAGAATATGAATAAAATCTATTCGTAGTACATAATACATGATATTCTGAACATCAATCCGTCTGATTATTATGATAAAATAATGATGTATTATTTCCATTTAATAATAGTTGGTGTCGGTCATTTTAATTTTATGATAATATTAATTAAAGGTACATGCCCACCCAGTAGATACAAAATGTTCTGTATAGGAATTAATAAGTGTATAATTGTGTCCCTATTCCACCAGTTCTAAAAATTACGAGTGCCCGCTATACAAATATAATCATTTAGGAATATTTTTTACTGATAGTGACGTGCGGTGGTATCAGGCTATTTTCATATGCAAACGAGGCATGCTATTTTTTAATTATTTATACTAATTAAATGCGTCACCTGAAAAAATCATATTTTCGACATATTATAAAGTATGATCATTGCACATCGAATAATAAATACAGAGAATATATAGTAATGTCCGTTAACACGTTAAGGAACACGGTTATCGCCCCTGATATCAGTGTGGACATTTACATCTGATATAAAATGTATAATACTACCAATCAATACGTGGGGTAATGGTTAATGAGTGCTTATTTTGCCAGCAAGTTTCTCAGTAGCCGATTTCATCAAAATTGCAAAGTATACTTTTCTAGCAAAGTATACTTTGAGGGAGAAATCATTTATTTTTCCTGAAATACATTATTTCATATACAACTAACGACTGCATAGTATTTGATGATTAAAAGTATGCAGAATTATTATACTGAATTGATTACATTATCACAGCCAAAATGGCTGTGATAATGTAATAAATTCAGTATAATAAAAAATAATAAATTTATCCTAAAATTGAAAATTTCTCCCTCAAAGTATACTTTGCTAGATAAGCAAACTTTGCAAGTTTGATGAAATAGGCTACATATGTGTCTCTGATATAAAGAACATGTTGTGCCTACTGAGTGGGCATGTACCTTTAATAATTTACATGTTATCAGTGGTTATTATGGTTTTATTTGTTCCTTCAATATTATAAACATGTGTTTACACTCAACTCTGTATTACTGTCAATAGTTATGCCGATATGGAGACAGTGTTTTATGAATGATTTCAGGAAGGAATTCATTTATTCCAATGGTGAAAAACTTCAGAAATTGCAATAACGTTTGAACTGTGTTATTCGGTATTATGATTGGATACTATGGGGCATAAACGTAACACGAAAGTTTTCGTGAAATTATGATATGTCTAAAGACATGACAAAAAGTGTATGTTGCATGACATATTGATGAATAATGTGGCTGGTAATTTAAACTAAACCTGTTATCAAGAAAGACTGAGAACTTTATTTCTCCCGTCAACACAGTGCGTATATATATGTGCCGTGAAACACGGTGCCGTGAAACATTTTTGATATCCTGTCAATACGACCTAATCACTGCGTATGAATATGTGTGGTTGTCATACTAGTCGATTCTCCGATTTTGAGGATGCGGCTGGGGTTATTTTTTGCATTTTAAAGATATGTGTAGTCTTGACGGGCTAAATAGAATAGTATGGGAGTGTCGTAAATGGGGAAAATATCTGGCGCGGCACGGAAACGGGATGAGCTCGACAGAGCCTCGCCCATCCCGTTTCCTAAGCCTTGCCAGATAGTTTTTCAAATTCACGGCACTAAACTACTATTCTCTATGACTGCCCCTATTATTTCACGGTTGAAGACGACCGGTCACATCGCTGCTCAACCATTGCTAACGTCTATTAACACGTCCGAATACGTCCACAGGTGGCGCTATCAACAGTTAAATTAGCACGGAGATACAAACATTCTCTTCTTACTATATCCTACACAGAGCATGGTTTTATCCCGTCAACACAGTGCCTATGTGCCGTGAAACACGGTGCCGTGAAACATTTTTGATATCCAGTCAATACTATTTTTGCATTTTACAGCCATTTGTAGGTGTTGACGGGATAAATAGAATAGTAGGTTAGTACCGTGAATGGGAAAAATATCTGGCGCGGCACGGAAAAGAGATGTGCTCGGCAAAGCCTCGCCCATCCCGTTTCCTGAGCCTTGCCAGATATGTTTTCCCATTCACGGTGTAACAGGAAATCTTCCCCCCCCTGGAAATCTTCCCCCCGGGGGGGAACCGGGGGGGGGGGGGTGGGAGGCGGAAGATTTCCAGGCTTAAGCCTAGGAAATATTCCCCCCCGCCTGGAAATTTCTCCCCCACCCCCCCCCCCCCCCCATCACCACCTTCACAGACACTGTCCACACAACTTTTGATGTATTTTCATATACATTGTTGATATTGTGCATAGGAGCATACAAAATGCACATGCTAGAACCAGTCTGTTGGTAACAAAGGACGTAATATCCCTACATGTATACCCAACTAACATAGTCATAATGTATGTCTGCTTGTGGAGAAGTATGTGAATAGGCGAGGCAGCATTTTCTATAAAAGAGCTATCCAATTTAGTATAATATCTATACATAGACAATATAGTGGTGGTGGGGCGGTAAAGATTCTATTTACCGGTATATGCAATAATTCCCCATTACCGTACCATAACTATTATGTATGTTGGCTGGTAGAGAGTTCTCTAGGTTAAATCTCTACCATAGCTGCATATGATTGGTATAAAGGTATAGTACATGGTGGGGGTGGGTCTAGAAAATAAAAACAGTATATCTGTGTAGGACAGCAAGCATGTGATGTGGCATGTATTGTTGGGGGGGGGAGATTTTCCTAGGAAATATTCCCCCCTGTCACCATCTACCATATGCATAGTGGATATGGACGTCTCTTTGTAGACAAGAACAACTCACGATTGGGGGAGTATTTCTGATGAAATGAAATAATGTATGTTGGTGTAGAACAGATAGCATGTGGCATGTATTGGTGGGGGGGGGGGAGAGATTTTCCTAGGAAATATTCCCCCCGCCACCATCTATCATATGCATAGTGGATGTGGACGTCTCTTTGTAGACAAGAATAGCCCACGATTGGGGGAGTATTTCTGAAGAAACAAAATAATGTATGTTGGTGTAGAACAGACAGCATGTGGCATGTATTGGGGGGGTGGGGGGGGGGGGGGAGAGTTTACTAGGAATATATCCCCCCCCCCCTTCCCCCGCACGACTCTTTGTAGACAAGAATAGCCCACGATTGGGGGAGAGTATTTCTGATGAAACAAAATAATGTATGTTGGTGTAGAACAGACAGCATGTGCCATGTATTGGTGGGGGGGGGATTTTCCTGAGGATATATCCCCCCCCCCACCACCACACCCTATCTCCCCCCCCACCACCACCCACCATCTACCATATGTAAAGTGGATGTGATTGTCTCTTTGTAGACAAGAATAGCAGGTGATTGCGGGAGTATTTATGATGAAATGAAATAAATGTATGTTGGTGTAGAACAGATAGCATTTGGCATGTATTGAGGGAGGGGGGGGGGGTATTTTCCTAGGAAATATCCCCCCCCAACCATCTACCATATGCATAGCGGATGTGAATGTCTCTTTGTAGACAAGAATAGCCCACAAATGGGGGAGTATTTCTGATGAAATGAAATGTATGTTGGTGTAAAACAGATAGCATTTGGCATGTATTATGGGAGGTGGGGGGGAGATTTTTCCTATGGAAATATTCCCCCCTACACCCCCCCCCTACGCACCATCTACCATATGCATAGTATTTCTCATGAAACCAAATAAGGTATGTATGTTGGTGTAGAACAGACAGCATGTACCATGTATTGGTGGTGGGGGGAGGAGATTTTCCTAGGAAATATTCCCCCACCCCACCATCTACCATATGCATAGCGGATGTGAATGTCTCTTTGTATACAAGAATAGCCCACGATTGGGGGAGTATTTCTGATGAAATGAAATGTATGTTGGTGTAGAACAGATAGCATTTGGCATGTATTTAGGGAGGGGGGGGGGAGATTTTCCTGGGAAATATCCCCCCCCCCCATCTACCATATGCATAGTGGATGTGGATGTGTACGTCTCTTTGTAGGAGACATACATTACTTCATTTAATCAAAGAGATACTTCCCCCAATATCCAGTTATTCTTCTCTACCAAGATACTTACACTATGCATATGGTGGGGGATATTTCCTATGAAAATCTCCCCCACCCCTGATATGTGCCACATACTTACTTTCTATACAGACATAAAGTACTTCATTTCATCAAAAATACTCCCCCAAACTCATGCTATTCTTCTCTACAAAGAGACATTCAGATCCACTATGCATCTCAATACATCTCAAATGCTATCTGTTCTACACCAACATACATTATTTCATCATGAGGGGGGGGGGGGTATTCTTGTCTACAAAGAGAGATTCACATCCGCTATGCATATGGTAGATGGTGGGGTGGGGGAATATTTCCTAGGAAAATCTCCTCCCCCCACCACCAATACATGGTACATGCTGTCTGTTCTACACCAACATACATACCTTATTTGGTTTCATGAGAAATCTCCCCCACGCAAATATGCGTCACATGCTAACTGTTCTACACAAACATTTTTACTTGATCAGAAATATTCCCCCAATCTTGTGATATTCTTGTCTATCAAGGGACTTACACTATGCATATGGTAGATTGGGGTGGGGTGTGAGGGAGGTGATTTTTTATGTTCCCCTTTCTTATACTACCAAATGACATACATTGTGCCTATGTGCACATGTTTTGTGGGAAATAATTCTGCTTTGTAGCATTCAAACACAAACTTTTGGGTGGGGGGGAGAATTTCCAGGGTGGGGGGGAGAATTTCCTAGGGTCGAGCCTGGAATATTCCCCCTCGGGGGGGGGGGGAGAAGAATTTCCTAGGAAATTCTTCCCCGGGGGGGGGGGGAATATTTCCAGGCTCGACCCTGGAAATCTTCCCCCGCGGGGGGGGGGGGGAAGATTTCCAGGGGAAAGAATTTCCTGTGACACCGGCACTAACCTACTATTCTCTATTCTATGTCGGCCATCTTAGCGTGTACCAGCCATCAGCCAGTTTTACCTCCTATTGCGTTTGACACATACCATTAATAATATAACAAACGCATGAATACAAGTTGGTGCAACATGATGGGGAGACATCTGCCTACAGCAAGCTATGCCTTGTTTTCATCAAATGTATATACAAAGTCTGATATCTGAAGAGTTTGTTGACCCTTTGTTAAAATGTTTGAGAATTCAGTAAAGAAGTGACTTGTAAGCAGTTATCTGAGTGTATTGTCACTGTTTACTTGCCTGCTATGCGAGTAAATACGGTTTTTACCTGTGGCAGATCCACTTCTAATAATAGACAGTTTGACATTTTACACATTGGAAACGTGAACATTTAATATTTTGTGAGTGATGGTAGAAATGCTCAGATATCTATAGCTCTTTGTGTAGTCTGCTGGAATAATATTTATTTATAGGCTATATGATTATGTGGGACGTATTGCACAAAGTTGTATTAGAGTTTCTGCCATATTATTTTCTGTAGGTGTCAACCACGGCTAATTAACTCAAGGTATATATTATATCAGCTGATTTAATATGATGGCATGAGACCATCTAAAGAGCCTCTAAATTTTAGTTAACGGTTATTAAAATACAAGCATGTGTATGTAAACATCTAATTGGTGAAACATGTGATGCATACATTAAACTATGTAGTGAAACCTCTCTAAATCGAACACCCCGACTAGACTACCCTGGACGGTCTCCAGATTGTTCGGATTGTTCGGATTGTCTCCAGATTGTACGGTGTATAGGGGTTTCACTGCAATTCAGGTATCTCACACCAGGCACCTCCATAACAGTCGAACCCCTCTAAACCGAACAAACATAAAAGATAGTTCTACTTATTTGCAATGGGGTTCATTGCATTTATCTCCGCTGAGTATGTATGTTCGTGATCTTGGAGTAGTTGTCTGTCTGTTTTACAGTAGAACCTATCTAAACCGGACACCATGGGGACCTCCCAGGGTGTCCGGTTTAGAGAGGTTCCACTGTATGTCTTAACATCTACACCACTGATGTATTGATAGCTTAAATCTCAGCTATACAGATGTATTTTACTATTTCATCTGTCTTGTATAGTATCTGCATTCTCCTAGCTGATACGGGGCGCCAAGTGGGACATGGCTCAATTTTGTCAGCAAAATTCATTTTTGTACCTATAAGCTTGACAAAAACAAAACAAAATTAAATATATACTGATTTTGTCAACAAAATTCACTTTTGTGCCACAAAACTCAATTCTGTGTCACAAAATTCACTTTTGAGACACAAAACTCAATTCTGAGTCACAAAATTCAATTCTGTGTCACAAAATTCAATTCTGTGTCAATTCTGTGTCACAAAATTCAATTCTGTGTCACAAAATTCAATTCTGCATACGTTTCGTATACGTATTTGCATACGTTTCGATTCTGTTGCCCAAATATGGCACACGCATGTAAGAAGGACTACCATTGGTCAGATACAGTATGACAAAAATGTGGCCTGAATAATATGTATAAAAATATATCAGCAACAAACATGATGGAACTTGGATGGAAAATAACATTTTGTGAATTGGTTGCCATGGCAACCGTTTATTGTAATTATGTATTGACTATGTACATACATTTAATAACGCTATCCCAATGTTGGTTACTTGAAATAAAACGATGCTATTGTTAAAATGTTTATATAAACTAGTTGTTATTTGGCTGCCCTGGCATCCGCATACATGATTAGTCACAATAAGATTATTGGATAGAACTAGAGGTATATATTTTATAATCATAATATAACCAAAATAACTGTCCATAAAGAAGTATAATATTGATATATTGGGTTATATTTTCGCATTGAAATATTTAAACCTGCAACTGTACTCACATCTAGTAATAAAATGGACTAAGACCGATCTCAACCAATCAACGTAGAGATGACATAGACTATCAGTTACGCAAACTAATTTTTGTGGACAAAACTGACTTTTGTGGACAAAACTGAATTCTGTCCCACAAAACTGAATTTTGTTCACAAAACTCAATTCTGTCTTACAAAATTGAATCCTTCATAACAAAAATGAATTTTGTATATAAGAATTTTACATAATTGGATTTTGTGATTTTTAGTGCGACAAAACTCAATTTTGTCTGGACAAAATTGGTTTTGTACACATAATTAACCTGTCCTACATGGCGCCCCGTAGCTGAAAGCCAGCCGCACATTGTAAACTTTAGACTTAGTCTGGCGTTTTGTGACAAGCGAGCGGTGTAGCACCGCATATAGCTCCCCGAGGAGCTTTACGCGTCGGCTCCTAACGCATCGAGCACCCCAGGGAAGCTCAATCCGTCGCTAAAGAACCGTCCTGTCATGTCCCATAGATCTTCCGAGGAGCTCAATGCGTAAATATACCAGATCGTCCCGCATTCAGCTCCCATGTTATCAAATTTATAAACTACGATGACATAAACTACTGACAATGATTTACGTTAAGTGTTACTCCTTTATCATCATCATCATCATTACCATTGCCATTACCATCTTCATATTCAGTCAAACTTTCCTGAATATTCAACGCAGGTCAAAGCCGGTTGTGCAGGTTAATGTCATAACGTTCTGACGTCAGTAAGTGACGTAAATTGTGTGATGTATGACATCACATGCGTGTTTGCAACGTCACATTTGTTTCGGCTAATGCTGTGCATCTGGTAGTGGAAACAAAATGGCGAGCAGCATACTGGATCAGCAAAGCAAAATTGGTATTAAGCTTGAAGCTTGAAGCAGAACTATCCAGTAACATCATTGCAGGTTAGTTTCTTCGTTTAACAGTTAATTTAGTAAATAAGACAGCTATTCCATCAGCAGGGTCTGAGGATTTTACACATTTTGACTATATTCGGAATAACGTTTTACCAAACTATCGGAATGTGATAAAATTGTGACACAGTGTAGCAATTAATCAGCTTGTCTATTTCAAAATTCACATATTTTATTATGACATACGCATAGAATTTTTAGAAAATAAATATATAAAAAATAAAAATGGATTTTCATCATGGCCCTGCGTAAAGTGGTTTAATGGAAGCTATGTGACAATACTAGGATTGCATTCGCGTTCGATAGACGCATTTCTTGTTCATGTTATTTTTGGAGTTGTTCCATAGCAAAACACCTTGTACTGAATTGTGTTTTAAAGCAAAACATGTTACGCGTGCAGGCGTTTTAAAAGTGTAACAAGAGAGGTATTTTGCTTTGAAACATCCTTCATGTTTTGTTTTTAAACATGTTACATGTTCCAAGCCAAAACACCTGAAACGTCCTCGACGTTCCATATAAAACACCTGGTGTTTTCTAACCAAACTGTTGGTGTTCCAAAGCAAAACACCTGAGACGTCCGAGACGTTCGATAACAAAACACCTGGTGTTTTCTAACCAAACTGTTGGTGTTCCAAAGCAAAATCATCATCATCATCATCACTCATCATCAATCATCATCATCATCATCATCATCATCATCATCATCATCATCATCACCATCACCATCACCATCACCACAATCATCATCATCACAATCATCATCATAACAATTGTCAAAAATACAGTCACCATGAGAATTCTTATACAAATGATGATGATGATGATGAGGTTGATTATGACGGTGATCATCATCACAATCACCATCATAATAATCATCATGCGATCATTTGCCTCTATAAGTTAACCTTTATCTTTGGCTTAACATGTCGATTAAATTATCGCCCGAGAGATCGATTAAAAAGGATTTTCTCTGCGAGATGACTAGCATGGTGAATTACATCTCCACCATAAATGCAGGGGTCTACTGTGTGATATAATAATGGAGCACATTCACTGGGGACCACATATGTAAAACCAAAATACAAACGGTTGTTCTACGAAGTCCAGTATAGACAAAAAGGTACACCGCATGAACAATATTTGTAAAAGCTATTACAATTCGTAGAGCATTATTTGAATTATCTACATTTCCATACGCAGTAGATTTTAAAGCGATGGTCATACATTTACGACGTGGATGCCGACTGTTTCCATACTGGGTCGTGTTGAATCGGCATATACTACCCGACTCAATGAGACTCACGACGACTTACTACGAATTCGCCACAAATTGCCTTTGTCGTGATTCGGTGTGCATTTTTTCCGATTCGTACTTGTGTCGTCGCGGGTCGTGTTACATCGTCCCGAGTCGGTGTGAGTCTTGACCATTGTCATCTGCATCGTACTGGTGTCGTACCAGAACTTGGCGATTCCTGATTAAAAATTGATGCCGATCCAAGACGATTCATGGTGAATCGCTATGACTCACCAACACTCACGCCGACTCAAGACGATTTAATACATTTTTGAACATTTCAAAATAGTCGGCGTGCCTTCCCGACTCACCAGGACTTATGACGACTTACCAAGACTCACAAGCCGACACCAGTAAGATCCATCAGGACTTACTATGTTTCGTAACGATCGTGGCAGTGTGACTAGCGCTTAATATATGTGATGCTCACTGAAGTATAGATGTTACAGTGGGGTCAGCGTGTAAGTGCACACACGAACGAATACGACAGGTTGGAACCAACATGTCGTGTTCGTTCGTGTGTGCACTTACACGCTGACCCCGCTGTACGTCCTGTAAAATATTGATTCGTAACGATCGTGGCAGTGTGACCAGCGCTTAATATCTGTGATGCTCAACGAAGTCTAAATGTTACGTACTGTAAAATATTGATCATGCAGTGTACCGTTTGGTCGTAGCGCCACATATACTGGACTTCGTAGCGAAACGCCCTTTCGTTTTACCTAGTTGGTCCCACGTTACGTTGATCAAGAGACTTCTGGAAGAAGCTATTCATCAAGAATACTTGTTACAGTGAGTCATTATCGGAAGTGGGCAGCTCTATGCATCAAGGCGAAAGACCCATTTTAAAGTTGATGTGCACCTTCGACAGCTCTATGCGTTGTGGCATAACGCATAGCGCCCGCTGTGAGCTTTATGCGTTGTGGCATAAAAACACATAGCGCCCCATATGAGCTATATGCGTTGTGGTCTAATGAATAGAGCTTACTTGGAGCTCTATGGGTCGGGCCACAACGGATTGAGCTCCTCGATTAGATATATGCGCCGGGAGCTCTATGCGGTCTAACGGAGCGGTTTAATACATCGCAGTTCTGACAAAAAATCAGAATCATCATCATCAGCAGCGTCATCATCATCATCAACAGCAGCAGCATCCGCAGCAGCGTCATCATCATCATCATCAGCAGCAGCAGCAGGAGCATCATCATCATTATCACCACAATCATCATCATAACAATTGTCAAAATTACAGTCACCATGAGAATTCTTATACAAATGATGATGATGATGATGAGGTTGATTATGACGGTGATCATCATCACAATCACCATCATAATAATCATCATGCGATCATTTGCCTCTATAAGTTAACCTTTATCTTTGGCTTAACATGTCGATTAAATTATCGCCCGAGAGATCGATTAAAAAGGATTTTCTCTGCGAGATGACTAGCATGGTGAATTACATCTCCACCATAAATGCAGGGGTCTACTGTGTGATATAATAATGGAGCACATTCACTGGGGACCACATATGTAAAACCAAAATACAAACGGTTGTTCTACGAAGTCCAGTATAGACAAAAAGGTACACCGCATGAACAATATTTGTATAAGCTATTACAATTCGTAGAGCATTATTTGAATTATCTACATTTCCATACGCAGTAGATTTTAAAGCGATGGTCATACATTTACGACGTGGATGCCGACTGTTTCCATACTGGGTCGTGTTGAATCGGCATATACTACCCGACTCAATGAGACTCACGACGACTTACTACGAATTCGCCACAAATTGCCTTTGTCGTGATTCGGGGTGCATTGTTCCGATTCGTACTTGTGTCGTCGCGGGTCGTGTTACATCGTCCCGAGTCGGCGTGAGTCTTGACCGTTGTCATCTGCATCGTACTGGTGTCGTACCAGAATTTGGCGATTCCTGATTAAAAATTGATGCCGATCCAAGACGATTCATGGTGACTAGCTATGACTCACCAACACTCACGCCGACTCAGGACGATTTAATACATTTTTGAACATTTCAAAATAGTCGGCGTGCCTTCCCGACTCACCAGGACCTATGACGACTTACCAAGACTCACAAGCCGACACCAGTAAGATCCATCAGGACTTACTAGGTTTCGTAACGATCGTGGCAGTGTGACCAGCGCTTAATATATGTGATGCTCAACGAAGTCTAAATGTTACAGTGGGGTCAGCGTGTAAGTGCACACACGAACGAACACGACAGGTTGGTTCCAACCTGTCGTGTTCGTTCGTGTGTGCACTTACACGCTGACCCCGCTGTACGTCCTGTAAAATATTGATTCGTAACGATCGTGGCAGTGTGACCAGCGCTTAATATCTGTGATGCTCAACGAAGTCTAAATGTTACGTACTGTAAAATATTGATCATGCAGTGTACCGTTTGGTCGTAGCGCCAGATACTGGACTTCGTAGCGAAACGCCCTTTCGTTTTACCTAGTTGGTCCCACGTTACGTTGATCAAGAGACTTCTGGAAGAAGCTATTCATCAAAAATACTGGTTACAGTGAGTCATTATCGGAAGTGGACAGCTCTATGCGTCAAGGCGAAAGACCCATTTTAAAGTTGATGTGCACCTTCGACAGCTCTATGCGTTGTGGCATAACGCATAGCGCCCCCTGTGAGCTTTATGCGTTGTGGCATAACACATAGCGCCCCATATGAGCTCTATGCGTTGTGGTCTAACGCATAGAGCTGACTGGGAGCTATATGGGTCAGGACACAACGGATTGAGCTCCTCGATGAGATCTATGCGTCGGGAACTCTATGCGGTCTAACAGAACGGTTTAATACATCCCAGTTCTGACAAAAAAGACTAACACAGACCAATAACAAACAAAACAAGAGGGCCATTGTTTTATTTGAAAAACGTGAGGACGTAATGTGCTGTTATTGTGATTGTGTTGTACAATGGCCGAGTCTCAGCTAGAAGGATACAGCAAACATAAAAGTCAGATGAAATAGTAAAATACATCCGTATAGCCGAGTTTATCCAAGCTAATGTACATATTGGTGTCTAATTCCCGCGTCGCACCAAACCACCCGGGGGAAGACATGTCCCGTGCATAAGACTCCATACCCGAGAGTATTTGTAAATACGGGGTTCTCACGCTAGTGCACTTGATCAGGAGCTACACTGTTCATAAATCACATACGCCTCATTTCTCGAGTTACAGCTTCATATATTTGACAACGGACAAGTGGGAGGATTGCGTAATACAACTTGGGCATCATCCAGATTTTCATGTCTAAAGAAGTACATGTGTACAGTGTAAACTTCATATGTACATGTACTTCAACTTGGCAACGAAACGAGGTTATCTGAAATATCACATTTCCGTACTCTGCCGATTTTAATCTCGAGAAAATACGATAACTTCCGTAAATGACGTCGGACATGACACAAATTTCAGCGCACATTCCGAATGTGCTCTGAAGTTTTTGTCAATTTATGACGTCACTTACACAGGATATCGCATATCTTCGGAATCAGTTACGGAGCATTCCCATATGGGAATACGCGGAAAGTCTCACAGACGGAACAAAATAAAACTGAAGAACCAATATCCTATTCAGGAAGCTGCGAATAACAGAAGCGTACGCCCTAAGCTGCATTTAATTCAACCCAACAGGAAATTCGCTGGATTAGTGCGAATTGCCACATGCTAAAGTAAATGATATGCAGCGAGTCTTAGAAACAAATCAAACAGGATTTGCTCCTCACAATCTCTGTGAAGCACGGTTGGTTGTGCACATGTGTAGATGATAACATTTGGACAATACCTCATTTCTTATATATGTTAAGATTTGTTTTCTAAATCAGTGTCAGGATCATTTCACGACGTGTCAATATGACGGGAGATAGATTGAAATCTACATCCCAGAATGCAGAGACGGAGTCAGGATTATACGGAGCCCCGCAGGGGACATGGATTCTATTTATTAATTCGTTCCCACGAAATTACAATTCGTTCCCTTAATTTAACAATTCGTTCCCTCGAAGTAACAATTCCTACGATATAACAATTCGTTCCCTCGAATTAACAATTCGTTCCCACGAAATGACAACTCGTTCCCTCAATTTAACAATGTGTTCCCACGACAACAATTCGTTCCTACGAATTAACAATTCGTTCCCGTGGGAAGGAATTGTTATTTCGTGGGAACGAATTGTTAATTCGTGGGAACGAATTGTTAATTCGTGGGAACGAATTGTTAATTCGCGGGAACGAATTGTTATTTCATGGGAACGAATTAATAAATAAAAGAATGCTACGTCCCCTGTGGGACTCCGTAGAATTAAACCTCTCGAGAATGTATCACCTTATTACATGTAATTATAGACACGCCATGAGAAATTACGCCTGGCATCCTCAAGATTGCGACTATAGTGCAGCCTCAGAATAGCAGGCCACGTATATTTATTTAAAGGTACATGCCCATGTTCTTTATATCAGAGACATTTTCTGGCACAATAAACATTCATTCACCATTACCCCACGTGTTGATTGGCATTATTATACATTTTATTTCAGACGTATATTTCCACACTGATATCAGGGACGATAACCGTTGTTTCCTTAAAATGTTAACGGACATTACTATTTAGTTTACGTATTTATTTTTTGATGTGCAATGATCGAAAATATTTTTATTTTCAGGAGACGCATTTAATTAGTATAAATAATTAAAAAATATCATGCCTCATTTGCATATGAAAATAGCCTGATACAACCGCGAGTCACTATCAGTAAAATAAATATTACTAAATGATTATATCTGTATAGCGGACACTCGTATTTTTTAGAACTGGTGGAATAGTGACACAATTAACCACTTATTTAATTCCCATAAAGAACACGTTGTGCCTACTGAGTGGGCTTGTACCTTTAACTCATATCACTATTTGACCTTGACCTTGGGCACGTGGGAAATATGTGTGGGGCGGGGAATTAAACTGAGAATGATAAGAAACATGCACATGCATTAGTCTCTTCTGATAATTAACTAATATTCCCGAGTTTATACCTCTATTAGGGGAACTAGAATTATTTATACAGTGAAACCTCGCTAAACCGGACACCTCTATAGGGGAACTATAATGGTGTATACCTCTCTAAACCGGACACCTCTATAGGGGAACTATAATGGTGTATACCTCTCTAAACACAACTACCTCTATAGGAAATCTACTAATGGTGTATACCCCTCTCTATAAACCGGACACCTCTATAGGGGGAACTATAATGGTGTATACCTCTCTAAACCGGACACATCTATTTGGGGGATATCTATAATGGTGTATTACTCTCTAAACCGGACACCTCTATAGGGGAACTATAAATGGTGTATGCCTCTCTAAACGGACAACCTCAATAGGGGTAACTATATGGTGTATGCCTCCTCTACCGGGGACACCTCTATTTGGGATACTATAATGGTGTATACCTCTCATAAACCGGACACCTCATATAGGGTAACCATAATAGGTTTATACCTCTCTAAACGGACACAAACTCTATTGGGGAACTATAATGGGTGTATTCCTCTCTAAACGGACACCCTCTATAGGGGAACTAATAATGGTGTATGCCTCTCTAACCGGACACCTCTATTAGGGGAACTTTTATGGTGTATTCATCTATCTTAACGGGACACCTCTATAGGGGATTTATAATGTTGTATGTCCTCTCTATCCGGACACCTCTAATAGGGGAACTATAATGGTGTTTTGCCTCTCTTAAACCGGACTCCTCTTTAGGGGAACTATAATGGTGTTAGCCTCTCTAAAACGACACCTCTATTAGGGGAACTTTATTGGTGTATACCTCTTCTAAATCCGGGACACCTCTATCGGGGAACTGTAATGGTTATACCTCTCTAACTCGGACCCTTTAGGGGAAAACTATAATGGTGTATGCCTCTTAAACCGGGACACCTCTTTTAGGGGAACTATAATGGTGTAGAACCTCTCTAAACCGGACACCTCTATTTAGGGGAACCTATAAATGGTTTATACCTCTCTAAACCGGACACCTCCTATTGGGGAAACCATAATTGTTTATAACTCTCTAAAACCGGTACCCTCTCTATAGGGGGAACTATAAGGGTGGTATACCTCTCTAAAACCGAGACACCTCTATAGGGGAAACCATATATTATGGTTGTATTCCTCTCTAAATCCGGACACCACTATAGGGGACCATTATGGTAGTCCTCTAAACCTAAACCGGACACCTTATTAGGGGAAACTATAAATGGTGTAAACCTCTCTAAAACCGGAAACCTCTATAGGGGAAACCCTATTATGGTGTATACCTCTCTAAACCGGGACACCTCTATTAGGGGGAACTATAAATGGTGTATACCTCTCTAAACCGGACACCTCTATAGGGTAAACTAAAATGGTGTTTTACTTTCCTCTCTAAACCGGACACCTCTATTAGGGGAACTATAATGTATACCTCTCTAAACCGGACACCTCTATAGGGGAACCATAATGGTTTATACTCTCTAAACCGAAAACATCGGGACCCACTATTAGGGGAACTATAATGGGTGTATACCTCTCTAAACCGAACACCTCTATTAGGGCAACTATAATGGTGTATGCCATCTCAAAAACCGGACACCTCTATTAGGGGAACAATAATGGTGAATACCTCACTAAACCCGACCCTCTATAGGGGAAATTATAATGGATATACCTCTCTAAAACCGGACACCTCTATAGGGGAACTATAATGGTTGTATGCCACTCTAAACCGTACACCCTACAGAGAACTTATAATGGTGTATGCACTCTAAACCGACAACCTCAATGAAGGGGAACTATAATGGAGTATACCTCTCTAAAACCGGACACCTCTATAAGGGGAACTAAAATGGTTATACCTCTCAAACCGAACCTCTAATAGGGAACTGTAGATGGTGATTACCTCTGCTAAAACCGGAACAACCTCTAAAAGGGGAACTATAATGGTGTATATGCCTCTCTAAACCGGACACCTCTATTATGGAAAGATAAATGGGTGTATACCTCTCTAAACCGACACCATCTATAAGGTGGGAACTATAATGGTTTAGACCTCCTTCTAAAAACCGGACAACCTCAATAGGAACCATAATTGTTTTATACCTCTCTAAACCGGGAACACCTCTATAGGGGAACTATAATGGTGTATACCTCTCTAAACCGGGACACCACTATAGGTAACCATAATTGGTGTATTACCTCTCTAAACCGGACACCTCTATAGGGGAAAACCTATAATTGTGTAATAACCTCTCTAAACCGGACACCTCTATAGGGAACTATTAATGGTGTAATGCCTCCTCTAAAAAACCGCCTCCTCCTATAGGGAACTATAATGGTGGTATACCTCTCTAAACCTGACACCTCTATTAGGGGAACCATAATGGTGTATACCTCCTTTCTAAACCGGACACCCTCTTATTAGGGGAACCATAATGGGGTAATAACCAGTCAAAAAACACGGACAACCTCTATAGGGAACAAATGGTGTATACCTCCTCTTAAACCGGACACCTCTATTAGGGGGTAGCTATAATGGTGTATACCTCTTCTAAACCGGACACCTCTATAGGGGAACTTATAATGTTTATAAACCTCTCTAAAATCCGACACCTCTATAGGGGAACTATAATAGCTGTATACCACTCTAAACCGTACACCTCTTATAGGGAACTATAATGGTGTATACCTCTCTAAACCGGACACCTCTATAGGGGAACTATAATGGTGTATACCTCTCTAAACCGGACACCTCTATAGGGGAACTATAATGGTGTATACCTCTCTAAACCGGACACCTCTATAGGGGAACTATAATGGTTTATACCTCTCTAAACCGGACACCTCTATAGGGGAACTATAATGGTGTATACCTCTCTAAACCGGACACCTCTATAGGGGAACTATAATGGTGTATACCTCTCTAAACCGGACACCTCTATAGGGGAACTATAATGGTTTATACCTCTCTAAACCGGACACATAGAAGGGTTAGTTGTGCTTAATTTTGATAGGTTTCTAAGCCCGTTATCTCCAATTTTAATGTCTGTTAATGATCACAAACCACTCACGCGTGTCTTGAAGTAGTCATCTTCCTGTTTTACAGTGGAACCTCTCAAAACCGGACACCCTGGCAGCAGGTCAGGCATTTGAACATTCTGAGCCAGAGTTGTGTGCTATGCGACCACGAACAGACATTATCACCTGAGATAAATGACCAAGAAACTCATAAAAAAATATGATCATAGGTATTTTCTTGGTGTTCGGTTTTTAGGCGAAGTTCCACTGTTTTTGAACATGGGGATGAGATAAATAGAGAATAGTAGGTTAGTGCCGTGAATGGGAAAAATATCCGGCAAGGCTCAAGAATTTCTTTATTTCTCATCAGAAGTATATGTTGTGACCACTCATTTGAACCGTCTCGCCGAGACGGTTCAAATGAGTGGTCACAACATATATTTTGGTTCAGAAATAAGGAAAATAGATAGAGAATAGTGCCGTTAGTGCCGTGAATGGGAAAAAATATCTGGCAAGGCTCAGGAAACTGGATGGGCGAGGCTCTGCCGAGCACAACCCGTTTCCGAGCCGCGCCAGATATTTTTTCCCATTCACGGCACTAACCTACTATTCTATTTATCCCGTCAACACCTACAAATGACTGTAAAATGCAAAAATAGTATTGACTGGATATCAAAAATGTTTCACGGCACCGTGTTTCACGGCACATACGCACTGTGTTGACGGGATAAATATCGGATTATCTTCGCAAACAGGCGGACGAATTAGCGGATAGGATGGTTGTCACAAAATACGCATGATTCGCAAAATACTGAAATTGTATGAAAGTTTCGAAAAAAAATATTGCTTGTACAAAGCATTATGCTTTGTACAAGAAATATTTTTTTCGAAACTTGAGTCTTCTGGAATTGACATAAAATACACGGAGTCGGGGACATTGCGGTGACAAGAGCAATTCTGGCGACATAAGTACCCACCTCATATAGCCCATATATCTTTTCAAAGTCTCCTCCATACGCTAATCCCCATATTTGACTTCCAGCGAATCAATACAAACAGCGTCGTTTGTGGCGTAATTCACATTCGTTATGTAATAGGAGGTACTTAACGAAATAGCTATAGGAAGCAGTTTGCGTATCCCTATTACTTTGGAGAAGCATTTCCCGCAGTGATTTCCGATGTCATTGTCCTGCTAAAAGCTACGGACTGACAGTAGCAAGGTGCATGATCACGTGGTTACAACAACAACAACATTGGCTGAAAGTGTTGAAATCTTGAAAGTATTATTTTATATTTTCCTTAATATGAAACGGATTTTGATGAAATATGGCGCAGCAAACGCGTCTTCATGAGCTGCATTTGGTGGTCCCGGGAGTTTGGCACAGAGTTATGTCGTTTTTGCGAAGAATCGATTTCCGTGTCGGAGACACGGAAATCGATTCTTCGCAAAAACGACAGAAGTTTTGGCGACAATACAGAGACCACCAAATGCAGCTTAACAAGACGCGTTTGATGCGCCATATTTCATCAAAATCCGTTACGTAATGAGGACATTATAAAATAATACGTACTTTGAATCAGATGGATTCTGGAAATTTCAGTACTTGTTGTTGTTGTTGTTAGTATCACGTGATCATACACCTTGGGTAGAGGAAATGTGATCAGCATAGTCCCAGGTATAATGTGCACCCGTATTAACATTATATCACCCAGAGGTTTTCTGGCTGACCACTGTATAGAGGTTTTACTGTATAAATGTTATATGGTATCTTTTACCAGTTGATGGTCAATATGTCAATATGTCATTTAGTTCCATAAGTTCTGTAACCGATTTCATCAAAATTGCTAAGCATATTTATCTGGCTAAGTATACTTTGAGGAAGTAATCATTTATTTTCCCCGAAATGCATTATTTCATATAGAACTGACGACTGCATATCTTTGATGATTAACAGTATGCAGAATTATTATACTGAATGTATTACTTTATTACAGCAAGAATGTAATGCATTCAGTAGCAAGATAAGTACACTTTGCAAGTTTGGTGAAATCGGCTAAAGAACAGTCAACAATACGATAGCATGGTCGTCGTCATCTTCGAATTAGAGGAGTTTGTGTTGCATGCGTCGTATGTTATAACGACAGCACTGGTAGAATTATCCTTTGACCTGTAGCCTATTTCACCAACATGTCTAGCAAAGTATACTTTGAGGGAGAAATTTTAAATTTTTTGATAACTTCATTAATTGTTATTATACTGAATGTATTACATTTAGGCTGTGATAATGTAATAAATTCAGTATAATAATTCTGCATACTTTTAAACATCAAATATATGCAGTCGTTAGTTCTATAAGAAATAATGCATTTCAGGACAAATAAATGATTACTCCCTCAAAGTATACTTTGCAATGTTGGTGAAATCTGCTACAGAACAGTCCGATTATTATCCTCGGATACATATTTCACAAGTAAATTCATGATAGTAGTATTATATGCCGCTTAATATCCACACGTATGGAATACATTTTGTTTTCCAATAGTGGACTGTAGAGCCGACTATTGTTCATCGACGACTATCGTTCACGTGTATGATTAAGCCGGTTTTCCCGGCTTAATCATACGCGTGAACGATAGTCATCGATGAACAATAGTCGGCTCTAACGTCAACGACTATTGTCGACGACTAATGTTCACCGACAGTGAAACTTCTTTAACATTTCCTAAGTTGTTCAGCGGTCTACAGTAAAGTTGAAATAGCTAGAGAAATAGCTAAGTTAATTTTTCCCGGCTGAATCATACGCGTGAAAGATAGTCGTCAATGAACAATAGTCGGCTCTACAGTGGACTCCTATACTACCGTTTTGATCGGACTTTTTTTTAAAATAGAAAACACACGTGGCTGTGACTGTGACAATGGGGCTTATGTGATTTGTGGCCAGTGTATCTCCTGGTGAAATAGCACACTTGTGTATTTGTTGTATGACGGATGCTTCATTCATGGAATGACGAACGGGGCAGATCATGATCGGACTGTGCGGATGCTGAGCTGGGGCTACACTGGTTGCATGATCCACCAACCCCATTTATTCAGTCACAGCCACAACTGAAACCAGGCAAACCATGGCAACGTGAAGTACAAGAAGATATGTCAGCAAGGATTGATGTATTGGTGTTTAACGGCATATCGACAGCTAAGGATCATTTAAGGTCTCAAAATCGGAACGGAATTATTTAATACCACACCAAAGTCGCTTGGCCCCTTCCCCTAAAGTAGTAGATTAGGAATAATCGTATTACTCATTAAGGGGTATAATCAGATTCAACTCTCACATACAATAATGCCAAAGACGTACCTGAGGGCCGAACCAAATCCAGTCGGGATTCCGATAAGGGTGAATCCCGATCGTTAAATTACACATCGCATGCTCCAAACGAACCACCACATGTCAGCAAAGATATCGCATTGGAACTGTCAGTAGCGGTTAAATTTGGTGCCATAAACATCCCGTGTACTTCGCCACCATGTCCAAGGACAGAATGTCAAATAATTCCAGCACAAAAATATTTACACAATTCCCTAACATTTGATTGGTCCGTAGCAAGTCTCTGTCCAAAATTTATATCCCAGTAAACTCCCATGCCGAACTACTTTCCGTAACCGTGAGGCGCAATTAAAGTAATTCTTAAGAAAACGGAAAATAAACACATTTTCTTGATGAATTTATTTCAAATGCTGGAATTATAAGGAATTAATGGCCTTTTTGTGGAATTTATCGGGGATATAAACTTGGAAAAGTCGCGGGAATACTGGACGAGGCCTTAAAAAATTACAATTTTTCGAAAAAATCTTTATTTTTTTTCTAAAATTGTAATTTGTTATCGCTTCGTCCAGTATTCCCGCGACTTTTCCAAGTTTATACCCCGATAAATTCCACAAAAAGGCCATTCATTCCTATAATAAATAAATGATGCAGGTCCGGCATTGTCTCACGTTATACCATAGTTCAAATAATATGCTGCATCGTATCGCATTGCCGTCAACACTCGACGACATGCACATACATGTAATACATAGTAATAGGATTGTATGTGGCTTAGATAATCTCAGCTATACGGATATAATATGTCTTTTATAATGTTTATATTAGCTATATCCTAGCTTGAGCCGCCCATTGTACAATTTAGTCAAAATAACAGCCCATTCTGTCCTGGCGTTTTGTGACAAGCGTGCGGTTTAATACTTCGCAGTTCTGATAAAAACGACTTGCACATACCAATAATTAACAAATCAAGAGGGCCATTGTGACCCTATATCGCCCACCTGGTAATTATATATATGCAAGTAAATCTGAGCGAGCTTTAGACATTCATTAGTCCTACGAAGTTTTGTCGAAACCCGTCTGGTGATTATCTTTATACGGCGGCCATCTCGGATTATGTGCCGATCTCCAATTTGAAAAATCTGAAAATGTTTCAGCAGCAGACAAAAAGGTGCATGATCACGTGATTACAACGACAACACCAATTACTGAATTCCAGAAGCGCCTCCGATTCAAAGTACGTATTCTGTTTGTCTTTATTATGTAATGGATTTTAATGAAATATGGCCCATCAAACGCGTCCTGTAGCCTATTTCATCAACATTGCAAAGTATACTTTGAGGGAGTAATCATTTATTTTTCCTGAAATGCATTATTTCATATATAACCAACCACTGCATATATTTGATGATTACAAGTATGTAGAATTATTATACTGAATTTATTACATTATCACAGCCAAAATGGCTGTGATAATGTAATAAATTCAGTATAATAAAAATTAATAAATTTATCATAAAATTGAAAATTTCTCCCTCAAAGTATACTTTGCTACTAAAGTATACTTTGCAATTTTGATGAAATAGGCTACTGGTAAGCATTTGGTGGTCTCGGTACTTTGGCTCAAACTTCTGTCGTTTTTGCGAGGAATCGATTTTCGTGCTTAATGTAAATACTGACACGGAAATCGACTCTTCGCAAAACGACATAAATATGATCCGAATGCAGGTTACGAAGACGCGTTCGCTGCGCCATAGTTCATCAAAATCCGTTGCATGTTACGGAAACTATCAAATAATATTTACTTTGGAGTGGGCGCGCTTTCAACACTTTCAGACATTGTTGTTGTTGTGGTAACCACGTGATCATGCACCTTGGACATTACATATGAGGTTTGGCCAGCATCGTCCCAGCGGTTAGTAAGAACAGGCTGTTTGAAAGCTATCATCAAACGATATCGGTTTGAACTTTCGGCGGCCATCTTGGATGACGTAATTATTCGATTTCGATAAAAAAAAACGCTTCACCCCTCATTTAATTACCCCACCCACTTCTGTTACATAGGTCCCACTCCCGCGTAAATGTCAACGGTCGTCGTGTATCTGTAAGTGCAAGTCGTGCCGCGTCAGATTAAGCGTTAATTATAATAGTCTTCCAATGCATAAGCCGGCATAACCCCAGTGACCAGATTGTCTCTAGTCGTGATAGACTGAGTCACTCTCCCACCAAATAGCCTGTGTGGCAACTATAGCCTGTGTGGCAACTAGCCTGTGTGGCACCTAGCATGTGTGGCATCCAGCATGTGGCATCTAGCCTGTATGGTACCCCCCTACATCCCCACCCCACCCTTAGGTGATCTGGACCTACCCATTTACAGTAGCTCCCGGCTCGCGTCTTAAATCCCGAGTAAAGTGGCCATTCTATCACGACTCATGATCTGATCCTCCCATATAGAAACAGGCTATCTCGTGACTAATTGATTGACTTGCGTTCGTGAGATTTGTAAAGTTCCATTTAATGTTTCTATAGAAACATTATTTGCATAATTGCAGTGCATCCAGCTAATAATAATTAGCAGTCAGAAACGCTGAAAAGTTGTTAAAGGAGTTTTAATCAGGGGTCAAGCTGCGCGTTGTCAGTTTGACATTAATATTGTTCATCACAGAGCGCCAGATCATGGTAGATCATGATATCCTCTTGCAAAAGCTTAGCTGCTACCGATTTAGTGATCAAACATTGATGTGGTTTAATTCATACTTGAAGCAAAGAAAACAGGTAACTTCAGTTAATGGTGCAAAATCAGAAGATATGTTTATTACATGCGGCGTGCCCCAGGGGTCTATACTAGGTCCGACATTATTTCTATTATGTATTAATGATGTGCCTGCTATGCTTTCCGAGTCTGCTACAGGAACCGATTTATATGCTGATGACACAACCATTTATGATATCCAGAGTAACATTAATGAGGTAGAATCTAATTTGCAAATAGCATTAAATCAACTGAAACTGTGGTGCGAAACAAATGGTATGCTTTTAAATACTAGCAAAACAATAGTATAGTAATGCTTATTTCAACCAGGCAGAGAAGAACAATACTGGATAAAAATGAAATTCACTTGACATATAATGATATATATTTGGAAGTCACTACTGGCGATAAAATCCTTGGACTAAACATTAATGAAAATCTGCTTTGGAATGACCATTTTGACTTTGTTTCTAAAAAAGTATCTTCTTATCTTTGGTTGCTATCAAAAATTAGCTATTTCCTCTCTGTAGAGCATAGATTGCTCTTTTACAAAGCTTATATACAGCCTCATTTCGACTACTGTTGTATTATCTGGTTTAATTCTTCAAATCAAAATCGAGCAAAAATTACAAAATTGCAAAGGCGTGCATGCAAAATTATTCTTGGTACCGAGTATTCCGATTTAGTGACAGCAATGAAAAGACTAAAAAATGTAAGTTTTGATGAAACTATATTTTTGCAGAAAGCTAAGATAATGTACAAAACCCTCAATGGATGAGTTCCCGCATATTTAAGTGAAATGTTTATTATGCAATCAACACGACTGGAGAACGCTAACATAACACTACGATCTGTGACAAACGAGGCCCTGCATGTTCCTAGACCTGAAACAGAATTATTTAAAGGTAGTCTGTCTTACTCTGGTGCAATTATATGGAACAGCATTCCATTAAACATTCGAAATGCGAGCAGCATAAATGTATTCACGGCTCAATGTTCATCATGGATGAAATTTCAGTAGATGTCATTAAATGGACCCACCACCACCATCAGTATCATAACCCTATTTATTGTGACGTCGTTTGTTTTGGGAAATCTCAATGAAATATGGAGATTGCCGGAAATGAATGCTTTCCCAATGTGTATGGTTATTATATAACGAGTTACCGAAAAAATAGACTAATTGTATTGTGATATCCTTCGTTTAGAGAGTTCCCGGTTTATAGCTGTTTCGACAGTTGAGTCTCCCGGTATTTAGGAATACATATTACGATTTGATATGTCAAAAACGGTCTTGTTGTCAAGACGAATTGATGTAGACCCTGACCGTCCTTCGCATACGCACATTCTGATCTGGGTCATTATTGTTTGTTATCCAGTCACAAACATTTAATCACTAATGTCTACACCGAACGGACTCTGTCGCGATATTAGTATTTGATCCTGAGTTTCGGGTCGGTCAGCATTCTGCAACCTACTCGTATCTGAGACAATAAGCACGGTTTTTTCATAAATTATCATGTTAAAATTGCGTATTGCAAGCAACCCAACGTTTGCCAGCTACGTGTAGCTGGTGGAAGTTGGGTTGCATCGCTTGTTTTATACATGCCATAACCTGTTCACTGTAAATATGTAAATATGTGTTTGTGTTTGAGAGGGCCCTAGGGAAGATTGGTGCACGCCAACTTGGTTACCCTCTTTAAATAAAGAATTTACTTACTTACTTACTTACCATATTTGTTTTGGCAGCTAGTTATCCACAATAAAAATATTGACAAAGCTGTTGGAACGAATATATACTCCATATTGCGTATCACAAGGCACTAAATGTGTATTGTGATACGCAAGAAGTATATATGCCAGTTAAAACACATTTAGCATTAACAAAGAAAAGCATTCAGCTGAATGTGCTTGGATACGGTGTGCATACACTGTATGTTAATGATTCTCTAAAAGAGACCAACATGATACATGTCCTTACACATCGACTCTATTGTTTGTCGGAGGTTGGTAAGTAATTTGAACACCTGTAGACAAAAGAAAAATTTGCATTTGTATGCAAACCTTGGCACGAAAAAGTCGTGCTTCACGGCAAATCGCACACGTTGTGTGTCCATGGTCATTGTGTGAATTGATAGCTTGACACAAGGAACACTGGCTAAGACAAGCGGTCTTACGATAGCTAGCGTAGCCCGGATCAGTCTGCGCATCCGCGCAGTTTGATCATTGCATATGTTGGTCGCCATTTGATCAATACCATTTCCTATATTTATCAATGTAGAAGTTGTTGATGTTTTGCGATCATCGGAATGATTACATGCAGAACATAAAACGATAATTTGGATGGTGAATGATGATAAAGGTACACATATTCGCCATACAAATGCTGCAAAGTCCTCCGTGCCAGTGACGCATATGTAATCACAAATCGTGTCAATGCCGTGGACAGATGTATAAACAAAAATATATATACATATATATGCAGCAGAAATGTCTAAACTATAATGTAGAACATTGTTGAAATACTTTAAATACTAGAAATGTGGCCTGTCGGCACACGAATGCCCCCGCTGGCAGTCAAAGGAAATGAGGCATATTTAAATGATAAGCCATTTACACGAGCGTTAAGGTTTCGAACGCACCAAGTATGTGACCTTGATCCTGGGCTTAGCGGGGGCGGGACGAATGTGGATTTGTCACAGGGCGGTAGAGGACCATTGGAGCAATGTGTGTGTGAAATATGAGGCAGATCAGAGCAAGGAAACAGAACTTATAAGCCATTTACCCGAGCGTTAAGGTTTCTAACGCACCAAGTCTGTGACCTTGACCCTGGGCTTAGCGGGGCGGGACGAATGTGGATTTGTCACAGGGTGGTAGAGGACCATTGGAGCAATGCGTGTGTGAAATGTGAAGCAGATCCGAGCAAGGAAACATAAATTATAAGCCATTTACTCGAGCGTTAAGGTTTCGAACGCACCAAGTCTGTGACCTTGACCCTGGTCTTAGCGGGGGCGGGACGAATGTGGATTTGTCACAGGACGGTAGAGGACCGTTGGAGCACTGAGTGTGTGAAATGTCAAGCAGGTCCGAGCAAGGAAACAGAAATTATAAGCCATTTACTCGAGCGTTAAGGTTTCGAACGCACCAAGTCTGTGACCTTGACCCTGGTCTTAGTCTCAAAAACAGTGCTATATATATATAGAGGATCTTACTTGCGTGATGATTTACTATGATATTTATTAACGAGTTTACTGATGTCAAAAGAGGCTATGCTGAGTTTCTTTATATACTGAGCAAAACTAGAAACGTCCCTCCATGTTTAAGGAAAGATTCATCAAAAACCAAAAGGGTTACTTTTAAAAATCAAAATGGAAAAACAAGTTCATTCATTTCTGTATCAAAGCCAATAAATTGCATTTGGATATCTTGTTAAATATTCGAGAGATAACCGGCCAAGGGCGGTAGGGGTCAAAATCAAAAATCACAAAAACTCAGAAATGTGTTACTTAATGTTTAGAGATGGAATTTCAATAAGTAATGTGGCAAATTCAGTAAATCTCGTTAGTACCGAGTGTGGCCACCATTTGCATGAATGCATGCAATGATCCTACGCCGCATCGACGTGACGTAACGCAATACCAGTGCGTTGGGCAAATTCCTCCATTCCCGTTGTAACTCCCGTGTAAGATCGCGACATTGTCAATCTGATGGTTAGCTCGTGCTTTGCGGCCCAGCTCATCCCATATGTGCTCAATGGGATTGAGATCGGGGAGGAGCCGCGGGCCATAGCATGACGTCGACGTTGTTTTGCTGTAAGTATTGAGTGGTGACCCTGGCTACGTGAGGGCGGGCATTGTCGTGCATCAATGTCACACTAGGACCATGCTGACGGATAAATGGTAAGGCATGTGCATTTAGCACATCTGCAACATAACGTTGTGCATTGATGTTGCCATGTACAACAACCAAATCTGTCTTCCGGTTTCCCATGATCCCACCCCAGACCATTACGCTCCCTCCCCCAAACCTGTTCTTCTCAACAATGCAACAATCGGTGAATCTTTCATTTTAACGCCTGTATACCCGTAATCTTCCGTCAGCATGACTAACTGTGAACCGAGATTCATCGGTGAACAAAACTCGGTTCCAGTCAGCCCTTTCTCCATTCAGATGACGTCGCGCCCATAACAGTCTGGCAGCACGGTGACGTTGGGTCATTATCTGACCAGTGTACGGGCGGCGTGCCCGGATTGGTTGGGCGTTACGACGTAACCGGTTGCGAATGGTCTGCCCTGAGACACCGTATCGCCTAGCAGTGACTGTGGCTGCCAATCGACGTTGACGTAAGTGCGTCAACGTAATGTAACGATCGGCTCTAGCCGTCGTTACACGAGGCCTACCAGGTCGCTGCCGGTCGTGAACAGCCCCAGTCTGCTGGTACCGGGCTGCAAGACGATCAATCGTCTTCCGACAGCAACCAAACCGAGGCGCGACCGCCCTGGCGGCCATCCCACCCGCAAGCATCCCAATTGCCTGATTTCGCTCGTTTTCGGAAAGCCGTGGCATATCGAAAACAGTGAAAAATTAAAAAAGTTTTTTAATTTTCCGAATAGCCCCTATCGCATGAATGGTACGACATGAACTGAATCACCTTATCGATGACAAGTATAGCGTGCACGTGCAAAAAGTGGAAATCAACGTTCCGGTCACTGGCCGCTATGTAAACCGTGTGTATCGGCTAAACTCTACACGATCGTATTCTGAACATCGCCACGGTTTAAAATACATGTACTTTGAACATGTGGTACATACATAGACAGAGCTACACCGGCTATAAAACAGGGACGTTTCTAGTTTTGTTGAATAAATCAGTCAAGGAGCTTTAATAAATATAATATTCCATCAACACAAATGTTAGATTTGCTTTATTGCAGGAGCACATCATCATACTAAGCATATAGTATATACTGGTTACCTAATGTGTTTTATTGTACCTGTCTGATTTGCACATTTATTACACTAGTGTATAATGATATTGAACATAAACCAGTGCCGGCCTTTTAGAACATACGAGTCAAACTTAAGCTATGCTTATTGATAACTTGTGATCAGTGCATATTTAAGATAAAATGAAATAGCTGTAACACTTTTTTTGGCTCGAGAACATTGTTCACTTGATCCCAGTTATACAAAAATAGGACATAATATGTTTTACGCTACCTACGAAAGTCAAATGTATGCATTACAATAATAAAATGCATGTACACGTGGACTATGATATATTCTGCATTTTGACTGAGAATAATTTTATTATCGTACAAAAAGGCATGTTTCATTGTTGAATGACAACTGCATCATTCACTTTAAGTTTAATCAATTAAGTTGGTTTATTACTGAAACAGCATGTGAAAATACAGTCACTGTGGCTAAACATATGCAGGATTAAATTGTTATTGATGTGCACTCTACAGAGACCCAACTGATGACATATGAATACAATGTACTAAAATTGACTCTGATGAAGAGGGGAGATAGTTGGTAACGTATTTCCGTTCGCTATTTCAGTACCAGGAAGCACACTTTGTGAAACATAACATTTGTTTTACTTTGAAATCAAAATACTGTTCCACACATATATTATTTCAAATAAATAACACTAGTACCATCGACTGTCAACAAAACTAGCGTTCGCAACGCTATTTATGATTTGGTATAATAAACATATTTTACCAAATACTGATTCTTTTCAAGACGACTTATAAGCACGATTTGATAAAGACAGTCCATGTAAATCTATCATTGAATTATTGTTTGCTAAATTAAACATGTTTCATCACACTATGCACATACCTAAGAGCACGTGTCGTTAAATGTTACTGTTGTTTTAATTATGCTAATAGTTTTCATTCATTAAATTAATGTCATTTCATTTTATTGGGATCATGTATGTGTTGGGAAATTAATTATTGAACACCCCTCATAAATGACTTTGATAACTGACCATCCAATAATATATATATGCATTCATATGCTGCACGTGCATGTACAGTTGTACGCACTGCACCAGGCGATGAGAGGCCCTTCAATTACAAATATATTCTACATGGCCGGGTGCTTATCACTTCGTCGATGTTTTGACAGAGAACTGCTGAACGTAAACGTGGTGGGCTATGTATACACGTTTAAACCGGACACCCTGGGGACCCCATTGCGTTTCATTTATATGGCATTGATTGTAGATTGTTCATGGTTGAAAATGAGAACAAATCCGCATGGACTGTTTAATTATCCCCTTGCCGATAGACAAGATGGGACATAGCGTTAGTCCATGTACTGCGTACGTACGTACATGCATACATACGTTAGTAACACCTTTCATTTTTCAAAAACTCGTGAACCGCTTCACCGATTTTGATAATGTTTGGCCACACTGTGATCGTGCTTTGTTATGCATGCTACCCACATCCGACCGCCCAATGTCAAGGTCACTGAGGACTTATGTTCACCTTGTTTGTAATAAGACAAATATGTAAGGCAACAATGTTAACGTCCTTATTTCATTATCAATGTACGACCGCCCAAGGTCAAGGTCACCCAGGACTTGTGTTTTTAGCTCACCTGAGCAAAGCTCATGTGAGCTATTGTTATGGCAAAGTGTCCGTCGTCCGTCGTCCTATGTACATCCGTCCGTCCGTCCGTCCGTGAACATTTTCAATCATCTTCTTCTCCCGAACTGCTGAGCCGATATTGGTTAAACTTCACAGGGATGATATATGGTGATGCCATTTCAGATTTGTTAAAATGGAGGTCATCGACGATCCAAGATGGCCGCCATGGAAAAGTAGGTCAAATTCTTAAAAAATCTTCTTCTCACGAACCGCCAGGCCGATTTCGACGATACTTGGTATGAATGATCGATAGTTAGCGCTGTTTCAGATTGTTCATATGGTGGCCCGTGGGTCAAAAATGGGCGTCGCCGAGGGGTCAAATAGGGGTCAAATTTTATTTTTAACCGAATATAGTCATGTAATATATCAAATCGAAGGTATTGACGAGACAATCACTCTGGAACATTTTTTGTCTAAATCATATGATTACGTCATCCAAGATGGCCACCGATAGTTCAAATGGTCATTCTTTTATTAAAGATTTCAAACGTCTTTTTCTTGTAAACTGCTTGGCCGATATTGGCCAAACTTAACTGTAATGGTCTGTGGTTGAAGCCTGTTCATTTTTGTTAAAATGGAGGTCATCACCAAATCCAAGATGGCCGCCGTTGAGAAATAGGTCAAATTCTTAAAAAATCTTCTTCTCACGAACCGCCAGGCCGATTTCGACGATACTGGGTATGAATGATCAATAGTTAGCGCTGTTTCAGATTTGTTCATATGGTGGCCCCTGGGTCAAAAATGGGCGTCGCCCGAGGGGTCAAATAGGGGTAAATTTTATTTTTAACCGAATATAGTCATATAATATATCAAATCGAAGGTATTGACGAGACGATCACTCTGGAGAATTGTTTGTCTAAATCAGATGATTACGTCATCCAAGATGGCCACTGATAGTTCAAAAGGTCATTATTTTACTAAAGATTTCAAACGTCTTTTTCTTGTGAACTGCTTGGCCGATATTGGCCAAACTTAACTGTAATGGTCTGTGGGTGAAGCCTGTTCATTTTTGTTAAAATGGAGGTCATCACCAAATCCAAGATGGCCGCCGTTGAGAAATAGGTCAAATTGTCAAAAAATCTTCTTCTCACAAACCTCCAGGCCGATATCGACGAAACTTGGTAAGAATGATTGATAGTTACCGCTGTTTCAGATTTGTTCATATGGTGGCCCCTGGGTCAAAAATGGGTGTGGCCCGAGGGGTCAAATGGGGGTCAAATTTTATTTTTGACAGAATATGGCCATATAGTATATCGGATCGAATATATATAGTATATCGGATCGAATGTATCGACGAGACGATCACTCTACAGCATGTTTTGTCTAAATCAGATGAGTTTGTCATCCAAGATGGCCACCGAAAGGTAAAAAAGTTGTTATTTTACTAAAGATTTCAAACGTATTCTTCTTGTGAACTGCTTGGCCGATATTGGCCAAACTTAACTGTAATTGTCTGTGGGTGAAGCCTGTCCATTTTTATTAAAATGGAGGTCATCACCAAATCCAAGATGTCCGCCGTTGAAAAGTAGGTCAAATTGTCCAAAAAATCTTCTTCTCACAAACCTCCAGGCTCATTTCGACGAAACTTGGTGTGAATGATTGATATTTAACGCTGTTTCAGATTTGTTCATATGGTGGCACCTGGGTCAAAATTGGGCGTGGCCCGAGGGGTCAACTAGGGGTCAAATTATATTTTTGACCGAATATGGTCATATAATATATCCAATCCAAGGTATCGACGAGACGATCACTTTGGAGCATGTTTTACCAAAATCAGATGATCACGTCATCCAAGATGGCCACCGACAGGTCAAAAGGTTGTTCTTTTACTAAAGATTTCAAAGGACTTCTTCTTGTGAACTGCTTGGCTGATATTGACCAAACTTAACTGAAATGGTTTGTTGGTGAAGCCTGTTCATTTTTGTCAAAACGGAGGTCATCACCAAATCCAAGATGTCCGCCGTTGAAAAGTAGGTCAAATTGTCAAAAAATCTTCTTCTCACAAACCGCCAGGCCGATTTCGACGAAACTTTGTTTGAATGATCGATAGTTAACGCTGATTCAGATTTGTTCATATGGTGGCCTCTGGGTCAAAAATGCTCATGGCCCGAGGGGTCAAATAGGGGTCAAATTTTATTTTTGACCGAATATGGTCATTTTATATATCAAATCGAATTTATAGCAGTAAATCACATGCACATTCGCAATATATGTTAGATCAGAAGGTACCAACAAATTCTGTGGAACATTTGAAGTTGTAAGTGAAGAGTCTTTGTGAAATCAAGATGACCACTATGGAGGCTTTTAGGTGAGCGATACAGGCCCATTTGGGCCTCTTGTTTATTATTATCAAGGCAGACAGCGAGGGCATAAGCTTCGTTTAACGCTGCCATTCATTGTTACAGTGGTACCTATCTAAGCTGGACACCTGTGGACCTCCCAGGGTGACGGTTTTCGAGATGTTCCACTGTACTGTTTACTTATTTGTTATCGGGAAACGAGCTTTGTATTGATCCAATACGTACTGACTGATAATAACATACTACTGTATAACGAATCGACCTGATACGAATATCCGGGTTACATCGAATTGAAAAGTGACGTTCTATTGGACGATGTCGCGTGACACGTGCATTCTTGTACATTCCGTATTTCCGTATAATTGTATATTTGTGATGTGTGGTACTGTGTTGTATTGTTGTGCGTACTATTGATTCCACATACCTGTGATTTCACACACCTGTGATATTTACATACCTATGATTTAGCATGTACATTTGCCATGTACAATGTGCGTGTAATAAGGGGGCTTATGTTGTATTGGTGGAAATTCGTTTATGCGTTTCCTTTTTGCGGATTTAAATACACGTCCATTTTATGAGCAATGTTTTACTGATGTCACGCCATATTTGCCACAGGCTATGCATGTGTGTGGTAGAGAACTCGTTGACTGCGTGTGCTGGTTTCGCTATGGAAAAGACCCATTTTAGTATTACGGATGTCCACTATCCGTGCCGGCCGAGTTTGTCCGCGTGTCAGTTGTTCACCAGATAAGGGACCTTCTGTAGGTGAAGCCAGTATATAGCGCAGACCATACCATGGTCTGCCCTGTTATGTATGCTACGGGTTAGTGTTTCAGCATACTGGTGATGCTTTGTGTCGTGATATTTCCGTAAATGACCACGATATTTGAGTTTTGTATGTGCTACACTCTCATTTGAGTGTACAGCCCGTAGTACCGATATGGAGGGTTTGGCGGGGCCAAAAAGCGACCTTCGCATGTCGAGACCAGTCGAGTCCATTTCGCATTATGAGATTTGGGTCTATAATGTACAGATTTATGGTAGTGTGGGATATACCATGTTGGATGGTATTTATTCCGCGAGGGCTGTACACTAGTTTGATTGAATTTATGGCGTGGGAACATATATTTATGCCAAATATAACCCACGGATGAAATGGCAAAAGCCATGGTTTTGTAATATTTATGTGAGATGTCGAACGAGGGGTAGGCATATTCATTATTCCGTGCGTGATTTCACTGGTGCGTATATAAGCGATGTCTCGCAATGTGTTGTGGAGACACATATTTTCTGGTAGCAGAAGAATAGTACTGTATTCACCAGTGACACGGAGGATTTTGGTATGTACCTACATTTTATTTCAGCTGTGATTTGCCGTTGTTCGATTTCCGTTTTAGTCCGTTGTGCATCATGTCTGTCTGTCTGTGCGTATTCGTCCAGTAATTGGAGGCTCATTTCATTTTGTAGCCTCTTGAGATCGCTCCAGCCAGCCACATTGGACGTTTTGGTCCACTCGTTGAGGGCAGACCCCAGTCAGTGCAGAGTACCAGGTCGTCCGAGTGTCCGTACGTCTGTCTGGCGCAGTGTGTGTAGCAGCTCCGGGTACAGGCCTGTATAGAGCAGTGTGTGATTGCTACATCGCGTTCAGCAGACAGTCACAGCCATAGATTAGTGAAGTGAAACACCATACACATATATCATATTATTATAATACCACCGAGTTGAATGTCACCCATGTGAAACTTTTCCCGGCGTCTTAGCCAACGTGATAATCGCCATTTGTCTACCACTTCCGGTATTACAACCCATTGATTCACCATGGATACTTTACATCCGGTCCACCACATCCGGGTTGCTACAGTCTTGTGATACCATAGGAACTTTACATCTGGTCCACCACTTCCGGAAATAATACTTCGCGACAGTACTTCCGGTACCAGCTTCCGGAACATTATCGTTATTGACTACCATGTGATGTAACCACATCCGCTTTGACTTTGACATTCATACTTTGGAAATACATTGCATAGGCAATACATATGTATACTTTGATAGTGTATGGTAATACTCCTATCATGGCATATCATGGCTAAGGGATTGTAGTAAGACTACATTTATTGTTTATTGATTAATCCACTTGAAGTTGGATTATAGCCATATTGTTGACTAGACCTCATACTGCGGGAGAGGCAGACCTTGGGACTTTGGTACTCAGAGGTTACCACTATCTATTGAGATACGCCAGCACTGGGGTAGCTCAGATGATTGTCATTTGTCCTCCAATGTTTCGTTCTGCCATGTTGTACTTGTATGTTATTTCACTTTGATTAGCGATCATCAAAGCACTTGTGCATTCATACTATTGTCCACTACGGGACCATTGAGATACCACATATTGAGTTTATTCGTCTACAGCTTTTAAGTTGCGTTAAAGTATAACCTTGTAATTGAATAGTATCATGCACCGTACAGTGATGTTCGCATATCAATGTATCATGTATTCCTGTGTGTTCCCCATGTAATATAGTGTACATTATAAGTGATTAAGTGACTACGTGTACTTATCTACTCTGGCCTATCCCTTACACTTCAACTGCATTGTTACCACTTTTCGTCAGATCAAGCTATATTGGCCATAACGTCATAACAATTGAAGTATACTTGGTTCATATGATAATAGGGGAGACAATTTGTCTCGATCATTCCTGACCTTGGTAATGACATTGACAGACGAACGACGTCACATGACGTTATCGAACGACGTCAGACTAATCACGTAACGTAAACAAGTCCGCGTTCTTTTCAATGAAAACTGTTTTAAATTTATTTGATCATTGGCTAGCATAAAACGTGACCTGATAAAAAAAAAGCTAGTCTAGTGTCTTTCGATATTAAGATAATGAGGCTCGGCTCGGAAGCGGCCTAGTCTTGCCTGATAAACTGGTATTTAAAACTACACTAGCCTGGTATTCTCTGTGAGTTAGTATGATTTATGCAAGCATGTTCCAATGCATATTATCCTGCATATTGAGTGCTTGCTTCGTATACGTATACGTTAGATATCAAACACAAATAATAATGAGAAATGTGTCAATGGGACACGTATAATCCCACTGGCAGCATGCGTACATGGATGTTATTGATCGGCTGTCATAACTGTGGAGTCAGTTCCTTTAATGTCAAATAGAAATTCAAAATTTCCACTGAATACTAGCCAACGGTAGTCGGTAAGTAGATGTGTAAGTCAGTTACTGCCCTAATCGAGGTGTTTATGTGTTTAAACAACCTACATGTGCCCATGAAACACCTCGCGGCGAGGTGTTTCATGGGCTCATGTAGGTTGTTTAAACACATGAACACCTCGATTAGGGCAGTAACTATTACTTATACACAGAATTGCCCGGCCTAGCTCATCAGGCCATCAGCATCATCATCCCACTACCCGAGAAACTGAGCCCCATCTAATGGTGGAAATCTGTTTAACATAGAGATGTATCTCACACACGAAGGTCAATGTCACCCGAATGACACTGGGTAAATCACCATCACTGTGAGGAATTTTGGTAATGATCCGACTAACAGATCAGTTGATATTTTAGATTTGGACGTACATGTATGTCCAAATTTGTTGACGCCTACTACGTGTACTACTACGACGCAGCCGCATAACCCAGAATTTTGGCCGTCAGGTCTAACTTTCCACTGACGTGGTGAGACAAAAATTTCGTACCAACAAAAGGCGGTTGTAAAGTGTATTTGCGTATTAGTTGGGTGATTTATGTAAAGTCGTGCGATATGTCTGCCGAAAGTTATTTGTTTGGCTAAAAGTATTGTTTAGGGACTTAGTAAGCAGAAAAAATGTGGTGGCAATTTTACTTTTCATTTTTGATTTTTTTACGGGCCCGCGAAAATACCCCACCCACTTATTTTCTATTATACACGGGATCACATTTGCATCAGCTCTATATACGTGATAAAAATAATATTTGTACCCAGACAATTTATATTATGACACACAATAGACAAGGTAATATCATAAATGTCTATGTACGTTGTATACATCCGTGAAAATACCCCACCCACCAATTTACCTGTATGAATATTTGTGTTAGTTGACATTTTAATAGATGTGAGTAAGTCTTCGACAATTCACGTTTTTCTTTGTTCTAAATTGATGTATTGTGTCCCAGATAGACACACTAATGGACGACCCGGCATTTCAATTCGTATGCGATGTTCTGAGCGTACATCGGTAATCGCAGATTCTTCAAAAGACACAGAGGTACACGCAGCTGTGTACGGTTCCTCTAATTCCTAATTGACAAAAAATAACACAACAGACACAAACCGACAACCCAAAAAATTATATATGAGAATGCGACGAATGCGCCATATAATACAAACGTCAACAAAGTCCTAACAAACAAACGCCTCATCCAAGTATTTTTTTTTTATACTGGATACAATGTTATATATTAACTCTGTGTATACCTTTGCATAATTATACATTGTCACTAAAACTTACAGGTCAATATTGTCAATGGTGCGGTACATGATAGTCTGTTTCCCTTACATGAACAATTTGGTTTCCCTTTGCAAGAACAATTGCAGACACACTTCACCAGCTCCAGCATTGCCAATGGAGCCGGTTTATTTAGACATTTAACCGGCACCAGTTTCCCATTGGCGTCCAGTTCTCAACCATTATCATCAAGACGCTGTAGGCGTGGTTTTGGTTCTCGGTACGTTTTGTCTCTCATGGAGATGAAGTTGGCTCTCTGTATATGTGGTTTGAGAGTTCGTGGAGTAGGCGGGAGCTTTTCACTTTCAAGGTTGTTGGTTCTGAATAATTCCCATCGTAAGTCATGTACACTCTTGCATATGATATTGGGCGAATAAACCATGCATACGAATCTCTCTAGACTTGTCATACCAATATCGTCAGGTGCCAATCCATTGCCAAGCCCCTGTAAGGCACCAACTACGTCATCTTCAGGTTTGAGGGAAAGATATTTAACAATCTAAGTTTTCTTCGATATATTAAAAAACTTGCCGCCCCAGTCTGCACCTGTAAAATTGTGCAGACCAACCAAGCATGTTGTCTTTTCCGGCCCTAGTTCAGAGTACCTTTCGTTGACATCGATAGTTTGGAATGATTTTCCTCTTCCAGTTAAACGTTCAGATGACCAGGGATATTTTCAGTTGCTACCATATCCATCAACAGATGGAACACATCCGTGTCAGGGGACCATACATAAATGTCCCGAACTGACTGACTTTGTAAAGAGGCATCGAGGGCGTAAAGTGGAATCTGTCTATCTGCCTCTTCATGGGAATGGGCCGCCAAACCTGGGTTAATAAGATGTGGCTTTTTCGTGTGAGCAGATGTTCCAAACACAACAACAATGCCCTGAACACTATTCGCAAAGCGTTTAATCAGTCGTTGTCCAAGGTATTCAGTTAACTGGGATTTTGTTTCGCTGTGTGACAAGATAAGTTTTATAAGACACATTGCGTATGTTCATGCAATCATGTATTATGAATTTCCCTGGCTGTGTCTTACCCGCACGCTTGACTCTTGTATTTTCCTTCAGTGAGCCACTAGTGTATCTGTCAAATATTACTCTTCCTTCGGAATAACCGGTCATCAGTTTCGATATGCGTTGCAATACCGGCATCAGTGGGCACACATCACACACATATCGTTGTCCTTGTCAGTATTGTTGTCGCGAGTGGCATCGGAAGTTGTACTACACATTGCAATGTCCTCGCCTGTCGCCTGTCTGAACTGGATTTTCTACTGTTCCAATTGTAAGTTCTCCTAACTCGGCAACAGTAGTATTCTCATTAGATGCAGCTGAAGTTTTTGTACCAGCCTCTGTAGCTTGTCCGAACTTTTCTATTTCCTTCATAAGTGAGACTTTTTCCGATGGTAGCAGCAATGTTCCGTCAGTAGCAAAGAGAGATCGTGGTGTTATAGCCATCTCATAATTTCCGATTGTTTCCCCCAGCTTCGACATCATGTCTGGGCGTGCCTGTTGAACGACTAAAAACCGCGCAAGTAATTGACGATCTTCACGAAGCTTCACTACTTTGTTGCAGATTGCTACATTTGATTTTGTCAAACATGTGCTGTGTGTTTTCAGCTTCAATTTTTCAATTCTATCCCAAACAGATAGCGCAGATGCCGTTCTCAATCGCGTTTCTACCAACTCTCAATACCGTTCAGTTCCCTTCTCATCTCTGTTAAGAATGTCGTACACTGCAGTGTCTGGTAAAGGCATCACAGAAACTATGTTTGCCAGTGGCAGCTTGTTTTCGAATGGATTTCCATCGCAGTGGCTTTCTCTAGACATATCTTGATTGTTGCTGCATTTCTTGCAGCTCGTGTGCCAAATGTCCCAGACAATTGATAATGTTCTTCAGGGCGTGAGCTGCTACCGGATGAATACAATGACTGAAACTCACCGACGATGCGTGTCATTTCGGGAGCTGTGAGTAGGAATCGATTGAGCGTTGGTTCACTTTGAGTTATACCAGTAATGCCTCCAACCACCTGCTCTAGAGTCTGATCCACAAACAGATTGGTAAATGGTATACCAGTTTTCTTCACACAAAAAATCACCTTCTTCGAGTGCTTTCAATGTTTCAGGGCATTCGGTCTTGAGCTCGTTCATCTGGGCAATGTGTACTGGAATCAAGCGTGCGTAGTTGTATAAATCATGCGCGAATAAGTATTTTACTTGCTCATCGAGGGCTGACAAATATTCGTTCCAATTGCCCTGCCATGCGCGGATCAGGTGAAGAAGGCACTCGACCTGGTGTAAATAGTTCATGATCCTCCACTAGCCTCGTCTGTCGTGTCTTTGTCAAGTATATCTTCGTAGTTGGCGCAAATGTCGTTGAAACATTTGTTACAGTGTGGGCTCGCACAACACATCCTTTTTTGCTATTTTACACTGGTTCACATCAGTCGTCTTCAAACGGTAAGTTTTGTGACGTATACAAAGCGTGTGCAAAAATGTAAGCGATATTAACATAGTGGGTGGGGTATTTTCGCGGGCCGTAAGCGATTAAAAATGAAAAATGAAACTGCCACCAAAGAAATTTCGTATGCGTTCGTTAAGAATACCATGTTAAAGTTTACATAATTGCTACACACAACATGTACATATACATTTGCAAAACACCCACAATATTCATACTGGCAAATAGGTGGGTGGGGTATGTTCGCGTCGGTAAATAACTCGTCATTGGAATATTAATTAATTGATTTTAAATCATCCGACGATAACATCACACTCAAAATATCAGTTTCATCATGTAAGTAAAGCTGATGCGAACGCGAACCCGTGTGTAACAGTAAAAAAGTGGGTGGGGTATTTTCGTCGGCCTGTAAAAAGTTAAAAAATAAAATTGCCACCACGTTTTATCTGCTTAATAAGTCCCTCAACAACACTTTTAGCAAAGAAAATCAATTTCGGCAGACATATCGCACGGGAGCCTGTATCCTACAGTCCAGTACTATACTATATGTACTGACAGTATCGAGCAGAAGTCATACACACCAGCGAACGATGTCTGGTATGATGACGATATGATGATCATAATTTTGCACTTACGAACATTTTAGTTAGACGAAGTTTAGTGAAACGGCCCCCAGGTAGTCTATATGTAAACAATATGGGCCGCGCTCTGTGAAAACCAGCCTTAATGACAACGTCATGAAAGGCTGAAAATGACGTCGCAAAGTTACGCATAAATTTACCAACGTCACTTCGGATTTTGACACTTGGAATTGTTGCGTCATTGCAATAAGTTGTCCTATTTATAGCCGTACGCTTTACGGCTCACAAATAGTTTAATGTTGGATATGCGTGGCAGAATTGTACAGTTGTTTTCATAGTGGTTCAGATAGTTGTCTTTTTTTTCTTCGGTTTCCTTCAAGGAAATACGTAGTAATATTGTCGATTATTTTTATTCAAATGGGCATATTGCATTTATGATTTTTACAATATATTATTTGGACGACTTGTGAAATGACATTTGAAACTAAATAACCATACGACTGGTATTTTTAGATAACACATAACAATATCAGTATTATGTAATCATAATGCTAATATTTATTTTAAACTTTATTTATATATTTATATAACAATTACAAATAAACGCGAGAACAATTGTAGTCGGCGTAGATGGAGGCGTCTGCATGTTTCTTAATTTGGGTTGAAACCTGAATACTCACAGAAAACAAACTTATCCTGTCTGGCGACCACCATCAGTAGCCCATTTCATCAACATTGCAAAGTATACTTTACTAGCAAAGTATACATTGAGGGAGTAATCATTTATTTTTCCTGAAATGCATTATTTCATATAGAACTAACAACTGCATATATTTCATGATTAAAAGTATGCAGAATTATTATACTGAATTTATTACATTATCACAGCCAAATTGGCTGTGATAATGTAATAAATTCAGTATAATAAAAATTAATAAATTTATCATAAAATTGAAAATTTCTCCCTCAAAGTATACTTAGCTACTAAAGTATACTTTGCAATGTTGATGAAATAGGCTACAGCTATACATATACTTACAACGTTAAGATCGACCCCGGGGCGCATGTGTGCGCTCTTTACTAAATATGCTCTACGGTCCCGTTCAGATTACAGCGGGGTCGGGTATTTTCGGCCGTCTAAGACGGAACCGTACACGCTGTACAAACCCAGTTCCGATTTTGGGATTTATTTATAGATTACACTGCATTACGCATTTTGATGAGTAACTCTAACCTCATGCATTCATGACTTAATTATGTGTCTACGTAGATCTTCATATTTATGAAAAGGTCTTGGTTTACATATGTCGTTCTATGGAAAACGATTCAATATGGTAGTGCTAATTACGCGGCTCCTCGCATATCGCATGCATCATGTTGACACTGGGCCAAACATGTTTTATTATTTAGTATTTAGCGTGTTGGTATTGTGTCACAGGCATATTTTGTGCGAACATAATTGTAGCCACCGGGGGCCCGTTTCACTAAACTTCGTACGACTAAAATGTTCGTAAGTGCAAATCGAGGATCGTCTGGAAATTTCAATTGATTGATTTACATTTATTGAGCATAGGCTGCTCAATAAATGTAAATCCAATAATTGTTTACAGGAAAATGTTGTTAATGTGGAATTTACAGACTATCTTAAGTTTGTACTTACGAACATTTTAGTCTTACGAAGTTTAGTGAAACGGGCCCCAGGGACGTAGCCTACTGATTTGTATCTGTATCTGCAACCACTTGCATGTACCTTCTAATGTCACGTAATTTTTAGCGACTTTCAAAAATATCACATTACATCAGCCGTACGATTGCCGTTTGATGACTGTTAAATATTATTTTAATTGACCACTTACTTGTAAATATGGTTATATGAACGTATGGCATATATTTTACTAGTATTTTTGCAATCAGTGCAGACCCTGATCAGGCTGCGCAGATGCACAGGTCTCCAACATTTACAAATTTAAGAAGTCCTAATTTACTTACTACTAAACACTGGATGTCTGCGTGCTTTATTGGTTTTTTTTATCAAAGGGACGTTCTAGTCGGAGGCGTGTAAATAATATAAAGCAAATACCAGGAGCGGATCCAGGATTTCAGGTTGGGGGGGGGGGGGGGGTGGGGGGGGGGGGGGGTGGGTGGCGGGGCGGGACTTCTTAATTGAAACAGTTTACTATATTTTCGAACTAGCACCGTTTGTTCGTCGACCAAGCGGAGCTCGGGAGACTGCTAGGTGAGTCCGGCGGTAGGCCCTCCTGAATATTGTTGATATCTATACCCCATTTTGCCGCGTTATAACGCATTTTAGAGCAAACATATCTTTACTCGCTAAATGTTAGGGGGCGCGCGCCGGGATTTCCCCTAAGTGAATCCGCCCTGGAATACACAACTTCTATATTTGCAGATTCAACGCGTCTAAATTCAAACGAGACGCTTCAAACAGATGTCGCAATTTTGTGGTCGGTACAAATTTAGTGTGTAAATAACTGACTTGATTATATAGTGTGCAGACATGAATTCAAAATACATATACGTACGCCACGGTGCAATTTAGCATGGCTTGTTTGGCCACTCATTTCTTTGTTTACAAAGGCGTTGAATGTACTTTTTCTGAAACGCAACACAATTAAATTGATTTTTTTTTTATTTTAACAACTATACATTCCACTTACTAAATAAATACCAGGCGCGTAGCTGCATTAAGGCACTGCAGGCCCGGGCCTGCAGAATTTTCGAGAAAATAGAAAAAAACAATTTACCTTCATTTACCTTCTAGTTTCGATTTTGTTTTTCTTAGGGGGCAGGCCCCCAGACCCCCCTAGCATACTCGCACCAACGGTGCTCGAAGTCGTCAACCGGGCCTGCAGATTTAAATTGGCTAGCTACGCCCGTGAATACGCATGCTGTCGCGCGGGCATCAGTCACGCAAATACAAACATATGAAGGAATCTACAAAGTACGGTTGATAAATGCGTACATCTATAAAATTTGAAGAAACTTATATAAAAAATCAGTACCGGCAGTAAATTCAGACAGGATCGAGACGGGTAGCCCACACACTAACTTTGTTAAGCGGACACACCTAACAATATCTGCCCTCTCGGTGTGGGGGCAGTGGCGCGGCGATGGTCAGCCGAGGGAGTGGGGGTCAGCGCAGGATTTCCCCATATACCTGCTAGTACGAGGTACATGTACACAAGACCGTCCGTCAGTCATATTGGCTATACAGGAAAACGTTCCTCCTGCTTTCGGAGATGTAAATTTAATTCCGAGAGTCGGGTATGGACAGTCGATTTTTAATTTGTTGAAAACTCCCCGGGGGTGTCCGACTATACCATCGGGCGCTGAACTCATTGATATGTGCAGCCATAGGCCTATCCAAATTTTAACCAAATTCAGGTCATTCATTTCTACAGAAAATAGTGTATTTGTTTCTATCACAGATTGTTTCATTTTCAAACACCAGGAACGTCGTTTAGTTGTTTGTGTTTGGTCCTTGGTGAGTGACGTAATGTCTACATCAATAAATGACGTCACAATTAACTGTTACGTAAATAACGTCAATTAGATTCTGAACTAAATTCTCAAATAATTACAATGTATCTGTCTGACGGTACATGTATATGCATAATATGTGACAGTTGGCGACAGAAGCAAATTACGAGGTCACATGTCGGCTAATTATAGATTTAACATTGATAGTGGTGCGTTTGGTTTGTTCACTACATGTACTTATCATAGTTTTATTCTGTTCAATGTTTGATAGTATTCATACTAACACTTGTAGATACATTTAGTGCAACTTATCAGCTAATACAGTTTACAGCAAGCACAGTCAATGAGTCTATGAACACGCATTTCTACTGTAGGCTGTTGTGTTGCATTGTACAAACGTCAGCGTTTCAATAACGTCATTTTCTCGATGACGTTACTTTTTTTTCCTGGCGTGATTGACATGGTGCTACAAAAAGTGAGATAAAACAAAAACGATGAAACATATTTGCATTTTCTTTTCAGCATATTGTTTGTGAAAGGTGTCCGCACCCAAAAATGTAAAAAAATGTCGAAAATGTTGTCATTAAGGCCGGTTTTCACAGAGCGCGGCCCATATATATATTTCTATCTCGGTACATCAGTATGACAATGTAATAAAAAACACCAAATCAAACTATTTCTCGCACATATTTAATTATAGTCTGTTTCACGAAAGCTGCCCAAATTTTACGACCATATAAACAATTCAAAAACAATATTTGTTTCGATAATATTAAATTAAAGCAAAATTTAAGAATGAGACTTCTTTTTATTTCGTGAAATTTGGTCAAATATTGGTTTTATTAAGAAAAATTGATTTCTCTATGGGAATTTAACATGGGGGAAAAAGAGGTAAAGGAGTGTGGGAGGAGTAAAAATACAAAAGGTTTTGGAAATCGACTCCGAAACCTAGCTAGATAGCTTGGAAATGATCTAACTAAGAAAACAAAAGTTAAAATTTAAAAATCGGTCCAGTATTTCTGGACTCCTCGCAAACTTTAAACAGACCAAATGTATTATGCACCCCAGTAAACGCAACAGGCAATGGTTTTATTACTTATATTTACACTGCATTTTATGATACATATAGTTTAAAAAATGTAAATAACCAAATATGGCGGTAACATTAAGAATATTCTGGTTTTACGTCATTTTGTCGCAATTCCTGGAACAGCGAGTTTGTCGGTCAATAGCGTGCAGTTATTGACAACCTCGTGGAAATGTATGAAGCCAAACGAACTTTAAAGGTACATGTCCACTCAGTAGGCGCATGTTCTTTACAGGAATTAAATAAGTGTATACTTGTGTGACTATTCCACCAGTTCTAAAAATTACAAGTGCACGTTATACAGATATAATAATTTAGTAATATTTACTTTACTGATAGTGACGCGCGGTGGTATCAGGTTATTATCATATGCAAATGAGGCATGATATTTTTTTTTAACTATTTATACTACTTAAATGCGTCACCTGAAAAAATAATATTTTCGATAGATTATAAAGTACGATCATGCACATCAAAAAATAAATACTGAGAATAAATAGTAACGTCCGTTAACAGTTTAAGGAAACACGGTTATCGGCCCTGATATCAGTGTGGAAATGTACGTCCAATATAAAATGTATACTAATCATATGCCAATCAATACGTTGGGTAATGGTGAATGAATGTTTATTTTGCCAGAAAAAAATGTCTCAGATGATGTCTCTGATATAAAGAACAGTTTGTGCCTACTGAGTGGGCACGTACCTTTAACCAATCAACAACATGGCGCGTCGGCACGTGGGTCTAATGTACTGTACTGGAATATAAACGCATTACGTTGAATGGGCGTTTCCATTATGAGTGTATGGACAGTGTAAACATTCTTATCCCGTCAACACAGTGCGTATGTGCCGTGAAACACGGTGCCGTGAAACATTTTTGATATCCAGTCAATACAATTTTTGCATTTTACAGCCATTTGTAGGTGTTCACGGGATAAATAGAATAGTAGGTTAGTGCCACGAATGGGAAAAAATATCTGGCGCGGCACGTTTCCGTGCCGCGCCAGATATTTTTTCCCATTCACGGCACTAACCTACTATTCTCTATAACCGTACGGCGAACTGAGTATGCCGTGATTAGAATGCGCTGCACTGCACAGTCTACTCAGGGCATACACTGGTCCCAAATGTCCCATAAGTTCCATTTTATTATCCGCTCGCCTATTTATTGAGAGAAGTAGAACAAGTTAATCATTAGGCGCTCGATTGATTGTAATTATGGTCTAAATTAGGGTCGATTTAGGAAATCGGTTTCCGTAACTTACACTTATGCATATTGAGATTTCAGAAACATGTAACAACTTAATCACAGCCAACCATCGCCAAGACTAGACGATTTTGAAATCGAGCTTCACCATTAGCAATTATCCTGATAGCGTGCGCCCCTGGGGGCAGTTTCACTAAACTTCGTACGACTAAAATATTCGATCGTAAAGTGAAAATTTATGATAGTCTGTAAATTTCACATTAACAATGTTTTCTTGTAAACAATTATTGGATTTACATTTATGCAGCCTATGCTCAATAATATGAAAATCCATCAATTGAAATTTCCAGACGATCCTAAATTTGCACTTACGAACATTTTGGTCGTACGAAGCTTAGTGAACGGCCCTCAGATACGGCAAACGTGACAATGCAATACAAATACAATGTAATACAATGTCTTGGGCACAGCTAATACAATTCACGAAGGCAAAATAATACTATAAAATGTGGTATGTTGACGGACTTAGGGCCCCTATAGGTGATTTGAGAAACGGTTACAACACTGTTTCAAAAAATAAACAGACAGACAGAAGACAGACAGACGGACGGACGGACGGAGACGGACGGACGGACGGACATATGATAAGTAGGGAGTGTAGTTTTATTAATGTGGAAGGATATATCTGTACTTAAGTAAGGCACGTGTGCAATATGAAGTTATTAGCTAAAGGCAAACAGAAATTATAGGTTGTTTGACAAACTGTTACAAAACAAGAGGGCCATGATGGCCCTAATTCGCTCACCTGACTCCATGAACACCAGAGGAGAATGTGACATTGAGTTCATATGTGTTTTAAAACAATTGTGCTATTTTTAGATGGCGGTCATCTTGGATTAAGCGATGACTCATTTTACCAAATCTGAAAATGCTTCACCCAAGGATCTTAACTTACTATGAAGTTTGGCCAGCATCGGCCATGTGGTTCCTGAGAAAAAGACGTTCAAAATCTCTAATAAATGGACATTTTGTCGGCCATCATGGATGACATAATCATCCGATTCCGACAAATATTGCACCAGAGCAATCGCCTCATCGATAACTTCAATTTGATATATGACATGAACATATTCGGTCAAAACTAAAATTTGACCCCACGGGCCACGCCCATCTTTGACCTCGGGGTCACCATTTTAACACCTTTGAAAGAGCATTCTACATCGATCATTCTTACCAAGTTTCGTCGAAATCCGGCTGGCGGTTCATGAGAAGATTTTTTAAGAATTTGTGCTATTTTTAGACGGCGGCCATCTTGGATTAGCGACGACCTCCGTTTTAACAAATCTGAAAAGGCTTCACCCATGGACCATAACTGTGAAGTTTGGCCACCATGGGCCAAGCGGTTCGTGTGAAGAAGAATTTTTAAATCTCTAATAAAAGAACGACCTTTTGACCTTTCGGCGGCCATCTTGGATGACATGACCATCCAATTACGACAAAAAATGTACCAGAGCGATCACCTCTTTCATACCTTCGATTTGATATAGACATGACCATATTCGGTCAAAAATAAAATTTGACTCCAATTTGACACCACGGGCCACGCCCATTTTTGACCCCGGGGTCACCATTTTAACAAATTTGAAAGAGCATTGTACATCGATCATTCTTACCAAGTTTCGTCGAAATCCGGCAAGCGGTTCATGAGAAGAAGATTTTTTAAGAATTTATGCTATTTTTAGAAGGCGGCCATCTTGGATTAACGATGACCTCCATTTTAACAAATCTGAAAAGGCTTCACCCATGGACCATAACTTTTAAGTTTGGCTATCATGGGCCAAGCGGTTCATGTGAAGAAGAATTTTGAAATCTCTAATAAAATAACGACTTTTGACATTTCGGCGGCCATCTTGGATGACACAACAATCCGATTTCGACAAAAAAATGCACCAGAGTGATCGCCTCGTTGATACCTTCGATTTGATATATGGCATAACCATATTCGGTAAAAAATAAAATTTGACCTCAATTTGACCCCACGGGCCACGCCCATTTTTGACCCCGGGGTCACCATTTTAACAACTTTGAAAGAGCATTGTACATCGATCATTCCTACTAAGTTTTGTCGAAATCCGGTTGGCGGTTCTTGAGAAGATTTTTGAAGAATTTGTGCTATTTTTAGACGGCGGCCATCTTGGATTACGTAATGACGTCATTTTAACAATTTTGTAAATCCCCCTACCTAAGGACCATGACCATGAAGTTTGGTGATTATAGGCCCAATGGTTACCGAGGAGAAGACGTTTGAAAATGTTCACGGACGGACGACGACGGACGACGGACGACGACGGACACATTGCGGTAACAATAGCTCACATGAGCTTCGCTCAGGTGAGCTAAAAACAAATAAACAAACAGACGGACGGACAGACGGACTGACAGGGCGAAACCAATTATCGGCGGGGCCCTAACAATGCAACGTAATGAAACACAATACAATACAATGCCGGTGGTGTAGCTAATGCCATTCACGATGAAAATATAATGCAATTGTAAATGTGCATGACAATCTTGTCCAATTCACTGAATCAAGGATTTACTTTTATATATGGGCCGCGCCATACGAAAACCGGGCTTAATGACAACGTTATAGAAAGCGGTAAACGACGTCGGAAAAACGACAATTCAAATTGTCTAACGTCGCCGTAAAAGTTCACATGTTGCCCTCCCATTTACGTTTACTGGTGTCAGTTAACATTAAGTGTGAACAGAAAACGGGAAATGATAACTTACTGAAACTTTCACTAATATGAGACGCGATGCCTTGTACCTCAGTACACATATTATCATGTCATGACTTGATGTCACGTACTTGTGACGTCACTGAACGTGAATACATGTTTGACGTTATGGCCATGGTGTCGTGACAAAATATTATAGCAAGGATACTTGCACGAGTTCCTCGCAGCATCAATTACTTAGAAATGCTTGAGGCGCTGTACATTGTCGCCTAACTGTCGTTCTTTGACATTGTCACTCTTTTCCGTCGTTTGTCCTTATGAATTCAAAATGGTGAACGCATAATTTAACTGGTTACATATCAGCGAAGTCTTCGCTTACACTGCACTTTGATTCATAAATAATCTTAAATATGAACAACCTAGTGCTTGCAAACGATATTACCATATATTATCTTAGTAAATTGAGACTTTTGAACAATTCTATCCAGTACTTAGCGAACGATATGCCATTTAATGCCACTTATTTTATCATAAACGGAGGTAGACACCCAGCTATGTAATTACATATATATCCGGTGTTTGTATTGAATTTGGCAAAATAAATGCATCAACATCTCTCTAATAGATTCAGAATCAGTGATTTCAGTGCAGCTTCTTGATTGTTTGTGCATAAGCAATACATAATGCACAAAACACACAGTGAAGTCGGTGGAGTTTTCGAAAAGTCTTGAAATTAATTTGAAATTTGATGGTCATAAACTTGCTTTTCGTACGATTTGTAGTATCAAATCATCAGCTTATCACTTGACTGCATACTAATGGATATCAGGTGATGGTAATGCGATCCTCAAGAAAGACACACGGCGACAATTATAAGGTATCACGCTACCACATCTGCCCGACGTCGTGCTTTGTCACAAAGTTAATGTTATAAGCGGCCTACTGCCTACTTTAAAATATGTCGTCGCATACGAAATGTTAAATAATGTCGCTATTATTCCCCAAAATTATTTCAGACAGCACAAACAACAGGGAAACGCCAACACTTCTCACTCTGCCTCGTTTGAAAATTATTCATATGAAATTACGTTACTTGGGCCGCAATCCAAAACATGACGTTACATTAGCAACTGCAACACGAGCCATAAATATTATTTTCATACTTTTTCTTGGCCAGGCTACGAGACATCCAAATTTGGTTGACATGCGATAAAAGATGACAAATATATAGGACTTGTCCGAGTATTTTATCAACACCTCTTGTATACGCCGTTGATAAAGACGTCGTAATTTCGACGTCATTGGTCTAAAACGTCATATAAGTTTTTACCACGCGTCATAAAAATACTTCTAAAATGAAAAATAATTGGGATACATTGATAATTTTGGAGGCATATGGCTTTTAAAAGATGTACAATTCAGAATACGCGAAAAAGTAAAAACTTAATTTTTTTGCCATTAAGCCCGGTTTTCGCACGGCGCGGCTCATATATATCGTGTCTGTATATGTCTCTGAATAATTCCAGCACAACAATATTTACACAATTCCCTAACATTTGATTGGCCCGTAGCAAGTCTCTGTCCAAAATTTATATCCCAGTAAACTCCCACGCCGAACTACTTTCCGTAACCGTGAGGCGCAGTTAAAATAATTCTTAAGAAAACGGAAAATAAACACATTTTCTTGATGAATTTATTTCAAATGCTGGAATTATAAGGAATGAATGGCCTTTTTGTTGAATTTATCGGGGATATAAACTTGGAAAAGTCGCGGGAAAACTGGACGAAGGCCGGCCTTCGTCCAGTATTCCCGCGACTTTTCCAAGTTTATACCCCGATAAATTCCACAAAAAAGGCCATTCATTCCTATAATGAATGCACCACGATCCAAGCCAATACTACCTTCAATATAATGAGTTCATGGAGTCTAGCAAATACCAGCACAGAATGCAGTTAAACACGAGTTAGAAAACAATGATGACAAACAAAAATTGATCAGCATGACAAACAAATACGCCACTAAGGCCTATATAAACGGTCACAGAGAGAGACATCTAATTGGTCGATTTCCAAGATGGTCGCCCAATGACAAAATGGTAACTTTTGTACTTTAGAAGGCATACTTATACAAGGTGGCCATCTCACGTGACTTCATGAATAAGGTTCACGACAAATTTGGAAGAAAATCGCTCGATTCGAGGTAAGAAAATTTCGCTTTCTCAGCTTGTACGTAACCGCTTTTATTATTTACTTTTACAGTGCAACCTCTCTACAACAGCCACCCATGGGAAGACGCAAAACTTGCTGTTGCAGAGAGGTGGCTGTTGTAGGGAGGTTAATGCTGAATTAGATTTTGTCCTCTGCTGTTTATTTATTTTCTTCGATAATTATCATCAAATACATGCTTTGACAGCATTTTAGAATCATTTCCAAAGGAAATGATTCTAAAATGCTGTCAAAACATGTTTTTATTGAGAAAGAATGCAAAAGCACCATCAGCCGGCAATGTTCGTGCTCAGCAGTCTAAGGATTAGACATAGATCAAATCATTCATTTGTGATATAAAATAGCGGCTGTTACAGAGAGGGTGTTGTTGTAGAGAGGTGGCCGTTCGGGGAGGTTCGACTGTATTACTATTACTTTTTACTTTACTATTATTATATGCATCAGACAGTGTCGTGATATATACAACTGGGACCCGTTTCACTAAGCTTCGTAAGACTAAGAAGTTCGTAAGTGAAAACTTTAATTTTAGAATAAAATTTACACTGACAACCGTGTTGGAAAATCTTTAGCGGATGTATTCATATTTAATAATGTGTGCATGTAGAACATTTTTATTGTGCGAAGTTTAGTGAAACGGGCCCCAGGTAGTGTTCTTACGGCGTTTTACATTTATTGAGTACATGCATTTTCTGAAAATGTGTAGTTTTGTTAACGGACCAATCTTTGATTCATTGACTATTTCATCAAGTTTAAAATCTTTCGATCGATTACACGGAAGTATTTTGAGAATTATGTCTTTCTCAAAAGAGTACAAAAAAGTCATAAACGCAATCGGTGACAATATAACCTCATAACAAACCGATAACTACAACACAGTCGGTCGATGGCACACCATCGCAATATACTCACTTTTCCAAAATTCTAAGTCGAAAAGGGGGAGATAATTCATGAGCGGGGACAGAATAAAAAATCAAAATTCATTTTGCGCATCTGCACACACTAAGTTTTAAGTCCCTAGCTATTACAGGTACAACGTTTTACTTCTTACAAGACAAATTTGGAACATTCTAAGTCGAAAATGGGGAGATAACCGGAGTCGAATAAAAAACCACTTTTCACCATAATGAAGGCACACACTAAGTCTCTACTCCCTACATAATATGGTTAAAACGTTTGACTTCTTACAACAAAATGTGACGGACGTACGGATGTACAGACGTACGGACGGACACCCGTGACGAAAACAATATGTGCATTTTTCTTCTTCAAAATACTGGTATAATTATATGGTAAGTCACTTTCCCAGTCTCACTCTGCGAGTCTCTTGAAACGGCAGTGTGTCTGTGCTAGTGCGCAGTCTAATTAGTGGCTGCGTTGTCACCGTCATCTTAAGCAAACATATTTCGTCATGATGCGACTACATGAAATAGCAATTAATCAGGCTCATATAAATGACCTAAAACTACACCCTGTCACTGCCAGCATTCCATAGTCCAAATCTGAAGCCATGATAACGTCACTGCAAAAATCGCAACGTCCTAAAACAGCACGATCGGTACAAATATAGCTTGTCCAAACTCGGATGTTACTGATCGGGAAACGTTTGCTTATTCGATCAATCGTAATTGAAAAAGACAAACCAGCCTCTAAGAGTCCTCAATTATTCATTGGGTGCGTTCTATCTTATCTAATCCAATATTCGCCTGGGGTAATTATCACTAGCATAGACCGCGTTCGAGACGCATAGACTGAGACTGTGAAAGCGGCTTCTCCATATAAGTATAGGTTTGTTATGATGTTATATTGTCACCTCCTGACGGAGCCCGTTCCCTCAATTTAACAATTCGTTCCCACGAAATAACAATTCGTTCCCACGGGAACGAATTGTTAATTCGTGGGAATGAATTGTTATATCGTGGGAAAGAATTGTTAATTCGAGGGGACGAATTGTTAAATTGAGGGAACGAATTGCTAATTCGAGGGAATGAATTGTTATATCGTGGGAACGACTTGTTAAATTGAAGGAACGAATTGTTAAATTGAGAGAACGAATTCATTAAAAAAATCCCTGCCCCCTGCGGGGCTCCATAATTATCACTAGCATAGACCGCGTTCGAGACTCATAGACTGAGACTGTGAAAGACTGACACTGTGAAAGCGAATTCTCCTTATAAGTATAGGTTTGTTACGAGGTTATAATTGTCACCTCCTGTTGGAACCCCGCAGGGGACGTAGAATTTTTTTTTATTAATTCGTTCCCACGAAATAACAACTCGTTCCCTCAATTTAACAATTCGTTCCCACGAATTAATAATAGTAGAGCGTCGGACTGCGGATCGGGAGACCCCGGGTTCGTATAACCACGACCGCTGCGAATGGCCAATTCGGTGTGTCTTTGGGCAAGACAACTTCGTGCTAGCCTAGTCCAATGTGGATTGGCACTCAAATAGTCGGTCCCGACATGCAAGGTCATCGAACCAGTGCCGTCGTTAAATCAAAGTATTTACATTTACATCGGGTTATATTGTCACCTCCTGGTCCAGTTGTGTTTATTACTTTTTTGTACTCGTTTGCGAAAGACGTATCTCTCAAATTACGTCTATAATGATTAAATCGATCAAAGTTTTTAAGCTTGATGAAATATTCAACGAATGAAAGATTGGCGCGTTAACAAAACTGTGCAAATTCCTGAAGGAAATACTCAATAAATAACCGGAATATACAGTGGAACCTCTCTAAACCGGACACCCAGTGAGGTTCCCAGGGTGTCCGGTTTAGAGAGGTTCTACTGTAAATCCATCAATTGAAATTTACAGACAATCTTAAATTTTCACTTACGAACATTTTAGTCGTAGGAAGTTTAGTGAAACGGGCCCCCGGTCTACAACCTGCTAGGGCTGCAAGGGCTACTGTCTGTTTCACGAAACCTGCCCATATGCTACGGCTATACAAATAATGCATAAACAATATATTGTTCGATAATATTAAATTATAGTAAACTTTTAGAATGAGCCTACATTTTATTTCGTGAAATTTGGTCCAATATTGATTTTATTGCGAAAAAACAATTTCCACACTCAGTGAAGATGTCTATGGGGATTTAACATCGGGAATTTTTTCTAATTTCAGAAAAAGTAGACCGATTTTCAAAATGTAACTTGTTTTATTAGTTAGATCATTTCCAAGCTATCTAGCTAGATTTCAGAATCAATTTCCAAATGTTTTCGTTTTTCGACTCCTCCAGGTTCTCCGCCACGTTTTTCCGCATGTTAAATTCCCAGAGAAGTCATTTTTCGTAATAACGTGAAAATCAATATTTGACCATATTTCACAAAATAAAAAGAAGGCTCATTCTTAAATTTTTATAAAATTTAATATTATCGAAAAAAATATTGTTTTTGCATTGTTTATAAGGCCGTAAAATTTAGGCAGGTTTCGTGAAACAGACTGTAGTCACAGGCATTTTGCGTGTTTCGGCTTTCATCGGTATAACTATATATATAAACAAGTCTTCTAACTTTGGCTGGACACGATCTCGTATCATAACACATTCCACGATTGTATTAACGCTAATGTGAATATTGTGGCAGAAAGTGCACATGTTCATTTGAGAATTATTGTTATCTTGCTAGAATAGCATAGTTGGAACATAAGTATGCAAAGAATATCAAATTACAGCTGCTTTTCGTAGGTCGGACACAACCTCGTATCATAACAAACCAAATGTGTTTAAGGCTCTAACGTCAATATTGTAGTGGCAAGTTCATATGATCATTTGAGAATTATTTCCTGCAGACATACATAGCATGCATAGAACATTACAATTTCAAACATGTTATTTTGTTATGATACGAGGTCGTGTCCGACCAAAGTTAGAAGCCTTGTTCATATATATATAGAGTTATATCGATGAAAGCCGAAACACGCCAAATGCCTGTGAATGTAGTGGGACACCGATGACGGGACCCATCACAACTGACAAATACAAATTACTCCTGGGCAACCTTTCACAATTATTGTGTAAAAATCGCACTTACATCCTCATAATCTTATATTAGCACACTTGTGACAGCGTCATGTTATTTTATAGTATTTATGAAAAATTGTGTAAAATTACCAATTTTGTTTTTATCACATTTTGGCAAGAATTGCGCTTCTCTGTCACAATAGGGAAATGTGTTGGTTTCTCGCTTATTGAAGTGCAAGGATGGCACATTTTTAAGGGCCTACTTCATTATGTCAATTTGCATTTTATTTGATGAAATCCGCTGAATTATTGCAGTATACAATAATGTAATTGTCCAGGCTCACGCGGCTACACAATCGTGTAGTTTATTATTAGTATGACCACAGGTGTTTGAACAGATGTCATTATGTTGGTGTCATATGGGTATGGATTTTTGTGGATTTCGTTGGTTTTGGGTAATTTATATAGTTGTGTGCAACTACTAATGCTCAAACATTACATACGACAGAACTCGTCAATTATCTACACATTCACCGTTCCGAACGGTCAACAGTTCCGCGTGCCCGGTCAATAGTTTCTTACTGTCACGTGTAATTCGCGGGAGGTGACTTAAATTGTATGTTGGTAACATTGCGCCCAAACCACCAGCCTGAGTCACCACAATAACCCATAAAACACCGAAATATGAACCGTTCTTCAAGAACCTGTCTGATCAGGATATGCACTGTTCGCCATTACATCAATGAAACGCCCGTCATGCTATATATCGTTATCAGGATACATGAGTGTGTTATTTGATCAGGAGCTACATTGATCGCAAATCTGATAAGCCCCATTTCTACAGTCACAGCCACATATCGATGGTCTAGTAACATAAGGTCGTAACTGTACGACCTTATGTTACTAGACCATCGATATGTGTCCTGATGATTGTGAGAACGGTTACAAGTATGTGATAACAGCGTATCCATACTTATTATATACGTACTTTCGTTTCCCATTGAAACACAATGCAACGCAAGACGTCAATATTTGTCCATAGTGACGTCTCGTGAGGTCATATATTGGTCAGTGCCGGAACTACACATCACCTCGCAAAATAGTTCCTTCTAAATCGTCACTAATTTGTTTATTTTATTTACATTTTGTATATTTTTTGAATCGCATATAAATTGCGAATGATGTAAGTATATAATAAAAAATCTTATTTGATTTGTATGTGGATATATGCACGAGTTCAGCCGCTTGCACGCTGTGGAACTCGTGCATATATATATCCACATACACATCAAATAACCGATAAGTATATATTTTAGCATATCATTATATTGAATCACCAATTCGGTGATCATCTTGGGGGGGGGGGGGGGGTGGGGCGGAATCCCAGAATCAGATTCAACTGTCACATACAAAATGCTAAAGACGTATGTGACGGCCAAACCAAGTCTCCATTCGGAATTCCGGTAAGGATGAACCCCGATCGTTAAATTACCCATCGCATGCTCCCACCTGCCACCCACTGGAAAATAGTGACCAAATATAATAATAGGTTTACTATACTCAACAAAACTAGAAACGTCCCTGTTTTATAGCCGGTGTAGCTCTGTCTATGTATGTACCACATGTTCAAAGTACATGTATTTTAAACCGTGGCGATGTTCAGAATACGATCGTGTAGAGTTTAGCCGATACACACGGTTTACATAGCGGCCAGTGACCGGAACGTTGATTTCCACTTTGTGCACGTGCACGCTATACTTGTCATCGATAAGGTGATTCAGTTCATGTCGTACCATTCATGCGATAGGGGCTATTCGGAAAATTAAAAAACTTTTTTAATTTTTCACTGTTTTCGATATGCCACGGCTTTCCGAAAACGAGCGAAATCAGGCAATTGGGATGCTTGCGGGTGGGATGGCCGCCAGGGCGGTCGCGCCTCGGTTTGGTTGCTGTCGGAAGACGATTGATCGTCTTGCAGCCCTGTACCAGCAGACTAGGGCTGTTCACGACCGGCAGCGACCTGGTAGGCCTCGTGTAACGACGGCTAGAGCCGATCGTTACATTACGTTGACGCACTTACGTCAACGTCGATTGGCAGCCACAGTCACTGCTAGGCGATACGGTGTCTCAGGGCAGACCATTCGCAACTGGTTACGTCGTAACGCCCAACCAATCCGGGCACGCCGCCCGTACACTGGTCAGATAATGACCCAACGTCACCGTGCTGCCAGACTGTTATGGGCGCGACGTCATCTGAACTGGAGAAGGGCTGACTGGAACCGAGTTTTGTTCACCGATGAATCTCGGTTCACAGTTAGTCATGCTGACGGAAGATTACGGGTATACAGGCGTAAAAATGAAAGATTCACCGATTGTTGCATTGTTGAGAAGAACAGGTTTGGGGGAGGGAGCGTAATGGTCTGGGGTGGGATCATGGGAAACCGGAAGACAGATTTGGTTGTTGTACAGGGCAACATCAATGCACAACGTTATGTTGCAGATGTGCTAAATGCACATGCCTTACCATTTATCCGTCAGCATGGTCCTGGTGTGACATTGATGCACGACAATGCCCGCCCTCACGTAGCCAGGGTCACCACTCAATACTTACAGCAAAACAACGTCGACGTCATGCCATGGCCCGCGGTCTCCCGGATCTCAATCCCATTGAGCACATATGGGATGAGCTGGGCCGCAAAGCACGAGCTAACCATCAGATTGACAATGTTCGCGATCTTACACGGGCGTTACAACGGGAATGGAGGAATTTGCCCAACGCACTGGTATTGCGTTACGTCACGTCGATGCGGCGTAGGATCATTGCATGCATTCATGCAAATGGTGGCCACACTCGGTACTAACGAGATTTACTGAATTTGCCACATTACTTATTGAAATTCCATCTCTAAACATTAAGTAACACATTTCTGAGTTTTTGTGATTTTTTGATTTGACCCCTACCGCCCTTGGCCGGTTATCTCTCGAATATTTAACAAGATATCCAAATGCAATTTATTGGCTTTGATACAGAAATGAATGAACTTGTTTTTCCATTTTGATTTTTAAAAGTAACCCTTTTGGTTTTTGATGAATCTTTCCTTAAACATGGAGGGACGTTTCTAGTTTTGCTCAGTATAGTAACTTGAGGTTAGAGGATACCAAATGGTGCGAAATCGCACAGGGTGTATGCAAAAATAGTCCGGTGAGGTCACGTACACCGTGTGCTTGCAAATCTTGATCCATTACTACCCATTTTCACTGGAGGAACATTTTGGGGTGCCTTTAACACTAGTTTTCAGCATATTTGTAGCATTTAAAAGAAAACACTGAACCTGTTGGTCACGTGATGTAAACAGAGTTTCCGTGACCAAAAAATGTAAACAATATTGGGGGATATGACAAGGTTGGATTTTTCTTTCTTAGGAGTAAGTGAACCTATTGTTTAGTTCATGCAGAACCAGTACAGACTGGCTGCATGTCAAGTACAAGTGGGTCCCACAGCATCCATACGAATAGTGAAAATAGGAGAGACTGGCCTTATTGGATGGCATTCGGTTAAATTATATAGTAAAACTACTTGGTGGTGTCTAAAAACCTTGAAACTGACATACTGTGCGCTTTGGTTCGTGAAACACACCATGTTTCTAACGATGTTCATAATATGTAGATTCTTATCAGACTGAATGATCTGGACTAGTCATATCAGTGTCACCTCTATTTCCCATGTCAATATAGTTGTAATTCTGAATATATGTTGAACTAGAATAGTGTTCATACGTCAGTCAGATCTACGTTTCTGCTCTTCTTCAGTTAGTGGTTTCCACGAAATGCTGTCATAGAGAATAGTAGGTTAGTGCCGTGAATGGGAAAAAATATCTGGCAAGGCTCAGGAAACGGGATGGGCGAGGCTCTGCCGAGCACATCCCGTTTCCGTGCCGCGCCAGATATTTTTTCTCATTCACGGCACTAACCTACTATTCTATTTATCCCGTCAACACCTACAAATGGCTGTAAAATGCAAAAATAGTATTGACTGGATATCAAAAATGTTTCACGGCACCGTGTTTCACGGCACATACGCACTGTGTTGACGGGATAAAAATAATTACTTTGTGGCTAATACAATTATGAGAGTTTATTAATTCCATATGACCAATCATTGCGATACAAACCATGAAAACACATCTTGGTATTTCATTAGAATTGTCTCCTTTGAGACAATTCTAATGAAATACCAAGATGTGTTACTGCTAAACATAGTAACAAGCCATCCCGCTGTCTGATCCGGGTCAACGATTTTCACTATTCAATCACTGACGTAGCCGTCCGTACTCCCATCACTGACAATGATATTCTGGGTACAGCCATTCCATTGTGATAATTATTACATATGTATCATGATCATATGTACATGTATTATGAAAAATATGTTGTTGTTTTTGTGGCGGCCATTTTTAATTCCAGATTGAGTACACGTGGCATATGCAAGTTCTATTGTTTCCTGTCTGTTAAATGTATATTAGCAATAATTACTTGACTGACGCACATACCTAGACACAGACAGACACAGGTCTAGGTCTGTGACTGACGATATGTCAATTATGTCAGTAAAACTACTGACATTATCCTTTTCACATGACTTGTCTAATTCAGGACACATTGAAGAGTGTAGGTCTCAAAAAGCCGCCATATTGAAATTAAATATAATGGCCAATAGTTCAGTGTATAGTTACTGTCATCAGGGCCCAGTTGCTCAAAACATTTGTTAGCTTAACAGACTGTTAAATCCTTAACAATGTTAAGGATTTAACAGTCTGTTAAGCTAACAGACGTTTTGAGCAACCGGGCCCTGGTGTAGCCAGACACTAATATAACTTCATAATTTGCATCAATATCCAGCAATTTATTGTGATATTTGATACATTTGTATTACAGTCACTGTGACGATTTTGAATCCAATTATAGTATAGCATCAACTAGCAATTGAAAATCCCCCTCCCCACTATGAACATGTATACATTGTAAGAAGGTCTATTGCAAAATAAAAGCACAACTACGTCCAGAGGTGGGGACACTGTGAGGTACCACCCAATGACCCAATGCTTTAACCCTTAGATCTTATTTTTTTTGTCGTCTGCTGTTTATTTTCTATTTTCCATTTTTATCATCAAAAACATACTTTAACAGCACTTTAGAATAATTTATAACATGCTTTGACAGCACTTCGGAATCATTTCCATTGGAAATGATTCTGAAGTGCTGTCAAACCATGTTTTTATTGAGAAATAAGGCAAGATATAAAAGCAACAGCAGACGACAATTGTTGTGAGTAGCAGTCTAAGGGTTAAGTGTCTACGGACATTATAAACAGGCCTATAGTCGTGTAATTATCAAAAGTACAAGTCTAGGACTATGCGCTGGAATTCAGTTGACCTTCAGGTACTGACAAAATACGGTTGCAGTATGATTCTAGGCTGCGGTAATTTCAATCAGATTAGCTCCGCCCTCTAGAACTTAAGCTAGGGGTGACTTAATTACGAACCTGCTCGTTGTGACGCCAATTATGTCGTAAACAGAAACAATTGCATATTGGAGGCCGATTACTGGAACAATCAGCGCCCTTCAGGGACTAACAAGATAAATTTATCACCATGCTAGGCCCATATTTCAAGAAGAGTTACTGTAAAATATCAAAGGCTTAGTGCACAAACGTGCCATGTAATAAACAGCGACAGTACGGTAAAAATAAACTATATTGGGAACTTAAACAAGATTGAAAAGAAAAACGTTAACTAAACTTTCAAAGTAATTTGGCCTTTATCTTGGGCATGGGGGCCACCTGGCTGGGCTATAGGATTAAAATATGGATGATGATAAAGAGTTATATGAAGTTTCAAGTCGATCAGACTTGGGGTTGTGGAGATAGTTGGTACTGAAAAACGTTAATTTGAAAAAGTAATTTGACGTTAACATTGGGCATGGGGGCCGCATGGATAGGGCTATAGAATGAAAGTATGGATGATGATAAAGAGGTATGTGAATTTGTTTCTTCCAGTCAATCATACCCAGGGTTGTGGATATATTTGGTACTGAAAAGCTTTAACACAGATTTTACAAAAAAAACTTGAATGCAAATTTTAAAGTAATTTGACCTTGACCTGAAAAAATTTAATGCAGATTTTACAATTTGTTTATGTCAATTTCAAAGTAATTTGACATTGATCTTGGGCATGGGGGCCGTATGGGTGGGCTATATAATGAAAATATGGATGGTCATAAAGAGGTATGTGAAGGTTCAAGTCAATCAGACTTAGGATTGTGGAGATATTTGGTACTGAAATACTTTAACGTACATTTTACACAAAACTTTAACAATAATTTCAAAGAAATTTGACCTTGATCATGGGCATGGGGGCCGCATGGGTGAGCGATATAATGAAAATATGAATGATGATGAAGAGGTATGTGAAGTTTCAAGCCAATCGGATAGTTGTGGTGATATTTGATATTTAAAAAACTTTAATGCAAATGCCAGACACACACATCGGACGCACGCCAAAAGCGGCGACTCGACTTTATCACCCCGACTACGAGCATGCATGATTAAAATGAGTAAATATGTGCGTGCAAGTTGCCATAATTCGACTGCAAAAAAGATTCATCTACCAGATGACAATTTTCGAGTAGTCATAATTCTCACATCAACACATAGCAACTATTATAATATGGTTCTTGCTTATAAAATGTTTTGAAACTGGATGTTTAATGGGTCTCCAGCTCCGAGGACACGTATACATACCATTACATGTTGGATAGTAGTTTTTGTTGGATTTTGGATGTGATCAATCTACATGGTCAAATCAAGGTCAAAGGTTTACAGACTAGTGTTTAGCTTTCAACCTATATGGTCATACAGTCTTGAAACTTAGTGACATGCGTATGTGGCAAAATGGCAATTTTAAACAAGGAATCAGCAAGTTAAACATTGATGGATGTACTCTCTAAAGCTTTAACGCCAAACAAAAGACTACACACATTTCTAGGTCATTTGATCTTGACCTTGAGCACAGGGGCCGCATGGGTTGACAATAGAATGAAAATATGGATGATGACAAATAAGTATAAGTTTCAAGCAAATCTGACGTATGGTAACAGAGATAGTAGATAGCAGAAAACTTTAACACAACTCTGGGGCAGACAAATGAATAGACTATAATTAATATACATTGTTTTAAATAAAAAGAGTGACTTTAAAACAATGTGTATTAAATGTGCTTCCCTTTGGAGGTTATTGGAATAGACTATAATTAATATGCAACCAGAATTTTGTTTCAGGGTACAAAAAAGATTGCATAGTTATGTGGTGATCACATCAACTGCTATTGATGCGAGTATGATCTTCATTTTTAATCTGGACATTAAGTAACAGTCACTACATGATACCAAGGTTTTATCTCAAAGCACTAAGTTACAATGGAATTGTGATGTTCACAGATACATTGTCGGATTAGTAGTCATAGTATTACCTAGGCGCGGATCCAGGATTTCGGGTTAGGAGGGGCGTAACTATTTTGCAATACTTGACTATATTATCGAACGAGCTAAGCTCGTTCGATAATATAGTCAAGTATTGCAAAATAGTCGACCGAGCGGAGGCTAGGGGGGTCCGGGGGCATTTCCCACCAGAAATTTTTTGAAATCTACATCGCATTTCCTGCGTTCTGGCGCATTTTGGAACAAAAATATTGACACTGTCACAGTATGTTTAGACATGATTTTTGATTGAAAACGTTTAAATTTTGAAACAATAAGACAACGACCGAAAAATGCATGGAATACATGGCACTTGGCATGAAATGTGCCTTGTAACTTGTAACAAATATTTACTCGGCGAATTTTATGGGGGGCGCGCGCCGGGTCCGCCCCCCCCCCCCCCCCTCCCCCCCCCCCCCCCTAAATCCGCCGGCCATGTTACCTTATAATTTACCCTAGTTTATCGACCAATGAAAGAACAGCATTTCGTCCCAATTAATCGCATATTGCGACGCTTCGCAAATATCTATTAAATTAATCATTAAATGTTCAGCGCTATATTTAGAACTGATTTTACGCCTTGTTGTCATCAGTTCACAAGACGCAAAGCATATTATCGTTCACACACATGCTCACTTCATGTGACACCAACAATCACATACTGTACTACTAAAGCGATTCGAAATCACGTTTAGGGGTGGAACTTCACGGCTGGGCTGGGTAAACAATAAGTAAGGTATAGTTCACATATTGAATTTTTAATAAATTAATTTACGCTCGCTACAAAATTAGCTTCGGTCTATAGGTGTATTTCTATCTACCGGTACAAAGGAACTTTTATACATCAATAAAAATAATATGTAACATAAAAGTAATATGTATTGCTATAAATAATCTAAATACATGTAATAACAATTCATACAGATAAGCAGATCTGAAAATTGTTACATAATGTACACGTTCCCATGTAAGTTAAAGTACCATGTGTGCATGGTTGTCGAATATGTGTAGATGGTCACTGTAGTACATGCAGTCAATTAAACCATTACAATGCTGAATTAAATGTGTCGTCTGCTGTTATATTTTTATTTTCATTTTTTTTCTCATAAAAAAAATGGTTTGACAGCACTTTAGAATCATTTCCAAGCATGGAAATGATTCTAAAGTGCTGTCAAACCAAAGAAACATATCAAAACAGCAAATGACAATTTTTGTTTCAATGGTTAAATAAAAGTAATACATGAGAGGAGACAACTCTTAGCTCAGCTTTTCACAAGGGTTTGCACAAATGTGAAATTTATGCAGCTAAAACTACATGAAAACATTGGTGTAATGTCTCGCTCAGTGTCTTTGCGGACTCTATATCATCGAGGGATTCCGCTGGCGATCGCCACTTTCGCAATTGGTGATAAAAATAAACAATTGGCGATAAAAAATTACAATTTTCGAAAAAAAAATAAAAAAAAATCGAAAATTGTAATTTTTTATTGCCAATTTTTTGAAGTGGCAATTTTTTTATTTTCCCCAGCGGAATCCATGATCATCCCTCCCGTAAATATCACAATTCAACTAGAAAATGTGGCCTATCGACGCACTTCAAGCCCCTATTTGAAAACTGTTACAGACAGATGGATGGCGTACAATCAGTAGGGAGGGTAATTTTATTAATGTGGAAGAATGTATCGTTACTAAATAATGTATGTGTGCAATATGAAGATATTAATTGAAAGCAAACATAAAGCATAGGTGATTTGAGAAACTCTTACAAAAACTTTCAAATAAATATACAGACTTAGTAATGCATGTGCAATATATAGATACTATAGCTAGGTGATTTGAGAAACTCTCAAAAAATAAAAGGACGGACAGACAGATGGACAGACAGACAGGGCGAAACCTATAGGGCACCACCGATTCTCTGCAGGGCCATAATAAGTATGTAGTGTCACATGCCTGCCGTTGTTCGACACCGCTCACAGCCGTGTTCGAACATACTGCGAGTGCTGTTTGACCATGGCTGTAGACAATGCTCATTCCGGGGCCAATCCAACACCTACATAATGCATGTGTCTCATGGCGTTACTAGAACGCGTCATTACGTCACCAGAGCAGTTCACAACAGTCGCACTGCAATTTTGAAATTGATATGGAGGATGGGGCGCACCTGCATCACGTGACTTGTACTGCGGCCCCGGAATACGTATGTGTAAATCATCTGTTTGAATGGAACGGGTTATCAAAGTACCGAAAGTACTGCATATATGCTCAAATTACACGATATTTCCGACGGAAATGTAACAATAACGTTCGACCATGTCCAGCCGTGGGTAAACATTTGCCGTGGCACTCGGGAACTGTTTGAACACGCGGCCTACGGTCTTGGGGTTCAAACAGTTTCTTTGTGCCAAGGTAAACGTTTGCCTACGGCTGGACATGGTCGAATCATATAATTATTGACAAGCATTGATAAAATTACCACACAAGAAATACACTTGTATAAAGGAGTACAAAATAATTCTACATATGTACTTGTAAGACTCCGATCGGGGGTCAGTCCCAGAATGGGGGCCCAAATCCCGGAATGGCGGCTAATCCCAGAACGTAGGCCAATTCCGCACGTTCTGGATTAAGCTGTTTTCATTTCAAGCTGGACTGATGTCAAAGTTAGTGATGTAACGTCACACTCTGGCCAAATGCAGACAGTACCGTAACCAGAATGAGGCAGACCATCTTGCCGATTTATTTTCAGGAAAGAGGCAAGAATGAAGTCCCCGACACTGAAGAATTTAAACTATGATAGCCTGGCGACTTGGTTCGCCTCGTCTGGTTTTTACCTCAGGTTACGGCCCTGGCAATATATTCAAGCAACCATTGTAAATATGTTGTTGTGCTCTATCTGACTACATGTACATCATTATTATAGAATACATAAAGTGTCAAACTGGTCAACATGTACACGTACTCTCATCACAAACAAAATAAGACTGGTTCTGTCAGATCTTCACCCATAGTCACAGCCACATATGGGTCTTTGCAACATGCTACGGTATACCTGTAGCCTATTTCACCAACATTGCAAAGTATACTTTTCTAACAAAGTATACTTTGACGGAGTAATCATTTATTTTTCCCGAAATGCATTTATGTCATGAATATAGAACTAACGACTGCATATATGTGATGATTAAAAGATTGCAGAATTATTATACTGAATTTATTACATTATCACAGCCAAAATGGGGGGTGGGGGGTGGGGGAGGGGGTGGGGGGGGGGGGGGGGGGGGGGGGGGAATCCCAAAATCAGAACGGAATATTTACATGGAGAAAAAATATATTAAGCCCTTAAATTAGAATAACCTGATCTGGTTCCAGGTCCATACCACACCAGTCACCTGTCACATACAAAATGACAAAGACGTATATGAGGGCCAAACCAGGTCTCCAGTCGGAATTCCGGTGGCTAGTGTCTTTTGATATCAAGTTTATCAGGTTTGACTCGGAAACTGTTTCCGAGTCGACCCTGATAAACTTTAATTCAAGACATTAGAAACATAAGGTAATGTTTTACCTTAGATGATGAGCAACTATAAGCTGTACTACGTGTAAATTCAGAGAGTAAAAAGTAGATTCTAAAGGTCACACTACCCCTAATGATCACGACTTAAAACCCTCAATACGCCCTGTTGTAGCATGGCCTTTCACACTGCATCAGGAGAGGAACTCTACAAGATAGCAATCTTACATTCCAACCCTCTTATATCGCTTGTACAGGGTGGTTCGAAAGATATGTCCCCAGTTTCAAATGTATTAAATCTATGAAAGTGGAGACATATCTTTTGAACCACCCTGTATATATAAAATATTTTATACCGCTTGAATAGGGTAACTCAAAATATATCTCCAACCTTTCAAATGTATTAAATCTGTTATAAAGTGGATACATAATTTTGAATCACCCTGTATACTAGTATATACAATTGATGTAAATTACAATTTAATCAAATATGTTTATACCACACTGCATCAACCTAGACAAAGTCAGATCTATTCGCGGCGGAGAACGCCGGATTGGACACCATAACTGATGGTGCCGACGGAGCCACACCCCTGCCGCCCTGTAGTGTAACCCGCGGGGGTTTCAACTGCGGGGGCGACCGACTCAGCGTGGCACCGCTACTCGACTGGAGCAGACCCGAGCGGCTTCCGGTCCCAGGGGTGGTCAGCGTGCTGTTACTGTCGAAGGACATCTTGCCGAGGGAGTTGGCGCGGCTCTGGACGTCCTCGCGTTGTCGCTGCATCGTCTCGCGTAACGTACGCCGCTTCTGGAAGGTGGAGTGAATTTGTTGCAATTTCGAGAAAAGGCGAGCAGTAGCCGATTTCACCAAAATTGCAAAGTGTATTTATCTTGCTAAGTACACTTTGAGGGAGAAGTTTTCAATTTAAGGATAAATCTTTATTATACTGAATGTATTACATTATCACAGCCAGTTTGGCTGTGATAATGTAATACATTCAGTATAATAATTCTGCATATTTTTAATCATCAAATATATGCAGTCTGTAATACATTCAGTATAATAATTCTGCATATTTTTAATCATCAAATATATGCAGTCGTTAGTTCCATATGAAATAATGCATTTCGGAAAAAATAAATGAATACTCCCTCAAAGTATACTTAGCTAGATAAGTATGCTTAGCAAATTTGGTGAAATCGGCTAATGGTCTGTCTCATTCACAGTTCTCAAACATGCAAAATTGTAGAGATAATTTTAAACGAAATCTCAATTTGGATGTGAGAATATTGTAACAGAAATGTCTAGAGTACTACACAACAGTTGTCTACAGATGTACAGTGAGACAATACACACATGCCGTCAAAGAAATATAGTGAAACATTATATGCAACTGGCCACCACATTTGACAGCCAACATCAAATCATTTACACACTCCATGTCAGGTGCGAATCCAGGATTTCGGGAATTTCTTAACGGAAATAATTTACTACCGTTTTGAAGGAGACTGCTACAGGGTTCCGGGGGCATGCCCCCCCTCCACCCCCATCCTGGAAATTTGTTGACATCTACATCCTCGCAATTCCTGCGTTCTTGCACATTTTAGAATGAAAACAATCTTTACTCGCCAATTTTAGTGGGTGGGCACGCGCCGGATCCGCCTCCCCTGAATCCGCCCTTGCATTTGGTTGTGTAAATAAATGATCCTGACCTGTATCTACAACTGGTTTACATCCATTTTCACAATACAAGAAGAGTAGATGACAATATTGAACAGTCACAACAACAGAGAAACACGCCATGATCTGACAAAACTGCTTATCACAGTTTCAACCAATGTATCTCCTGATCGACGGAGAACTTTAACCCTTACTATGCCGAATTAAATTTTGTCTTCTGCGGTAAATGTTTCATTTTCAATATTTTTCGACAAAAACCTGTTTTGACAGCACATGAGAATCGTCTCCACTGGAGACGATTCTCGTGTGCTGTCAAAACCGGTTGTTTTTTTTTTTAAGAATTAAAGGCAAAAATGAAAAACAGTAGACGACAATTCTGTCTCCAGCGTAGTGAGGGTTAACAGACTTGTAATAATCCACATTACTGGATACACAATCACTGTCTTCAGGTCGAATTCACCAACAGTGTGGACCCTGACAAACCTGCAAAGCTGTGCAGGCTGGTCTGGGTCTATATAATATCCACTAAGGCAACAGTGCTTGGTTTGTCAGACATATTCGTGGACAAAATATCTATAGATACTACATGTGCATATTTTCAAAAAGAATGAAATAGGAAAAATAAAATGCAAAATTTTCTGTACTCACCTAGTTCATCAGATGCTTGTCATAAACTGGATACCATTAAAGGTAGGCACACGGAGGTTGTCCAAAATCTATACTGCCGCTTATTTTTATGCGGATGAGTATCTGCAAGGGACTATAACAAACGGAATTGTACTGGCATATGGATACTGACGTTTGTACATATTTCATATCAACCCCACAGGTTGAAGTAACGGACCGAGACCTATAAATACATTAAATATGCCTAAAAGCATCAATAAATGAAGAAAAAAAAAAAATTTTTTTTTCTTCATTTATTGATGCTTTTAAATACAATGTACATTAAATATGCCTAAAAGCATCAATAAATGAAGAAAAAAACATTCTACCTATTCAACAGCTACGTATTGCTGAAAAGATGAAAGTACACCAACAAAGATATACCCTTCGAATTGCTGATCTTCAGGATTATTTATCCCAAATATGTTGTTGAATGCGTACACAAAGTTCACAACATAATCTAGATCTACCCCAAAACACTATCAACTTTCGAAATACTAATAAAATGGAGGAATTTGTGTTGTAATTAAACAACATTAAATTAACCCTTACTACACTGAATTAAATTTTATCGTCTGCTGGAAATGTTTTATTTTCAATATTTCTCAACACTGACAAACCTGTTTTGACAGCGAATGAAAATCGTCTCCACTGGAGACGATTCTCACGTGCTGTCAAAACCGGTGTATTGTTAAAAATTAAGACAAAAATGAAACACAGCAGACGACAATTTCCGTCTCAAGCGTAGTGAGGTTAATGATCACATTTTGTAAGGTCCCTCAAAAGACACCCAGTCGCGGATACACTGGACATATTTGACGTTTTATTCAAATTTATTACATTTGAAATAAGTATACTGGCGAATAAGCATAATATCTATACTGTATCAGACCGAGCAGATTTAAAAGGTGATCTGGGGCTACACTGTTGATATTCTTTAAAGACTTCTTAAGAAACTAACAGATTTTAAGCATGTAATATATAGGTTACGTGTTTTATAGTCACACCAAAGCCTTAAGGTTCTTTAAAAACTTTATAACGTTCACAAAGAATTGAGAAACGTTCATTTCGATGATGCATGTGCTCAAGAATTTTACTTGATTCTTCAGTAAAACAATTGATATATGTTGCCAGCTACAAGCTGGTTATTGAAGAAAAATCTACTAAAATAACAAAAAGAAATTGTCACACCTTTCCGTTTCTGATGCCACATGAATCCTACACAATGTTTACAAATGTTCTCAGGTCTCTTCCTAAAATGTGGCTGTGACTGGAGAAATGGGGCTTAAGGGACCTTTCATCAGTTAAGCTCTGGATAAAATCATTAGTACACTACTGGGGGCAGTTTCACTAAACTTTGTACGACTAAAATGTTCATAAGTAAATTTATGATCGTCTGGAAATTTCAATTGATGGATTAACATTTATTGAGCATAGGCTGCAATGCAGCCTATGCCCAATAAATGTCAATCCAATAAGTGTTTACAAGAACACTTTGTTAATGTGAAATTTACAGCCTATCATAATTTTGCACTTACAAACAATTTAGCCGTACAAAGTTTAGTGAAACGGCTCCCAGTAGCCTGATAACGATCCGTATTGCATGTTAGAAGCATGGTAGGGGTTTCATTGAAATCATGATCAGGCTGTGCGGATTCACAGGCTGATCTGGATCTACACTGATTGCTAAACCCATAAGCCCCATTTCTCCAGTCACAGCCACAAAGAGAAAGACCATAATTCTAGAAGCAGGTGCATTTTTACCGAAAATAGAAATTGCGGACTAGATTCACCTTGAACTATTGCGATGCCGATATAGCTGTAATAATCCAAACAGGGAGATTCTATTTTGGGCCATTTTTGTCGCTATAATCGGCCTCACAAAGTGTATTTAATGTAAATAATACATTAGCTATGGCAAAGATGCGTCTGTGTTCATCTGTTTTATTTTCATAAAACATAATTTTGTTGATGGAAAATGTGGCAAATGTGTTTGTTAAACCTCAGTGAATATGGGTCAAATGACTGATTATAACCATGATAACTGCCAAGGAAAGAAATGGTAGAAAAGAACTCGCATCCTAAGCACAGGGTTCCCACTCTTTTGGGAAGACCAATTTCCTGCACTTATCCATGACTTTCAAGGACTTGTTTTCGAACTTCAAGGACCCATATATGCAGGGATGATGCTAATGAAACGGTGTTTAAGGCTTATCGACTCATAACTTGAGCCATTTTGAGCCTGGAATAAACCTGTGTTGGAGAGTAGTAATTCAGTTCTGCATCTACATTTATATTACACATTCTCAGAATACTGAGGATGTACATGCCATTATGTTTTTAACACGGATATACATGTAACAACTGATTCAACGTTGTAAAGTTACAAGTTGATATACACCATTTTACTGTAGGAAAGTTCCAAATATTTTCTTTATTTCTCATCAACAGTTAGTGACGGTTTAATTGAGTTACAAACAAAGTGAACACAAGTCCTCGATGACCTTGGGCGCTCGGACATGGGTCATCTACAAAACAAAGCACCATCCATCCACACAGTGTGGCCAAATATTGTAACAAGAGCTGTAGGAGAACAGCAAAGCTCAACTACGAGGGTTGTCGATGTACACATAGCTTGACAAACAAGGTGGCCGCGGCCTGCATAAAAACCTTAACCAAGGTTGACTAAAAACCGTAACCAAGGGAAATTAAGTAAGTAATTCAATGTTAAATGTAGGTCAATGTGGCCGCGGCCTGCATAAAAACCTTAACCAAGGTTGACTAAAAACCTTAACGAAGGGAAATTAAGTAAGTAATTCAAGGTTAAATGTAGGTCAATGTCAGATATAGGTCAGGGGTTATTGATGTGCATCACTAGGAGATTAAGTTTTCCAAGTATGGTTGCTGTAGGCCCAGGAATATGCCATATACAAGCTTGACTAAAAACCTTAACCAAGGGGAAATAAGAAAGTAATCCAAGGATAAAAGTAGGTCAAGGTCAAATATAGGTCAGGGATTATTGATGTACATCATTAGGAGATGAAGTTGTCCAAGTATGGTTGGTGTAGGGCCAGGAGTATTGCATCTACAAGCTTGACTAAAAACCTTAACCAAGGAGAATTAAGTAAGTAATTCAAGAGGAAATGTAGGTCAAGGTCAAATATAGATCAGGGGTTATTGATGTACATCGCTATGAGAAAAGGTTGTCCAAGTATGGTGTTAGTATGCACAATAGTATTCCATGTACAAGCTTGACTAAAAACCGTAACCAAGGGGAATTAACTAAGTAATTCAAAGTTAAATGAAGGTCAAGGTCAAATATAGGTCAGTGGTTGTTGATGTACATCACTAGGAGATGAAGTTGTCCAAGTATGGTGGGTGTAGGGCCAGGAATATTCCATATACAAGCTAGACTAAAAACCTTAAACAAGGGGAATTAACTAAGTAATTGAAGAGGAAATGTAGGTCAATGTCAAATATAGATCAGGGGTTACTGATGTACATCCCTATGAGAAAAGGTTGTCCAAGTATGGTGTCTGTATGCACACTAGTATTCCATGTACAAGCTTGACTAAAAACCTTAACCAAGGGGAATTAACTATGTAATTCAAGTTGGTTAAATGTAGGTCAAGGTCAAATATAGGAGGTCAGGGGTTGTTGATGTACATCACTAGGAGATGAAGTTGTCCAAGTATGGTGGGTGTAGGGCCAGGAGTATTCCATATACAAGCTTGACTAAAAACCTTAACCAAGGGGAATTAACTAAGTAATTCAAGAGGAAATGTAGGTCAAGGTCAAATATAGATCAGGGGTTATTGATGTACATCCCTATGAGAAAAGGTTGTCCAAGTATGGTGTCTGTATGCACAATAGTATTCCATGTACAAGCTTGACTAAAAACCTTAACCAAGGTTGACTAAAAACCTTAACCAAGGGGAATTAACTAAGTAATTCAAGGTTAAATGTAGGTGAAGGTCAAATATAGATCAGTGGTTGTTGATGCACATCACTAGGAGATGAAGTTGTCCAAGTATGGTGGGTGTAGGGCCAGGAATATTCCATATACAAGCTTGACCAAAAACCTTAACCAAGGGGAATTAACTAAGTAATTAAAGAGGAAATGTACGTCAAGGTCAAATATAGATCAGGGGTTATTGATGTACATCGCTATGAGAAAAGGTTGTCCAAGTATGGTGTCTGTATGCACAATAATATTCCATGTACAAGCTTGACTAAAAACCTTAACCAAGGTTGACTAAAAACCGTAACCAAGGGGAATTAACTAAGTAATTGAAGAGGAAATGTAGGTCAAGGTCAAATATAGATCAGGGGTTATTGATGTACATCACTATGAGATGAAGTTGTGCAAGTATAGTGGGTGTAGGGCCAGTAGTATTCCATATACAAGGTTGACTAAAAACCTTAACCAAGGCGTGACGCCGACGCCGACGCCGGGGTGATAACATAAGCTCTACTTATTCTTCGAATAGTCGAGCTAAAAATCTATGAAGCGGTTCATGAGTTATTGACAGATGAAAGGTGTTACTAACGTATGTACGTATATACGCACGTATGTACATGAACTAACACTTAGTATACCCAGGGATGGATCTGTAGTCTATTTCATCAACATTGCAAAGTTTACTTTAGTAGCAAAGTATACTTTGAGGGAGAAATTTTCAATTTTATGATAAATTTATTAATTTTTATTATACTGAATGTATTACATTATCACAGCCAATTTGGCTGTGATAATGTAATAAATTCAATATAATAATTCTGCATACTTTTAATCATGAAATATATGCATTTGTTAGTTCTATATGAAATAATGCATTTCAGGAAAAATAAATGATTACTCCCTCAAAGCATACTTTGCTAGTAAAGTATACTTTGCAATGTTGATGAAATAGGCTACTGGAGGGTTCCAGGGTCCAGGGTTGCAAGCCAAGGCCACGGAGGTTACATAGATCACAGTTTACTACCAGTTGGAGTCTGAATTGCATTTCTGAACATCTAGATTTAAAATATTTCAGGGGGGGGAGGGTGGGGCATTCCCCCGGACCCCCCTAGCATACTCACTAAAAAAAAGGACAACACCCACCCCCTCCACCTTCCCAAATGCTGGATCCGCCCCTGATACTCTCTTGCCTATCAGTGAGGGGATAATTAAACTAACTAGTAACCAAGAATAGCAAAATTGATTGATTTGGGTTTACCTCCGAATAGCTCAATAATAGTGTTCTGAACTTTAAGTTATTATTCATTATTATAAACATTTGACTTCTTAACTCTTTGCATGCTGGGAAATTTGTGGGCTATAAATAGTTAAAAAATAGCAGACGAAAATTCAATGTATTTTCTTTCATTTCTCCCTATAAATATCATGAATATATGTCTTGGAATTTCATTAGAATTGCGTCCTGAGGACGCAATTCTAATGAAATTCCAAGACATATTTACAGAGAGAAATAAGAAACATACTCATAATTTGTTGGATGTTATTTTCACTGCTAGCATGCAAAGAGTTAAGGATACATCACTGTGTACACATATTTGAGACAATCTGAGAAAAGGTACCTTATGACGCTTCCAACCAGCGTAGGCCCAGATCAGCCTGCTCATCAGGGCAGTCTGATCTGGGCCTACGCTAATCGGTATTCCATCTATTGATCCCTATTACACAAGCCACAAATGACCAAAGTCAGTGGCCTATTAATTAACAGCTCGCTTACATTTAATAACGAAAATTGGCCCTCTGAAAACTTCCATGAGACTACGTACGTTTTATAATGTGTGAATTCAAGAATGCATTTCGTTACTTCATGCATTTTTCACCACATTTTCAATTAACAAAGTCCCAGTGGTGATTTAATATCATTGCTTTCCAAACTAATTTGTTAGCTACCCAAAATAACCAAAATCGTTGCAAATTAATTGTACCACATACAAAAGTGCAACCATTTCACAACTGTTTCCAAGGTGAATGATCTATAAACGGCCAAAATACACATTTTTCAAACAATATAGACCCTCAACTGACGAGAGTGCTCTGATGATCTGGGTATATACTGGTTGCCAAAGCCAAATTGTATTTTAGAACATTTTCCCCAAAAGCCAAAACTTGAATTTTCCCACACACTGGTGTGTATACATGTTACCAATCATTTGAACCAATTTCTGCCAACCACCTTCATGCACTGATCCATATGGCACCTTATGAATGACATATGCAACCAGCATAGCCCCAGTTCAGCCTGCACATCCACCCTCTGATAGGGCCTACCAAAAAAAGTGTGTTTTTTCCTTTTAATACTACTAGTACTAGACAGCTGTATGTGCCAATAAGGTCACTCTGTGGTATGAACGAGAAAAGCCTCTTTAAATCATACCCCATTTTATTCTGATATTAAATATCTACAAGGTACGACACTCGCCAATTTTTCAACCAACGGAAGTGGATTATTTACCTTGGGCCCGTCTCGCTGATTCAGTAATTGTAACGCGCGAGAAGGCCGGGACCCAGCAGGGTCCCGGCCTTCTCGCGCGTTACAATTACTGAATCAGCGAGCCGGGCCCAAGGTATACTAGTAGTGACCACTTCCGTTGGTTGAAAAGATGGAGAGTGTCCTACCTGCTTGATATTTAATATCAGAATAAAACGGGGTATGATTTAAAGAGTGTTTTGACGTTCATACCACAGAGTGCCTATGATATGGTGGAATAGGTTCACCATTTGGTACTTATTGTTGTTGTTATTGCTGCAGGCACACGGAAGACAAGCGCCTAAAGTACACAAAGGACGCCTTAAAGGTACATGCCCACTCCGTAGGCACACAATGTTCTTTATAGGAATTAAATAAGTGTGTAATTGTGTCACTATTCCACCAGTTCTAAAAATTACGTGTGCCCGCTATACAGATATATTCATTTAGAAATATTTTTTTACTGATAGTGACGCGCGGTATCAGGCTATTTTCATATGCAAATGAGGCGTGATATTTTTTAATTATTTATACTAATTAAATGCGTCGCCTGAAAAAATAATATTTTTCACATATTATTAAGTATGATCATTGCACATCAAAAAATAAATACAGAGGATAAATAGCAATGTTATTGCCCCTGATATCAGTGTGGAAATTTCCATCCGATATAAAATGTATAATAATGCCGATCAATATGTGGGGTAATGCTGAATGAATGTTTATTTTGGCAGAAAATGTCTCCAATGTCTCTGATAAAAAGAACAGTGTGTGCCTACTGAGTGGGCATGTACCTTTAAGCACATGAAGGAACTTTTCTTTTTTTTAATTTTAAACGTCCAAAAGTCTATAGTCTGTTTCACGAAAGCTGCCCAAATTTTACGGCCATATAACAGTGATTCTATATTTTATGTACATATTGGTGTCGTTTTTCTAGTTTCGATGTAGAACCAATAATTCATTAAACTGTGTTTATTCCATTGGGTGACAGTCCAGTTGTTACATTTATACTAGTATAGCCAATTGTTCTCGTCATTTTTTAAATTTTATTTCCACTTCAAGGGACCAGGGGTCTCAGAAATGTAATTTCCGTTACGTACATTTACCTGACGTAAATATACGCTACATTTACATGACGTAAATATAGCTTTACATTTACATTTTTTTCTTTTCAACGGCATAAAACATACAACTGAAGGGGCATCTATTTAGAAAAGTGTCAAGAATATGGTAAGCTAATTGTATTAGTGCGAAACAGAGAAATTTAGTAGCAAGTCGTGGAATTTCTCATTTATGGTAACCCAACAACATGTATTTAATATGAATCAGTAAAGTTAAGCAAAACAAAATAGCCTGGCAACTAACAGAATGCCGTGTTTTACCACATGTACCAAACATCGTTATAAAGCTACATTTAATTAATAGCACAGCCTCCAAAAATATGGGCTATGTAACGGTAATGACAAAACGTAACGGTAATGACTTTCCATTTATTTAAAATACTAATACAGCATATATATATAACAAACATATTTATACTTTGAATATGCTGTACAATATAACTTCAAGTTAGTGTTTACTTTTAATGTGATTGCGAATAGAAACCCACACTCCTTGAAGCTGTGTCTGTTTTTTGTTGTTTCAGAGCTTTTACTAATTAAATTCTGATATATAAATGTTGTAGATCTGAATAAATGTGCCATTACTGACCGACAACTGATGGGACCTGGTTTATATCTAATTGACGTATCAACTGACTGGTTAGTATGGTAATTTATCATTGCCGTTACACGATCGTCATTACCGTTACACACTTTTGTAACGGAACCGTAACGGTAATGATTTTTCTTTAAAAACTCCCATTTTTCACCCCTCTGTATACAACGCATCATGAAGGTAGAATATGCAAAGACAACGTTGTAAGTGTGTCTATCTACCCATTTTGGTTTCAGTCGACCTACATACATATGGACGTGTATAAACCGTGAACGGTAATGATGCATGTAATGTGTAACCTTAAAATTCCGAATACAGTTTTGTTTGTTTATTGGTGTTTAACGGCCTATCAACAGCGAAGGTCATGTAAGGCCGAGCAAACGGGTTCGATCCCATTTTAACCTGCTGCATTGGGGGGAAAATTCCAAAATCAGAACTGAATATTTACATCGAGAAACAATATATTCAGCCCTGAAATTAGAATAACCTGACCTGGTGGCAGGTCCATACCACACCAAAGTCACTTGGCCCCTTCCCCTAAAATAGGATTACGAATAATCGTAATACTCACATAAGGGGTATAACCAGATTCAACTGTCACATACAAAATGCCAAAGTCGTATGTGAGTGCAAAACCAGGTCTCCATTCAGAATTCCGGTAAGGATGAACCACAATTGTTAAATTACCCATCGCTTGCACCCACCTTCCACCCACCGGCCTCGTTCTCGGCAATGACTTAAGTTGTGTTACCACCGTGTTTATTTATAAATCGGGCACCCATAAACAGTGTTCATTGCATTAGTAGATGAGAGTAGGAAAGGGAGGTTACTCTGATTTTACATTTTTTGTTCAGCGTAACGGTAATGATTCGATTTTACGGGACAGATACATTAACGTCAGTATTTTTGACAACAAAAGGCAAATTTATTGCAGAATAAGTTTAATGTCAATGTTAAACTATTTTAATTCAGATGCAATGTATAGTAAAGTACAAATGGACAAGATTTGAGAATTACGGGCTTGTGAACTGTGCTGATTGATGATCGGGACATGCCCATTTGGTGCACCATACGTATGCCAACAACATAAAATAATAACTAAACACACATAACAAGAATTGTAAATACTGTTTTCTTAATGGATTGGTATTATAAATAGTTTCTTTACTGAAAAAAAAAAAATTTCCTTATAAATTGTGTGATTTGTCAGTAAATTACATCGGGACACCAGATGTACATAAAATATAGAATCACTGATAAACAATTCAAAAACAATACTTTTTTTTGATAATATTAAATTAAAGGAAAATTTAAGAATGAGCCTTCTTTTTATTTCGTGAAATTTTGTCAAATATTGATTTTATTGCGAAAAAATTTGTTCCCCATGTTAAATCCCCATAGACATCTTCACAGAGTGAGTGAAGATGTCTATGGGGATTTAACATGGGGAATTTTTTTTCAATTTCAGAAATACTGGACCGATTTTCAAAATTTAACTTTTGTTTTCTTAGTTAGATCATTTCCAAACTATCTAACTAGGTTTCGGAGTAGATTTCCAAAATTTTTCGTTTTTTAGCTCCTCCCACACTTTACCTCTTTTTCCCCCATGTTAAATTCCCATAGAGAAATCAATTTTTCATAATAAAACCAATATTTGACCAAATTTCACGAAATAAAAAGAAGGCTCATTTTTTATTTTTCCTTTAATTTAATATTATGAAAATAAATCTTGTTTTTGAATTGTTTATATAGCCGTAAAATTTGGGCAGCTTTCGTGAAACAGACAGTAGGTAGGGTCGGATTGCCACACAAGACTTTTTATGCCTATGGGTCTATGCCACTCACCCAGGGATCCAGATAAGGAATTAGTAATTGAGTAGTGTTACTCCATCATTCTGAAGCAATTGGGTATTTCAAAATTTAATTGGGTAAAATAAAATCACACTAGTTTACACATCAACAGACCGCAATTATTGAGTAGTTTGCTTCAAAATGAAAACATGTCTTGGCATTTCGTTAGAATTGTCTCCTTGGAGACATTTGTTTGTTTGTTGGGGTTTAACGTCCTATCAACAGCTAAGGTCATTTAAGGCCGGGTCAATGGGTTTAGTACTAAATCCCATATATTACCTGTACAAGTACATGTAAACGTTCAAGTACATATACAAACGGGGGAGAAAATCCTAATATCAGAACTGAATATTTACAATAACAAAACTATATATTCAGCCCTGAAATCAGAATAATCCTGATCTGATGCCAGGTCCTCGCCAACCAGAATCACTTGGCCCCTCTCAAAAGCAGTAGGATCAGTAATAATCTTACTACTTTTATAATGGGCAATAACCCAATTCAACTACCAGGTAACAAAAGAGCCAAAGATAAAAACGTACCTGAGGGCCAAACCAGGCAAATCGTGATTCCTATAAGGAGGAACCCATACCATTAATTTACGCCGTCTCATTTGCCCGACCACCACCCACAGTCTCCTCCTTGGAGACAATTCTAATTGGAGACAATTCTAATGAAATACGAAGTGTTTTCATGGAAAATAAGAAAAATATGCTATATTTGTGGTCTGTTTATTGTTTTCTGCAGCATGATAAAGGTACCACAAAATTTGTATTGCTTTTTGATACTCGCAACTTCAGATTTCAATTGGGTTTTTCGCAAATTCAATTGGGTATTTAAGCAAAATACGCAGCTTATCTGGAGCTCTGGTCACCCAGACATCATACTGTTGGTAGCAAAATATTTGATTGTTTTGAAGTTTGAAGTTTTACGTCCAACCAACAGCAAGGACAGAAATGCACCTGTTGTAGCAAAGCTAAGAAACCAGAAAATGTAAATGCATATTTACAATTGTTACAAATCTTACAATGTTAATTTTTTCAGCCAGCGACACGTTTGTGTCACTGTGACTGGAGAAATTGGGCTTATGGTATTTGTGACCACTGTAGCTCCTGATCAAATAGCACACTACTGTAGCCCGATAACAATCTATATTCCATGTTAGCCTGAGGGGTGTTTCATCGATGGAATGGCGAACAGTGCAGATCCTGATCAGACTGTGCGGATGCACAGGCTGATCTGGATCTACACTGGTCGCAAAACCGATAACATAAGCCCCATTTCTCCAGTCACAGCCACAAATAGTGAAGGAAACACAACAGATTCATCTAAGTTATGCAGGTGTTGGTTACCCTTTCACCAAGTAACTGCTATTTTTCAGACTGCTCCCTTTATCAGAAAGGAGATCTGTTTTTAAAAACAAAATATCCACAAACGGTGCAGATCCTGATGAGACGACTTGCTACGAGCCGGCTCATCTGGATATACATGGTTTGCAAA